>CAJZCY010000002.1:17287500-18018333 GCA_914969975.1 Anopheles atroparvus
CCACACGTTGAACAGAGGTAAAAGGCGACATGCAAACTAGCATTAACAACAAAAAAAACCACAAACTAGGGCAAAACCGAACGTAGATAGAATGTTTTAACCGGTAGGAAAATTGTAATACCACAATGATGAAATGAAACAAAACTTAAGAAACACACACACAGACACATACACATACAGACACACAAACAAACACATAGATAATGGTGGTGAAATCCAAACCTTTTACGGACAACTCTCGATGGTTAAGCAAACAAATAAGTCAAACCCCGTGCGAAGAACCTGAGGCATGGAAATTAAGGAATACCAATTAGATATACTTACGGATAGTTTTGTAAAGACAAACAAAAAACATCATAACCGATAACTGCCGGACCGCCGCAGCTACTCCAGGGCCGTAGCCGTAAGAAACCCGACGGTACCCAGCCACAAAAACTCTCGAAGAACAAATCTGAAGGAAAATAAAAGAAATTGAGCAAATGCATGGTGTCACGAGGCAGAAGCTAACACACCTGGACATGAAAGTGCGCAGTGAGTTCCGGTTCCGATACAGGGCGGTATCGCACCCTCCACCACCCCCAACCCCAATTCGATTCGGGTTTGAATGGCTTGAGTAATACGAATTTACCTTTTTATGACATGCTTTTTGCCTTCATCGCCTTTTTCCTCTCGTTTTTCTCCCCCTCTTCTATTACCGTTGTACCAAGCTTTATTATTTATGTTTTTTATGTTGCCCGCTGATAGGAAAAGATAGGTTCTAAATCCCTTCTTTAAACATGCTTTAAGCTAAGACACAAAATACACATCATACCACGTGGAAAAAGAGACGCAATACAACCAGCAAAATCAAAAGAAACACATCGGAAGCCGAAGGTTTTCGAAAACGGACATCTTTTTAAATTGGATCTTGTAAGAAACAACGCTGTCCGCCGTTTGCTTCTCGAAAGACTTCTTGCTCGCTCAAGGTGAGCAGCAGCAGTTAGGATAATCGAAAAAAATCACTCAACACAGCATCAACACATCGTCAGACAACTGCACAATTTCCTCGTTGTCCACCCGTTTCCGTTTCTTTATTTTTTCTTATGTTTCGTGACGTTTTTTTCTCCTTTTTTGCTGCCCGTTTCCACTTTTCCGTTCGGTTCTGTTGCGCGTCTACGGATGGTTTTGTACATAGTAACTTTAAATGCCTCCAACTATCGAACGAAAGCATGCCATTAATGAAACTTTCATGTACATATTCTGTTTTGAATAGACCAAAATGAATATATATTATATACATTGACAGATTCTTAGGATAAAAGTGACGAGATGTGTATCGAAGTTGAAGGGATAATAAAGTGTTGTATTCTGAAACTGGTCTTATCACTGCCACGTGTTGAATGTGGTTCTTTTTTTTATCATGCTTTGTTTGCATGTGTAGCAGAAAAATGGGAGCTAAAATGACAGGCACGAGCAACAGGTAAGACGGGTTACCAGAAATCCATTATTCTTATCCTCCTCAATATATTTCCCTCAGAATTCAGAATGTAGATTTTGCCTGGAACCCCAAACTCCCCCCCCCCCCCCTGCTCACCCTCCCCCCAGGGTCCAATGTGGAAAATTATGCACAATCCAACCGGTACTGTTGCCAAGACTTGTGGGAAGAAAAGCCGCAGCCTCCAAAATGAGCACCAAGCAAATAACGCGCCAACGATAAGCTTCGTCGATGTCAAATAATAAACCTTCGCTGCAATCGGCTCACAAATGTACTTAAGAGCGACTGTTTGCAATTTCGCTCGTCGCCCTTCCCAGCCACCCGCGGGAAAAGCGTAATGCTCAATGAATTCCAATTTTAAGCAAGCCCCTTTTCCGCGTGCTGCATTTCGTTGCCTGGAACCGAAAGCTGGCGTTTCCACTAAAAAAAAAAACGTTCCCGTGTGTTCGTAAGTGTGTCTGTGCGTGTATGTGTGTGTGTTGAAGAGCTGGGCGAGCTCATGCCGTTCCGTTTGTCGACTGCAGTGTTGAATTAGCGTCAAATATTTAATTTCACATATCCCGCGGGCCAGCTTCACCATATTACATTATATCGTGCCACAAAATTTTATGTGATTTGCAAAATGAATTTCAGTATTCGTGCTCGTCGACTCGGTAGCCTGCCCTCCCCTCCCCGGATCTCTCCTTTAATTTATTTTTTTTGGAATTGCCCCCGGCGAACCAACGAAAATCCACGGTAAAATCCCACACATAGGTTACGTTATAGGAAAGGTAGAATTGACAAAAAAAGGCAAATGAAAAGGTATGGAAGACCTTTACATCTTTTCACCTTTCACAAAATCGACAGTTTTCACTTAGTTCTGGTTTGCTGAAATCTGCGACCATTTTAGGTTATTTTGGTTTAAATTCTGCCTTTATAGATTTTTTTTTAATTAAAAATTGATGATTAGTTGTTATTCAAACTTTTTAAAATGAATACGTAACATATCTTTTTAACATTGGATAGATTTAATTTACAAAAGTCAGCCTTCTTTCCCGGTATACATACGAAAGTGAACGATACTGAGAATTATGGTTAGGATGTTCAACAGGTTCTTCCATCTTGTATCTAAAGTGAGCTGAACCAGTAACAGAAGCAACAAGTGTCCCAAGAGACGATGATTTTTGCAGCGCTGGAATGAGTGATTTATGAAGAACAACCGTTGATGCTTACTGCAGTACGTGCTGTAGGAAAGCATTTCCAAATAAATCCTAGGAGAGCAATTGATTGAACCTATGACTCAAGATGAACCGGTACCTCGAATTGGTTGGCCATTTCTCTAATGTCCATACGAAACTTTTGATGTTCTAGTCTACGATGTGCAATATAAATACTATCCTTTCTGGACGATTACGGACCGCTGGCGGTCCGAGAACTCCGGAGCAGAAGAAACGATCGACTTCCTGGACTGCCGGAAGCAGAGACCAGCTTCTTGCCTCGATTGCCCCCCTCCCGACCGAGATCAGACAAACTAGATAGCGGCCCGGAGAGCCCAACCGAGCGACGTGGGCAGAGAGTGAGCTTTATTATAAACTCGAGCACTCGAGACTCGTCACTCGAGGCAGTATTATCGTTCCGACGAAATCGCTCCACCCTCGTCGCCACACGAGGGAGGAAAGGGGCAGGGGAAGCCCCATCCAACGCCGAGAGTCCTCCGGGTCCGGGCAAGGATGGATGATTGGATCTCGATCTCGGTGTGGAAGCAAACTGGAGCCAAATACACACGTTGTTGCCCCCCGGACCGAACCGTGCACAAATACAGCGAGCCCGTGCCGTGGCTGGGCACATAGAGAGTCGGCCACATTTCCATACACTCCATGCTGCCCGGCGGCCATTCCTGGCCCGGGTTGTGCTGTTTCGGAGCGCAATTCAAAGAAAAAGTACGGGCAAGAAGAATAAGTTTTCCTGCCCGCAGGGGCACGCTCGCTTGGGCCCCGGTGTTTGAGGGGGCACATACACCATACTTGCAGCACACAGCCAAGCACACAGAGACTGCCACGATGGTTCCAACAGGCGGGCAAGTGAGTTCCCCCGGTACAATTTTTTTTTTATCTTTATCTTTTCGCTGGAAGCCTCCCGGGCGTTCGCTTCTCGAGTTTCTCGCGCTCTGTTTCGCCCGGTTCCGCGGTCCGCGCGGTGCCATACATGACTTGACAACTCAAACAACGAACCGTGCCCGCACATACGGGGAAGTGTACTCGCATCCGACGGGACTGCCGGCGGGCATCCCGGAAAGGCATCGGGCCGCAGAGCGCTCGCTTGGAAAATGATGAAATGCCCGAAACGCGAACGAGAATATATTTTATACTTATATATTTGTGAGAATTATATCTCCCAAAATATCGTGCCAAAAAAAAGTGAACCTTGATCGACGGTGTCCAGTTAGCAACTAGTTTATTCCTTTGTTATAAGTATTCATCGTCAGTCATGTTCATTTTCTAATCTATTCACTACAATTCATCTGACTAAATACGCTCTCGTCGGTTATGCCTCCTAATTCATTTCTTAAGCTAAACAGTGTTGATAACGCATTACAAACTTAACGAAGATATTTCCAACATTCCCGGCCACCAAAAAATGAGTTTTTTTTTTTTTATGAATAATGAAATGAATTAATTAAAATGTTAAGAACAAATGAAGATATCAAATAATGAAAAATAAACAAGATTAAGAATTGATATAAACTAAGCGTCGATTCTATCGCTAGCCCTGATACCTTGCTGTCACTACTGAATCGTGATCATGTAGTGTTTGTTTATGTTATGGTTTGATTTGGAAGAATAGCTAATCTAGCAACTGCGCGAGTGGTTTCTTTTCCTGCTGCTGTGCGTAAAGTGACCACCCGTACCACACCATCTTTTCCTGGATGTATTTTCACTATTCGGCCCATTGGCCATAAAGTAGGTGGTATATTATCTTCCTTGACGATTACTAACTGTCCTTCCTTTAAGGTGACTGGTGTCGGAGAGCTGTTCTTGGCGCGCGCCTGAAGCTGTTGTAGGTACTCAGGATACCACCTTTTCCAAATGCCCTGAACGTGTTTTTGAACCAATTGATATTCTCGTAACCTATTTGATGGTACCTCACTCAAATCTTCTTGCGGTAGTGCGAACATGCCTGACCCTATGAGGAAGTGGCCTGGTGTTAGTGGTTCCGTATCCGTCGGTTCGCTCGATAACGGTATCAAAGGCCGAGAATTGAGGCATTGTTCAACTTGTGCTAGTAATGTTAACATTGCTTCCTGAGTTAGACTCGTTGAACCCAAGGTTCGAATCAGATGTTGTTTCGCGGAACGAACTGCAGCTTCCCATAATCCTCCGAAATGAGGTGCGCGCGGAGGAATGAATTTCCACTGGACTTCGTTGTTAGCACACCAGTTGAAGACTGCGTCACGATCTTTCTGACTACACTTGAGATTCTGGTACACCCGATGCAGATCATGTGCAGCTCCCTTGAAGGTTGTGGCGTTATCGGAATGAATTTCTCTTATCTGACCCCTGCGTGCTACGAATCTGCGAAGAGCTGAGAGAAAGGCAGTAGTTGTTAGATCGTGGACCAATTCGATGTGCACCGCCCTGGTAGCAAAGCATACGAAGATGGCGATATATGCTTTGGTTGCACTGCGATTACGGATAGCGGACTTCAACATTACTGGCCCGCAGTAATCGACGCCACAAACAGAGAAAGGACGCGACGGTGAGACTCTGGACGTTGGCAGATCCGCAACACTTTGCTTAACAAGTGTCGGCTTAACCTTGAAGCATTTGACACATCTATGGAATACCGTTTTGCACAAGCTGCGGCCACCCAGTATCCAGAACTTGTTTCGTAGTGTGGCTAATAGCAGTTGAGGGCCCGCGTGTAGCAGCTTCGTGTGATAAGCCTCTACCAATAATGATGCCAATGGGTGCTTTGATGATAATACGATCGGATGTTTTGTGGCAATGTCCAATTGTGCGTTCCTGAGCCGGCCACCCACACGTAGCACACCTGATGCATCGACGAATGGTGACAACCATTTCAAGCGAGAACCACGCGATACATCGCTGCCTGCCTGGAGTATCTGAATCTCTTCTGCGAACGAGATTTGCTGAGATAGTTTACACAACTTCAGCTCCGCCCTTTGTAGCTCGTCCTTAGTGAGTGGGTCTATAGTTGTCGCACATCGTGTGCTACCACAATCAGTCCCTGCATTCTTCAAGCAATCGAAGTAACGCAACCAGTAAGCGGTCGCTCGCTGAAGTTTGAGGTAAGAAGAAAAGCGTTCGAACAGTTTGGCACTGACGTCTGAACCATTAACTGTCGTTGCAACCAATTGTGGTATATTTCGTTCGTCACTCAGATCAATTTCCTCTTCGCTTTCGGCCCCTCCTTGAGGCCAATGTTCTGCACCAAGTGACAACCAATGCGGCCCGTGCCACCAACGTTGACACTCGAGCAGTGTGTCTGGACTCAGCCCCCGTGAGATATCGTCTGCTGGATTATCCACTCCTGGAATGTGTCTCCAGCACGTGATTTCGCTGTCTCGTTGAATTTGAGCCACTCTGTTGGCAACAAATGGCTTCCAGCGTCGTGGTGGTGATTTCAGCCAGTGCAGCACCGTTGACGAATCGGTCCAATAAAAAAAGGTTAATGGAACCTCCAAAGAAAGGCTGACCTTCTGCACAAGTCGCGTGGCCAATCGTGCTGCACAAAGCTCCAGTCTGGCGATTGAGTGTGCATTTTTCAAAGAAACTACTTTGGATTTCGCCGTAAGTAGTACCACTGAGCTGCCGGAAGGCGACTCCGTACGAACGTAACAGCATGCACCATATGCCTCTTGTGAGGCATCCGCGAAGATGTGCAACTGCGACTTTAATGCATTCCGTTGTGCAACAAACCGCGGAACCTTCAGCTCACGAAGCGATGATAATGTTGAATGGAATTTCTTCCACTCATGCTCCAGATGAGACGGCAACGCTGAGTCCCAGTCCAAAGCCTTACCATCCGGCCTCACTGACCAAAGCTTCTGCATGAAGATCTTTGCGACAACGATGGTTGGTCCGAGTAATCCAAGAATATCAAAGATTCTTGCAATGTGTGACAAAACAAGTCTCTTTGTCACCACCGATTCAGCTGGTGTAATTTCAATGCGGAAATGCAACTCATCGCTGGCTGGTTCCCACACCAGCCCTAAAGTCGAAATACATTGGTTGCTGCTCCATTCATGAGATGGTTGAATCGCCAAATCTTCTTGCGGCAGCCCAGTTAGCACGTTAGGGATGTTTGACGCCCATTTCTTCAAGATGAAACCTGCAGACTCTAGCATTGACGAAATTTGCTGGCGCATTTCGACGGCCTGTGATACACTCCTAGTTCCCGTCAGCAGGTCATCGACGTAAAAATCATTCAGAACTGGGTTCGCAGCAAGCGGGTACTTATCCTTGTAATCCAATGCAATTTGTTTTAGGGTTCGCGTTGCCAAAAATGGTGCTGAAGCGGTGCCGTACGTGACTGTCTGCAACTCGTAGGTACTGATGGGATCGGATGACTCTTCTCTATACCGAATGCGCAGCAGGTTTCTGTCCGAAGCATCATGAAGGACCTGACGATACATTTTTTCGACGTCCGCCACCAGGGCTATTGGATGCGAACGGAACCGAAGCATGATTGAATACAGGTCTTGTTGTATCACGGGTCCAACGAGGAGCATATCATTCAATGACCATCCTGAAGTCGTTTTGCAAGACGCGTCGAAAACAACCCTGACCTTGGTAGTGGTGCTCGACTCTTTGACGACCGCGTGGTGTGGCACGTAATAATGCAGTACAGAATCGTCAATCGGCTCAGAGAGCTTTTTCATGTGGCCCAACCGTTCATAGTCACGCATGAATTCAACATATGCCATTTTCATTTTAGAATTTGATTTGAGACGCCGTTCCATGGCTAGCAGTCGCCTGTCTGCGATTTGTTTGGACGCTCCTAAAAAGATACTCGGATCAGAACTGCGTGGAAATTGAACAACGTACCGTCCAGCTGCATTGCGAGTTGTGGTTGCCTTGTAAACTTGTTCGCAATGGTCCTCCTCCACAGACAGCACTGGATCTTCCGCAACAGTCTCACTCTGCCAAAACCGCTCCATGACAGAATCTAATGACGCTTCCGCCGTTGACAAAAGACACGCTGATGAAGTTTGCGGCATGCCGATGGAAGAAATTCCCGCCACCACCCATCCAAACGGTGTCTCGACCAGCCACGGTTTCCCCTTGCCTAACGAGCGCTTCTGGCCGGAATGAAGCTCCCAGTAGGTATCGCCTCCGATGACGATATCGATCTTTCCAGGGGTAGAGAAAGCTGGATCCGCCAGGGGAACATTCGGCATACACCACGCCGAAACATCGATGGATGCGGTGGGAATGCTTGACGTTGGTGCGTCCAGCACCAAAAATTCCATCTGCGTCGAATACGGCCGAACCTTTGACCTAACAGTCGCTGTGACTGCCCCTTTCACCACCTGGACTGAATTTCCGACGCCTGATACCGACATGTCCACCTTGCGTCTTGTCGTGGTGAGCTGACGCGCCATCGCAGTGGACATGACGTTGGGCATCGATCCGGAATCCAATAGAGCTCTTGCCTCGTGCCGATTCCCGTAGTCATCGATGATCTCCAATAAAACCGTCTCCAGAAAAACCATGTCGTTCGAATGAACCGCCATTGTCACCTTTGCAGGATTTGCAGGAGTATGCAGCAACGTGTTGTGGCGTTGGTGACACAGTCGGCAAGAGTATTCGGAACTGCATGTTCTCACCTGATGAGATGGGCTCAAGCAATTCCAACATAACCTCTTTGCCGACACTAGTTCTCGTCGTTGATCCACATCCTTGCTGTTAAATTCTGGACAATTGCGCAGCCAATGAGAGCTCGAGCAACCCAGCGCACACTTCGGTTGCGGCGACGTTGGTTGTGCCGGTGATGACGTAAGTGGCCTGGCCATGGCGGCATTTGCAGACGTCCTCCGTGATGCAGGATTACGTTGCGTGCCGGCCACCTTCATTGGGCACGTCCCCTGCTTGTCCGTCGCTTGCACCCTGCTATCCTCCTCGACGAACCTTAGGGAAGCCTTCAATATTTGAATGCGATCTTCGATGAATGATAATAGTTCAGGATACACATCTTTAGTGCAATGAACTGACTGTTTCTCCCATGCTAATATGGACGCATCATCAAGTTTGAGAAGCAGCAGATTGCATAACGGAGTGTCCCATGATTCGATCGGCTCCTTCAATTTCACTAGTCCGTTTACATGACGCGTGAATTCATCAACTAGATGCATCAAATCACTCGCGTTGCCATCTCGAACCGCCGGCAAATGGTGCAGCTTTCGATAGTATTCACGTATCAACAACCGTGAATTGTCGAACCTTTTCAGAAGCGAAGCCCATGTTGAAGCGTAGTTTTCGGCTGTCAGCGTTATGTGCTCAAAGGGTACTGCTGCGTCGCCCTTTAGCGCGGACAGCAAATACTGCAGCTTTGCAATCAAAGGTAACTCCGGTGAAGCATCAATCATGGCTACGAAGCGATCACGGAACGATAGCCATTTTGTAACGTCCCCGTCGAAAGATGGTAGCTCAATCTTTGGGAGACGGATGTTCGAAGTGCTTGGTCGACCGAATGCCGAAAAGGTCGAATTTGCAAAGCCTGAAACCTCAGGGTTTGCGGGCGTGATGTTCTTTGCTCCGTTTTCCTTCAGGAAGGTCCTCAGACGGCGACACCGTGCATCGAGATCGTTCCGCTCATCGCTGCGAGCTTCGATGGCCTCGTCGGAATCGTCAAGCTCTTCGAGTTTCACCAATGCTGAATAGAATTCCTCTTTGTAACGATCCAAATCCAGCAACACCTCCGGGATCTGGTTCGCCTCTTCCTCTGTAAACTTGGCCTGGAAAAATTCCAACGCCTTGATGCCATCCAGCGCGATCCGTTTCTTCTGCTGCGCGGCCTTCAGTTTTTTCTCCATCTTCCCTTTTTTTTACTGAACTGATAGAACAACTCACGCACTCTCAAAAAAATCCTTTAATGATACGACTCCTTACGGTTATCGCGAAACCGTGCTCCTGGTGCAGAGCGTGAACACAAAAGCCGCCTTGTAATCTAAAATGGTGCTCAACCGACGCCACTGGAAAGGCGCAAAATGGAGCCGCTAGAGTCAATTTGCTCTTGATGCAGAGCGTAGATGACACCGTCGAATTTCCCGAGCTCTTGTTGCAGAGCAGAAAACGAATACTCCCGATTCTTTAGCACCCTTAGATCACTTCTAAGGATCCGGTTCGAAGGACCAAAAATGTGAGAATTATATCTCCCAAAATATCGTGCCAAAAAAAAGTGAACCTTGATCGACGGTGTCCAGTTAGCAACTAGTTTATTCCTTTGTTATAAGTATTCATCGTCAGTCATGTTCATTTTCTAATCTATTCACTACAATTCATCTGACTAAATACGCTCTCGTCGGTTATGCCTCCTAATTCATTTCTTAAGCTAAACAGTGTTGATAACGCATTACAAACTTAACGAAGATATTTCCAACAATATTTATTTTATAAGTGCCTGAAGGTCGGTGCGGCGTTGAATTCCCCACTTGTTCCCTGCTCGCCCGTTCCCCCCAGGTTGTGCGAACGTTCGCAGCGGAAGAAGCGAAATCATGGACGCCGCCGGGGCCCGCCGTTCCTCGCTGGTGGTGGTGTCGGAGGCGGCATGGAGGACGCCGCCATAGCCCGGGATCCAACACGGGAGACCTTGTGTGCGTCCCAAGGCAACTCCAGCCAGGAACGTTGCCGACGATCCAATTCCGCGCGCACAGTCGAGCGAAAGACAGAGAGCGGGATTGCTCGAAACGGTCCGGCTTTGGTTTGCTCGGCTTCGGCGGTCTGTCTGCGAATATAATATATGACCACCCCGGGGCGATCGCACCGCCCGCGGCCCTTTCGGCTTATAACGTGCCCCGCTGACGGTGCGCACGTTGGATCGGAACGTCCCTCCCGTTCCCCGTTTATGAGCAGACATGGCCGCCGGCGGTTCGAGCAGCGAAACGGCGGACGGCGGACGGCCAAATAGCACCACGGCGTTCAGCTGCGTGTCGAACAATTTATCTCGATAGATTTCAGTCAATCTCAAGCTCCGCACCGAGCGGGGACGAACCGTGATGTTTTGTATGTTCGGTTTTTGGATTCGTGAACCGGCAATGTGCCTGTTTTTTGTCATCAGTGGCCTAAAACAGTGTGGACAAGGCGTGTAGAAACATAACTTATTCGTTTAATATTAATAAACAATTTTTTTCGTAAAAAACCATCTTGCATCAAACAAATAAAAACAAGTGCTTTCTTTTTTTCCTTTTATAAATACTTGTTGCACCATCATTTTAAATAATACGAGAGTGAAGGATGCATTATTTTCCAAAGCCATGTTTTTGCGGAGAGAAAATGTTATTTTTCCATTTCGAATAAACACTCCCACAGCACCATCTGCATTTTCCTGTGCGTTCGTGCAATTTCTTCTGCTCAGATGCACCGGGCAGTCCAACGGTTGATGCCGCTTCACTTCAACACGCCCTGGAAGCAGCGCCATTTTCTACCGGCCCACATACCGGTTGCAATTCAAATAAGTTAAAGTAAAGTTTTTGTACAAGCAACGATCATTCTCCTCGAAGCCCTCCACCGTTGTCGAGAATGGTTCAGGTATTTATGTTTGTGCGAGAAAGCGTGTGGGGTATATGGGAGGCGAAGGCCATCCGCCACAGCACTTGAAGGAAGATTTTATTTGCAAAAACACGGACAATACTGTGTCTGCTTTTTGATGCACGGTGTGCTAGGATTGAGGAAATCAGCTTCAGTTTGACTAGACAAACTATCGCCACCAGAAGGGATCCATAACAAATCAATTAATATCATCCCGTTGGCAATGCCGGTAGCCATTTATGACTGAATGCATGCGACGGAAACAGCCGCCATTAGTATTCCAGGTTTTAAAATATTCTAAAAAACCCTTTTCAATCATCCTAATGTGTATCCTGCACAACTCTAACACAAGTGTTTATTGGAATAATAAAAATGTAAAACAATTACTTAACAAAAATTATTTATTATCAATTAAAACGGATTCAACATTTGCATCGAGAAGGAAGAAGCGAGACAGCTGCTCGCCGACATTGAAGCAAAAGGAATGCAGCACGTGCCATAGAAAATGGAGGAAAAGGTAAACAACATAAAACATAAAACATACGCGTGCATTTCGTCGGTCAGCTGATGTGAAAGCATTTCAAACCGACGATTGCACGACGAGAAACGAGAGAACCGTGGTGGTGCGAAACAGATGACAGAGGATCCTTTGTGAGGGAGGGAGAAAGAGTGATACCGAGCGGACGACGTCAACTGAACCGGTTCGCCCGGTTCGGCGTTGTGTAGTGATGAGAAAAGAGTCAAGAAATCATACCCCACGGAACGGATCAATGGACCGCGATGAGCTTTGAACCTAGTGAAATATCGATGTTGCAACTCCAGGAACTAAAAAGACTTAGCTGGGTACACCCCGCGAAACAAGAATAAGACCAGGTGTTTTTCAAACGGACACATTATAGTCAATATAAGTTTTTAAAAACTGACTTAGACGACTCCCAAAATACTTTTATAACAGATTTTAAATTAGTAGTGTAAAAACTACCAAACAATGCGAGGAATTGCAAACCCGACATGTAATCTTATTCTTCTAGCACAAAGTGTGGTCGAGAGACGATGAATTGTGTCTAACCAATCACCAACACCACTGCATTTACCGGTAGGACTGTTTGATGCATTTCGAATCTCGCGTCCGCGTCAGTCAATTTTGTGACTTCGCGCGAAGTGGTTGCCAGGGCGGGAGCATTGCTTGCGACTCGCAGCTTCTCAGTTGTTTTCGTGGCGTTGACGTTCGCCGCACGTGCTGTGCATTCCTGTGCGAGGCCAAAATTACCTACCGGACGTTTTGCTTCGAAAGTTCACTTCTGGCAGCTGAAGACGTGGAACAACACACAAACTCAAGTGTCAATACCAATTTTTAAGATACCTCTCCGAACCCTTCTTCACCCCGTGGACAGTGTGAGCGGTGAAGCCAACCCATTAGCCGTTGTGCAGTGTGGCAGTGTTGTGATCTCATACCAGGTGAAAGCGTGCGAAACTAGTCACCATTTTCCCGTTCGACATATTTCACCTGTACTCCGCCGATCTGGAGCAACGGAGCAGTGCCCTCGGTCTCGTCGAGGCCAATTGCCTGAAAAGGTAAGGAGTCCTGCGCTTTGCAGTTACCATTTTTGGAAAATCATCCGTTATTAAATTAAATTTCCGTCTAAAAAATAATAACCGAATGTTTAATGGAGCTGACGCCACACACACCTGCACCAGGAACAGTTTTGTCCCAAAAGCAAAAGTGCTTCCTTTTTTGTAACGTAATTTTGGTATCTTGTGGCAATTTTATTAACCCCAGAAAAAAAACCTTTGGCTGGGACCGTGAAGGCGAAAACAGCAGCACCGGAAATGCAACAAAGATTCGTCCCCTTGTGTCATTTCGAATGCAGCGGAATGTGCCTCGTATAAAACAATAATTATCAGCAAGAGAAAACGAAACAGAAAAAATCGTTCGCGAAATACCCTTGCGGCATTTGGCAGGAGCATTAAAAAGGGAGGCGAGGCGGGGTGGGAAAAATGGCAGCCAAAAAGTAGGGGGATGCCGGAAAAAGAAACCAAAATTAACACTCGTCCCGTTCGCGCACCGCTTCCTGGCGGAGCTAATTATAATTTTATGACAATAATGACTACCGACAGATTAATTTCACGAGCTCGAATTATTTATTTATCGGTAATGTCCCGTGTCCCCGGCTACCTGGGGGCGAGAGAAGTTGGTTTTTTTTGTATCCCACGGTATGTTCTACTTCGAACTGATGAGGGGGTGAAAACTACCCCCTTCCAGAAAATCAGACAGGTGCACCACGAACCGCAATTTCGGTACGAGCGCTCGCGCATTTTCTGATGCACTTCTTCCAGCGAAATGGTACATTTTTCCACGGTCCCTCAGAATGTGTGCTGTGTTCCGCCGGTGCCTTCCAGATGAGACGCGGGCAGAGAAGGAAAATTACCATGCTGACAATAATAATAATGCCGATAATGTTAATGAAAATTGGCTGCAGGGCTACATTCGGTCATTCGACGGTCATTATGGATTTAAAAGTTATCAGCAAAGGCTACAGGATCCTCGGAGGACGTTCTTTTGTGACATTATTCTCAATGCACTGATTAATGAAATCCAATATGCAGCCTTTTTTTGATTCGAAAATAACAGTCCTCACCGTTATTGACTGTGGGTAATATCGAATTATGTTAGAAACTACTTCTACAACTTTTACTTCTTCAAAGTATGACTAAAAAGTAATGAAGTATATGAAAATTAAAATTAAATTAAAATTGTAATACAGTGCCTACAGCAACCCACGAATAAAATGGAAGATCCTCTGCCGACCTAGAAATCGCCGTGCAATTCCGTTGAGATGGAACCGCCGTGTTCGCGGCGAAAGACGATCATCTGGTCCACCGCCCGTCGGGCGTTCGCATTATGCTGCACCCAGAGCAGGAAGCCGATGTTGATGATCAGTATGATGGACAGGATGAGCAGGATGAAGATCTGGTAGTTGTACGCGTGCATCGCCGTGCAGGAGCCGCTGTCCGGCGCAGGCGGAAGCACATCCATCTGGCGCATCCGCTCGAGCGTCGTTTGATTCATGGCGCGAATCATTTGGAGCAGCTGTTCGGTCGAGATGGCGTCCGGTTTGGGGTCGCTGTTGGACTGCGACTCGAGGCTGGCCTTGGTGCCGTCCCAGTGTTGCACCGGGTCTACCGTGGGCAGCTTGGCGCCGGAGCTGGAGCCCAAACAGTAGATACCCTGCACGTTCGTCATGTGCAGCACGGTGCCGTACTCCTTCGCGGGCGCCACACTGATCGACTTCTGCCGGCAGTAGCGTATCAGCTCGAGCAGGTACGAGCAGTTCCACCGGTTGGCGAACAGGCCCAGGTAGTTCAGCGATGGGAAGAGCTCGCTGATCCAGCGGTACTCGATGTCCGCCAGGTCGTTGCCATCGAGGTGCAGGCGTTCCAGGCTGGAGGCGGCCGTCAGCACGCTCAGGTCGAACGAGTGCAGCCGGTTGAACGACACGTCCAGCCAGTGCAGGTTGGACTGCTGCGAGAAGATGCCGTGCTCGAGCGCCGTCAGGTTGGTCGCCTCCAGGTTGAGCGTGTTGAGCGCCTTCAGCGAAAGGAAGGTCGTTAGCGGGAGCGAGTTGAGGCTGTTGAAGGACACGTCGAGCGTGCGGAGGTTGCTCAGCACGGACACGTTGACGATGCTGGTGAGCGCGTTGGTGGACAGATTCAGCCAAACCACCGCGTAAGGGTCCGGTTCGATCAGGATCGTCGTTAAATTGTTTTCCGCAAGATCGATGTTCTTGGGCGTTCTGGGAAGCGTGATACTCTGCAGCGCATTTCCCCGCAGGTTCAGCGTCGTCAGGCTGAGGGTGCTGGAGAGCAGACCGGTGTTTATGTACGCAATGCGGTTGTAGTTAAGATCGAGCGATAGCAGGGGGTTCGCCGCGAATGTCGAGTCACGCAGGGCGGTCAGCCGATTGTGGCTTAGGTACACCGCCGACAGCTTTTCCATGGTGGAAAACACACCCCGCGGAAGCGTTGCCAGCTGGTTGTAGCTTAGGTCGAGCGTGTGCACGGTCGGGATGTCGTAGAATGCCTTTTCCTTCAGCTCGCGCAGTCGGTTGTGCGAGAGATCGAGCCACGCCAGCCGATCGCAGCCCTTGAAGATGAAGTTGTTGAGCGTCGTCAGGAGGTTCTCGCGCAGGAACAGATTCTGCAGCTGCTTCGCGTTCTCGAACGTGAACTTGTTGATGTTCTCGATGCCCGTGCCGCTCATGTCGATCGACTGCATCTCCGGGAAGACGGTGAACAGCGAACGCGGAATTTCGGTGAGGTTCGACTGGAAAAACTCGAACCGGTACGGGCGCGGGTACTCCGACAGGAAGTCCACGTCCTCCGCATCGTGCACGATCGCTACCCCAAACAGGGCACAGTAGCGCAGGTTGTACTGTTCGCCCTCGTAGTGATCGCACTGGTACGAGATGGCCCGGATGGGTGTGGCAACGAGGGCAAGCACCAGCACTCCGGCGCTACACCACGGAAAGTAGAATAAAAACGCCAGTTAGAAACGCCTTCGACTACAAGTTATTCGCTGCACTTACACAACTCGTACACGGAAGCGATCCATCAGTTACACTTGCACTCCTCGATATCTTCCTACCCGGTGAACAGCAAAATCCCGACTGAACGAGGAAGCACTGCATTCAGCAACTGGCAGAGTACTGCTTGGGGATCGTGCCGAAGCCCGGCGGAACTTAAACTTGAGCGCCATATCAGCACGCCCTTATCAAATTCAACCAGGAACAAAAAGCAAAACACTCCTGCTCCTGCGTCGGACGGAGCGAAACCAGCTGGAGAAGGGCTGGCGGTTGAAACATGTACACCTTTCCGCTGAATCAACTGTTGATGTTTAGGCTGATCCGCAATCTGATCTTCTTCGATCGCTCGGTGTGGCTGTAATCGCTTTCGCCTGCCGTCCGTTTGCGTTAGGCATCCCCTTTGGACTCAGTTCGAGAACTTCAATGCGCCAACTGACATTGAAACGGAGCAAAGGATGGACACTCGCCGTTTGTCTCCGATAAGAAACTGTCGTTGCTGCCGGTTGGGGACGGGTGGGCGAGGACGATGTCGGATGTTGTGGGTGGATGGATTGCGTCTCTTCTCCAGCCCGACGGTGATAAGGAAGTGTCGTGTGGAAATGGCAATGCACGAGGAAAGAACTGCACATCTTTCCTTGCTGTCTTTACGGAAAGAGACGGAAAGGAGCAAATGCATCTTCCATTTCAATTGTTACTGTGATACGTTACAGTGCCGCTTTGTCTTGGCGTTCTGTAGCCTAGGCTCTTCATTTTTGCTAAGAGTAATAACATCAAGTCGACAGAGTCTCATAAACCAGGCGAAATAATATAGAAACAGCTAGAAAGCATAAAGCGTACAGTTTTCACATTCCGTTTTTTATTGCACCCTTAGATTAAAAAAAATATATATCCATTTATTGTCTTTTTCGAACGTTTGCTTGTGGTGCTAAAGGAACTTTCAAACGGGCATTTCACTTATCAAGCAATTCTTTTCTTGCACAGCAATATTTTTCCCGAGTCCCGAGATGAAGTCAATATTGCTTAGCGTCGCATGAAAGAACGTATAAGAAGACGTTAATTATTTCAATTTAATAATTCATCGCTTCAGAAACGATTGCCTTTAATTTTGTTATTGTTTTGGATGTTTCAGCCTTTTCCGTGAGCCTTTGTAGCTTCTTAAACTAGACCTTAATCCTGCACAAATAAAACTCAATTGGTGACATTGCTAAGCAACCAAACATACCCCAACATAGGGCAACGATGTGATTTTTCCGGGAAAAACTCACCCATTTCTCGGTGAACTAATGAGCTTTTAACACGTTCTAGTCGAGTCCACCAACCATAGACCCATCGTTCGGCCATCGCAGAACGGCGCGTTTGTTATCTTGGCCGAATCCTGGCGGCGCCCGAAAACCAGCACCATCCATGACGGGCGGTCGTTCTCCTACCCCCCACCACCCCCTTCCGCCATCGTTTCGTTTGGCGTTCGCGCAACCGCCGCGCTTATCGCCCCTTTCGAGGTCCTGCCACCATCGTCTTCGATTCGCCGCCATCGTTGCTGATGCACTTCGCCCGCAGCTGTTTCCGAGGAGTTTGCTGCAGTTTGCCCGGAGTTTGAGGTGCGAGTAAAACCGGGCAGGCAGGGAACAGAAAACAAAAAGCAACCAGCGCAGGAAGAACGTTGCAGGGCGTTTGGACGTGGCGCGTTTTTCACCGGCGGCGATGGAAAATTTCCGAAATGCCAGAAATGGAAACGCCAGCGGGTTCCAGTGTGCGCGCGCGATGCCGCCTCATCGTTTCTGCGATCCCTCGCCCCTCCTGTGCCGTCATCTCATCCGGTCACTTTCTGATCACCGCCAGGCTCAGGGGGACTTCGCCTCCGTTGACAGGTATCCAGTTCGATTTTGAATGTCCGGCTCCGGGAGTGGTGGTGGTAGTTGTTGTCTCCCTTCCTTCAGTTTTCGTTGTTTTGTGTCCTTTCGCCGGTTGGTTTTATACGGGCGGGCCGGGGACGGCGGTGTTTCTTTCTCGTACCCGCAAGGCTCCCGGGCTCGGCAAGATCGACAACGACGAGCGCATAATGCAGCGAACGTTTCACCCGCGGCGAAAAGCATGCAAAAACTGCAACTCCCTTGAATTGGCCTCCAAAGGAAAGGATCGCCATCGGATCGAAATGCTGGAGAGTCCAGAATGCGAGCTTGGGACGGGAACACCCTATCCTGCCTATCTTTTCCCTCCCGTCTGCCTTCTTCTCCTCGTCCTCCTGCCAAGGCACGAGCCGGAACAAGAAGGAGAAAATATTTTATCGCGGATTTTTGTTTCACATCCCGGATCGACCCTCGCGGCGCTTCAAGACATTGGTGGAGGATGTGTTTTTTGTTGGTCTTTCCTTCCTTCCTATTTCATTTTCGCCTGCCAAGCTCGCATGCTTGCTTGCTTGTATTTACCCTTCCGACTGTTTGTTTCTTTCTTTCCATTTTTTTTTTCATCGGACACCAGAAATTCACTCCCTCTCCCAAGCGTTGTTTTTGTTTCCCTTCTCCCAGCCGATTAGAGACGGGTTATCGTTTCGCAAGTCCGCCCCACCCCCCACCTTTAGGCGCGGGTAAAAGCATTGATCATTCATTCGATTAAGTGAAATATGTTAGGCGCGTAATTTCCCGCCAAAGTGCTAGTTTTAACCCGAGCCAGGTGAGGTGCTAAGTGATGCTTAACTTGCCCGGGTGGGAAACGGTTGCGGCCGAAGGGAAAGCTATCAGTTACGCTAATTGATGAGCCGCCAACGGTTTCGGGGCTTAGGCTTGCTTAGGAGTATGTGGTTTGATTGGTTTCATGCTTCACTAGGTCGGGCGATGTTAGCGGAAATCGGGGAAATCGAATTTAATGAGCCCCGAACCGTCACGGCGGTTAGTGCAAGGCATGGCAATTGAGCAGGCTAATTGCGTTTGCAAAGGAAGCGCATGTTAGTAAAAATTTAGCTTTCCTGGTTTGCGGAAACTTTTTCGACCATTTTCCCACAGGACGGAAACGGGAGCACGGGTGGAGGTGGAGCGTGTGTACAGGACTCTCGTCATTTTCCCTCGCGGCCAGTTTTACTTCCCCCTCTCCAGCTCGTCCCTTTTCGTGTCCCTTTCTCTACACCCCTCGCCCCACCTCCCCCCCCCCCCCCCTCCGCCGATTCGTCCAACAGCGGGGGTTTCTTTTTTTGTTGTTCTTAAACAATATTTTTTTCGGTTAAACACCCGCGGGTGAAATTTTGCGACTGCCTGCTGCCTACTCTTGTCCAACTTGATATAAAACATTCCCTCGGTTCGGGTTTTGCCTGCCGGTGGCCTGCGGCCGCACTCGGTTCGCTCCTCCCCCCCCTCTATACCCCTGCTGCAACCGGAGCGCCGTCCATCTTGGGGCCAAATTCCGGAGTCGCGGTACGTAAATGCCACACGGAACGTGCGCAAGGAACGAAGCGGAGAGGAACGAGCGTGGTTGTCGAAGTAGGACGAAACGGAAAAAAAGAAAACAACCGAATCCTGCGAGTCCTTAGCCCGTGGAAATGGAGAGACATCTTTTCTTGCCTCACCCGGGGACGAAGTGGCAGCGTCAGGACGACAGGGACAGCCGGGAGGAGAAAACGAAAAGCCCCCAGAAAATCCCGGCCCGTGATGTCGCTTTCGGTTCGAAGCAATCACACAACGTCACGCCGCGCCGCTGGTGGGTTTCGCCGGAGCGTTTCGTTTCCGTGCCGACGGGCGACCGAAACGTCCTGGTCGGGGAAAGCGCACGGAGGTCCAAGCGGCGCGGGGAAGGACTCCGCCGCTTCGGGCCATGTGAAGGAAAAAGTTGTTCCTTTTTCTCCCGTTCGTTCGCTCTTGCTCTTCCTCCCTGTTTCACGTCAGTTCCTGACTCCGCCGCCCCGGGGCATCGGTTCGGCGCTCGAGAGTCGAGCAGGATTTTTCTACTTTATTTTTGTTCGTTTCACTGCTCTCCTTCCATTCCCGACCTTCCCGCTTTGAGGTGCACTTCCTTCGACGCTCACGCGCCCCCGGGGCATGCTCGGGCGAGAAGCGAATTTCGTGGACGTTGTCAAATGGTGCAGTATGTTTGGGATCGAGTCGCCGCGGGCCACGCAATTCTGTGCGACGGTTCGGCCTCGCCGGAATTTGCCTTTCGGTACCACTAGAACTCGCTGCACACAACAACTCGACGAAAACAAAATGAACGCGAAAAAAAAAACACACACACACCCCTCGGAAACCCAACCATGGCCACGGGCAAGCAAGACGTCGGACGATTGGACTGCGATTCCCTTTTGCGCTCCGCGGTTTGTGAGCTGGATTCCTGTTTCTTTTCCTTTATTTCCTTTTTTTTGTTCGGCACTGCAGCGAGTCCTCGCGGCCTGGGACTCCGTTATTTCCGTCCGCTCGGTGTTTCGGAGCAGCAGCAAAGCAGTTTCGCTGGCTCGTTTTAAGTGACAAGCAATTGTGGTGCATTGTGAGATTTTCGGGGCCGTTAACAAGGATCTTATTTGGTCTGATCTACATGCAGTGATAACTGTCCATGAAATGAAGCTTTGAAATTGCATATTAGCAGGGGGGGTGAGGGGCAAAATTTACCCATCGTCAGCCGCAGTCGTCACATCAATCATCGGCTTCAACATTGTCTAAACGGGAGACCGTGAAGATTAATATGCTTTACAGTTTTATGACCAATCAGGCGTGTTTACCCTTCGCCGTGTGAGTAATGGTAGCGAAAAACAAACCAACCGGACGGCCGTAAAAACCACGTGGAACATCGCCGTTTCACGGTTGAATTTTACGGCTCCCTTCCAGCGCCGGACAGCAAATGCGCGGCGCTCCAACACCGCCAGTTGCTCCCCGAGAGAAAGATAGACAGAGAAAGAGAGCGAAAGATTGTGCATGTTTTGCATGTATCAAAATCGGCCCCCGAGGGTCTCCTGGAACGTGTTTCGAGCCGTGACGCTGCACCCTGCACTTGGCAAGGGCCCTTCGGTTCTGCTCGGTGCGCCCCCCGGGGCTGCGACGAGCGAGCCGTTGCTTACAAAATCGTCAAGCTAATCAGGTTGGCAGCGCCTCGGGCGGCCAGCGGCTCGCCAAGAAAGCGCCCCAGTGATGCTGAATGACCGATAATGCGGTGGGCCCGGTGCGCCTCGGTGACTCGCTGCTTTCGCAGCTAAACGATTACGATCGCGTACGTGCCGGGCGATCGTGCATGGCCGGGCCATCGAAACCGAGCCGGGGCAGCAGCTGCGAATGGTAACGGGTCTGCTCCAGTTGCACGCTGCCGACATGAAGCGCCCCGCCAAAGGAAGCGGAGCAGCGGTAGGTCTGGCCACTGTGGACTGCAATTAATGCACAGCTTCCCAACGCGCAACCGGAGGAAGCCGTCGTTGCGTCGTCGTCCTTGGTCCGCGTCCGCGAGATCCAGTTCCACCTGATGGCGGTCGGGTGCACCCACTTGGGCTGCATTTCCATCGCAACCCGATGCGTGGTGCGGTTCGATGTGTCGCGCAACTGCACACCACACAGGTCGTAATTCTTTAACGTGCACGGTAGGGAACGAACGGCAACTGTGCGAAAAAGAAGTCAAGAAACGCCAAGGATTCATTTCGACCGGGCTTTGGAGGAGCAGGCAGTGAAAGAAGAAATGAAATAAAAAGAACGGTAATCGCAATTAAAAAGTAATTAAGACATCTTCCTGACTTAATTACAAAGTTGTAACAATCGAGCGACGGTATTTTTATTAGGTTATTTGGACTTCCTATCCGGGCGCCCGGCTAACTACTCGTTACACCCAGGAGTTTGCAAACGATGCGAATAGGCGCCAGAGCGCGAAAGCCAAATGGAAACAGTTTTAATTATCTTCGGCCACGTTTTCCCTCAGCCTCAACCACGATAGTAGTTTTTCCTTCTCATTCGTTTCCAAACGGCACACTTAGTCATTCGGTTATGACCCAATGCTGCCTTTGCAGTGGGGATTGTGAATGAAATACTAGCCGAGACTACCAACTGGCGTATCCTTAATGCAGACGAATACGATAAAAGCAATAAAGATAAATAGACACATCGTTCTTCGCTACGTTATTCCACGTTTCTTGTGCATATACCTTGTAATGGAAAATAAGGTTAGCTCAATTGGATACATCTTTGGGCCCGTAATTTATCCAGTACCATTCTTGAAATAAGGTAGAGTTTTCGTAACCTTAAACGGCGAATGGGGGATAGCTTGTGGATAGCCGAGCATGTACGCCGGCTTAAACTACGACTCAAGGCAGCGTGGGTTCGAATCCAGGCCTGACCTCCCCCGCTACGACGTTCTCGTAAGCCCATAATGAGGGGAGGCAAGACCAAATGACGTATGTGTTACGCCAGGAAAGAAGAAAACTTTAACATGTGAGAGCTCTTCTGGTCCCTTCTAAAATAAACTCGATAACTTAGAAGCCTTTCATCAAAACAATTGCAAACTCACTCACATTTCCCTCACCGCTGAGCACAGCTTCGATTTCAATGACATTTCCATTCTGAGTCGTGATTTTCCTTCGGAATGCCAAAGATTCCGTCCAAATCGAAGCGCGCACCCCGGCGGGTATGTATACCAGTAAAACTTTGCCCACGTCGAGCATATTCCGTCGGCACCGAAACTCATCGCACCAAATCCAAAAAGCGCCTGAGCTTCATTCAATGCAATTTTCCATCCATCGCCGTCGCCACCAATCGCGGGAAAACCGATGGAACTGTCCTCCAAAATCCCCCCGATCACCCGACCCGGCCATTTGTACCCAAAAGCCCCGCCCTATTCTTCTCACTCCCCCACTCGCCGCACACAGGGCCCGCGGGCACCGGTTCCAGCGTTTCCGATTTTCAATTACCGAATTGCTGCAAAATTTTGCCTCCCAAATACACACAATTCCAATTTCCAAGCCAATAAAACAAACCGCACACACCGGTTTTGGGGGAGGAGGCACGAGGAAAACGGCTTTTCACGGGACGACGCCGGCACACACCTGCACACACGCCCAACGGTGCACACGGTTGTGTTTTCTTATACAGTTGTGTAGCTGCGTGTGGCGTTGGCGCAAAGTGCCGAGCGAGTGCCTTGCACCCCCTAGGAAAACTCCTCCGCAAAGGAAACCCCACGGCCGGGGCCGAATGGCACACATCCACAAACGCAGGGACGAGCGACGGTGCGGACCGCAGCCGTTCATTTATGGATAACATTTCGCAGCAAATAATTATTTCTACTCAAGCAAACGCATCACGGGCAGAAATCGAATAAAATTTTGATATTTTCCAAAACGGGCTTCCGCAAACGCACGGCCCCAAAAATTCACACATCATTGCGCATTGCGCTGCATTCCGGTTCGAGTGCAAGCAAAGTGCAGCAGCTCCGGCGCAGCTCGTTTGATCTGGTGTGAAAAGCGGTTCGGGCAGCATCCGGGGCGGGGCCGGAAATGCGGGCCGGTCGCGGTGGCACCGGGTTTAAATCCATGCCCGAGACATGGAATGAACGATTTTCCGCTCCAAAGCGGGTTCAAAGGATTTCGCACAGGCTTTGTGCACCGAGCCGAGGCCGGTGCGGAAAAGTAATAGTTTATTTATCAAAACTACGCACCACCGGTAGAGATTTCGTTCCACTTGGGAAAACATCCTGGATGAACATTTAAAAAAAAAAATAACTTCGTGGAAATATAAAAAGATGCAGCAAACAAAAGTATGGGTTAACTTTATCAGATAGTTTTCTATAACATTTCCCTTTCCTGTTACATTTTATGGTTCCACAAGGACTCGTTAACTGTTTTTTGGGTTTTTTTTATCTCAGCATAAATTTTCTCACGTGCAGCTCAGTTGTTCTTGTTCTGTTTGTTCACAGATAACGATGATTTATTAATGTTACGATTTTGTTAACGACAAGCTTTTTTTTTAACATTATTTTAAACACTGTTTCAAAAGAGTTATATTTCTTTCACATGAAATAGTTCAACTCTTGAGTTCAACCTCCGTAATACGTGGCATGATTTTATTCTCCTCATGATCATGGTACGTCTCCTTTTCCGGAAACCTGTCGACAGTATTGGCGACCCTTGGGGGTGATAAAATCCGTTGGTAGCGAACTTCTCCTGTGCTAGAAGTTTAGCCGTTAGAAAAGCGCGAACCATGCATGCACTCCGCCGCGCTAACACCTGTAGTTGCAACGCTTGTAACTGGATCTTTTTACCCACACACACACAAAAAGATAAGTTCGGTGGGCTGTACCGAACAGAAAGCAACTAGGAAATCTGGTCCATTGGAAGCGGCACTCGTAACGGTGAGATGATTTTCCCTCTAAACCCCTTTCGCTTCTTGGCGCTATGAAAGAGCCTTCAAGGAAGCGCCTCACCTGCCCGTCGTGTCCCGGCTAGCGAAGAGATGGTTTATCATTCCCGTCTCGCGGTAATGAAGGTGCTCGTTTGTGCTCGATGAAAAGCGCCTTCTGTCCCTCTGTTTGTGTGTGCGTATGCAATGAACCGTAAACGATGTTGATTACCGGGGGTAAAACGGACCCCGGCCATCGGATCCGGCGGTTCGAGCCGAGCCTTTTGGGCAATGATTGCAGGATACCGTCGAGGCGAACCTTCGCTTCCCTTGATGGGCCTGATGATAGGCGCCAAGTGCTCAGACTTGAGGAGGGAGGGGGGACTTAGACGAGAACAACCCACCAAAAGGGAGGAGGCTGGTGCGCCGGGAATGATCGAGCCCTGATGGTTATGATTGCACCCGTTGATAATAATGCATAATCGTCAATATTAGCTGAGCCGAATGCACATCGGCCGACTGACTGGCCTGCTGGCGTGCAGCGGACGGGTTTTGCGTGCCCATTTTCCCCCGGACGTACGGACGCAGCGATAAGTGAACGCAAATCGAGAAATTCTTATAATTTTCCACCTCATTACGTGCGGACCGGGCACGGGAGCCCAATGGGCCGGACGATTGATTCCGCTCTAATCCGCCCCGTAATCGCTCTTTCATCTGCTCCACCGAAGTAGGGATTTGATGGGTGCAGTTGATTTGGACACGCGATGGAAAGCTGGCGTATGGGTAGCCTTTGAAGTCTGTCAGGAGTTGTTACTTTCGAAGCAATAGCACGAAACGATAGTGTGAACCACACATGTTTAATGTAGAAGGATAACAAAACTTTGGAAGGGTTTACATTAATTAAACACATTAAAGTACAGCTGTTTAGTGCAGCAGTTCGTAGGTAACCCGGATAACCGAGCGCGTACGCTGACGAGAACACGACCGACGGCGGCGTGGGTTCGAATCCAGATCGGACCTTACCCGGTACGGTGAAGGAGAAAAAAGTCTTATGACCAAATGACGCTCGTTACGCCAAGAGAAAAAATTATTCTTATATGGTACTACAAAAATCCTAAAAAGACAAGCTACAAAATAAAAGTGATAGCAGTTTTTTCACATCGTTTAGTTCTCGCCTTCCAAGTTTCAAATTTATGCATCTCAACGGTGTCGTGCGGTGTCAGTTCCGGCCGGCTCAGCGTTTAATTATCAACAGTTCATAAATTATACCGCGAACGAGCCGTGCCTCGACTACCACGCACAGCAAGCTCACGGTCACGCAACAGGCTGGACATAAAAAGCGAGGAAAACGAGAGAGAACAAAAAGAAAAAAAGAAAAACAAACCCAAGCCGAACGCTTCCCACAAGCACATGCACATTCTTTTCCATCGCATCCTTCCACGACCGGTTCCGGCGAACGGCCGAGAAAAGGGTGGCCCAGAATATACGTATTTATGACTGAAAGGGAAGAAAAGGGAGGCGCCCGGGCACTTTCCAATCCCTCCTCTCCACCTCCTCTTCCGAAAGTCATCAATTTCCCCCGGCGCAACAGGTGTCGCTTCACGTATTTGTCCTCGGAAGGCGGTAGCTTTGCGTCGCTGTGTCCTTTTTTTCGTTTTTGTGTGTGTGTCGTTATTTGTTTCTTCCGCCATAGAGAAGGCGCTTTTCCCGCTCCTAAAACTGGCCATTCAGGCGATGGTGTTTGGGCTCAGATTGTCTGGTTCCTTCGTTGAGGTGTTTGTCCAGGATTTAATGCTTGTGCGAAGTAAACTTGAGTGGAGCAGCACAAGGAAGAGAACGTCCCCGGGTGGAAAAGAGCATCATACTGTGGTGGAGTTTATGCGATGGATGCATATGTTGACATTTTACCGTTTAAGCATAAAAGAGCCATGGACCAAAATTTCATAACCATCCAACAGCTGGAGCGAAAGGATAGTTGTTTTTTTTGACACGTTACGAGGGACACTTCCATGCCGATTATCTATCCTCGATGGATCCGTAGGGTTACGGTGCTGCACCGACACAACAACCAATTTCGATCCGGAAACGTCGCCCGGATGGATGGAAAATGAGTGGACTAGTAAATAAACAAACCAGGCGCTCGTCTACACGAAACCATCCCTCATCGGTTCAGTTTGATCGTCCTTTATCACTACGACGGCCCCCATCGTCTGGCACAAGAATCGACAAATGGTTGCCGATGGAAGTGTCATTCGGAAAAATGCATATCAGGCTGAACTGTCGTGACATGGCATCACATGAATGTAAAAAACCCTAATGTAAGCACTGTCCCTTGCAGGCAATGAATTTCATTTAAAAAAAAAACGACAAGAAACTCACCTATTTCATTACCACGCCAACGGGGGAAAGCAATCGATCTTCGATCGCAGTTGTGCAATGGACACCTGCATCAAATCTGTCAATTGATTGAAATGTTATTGATTATCATTCGCTGGCCGGGAGGCTACTTTTGCGATGGCTTCCCGACTCGCGCCCGACAAGTTGCAGCGCATCGAGCGCTCCCGGTTACGTGTGGTTATTTGACTCCACCGACAGGGTGAAGCTGTCATTTGTCCGCCATCGTGCGCCATTTTTATCTTAATCGAAGGCGCTGGGCCGCAGGTATTCGTCGCCGGTTTTGCTCGCGGGGTTTACCCTGTTTTTTTTCGTTTGTTTTAATTTAACTTTCGCGTTTTGCGATCTATATATTTCTGCAGCTTTGCCGAGCGGGGAGGTTTGTTTTTTTTTTTACCCCTTCTTTGTTTTGCATCACAAGGGGAAAGATCCTGCGCGAAAGATTGACGAGCGTCCGATGATGCGAACGTTTGACGCGAACTGTCATACACGGACCCGGTGGATCGGACGGACACGGACCAACAACGAAAAACCTCCCCCCCTCGAAGACCCGGCCTCCGGTGTAAGGTTCACGATGAGTAAACAAAACGGCCGCAGAAGGCACAGGTTTGGTTCCGCCGATTCTGACAGGTTCCGGGGCGAGCGAGCGAAAAAGAGGGATGAATGTGTTATGCTGAGAGTTACCTGCAGAACGTATGGGGAAGGGGGAGGGGTGGGAGTACTGGTAGGACTCGGTAAGCGGGGGTTCACACACACACATACACAAAGAGAAACGGGCACCGGGAGTTAAATTATACGTAAATATAAATCCACGTCGATGGCAGAACCTGATAATGTATGGTATATTCACATTTTATCGGCCCCGGGCTAGCGCTGGCCGGCGGCGGCTTTGGGACCAGTTTAATTGCATCTCTTTTCATTTCATATATTATTATTTTATGGTTAGAAGGTTTTTCCCCACCGCGACCCTCCCCTTCACAAGCGGCCTTTGGAGGGTCGGGCTCACCTTGCAACGGAGCGCGGACGAGCAGCCTCTGCTTGGTGCTGCTGCCGTGTTTTTGAACTGCAATCCACTCCGTATTGGAAGCCACACACGCTCACACACACACGCGTGCGGACAAACACAGCCAGGCGAGCTGTTCGTATAAACGCCCCGAGGACCTGTGGCAGTCATCTCCCCCGGACGCTCTCTGTCCTTCCTAACACCGGGTGCGTCCCGTTCCTCCACCCGAGTTGTGCCTTGGCCCTTTGGGTCGTTCGGCCCTCGCGATCATCTGGAGCACTGAAGCCCGGCCATTGATGTTTGACTGCACCGGCTGCCGGTCCCCATGCGTCCCTGCTGTGTCCCAGTGTCGCCAGCGTCTGGGTCGTCGTTTGATTCGTTGCCCCGTGCCGCCTTTAGGGAAGGGCCCTGGCGTGTCGAGCGCGTGGCCAACGCGTCTCTGCATTCTGGCGCGAACGAGCTGGAAGTCCGACGAGCAGAGGGCAAACTGGTGGCCCTGCTGCGCTGTGTGTGTTTTTCTTTGCGACCGCGACAGTGTTTGCGCCATTTTGGCCCCCAGAACTTTTTGGAACGCGTGGTGGCAAGGCATGTCGGTGAGGTTTGCACCCGGTGTGCGTACAGTTGCGAGGAGAATAACACTGAATTGCTAGATACGCGGACGTGTTACTTGAAGAATTTCAATGGGAAAAGGTTCTTTAAGAAACTCTTTTGGTTTGGAAATTATTTGCATTTTAAATGCATCTTTTTTAAACGAAAAAAAAAAACACATTTAAGATCCTCCAGAAAAGCTCTCCCTTGTTTGTACGCAAGTGTAAAGGGAATACTAAAACGAGTAGGAGATCCGCAGGGAAGTCGCTCGAGAAGCCGAAGGTGAGTCTCGAGGGGCATCAAACCGGTACCTCGGTACAAAAGGCAGTGTCGGAATAGTAACTGCCTGGCAGAAGCAACGAGGGGTGGAAAGGCGGACAAGAGGGGGATGTGGAGGAAGCGAGAGCGAACGAAAAGGAGTTGAGAACGCTAAAAACATGTTCACATATACTAGCACTCCCCGGAACGCTGCGGACACCGTAGCCCGCGGGACTTCATCGGGCATCCGGGGATGATATGGGGGCGGGGGCTGGGAAGGGACGTTTGGGGGGTTGAAGGCACCCGGGGGAAAGGGAAGTTTATAAATATATTGAAGTTCATGAAAAATAGCTCGAGGATAATTTAACTTTTTTGCTCTTCCTCTCTGCCCCGCACGGGTTTCCTTTTCGTGCTTCCCTCCGCTCGGCTCCAGGTTCTGAAGTCTGATTCTACCGGTCTCCCTCCGCCCATCCCTACCCACCTCCCCGGTCGTCATTACCCATTGCCAATCCGATGCTCGCGGCATCGGGATATCCATTGCACCGCATCCTCAACCCTCCGGCCTTGCCAGCGCTTTGTCTTTTCTGCCCGTCCCGTACCACGTTTGCGATTCCGATTCTGCTCCATCACCTGGTCGCCTATCTCAATCAACCGACCCCACTCCCACCAACCTCCTCCCTCACTCCCGAGCGGTGCCCAAATACGAATGATATCCTTTTTCCCCGCCGGTTCCTCCGCGGGACGACGGGACGAGCGCGTGCATCAAATGCTGCTGCTGCTACACACCACCGTCGGCCATCAGCGCCATTACCACCCAGCTTCAGTAACTCACCGTTGCTACAAACCTCCAGCAACCAACCAGCCCCCTCCCCCACCTGTGGGGGGGGGTTAGCTCCCGAGTACTTTTCATTCTCATTTCGAACCGAACCCGTCCGCAGGGCGACCGGCAGCTTTTTTGCCCCGAAAGCACTCGGTCCGCTCGGTGCCCCTGCGGGCGACCGGGCGTGCTGGACGAATTGGATCCCGAGCGGGATGAAAAATGCTTTCCTGCCACCTGCCACAACCCCCGTACGTGCGTGCCGTGCCTTCCAGTCCGGCTCCGGCCGTTGACGAGGCGAAACAAAACCAACACACACACACACAAAAAAGAAGGAAAAACGCGGAAGGTTGTAGCTTTGATAGGGTTCTGATGAGGCCACGGCCAGCGCGTCGACCTTTGGTGTCCCGGTGGGTGGGTGGCTGAGTGAGGTTTGGGAAAACTAAAGCCCTGCTATTTGAACTTGCCGTCTGGCCTCCGGGCCATTTTGGAGAGTGGCCGGCTGTGGAGAGTGGAGTCGGTGCAGTCGCGGGTGGAAAGTAATATTCGAAGTAAGAAAAAAGAAATACTTCACAGTGCGGCGGAAATTATGGAACAACAATATAGAAATAATGAACACCAGCAAATATCTAAGTCTAGACTAACTTCAGACCAACAAATTACTTGCTTTCATGAATTCCAAGGAAAATGACATCTGAAATAAAATTTAAAAAATGCGTCTTCTTCCTCCTTGGCGTTACGGCATCAAGTCATGGGTCACATACATACTTTGATAGTCAATGTTTCGTATATGGCAAGGTCGGTCCTGGGTTTCGAACCCACGCCGCCGTGGGTCGTTTTCCAGCCGGCCTACGCGCTCGGCTGTTCCGGCCACGGGATCATCTATTGCTTTTAAATAAGCACAATTTCCCGCACTAAAACGAGACTCCATTTGCCCTGTCGCGTTGCTTTTGCCACTTCCTGTAACCTACCACCGGCATAAAAACCGCCTTTAAACCCGCCCGAGGAGCAGCGGCGCGTGACGGTAACAACCAAAACAAAATAAAACGAGACGAGGAATTGAAAGAGAGAGCGAGAGAGAGGGAGAAATGGCGAGAAAAACGGCGTCGGAATCGAGCGGGCGAACCAAAGCCAAACACCGGGCGGGAGACGTGGAGAACGAAAACAACACATACAGCGTACCCCGGCCAAAGGATGAAGGTACAGGTTAAAAATGGCGTCTTTTGCAAAGGATGGTTTACCGATTAATTTATATCTCTGTTACCCGGGGGTACGGTGAACGAAAAAAAAAAAAAAACAAAACCGACGGAAGAAATGGAAGAGAAAAATCATGAACCTCTCCCCCCTCTCCCTCCCCCTCCCCCCATCGGTTTACTTCTCTCGCTTAGCTCCGTTCAAACAATGATATAATCTCGTCCCAACTTCTCTACCGACTCCGGCCTGCGGGTGAAGCTCCGTGCGCCAGCATTCGCATTCGGCAAGCAAGCCGGGGTACACAAGGCTCCGGGCGAAACTGGGTCCGGTTTTTCAGCAGTGCCCGCACACACACACACACACACACGCACTCACTCACCGCCATGTCCTTCGATCAGCATCGCAGCCTGCTGCCTTCCTTGGGGCTGTGTTTTTTTTTTTCGCTACTTCTTTCCGTTGCTCCGCCGCAGGAAGGGTGGCATGCGGGCGGGAGTGGGAGGACGCGTGGGTTGTGAGGATATTTGTGCCATACCGGGGCCCACAAACCCAATGTACCCTCGGAGGCAAACTCATTTCGCCCGAACACCCCGCGGCACTTCTCTCGGTCTCCCGTTTCCTTCAGCCCTTCCCTGCGCGCCGGTCCCTCGCTCCGGTGCTTGCTTCACTCGGAATCGCTCGGGGGAATTTTACATTAAACAATTTCTAAGCGATTCTCTGTGCCCTCCCCCCCCCCCCCCCACCCCACCTATTCCGCTCCCGTCCTTTTTCCGCTGGGAGTCCCCCACCGCGGTGTTCCTTCGTTCGGCTAGAAGCGCCACAGATCCTGTTCGCCAACCGCCCCCCGGGGGCAGGCGCTAGCTTCTTTCTAGCGGTGCCGCCGACGTTGGCTTGCCCGACCCTGGCCGGAGCATGCCACCACCCGGCAGTCCCCGGTGGCGCCCCGAGCGGGGGGACAATTCGTGCGCTGACTTTTCTGCACGCTCCGGCCGAGGAGCAAACCGAAAAACTACACCGCGCCAAATAGGATCGAGTGTGCCGGCGGCGCAGAAGTAACCTCCTTCTAGGATCTGCACCGTGAACGAGTGTGTATGCCGGTGTGTATGTGTGTGTGTGTGTGTGGTGGTGGTTCCTGAGTGGAGCGTTGAGCGGGCAGGGACATCCGGTTGGCATAACACTGGCACTGCCCTGCGGAACTTTGAAGTTCTTGTGCTTCGACATCCGGGAACGTCTCGTGGGGTGGGTGGTATTGGTGGTGGTGGGCAAGAACGGACCCTCGGGGGTCGAGTGGGCCGGATGGGCTTTTCCTGGTACCGGGCGACAGCCGTCTCTCGCAGTGACCTCACTCACTCTTCGACGTTGACCTCGTGCCTCCGATGCCGTCTTCGTCGTGGATGGCCGCAGGGTATATCCATCCAAGAGCAAAAATCGGATCCATTCGGCATTCGGCCGGTCCCTTCCAGGGCTGCCGGGCACGGAAACAATGGAAAACGGATCGCAAGAAGCAACGCACAGCGGCGGTAGGGAGGTAGCGGTTCGAGGGTGGTTTTTCAATTTTAATTCCCATTTGATACAATTGGAAGACCCCGTCGGATAAGAAAGGGAAATTGGCTTCGCATTTAACGGATACTTCGTGGCTCTTGGTCCGATGTAGAACAAGCCAGTGCCGCTTCGTCCTACACCACACACCGGACCGGGTTGTTTTTTTCTTCTTTTCCCGGGAGTTCGAAAGTCTGATATTGGAATTCGGAAACGCATCATCTCAAGCCGGCTGCTTAGCATTCGGTTCAACATAGCATTGCGGTTCAGTTCAAGAACCCTGTTCGGCCAGGGCTTCGGCGATGGCAAAAAGCTACGCTCCGAAGGTATCACACACTAGTACGAACTTATCCCAAAACGCTTGGCCCCCTAGGGTAACGAGGCCAGTTGCAATAAGGACTTCCTGTTCTCGGAGCTCGTTGCTTCGAATGCAACAGAAGCTGCATCTTAACAAATGGGACGTTTTCCCTCCCCGGGGCGGATTCTACAGTTCCGTCAGAGAAGTTTACCTTCCCTCGTGCATATGTGAGAAAGGGAAGGAGCGAATGGCGAAGGAGCGGAGAGGAAAAATTGCCGTTGGCCCATAATCGATTGTTTATGTTAGGAATAGACCGAAAGGGCTTTGGAGCAAATACTCTGTTGCCTAACAAAGTCCTGAGTTAACCGAGCAACGGCTTCTTTTAAAATGTCTCTCTTGTCCAAATTTACTTCAATACATCGAAAATAGAATAATTCGTGCGACGAATAATTCTAATACACACTTATTTAAAATGATTATCGTTGGCTCTTTGACGCTGTTTTAAGTTGAAAAATGACAGCATTCTGATGACAGATGGAGCTATTAGGATCGTACTCTTCTTTTAAATGCGGTCAGAGTCAACATGCCATGGGACAACCATCTTCCATCAATGGAGTTGTTTCTACTTTGTACACGACGCAAGCCAAGTTACTCGGGAAGAGCTAGACCGACGACTTCCCTTTCTACTCGTTGGTCGCCGCTGCCAAAATAGATCCCTCCGGCGACTCCTTCGTACCGTGTTGTTTGATCATGGCCCCCGTGCGGTAATTGTGTGCCGCCCGCCTTCCCGTCTGTTGCCCGCGAAATCAGTCCACTTGCACGTGTGGGAGAGCGTCGGCCCGGCCGTTTCGGTCGGTCATTGACGATTTGCGTTCCCGGTGCGAAGCCCCGCGAGGCAGGATCGGCAAAGATCGCCGCGGATCGCCGACGTACCGCGGTCACGGGAGGGAACTTCGGGGAATTCCTTGGTGCGCCCTCGACCTGGGAAGTGCCGGAATGTGACGCTCCCAACGATGTGACGGCTTGTTTCGGGCGGATCGATCGCCGCTCGTTTCGATCCCTTGCCGTGGGCCGATTCTCACCGTCGTCGGCTGTCGTCGTCGTAGCTCTTCTTGGTCGGTTCTTGCGTCCCGGGCCGAGCTCAGGTACCTTTGCGTCGCCGGCTACGCGAGATCGCCCGAAGGGGGTTTTGCACGAGAAGGGCTCGAGCCCCGGTTGGCGTCCGACGAGTGAGGCCTTCACTTCAATGCGCCGCAGGGAACACGAAAGAGAAGGCACCCAGGCACGGACCGAGCGGGTGAGCGTGAGGGAGGTTACGACCTTGTTTGCACTGCGCGATTCGCCCCGGGCCAATCTTTCGAGCGGCGAGACCGACCGAACAAGCGAGAAGTAACAGACCCCGGGGCGACAACCGGCAAGTACGGTCCAACGGATCGGATCGGAACGGAGCTCGTTGATGGGCGGGGGCGTTGTGGGAGGTAGGGGGGGGGGGGGGGGGTTTGGCTTGCGAACGGCGGGTGGTGGTCGGTCCGCTTATGACGCTCGCGGGAGAAAACGGCAGAACCCATTCCACTGTTTCGTGGCTCGATCCCTTCCGATCCGCCCGCGCCCGGTTCCACCTTTACTCCCACACGTGTGTATGTGTGTGAGTTCTTCTTCAGCACCCGACCGACCGACCGACCGACAGGCCCGTCGTGACCCAAACGAAACTAAAATTAAAAACGCCTCCGGCGGTAATATCATCATCCGCGTCGCCGTCGCCGTCGCAACATTCCCATGGCGCATGCACGAGCGGGGGGTTTCCCGTGCCGCCGGTCCGTGTGAGGAATGGAATATTCGCCGGCGGGCTAACGCTCTCCTTCTCTCACCCACGGACGCCCTTTCCCTCTTCCCCTCCACACCGTCGAAGATCCTGAGGGCGAGCGGAGACGGAATGGCCCTGTAATAGTAAGCCGTCATCGGCATCCAAGACGCCATCAGTTCGCGAACCTTCATCATCGACACCGAAACCTGGTTGGTATAAGCTGTCCAAAACTTTGTCCTGTACGAAGACTCCTTGAAGACGCACCAGAGGTAGAGTTTGTTCTGGGAGTTAAAGACACGGTACCCCCAGCAGATCTTTGTTGCATTTTTTTTTTCATATACTCTTTCTCCTTTTTCACGGTGGGTGCGAATCATTCACCAACTAATTGCAAATAAATGCCTCCGACCTGGTGACACCCGAGCGTGCCACATTAAAACTTTCCCTATTATGTTATTTATTTTCGGCGGAACCCTGTCACGATCTTCCATTTTTCTCTTTAATTTATCTCATTTATCTACCGTCGGTGCGCATCAAAGCTCCATGTTCTCACCTATCGTGAAAGTAACTTGCCGGTCCTTTTTTTTCGATCCAAAACATGCACGCTTAACTTTATCCTTCAAACGTTTTGGAAGGGGGGGGGGGGGGGGGGGGGGTGGAGATGGGTTGGAGTTTTGCCGTTATCGTCGCAGCGTTCATCCTGAAATTTGAGCCACGATGCAACGAACGCCAGGAAGGCGGCCTGCCCGGTTCTTCCGTCATGTGGCAAATAATTTCACTTTGCACTTCACTTTTTAATATTCATACGAATTTTTTCCTAAAATATTTATTTAACGATCATATCATGCATGTTATGAGTTTTTCCTTCCTGTGTTCCCCATTTTTCCTCGGACTCGGTTCTCGGCTCGTGTACGTGTGCTCGCGGATGAAGGTAAACTTTTTCCCTACTTATGCTCCCCCCCCCCCCCACTCTTCCATCCTTCCACCTTATTCACAATGATCGACACTGGCCCCTTCAATCCTTCCGATGGATTCATTTCGGGATCATCGTCGTCGTCATCTTCATCATCATGATGAAGCGGAGAAATTTCCGTTGCTCTCCGGGTGCGCCTCGTACGAGAAACGCTTTTCCTAAACCACCCCCCCCCCCACTCCCACCTATGGCCCGGCCCTTCACCCGCGCACCGTGCCACCTAGCGCAACAGGAGGGATCCTACAGCCGTCGAGCTGTTCGAGGGCACAGCGTATCCTGCCGGTTGTTTACATGAAACTCCGGTATTAAATTTTGCCGCTCTATTTACATTATTAAAAAGGCTCACTTCATACAACGTTTTTTTTTTTTGTTAGCTGCCTCCCCCCACGCCCGCCCCACCCTCCTTCTTGCTGGTCGTCGCGGACGTGCATTTCCATCTCCCGGTCTTCCCTGTCCGGATCACATGCTAAACCATGTTTGCTGTTTTAAAACATATACGTGTATATACGCGTATCGCTTTTCGCTGCATCACTCGCCGTTGTCGTGGCCTCAACGCTAATGCAGTTTTGTCCCCACACCACAGCACGCACCAGGGGAAAAGTCAATTTTCGCGTGCAGTTTCACATCGCACATCGCCCTTTTTGTTTCCAGTATGCTCACTTTTGTTCGGTCGGGTTGAGCGGAAAACACCACCCGATGCACATTTATGCGATACTCGTAGGAAATAATCTAATTCACACGGACAAATTTCCTCGGGGAGTTTGTTTGATGGAGTCGTCCGCAAAAAATAAAGAATGTTTTATTTTATTTATATTTTCACTGCAATCGGTTTGACGTAACAGCCTTTTCTCTAGTGCTTTAAGTTATTCTATACAGTTTTTTACAAACATGATAGAATCCAAAAAAATCATTATTTGTAAATACGAGGTTTTTAAAAAGGGTAAGGAAATGTTTAGAATGTTTAAAAATCAAATTAATGAAAATTACATTACATTACCGCAGGTTTTAAGTAATATGCGACCATAAAATAAGTTTCTTTCCGATTGCGCAAAACAATTTCACTAATGTGTCGTGAAACCAATCAAATCAATACTGAGCCCATAACATGTTTGCGCTGCAGAGCTGACTCAACGTCTTCTGGAGAAGGTGTGAAAAAAGTTCGCTCCTTTCCGTCGCATTCGCATAAATCCTGCACTCGCCTGCCACATTGACAGTTTGCGAAGGTTTATTTCAATTATCGACCGTGTAAAGCATAACTCGTTATCATGTTTTCCGCCCTCCCCTCCTGCGGCATCCCGTTCGTCCACCTTTCCCGCTGAGCGGTAAATGGCAGCTATCGCCACGCTTGGCAAAACTCATTTTTTCCCAGACAATTTATATCTTTTCCGCCCTGGGAGGCAAGGCGGCGGATCGCGCCGATCACGGATCGCCCGCGCTGTTGCGGTTGCGCTGTTTGAGATGTGTTCCTTTTCCTTCTTCGGAGCCGGTGGGGTGGTCCGCCTCTCGCATGATCACTTTTTCCGCGCGGCGCGGTGGATGGCGAGAGGGAGAGAGCAAAGGCACGAACAAATAAACTCCTCGATGGCGTGAAATGCACACCGGAGCGTTAATGCGCAAACGTTGGGGGAATGCAATTGGAGCACAATGTTGGGCCTTTTTGTTCTCTTCTTGAAACTTTGTTTGTGCGCTCGCCCACCGCAGTGCGATGTAAGAAGGATACATTTAAACCAGAGCTATCCGTTATGATTTGACCCTCGCGCTGCTCTGCTGTCAATTAAATGTGACGTTATTTAATCGAACACGGAATCAATTCAGAATTTCCAGATTTATTTACTTTTTTCGGGTGAAATTGCTGCAAACAAAAGGTTCACTTGGTTAATCAGATCATATCTTCTTCTTTATCTTCCTGGCGTAACGACCAATTTATGTTCATGGCTACCCATTAAGGGCTTACAAGACTTTTCCTCCTTTACCATACACGGATAGCCAAATCCTTAATTCCGGGGGAGGTCCCGTTCTGGATTCGAACCCACGCCACTTGGCATACTGTTCAAGCCGGCGTATGCGCTCGGCCATCCCGGACCCCGAAATCAGCTCATTTAAAATCTCGATTAAAAAGAACTCGTTACATGAAGATTTAACATGATACAATCTGAAACTTAACTTACATGCATCGTCTTTCTGTTATATCGCCGATAATCTACGGTTGAACAAAAAAGAAGAAAAAAATTTTGCGTGGGAAACGTATAACGAAACGATTAAAAGATCCGAATAATAAAAAGAAACACAACACCCCACAGGGATTACAATGATTTTACCTTTATCTTTCATCTTCGGCGACGGTTGAGATGAAAAAATAAAATTGTAGCTCACGGAAACACACACACACACACGCCAGGGCGACCACTTCTCGACCATCGCCTAAGTCCACCTACGGCGAAATGCGTCAGGCCGAGCGGTCCGTTCGACGAGGGCGAGCCTCGAAAAGCCGTAGCAAAAGGGATTTGCCGACGGTGCCAAGAGTAGAGCACCGGCGCTCCATCCCAGCGTGTGTTGTGTGTGTGTGTGTGTGTGTGTGTATGTGTGTGTGTCGATAACTGAAGCCCGTCGACCCCAGGCCCCTCTTCTACTTCTCCCTCCGTTTCGTGACATGACACACGACCGGTCGGTTTGGGAAGTTTCGCTGGAATTTCGAACGCCCCGACCAGTCGGTCTTTTCAATTGCTCCCCGAGCAAATCGTGTGGTGTTTTATGAGAACATGCTGCCGGCAACGTGCGGCGACGGTATTTTGCAAAGTCCGAGCCGGACCTGTCCGATCGAAGGGAGGGCGAGTGAGAAGGTATGAATGGGTGAGTTGGTCCGCTCAACTATTGTTGCGAACGTCCACCGGCTAACTATGGGCGATCGAGGTGGAGAGGGGACAGCGCACCGTGCCTGTGTGTGATGCGACCGGGGGAGATGACCGCTGTCGTTGGGGGTCGAGGGGAGCCTGGTCAGTACTCCAAGCCATCATCCAAGCTAGTAAAGGGCTCCCGAAGCACACGTCACATTACCCCGGACCGGAGGATGTCCGGCTAGAAGAAACCGAACGTGGTCCGGCATCTCCAAACATCCTTGTTTCGGCCAACAATGGCGGTGGTTGCATTGTGCCGTCCACAAGACAATGTCCTTAATATCCTCTACCTCGCGCGTACATAAGAACCGACGTACGTAGCGTTCTGCAGTGAACCCACCCTCCGACGACGAATCCTTTGCCCCTCCAGTGGGAGGCCCTCTCTAACGTACCGCTTCGTACTGGTAAAACTTCGTTAATGTTCGAACAACAACAGCATCGGCCGACTCTGGAACGTGCGGCAAGGGTTCGTACCGTGGGTGGCGCAAAAGTTGATCCAGTTTTTTGAACGCATCATCACCGGATCCGCTCGATTGGGCCGAAGCGCTTACTGCTGTGGAAAGTTTGACAGGTTCTCGCCGACGTTTTGCCCGAGTTCCGGACCCCACAGTCCGCTAAGCTGACGTTTGACTAATTAGGTTGAAATTAAATATCGCACCGGTAGAAATTTTACCATCAACATGACAAGCGGTGTAAGTTTGGCTTAAAAACTGTTGCCCAAAGTTGTGTTCCCCGGCCCCGCTGGTCCCGGTCGCTGGTTGTTACGTGTTCCCCGTACATACTGCCCGGTTGTATTTTCCAATGAGGTGTGGTTAACGCATCACACGTCAGGGGCAGACGGTTCCGAAAGCACTGATTGGTTGTTGGGCAAGTCGTCGAAATATGAGGCTCATACTTTTCGAACTATTTTTATCCGTCGTACTGTGTTTGACGCCCGTATTTCACTCATTCTGATGCGATGAATTTAATCTACAGATTCTATCCTGCGTTCTGAGCTGAAACGGGTTCGTGTAATTTTATAATATTTTTCACAAGTTCATCATCGTTTCCGTAAGGACCAAGCTTTTCTGTACTTCAATAAAGCATAAAATAATCACTAAATCTATTATCTGAAAGAACACAACAATCCTTTTATGCACACAAAATAGGAAACCAAGTAATAGCTGCTTCACTGGGCGATTAGAGCCCGCATCGAGCCGTAGGGAATAATAAATGGAACGGAATGGGAAGAAGGCAGGCAAAACTGGCCTCAAGTCATCGCCGCGACGCGGTTCTCCTTGGGTCGTTCGCATCCCACCGTACAACCGTCGGCGATGGAAAACGGATCCGCCGAAAGACGACGAGAACGAGCGTGAAGGTCGCGTGCGGGGTGGAAGCGCACTAGGGAACACACTCTGTTCCTCGAAAGGAGAGCGTATTTTCGAATCTGCCCGCGGGCCGTGAACCGAAAAGAGCCCTCCGGCTAGTGAGATATAGAATGTCTGATTGTCTTGTTTTACATTACGTCGCTGTTGCGGTGCGGCAAGCGCACAGACGATAGAAGGGAAAATCCCCCAGTGGAAGCGGACCATGGCAGTGGAGGGCAGTGGCGGGCCTAGGAAAACTATTGATTCGTCTTCGTCGTGCAGTGGCCGCCTGCAGGAGTCTGGCGCAGTCTTTGCAGGGCCCATGATGATAAGAAGGTCTCTCTGCCGTCGGAACGGGCTCGCAACGGCAACGGCCAAAGATACGAGCTCCAGATGTCCCGGTGGGCTCCGGGTGGACCCGACGTGGCCTACGCCCGGCGTTATCGTTTATCGACAGGAACGGGAATGCGTCGTGCCTTACAGGTCCGATGGGATAGAGTAAGCGCCGTTCCGTCGGGCTCGATCGTTCTCCTGAATTCTCGATGCTCGTCGGCCACGGGCGAGAGTGCGAGGCGGAAGCTACGGCCTACCGGGAGGGTAGAAAGTCAAAGCCACGTGAACGCCGCCTCGGGGCCCGGGCGAACATGGACCAGAGCCAGAGCGTGTACGTAGATTTCTAGCTCGGTCCGAACGCACAGGAACCCTCCGGCGTTTGGGCTCTCGTTCGTTCGCTCGTTCGTTCGCTCCGTTGGTTCTCTGCTCCGGCTCCGACTTTCTTCGTAGGACGCCCCGTGGTTGCCTCGACAACGGTTGAAGATATTTGCCTCCTGCAGGTTTGAATTGTGACGGGTCCTGCCCCGCGCTCTGCTCGTCCGCTTCCCGAATCGAATCCCTTCGAGGGATTCGCCAAGTGCACGATGCGTTGTAAGATGATGGATGAAGGATGCAAATGATTTCGGAGGGGAAGCACGCGGTGCGCGGTGGTGCAAGACTGTAAGATGCACGGTCCGGTAATGTACTGCTCTACTTTTGTTACGGTTGTACATAATTTCTGTTGTTACGACGATGCCAGCAAGTGAATAATTATTTAAAGCGTCCTGTGACAAGGATAAAATATACATTTTCCAGAAGGCATAGATTGACGAAGCTCTAAGTTACCATCTACATTGGCCTCGAATTTGCAACGCGTCCATTATTTGGTGTGTCTAATCAGAGCTCTCAGGGCTAGGGCCACTCTGACAAGTGAACCTTATCAAAATGCGTTTGTTCTCGTGATCCTCTGTTTTAATAAACAAATAATAAAATTATTTTTCATATCCTACTGCACGTTCAATCTGTCGCTGTAGTATTATACCAAATCTTTTCCGAAGCATTTGATGTTCGACCTATAACAAGTCAAACTGGAGTCTTCATAGAACAAATTTCACTCCCAGGTTACAGTCATCCTTACGATTTGATAACCAGTAGCATCGTTCATTCTCCATAGGCTAATCAATGCCGCTGAGCTCATAATCAACATACGCTCGAGTACAAGCAACATCGGCGTTTCCCTGCTCAAGTGTGCGCTCCTGCAACGCAAAGAAAAAGCATAACAAAGTCATGATAAATTTTCCGTTGCTGTCTGCAGCGCATTTGGTGCAACGTTTCCTTTACCCGAGATCTACCCGGCCATCGCGAGCACCGCGCCAAGAGTGCAGTGTTTGTGTGCAAGCTTGCGGGCGACGGAAACCCTGCGCCGTGTTCTGGACCGCGCGAGGAAGTAGTGTCGAGGCCGCCTTCTTAGTGGTACATCGATGCACCTACACTCGGGTGTGAGTCTGATATGCAGCCGAAGGAACACTATCGCCGATCGGGTCCGCGCTGGATGGGCGAATGGTAAATTATCGGCTGCACTCGCCGCGGATACTTTGGTCCGTTGATACGAGCCGATCGCTGCCGGTGTATCCTTGGGCAGTCCGCCGGTACGTGTGCCGTATATACGCAGGTTTCCCCGGCGTGGAGCTCGCACAAATCGCCGAAATAACCCTCCGGCGGTTGACTGGCAGAGTGAAATCGCGCATCACCGAACGTCCGACCGAACGGTGGATATTGTTTGCCTTGCGCCGACGTTTTTCGGACCGCTTCGTAGAGTCGTGCTTTGCTCGCCAAGTATCGCGCCAAACGAAGCCCACGGCAAAACTAATTCCGCGCCCCAACAGGCTGGGCTATGGGTGGGTTCGAGATTTTCCAAATTCGCCAGCGCTGGGGGACGCGTGAGTTTGGCCTGAATGTTGGGATCCTTTTGTGTGCCGTAGGCTTTACATTTATTTTAATGGCTTTCAGTTCGTCCTTCCTTCCAGGGCGCTTCTACGGTGCAGTGCGTTTCAAGCGGCCTGTAGAGTAAAAATCTTACATTAGTCACTGTAGTTTACGCTCTGTTCTCTTATCTCACGTGTGGTGCAATGCGTCACCAAAAAAGAATCATTGCGTGAATTAAAATAGGACCGTAAAAAATCCATGAAGTTTTCTCCAATCTTCCAAATCCAAAATCCTTGGGTAAAGATTTAGACCCGATCAGAAATATGAAACTCTTGCAACACCAAAATCTCATTGCAACTGCAGGACCTCATCAGCAATATTGTTGATAAGTGCGAAAATCACTTATAAAGCAGAAACAGATTGCGCAAACCTAAACCTAGGTTCCCTAACTAGCACATTCAAAATCGTGTAAAACTATCTTGAGGATCCTCCTATGAATAATGGGACGCGAACCCTACGCACCCAGTCAACGGAGATGACGGAACGCTAAACCTCGTGTATGTGTTTTACTGTCTCAACGGAGCATTAAAGTCCCCCTAATTTTGTTAGGCGCGTTGTCTCCTAACAGTCCGTACCGTGTATTCGGGAAACTCCTTCCTTGTTTCCAAAGCGGTTCGGTCAACTTATCCAACGTTCTACCACATGGCGTCCGTCTCAACCCCAACTTCTTCTACCGCATGGAGTCCATTCCCTCCATCCACCACAACAGCCTTACGATCAAAACCGCAGAACGACCTAGATTTTGCCAACGGCCATCACCCTCTTTACCAAACCGTTTGAGCGTCTTCCCAGACTGATCAAACAATTGCGAACTAAACATAGCCCTATGAGACATGCGAGTTCTTTTGCCCCAGAAATGGCACCCCTCGGCGGATAGTTCGGAGATTGTGCATGGTAAACGAGTTTATACGCAAAAAATGGAGAGCTACGTTGTTCTGCATGGTAACGTTGGCTCGTAGGTAGAGTTAGTGAACCTTATTCCTGATTGTTTACATTGAGAGTGAAGGGGGCTTGGGTTATGGAACCACGTAGATCGTGTCTTCTCCGGCCCGAAAACGATCGCTGATGCCCTCATCCGCATCCTTACGTTCATTTGTAGGAGTAAGATGAGGTCTATTAGATGGAAATGAGCTTCGACTGGGAAAAGGTTAATTATTATGGAACTAAGCAATGCAAGGCAGTGAATGCACGGTCAAGTGATTTCCAAAGTAAGAGACAACTACACATCTCTCAGTACACATCTATCAGTAAACCTAATTCTTACGGACCATTCAATACAGACCAAGCAAGATCTACTGTTTTGCTGTAGAGAAGAATCACCTCTCGTAGTCGACCTTCGTAGTAATTTACTTCCAGAACGTTGTGTGTAAAGAATCTGTTTCTATCGTCATGAAGTTGTTTTAATGGGTGAAGTGGCAATCAGTGGGGATCACGAGATTAAAAGGATCATTCTACTAAAAAGTCCTGTTCGACAATAAAAATTTTAACACCACGACGCGACGAACATTTTGATACCACGCGTTTGATAATTAAAACTGTTTTTAAAGGACTCAAACAAAACTCAACTAACAATTTTTACTGGCAACTACTTAGCGTTATCAAATTTAATTGTTGCTGATATATGCAACACAAAATATCAAAGCGCTAAGCGTAACCATACAACACCTTCTCTTCAAAAAAAATAGGTGAGTATCGTAAGAAAACGGTCGTCTGAACAGTACATTTTCACGTAGCCAAAGTTCAAATTCAATAGCTTAGTAACTATGCGTTGGTCCTTCCTAATCAAATGGTCCATGATACGTTTAGATTATTTTCATTCTTTAGATTTGTCTATACAAACAAGTTTTGACTCTGTCCATTATTCTTATTTTCGTGAACTGCACCTTTGTAAGCATTGTTTTGTATGCATTATTTCTCTTCAAGCCCAAACCGCGCATTTTAACCATTTCATCTCCATCATGAGATTGAAAAAAGGAAATTGGATATGTGGAACCTACAATACTGAATATCAAACAGATCAAACCTGCCTTGTTGGGCTCGGTCAAACGTATGTTTTATGTTATGGTTGAAAAAAAATAAATGCTGGTCAGCTCGCCTGCACCGGCTGTCGAGCAGCAGTGCGTTTGAATGTACCAAAAGCCTCGTGACATGGGTTCATTTTTGGCTATACCAACGAGCATACCCCTTTTTCGAGGGACGGAAGGGTGGTTTTCTCGAAAGCAAATAAACATATGACCATTGCAGGACGGGAACGGCCGGGCCGGGGATGCTGCTTTTTCATGAAATTCACCGCCGAAAAACCTGCGACGGTCATTTAGCGGCGCAACAGTTTGCTCGGCGGACCGTTTATCCCTTTTTCCACTGCGAAGAAATGGAAAATATCACTCCGTGGGTCGCGCGAAACGGGTCAGGTCGGGTTTCGCATGTGGCGAAGGAAAGCAAACAGTCCGCACCAAAACACACGTGCAGCGCGGGAGCTGTTCGCCGTTTGTAACATCCGTGAACCGAACCCGGGAAGTTGGCATGTTGATGATTCCTGTGCTGGTCCTTTGGTCAGTTGGTATGTCCGGCAGGCAAACCCTACAAAATCCCAACCTTAGGTAGGAATTGGTTTGTATTTTTCCCCTTTTGTTTTTGTTGTATGAATTTTTTTTTTATTTTTTTAAATGTTAAACAAATCGCACCCTTGTTTTCTTGGACAATTAGAAACCACGAATGCTAGCCTCCATTTCTTTCCCGTGGGTGGGAGGGTCTCTCACGTTTGAGTAGAGTTAAACACTTTGTTCAAAGAGCCTTCACGGTGTTGAGATCCTGCCCCAGCTTCAACTGACCCTTTTTTTTCGAAACTCCAAATCACACGGTTAGGAAAAAGTCGCAAATACACGCATCGGAACGTCATTTACGTGGGCCAAAAACCTAATTTGTGCGTATTTCAAATAGCGATTTTTTCAAATGGTTTAAAATATGCCTACGCACACACAGCTTTCATTTAGAGCGGTATTATATACGGTACACGGTGGACTGTAGCAATTTCATATGCGGCTTTTTTATATATGATTTTTTAAATAGAATTAAGTCTTGTCGGTATCACATGGATGGTGGATTTAATTTAACAGCGGACTTGGTTTGCGACGGGGTGTATTTGCAGGGAAATCAATGAGCAGCAGATTCTCTCCGAGATTCGTCAAGGACTTTTTCACTTGACTGTCCATCGTAACGTTCGAATTACGCATGATCCGACGACTGAATGGAACGTTTTGAACCAGCTTTGGTTCTTCATTGGTAGTAATGTTTATCCTTATAGAATCACATCTAGCCGGTTTTCATGCATCGTATGACAATTAACTTAGACTTATCTAAGCGTTATCTACAACTAAGAAGGGGAATTAGGAAAAGGAAGGACATTTCTTGGAAGAGGTAAAAGGCTCGAATATAGGACAGAAACGGGTACCTGGAACAAGAGTGGGCTTGATGTGGATAAATAAATAGGAGGGGTCTGGGACGAAGAACTCGGGAAGGGATTTGAATAATGCGAAGGGAACCCACTCTGCCAAGGAGGTTTTGTTTGGAGTCAAATTCATGACTACAAAATATATTTGCTCTTCTTGTCTGATCTATTCTTAATCTGATAAATTCTAGCACATGCTTATGTAGGCCCTGGCGATGTGTTTTATGTTACAATTTGATGTATGTAAGATGATGCCTTTTGTATGAAGTATAGAACGCAATAGACATTAGATAAGATACAAAATTATCTAATGTCTATTGCGATCTATACATGCATTGTATTTTACATAGCTTTATTCTCAAAGCTTAATTAGGTTAAGCATTTGTCTGATTGCTTTTAATCTGGATTGCGCCTGTAGGTTATGCATTGCGCATGACATTTGTTACATTAAGTATTTATTTCAGCTGTTTACTTAAAAATTACAAACTATTAAACAAAAAGCAACACAACTTCAACTCCAGGCCCGATCTAGACGAAGTGCAAACACACGTTTATAAACAGAGCAGCTGCAAAATCATCGTTTGTGCGCCTAAGAATCTTTTATAAGCCAGGTCAAGACGAAAATATTAAATGCCGGATTTAAGCGTGTATAACGAGCCCTTTTCTGTTCAAAAATTGCCAAAGTCAGATAAAGGGGATCGTTATACACGAGTAGTAAATACAAATTGCAGCACAAAACAAACCCATTCTTGAAGTCATTCAAGGGGGTCTAACCAGTCAGCTGCAAACACTGGAAGCCAGTGTTTAAACCATTTAAGGGTTCGATAATAGAACTATGGAATATGTTGAGTGGATTCAAGGGGCTGATTTGAACCTGACTCCTTCAGGAAGATTCAGAAGCGATTGTCGGCATATATTTAAAAAAAAGAGTCATAATGAAGAGGATGACAACATTAACGATTGATTATGTGTTTGAAAATTTGCAATACATTTTTTTTCTTAAAAACATTGAGTAATTCATCTATCATTGACGCGAAAATACGGTATTATTATTAATATATTTGCGCAAAGTATGTTGGGTCTCTAAACAATGAAAATGAACAATTATGTACTGAAAAAGGAACGCGATATCAAATTGGACACACATTTTAATTACAAATCTTATAAATGTTCTTCTTCTTCTGGCGTGAAGTTCGTGACTTGATCAAGCCTATAAATTTATCGCTTACGAGAAATTTTCCTCTTCGACGTACTTGCATAGTTAATCCTTTGTATCGGGGGAAACTTACAAGCTTAAAACATTACAATTATAATTATTCTAATAAAAGAATTCAATCCACGTAGTGTTTAGCAAATGCTTACATTTTTTCTAAATGTTTTAAGAGATTTACAAATCCATCCCGAGTGTAGCATTATTACATTTTTACCCTGCAACGTGTTGCAAGGTTCTCATGTTTGCTTTACAACCAAAATCAATACCAATCAGTGTACTCAGACCCGCGCACAGAGCCAGCGCTCGGTGTTCAAAATACTATCCAATATTATCCATCCAAAAACAATCCACAATTGCATCGTGGCGCCCGTTTTTCGGCCTTGGTACACTTGTTCACCAATGCCAACGTTGCAAATATTGAATGCCGAATTCTCGGTGCGTGCAACACATCGGTGGATACAAAATAAATTAACTTACACGTTAAAAATTAACCCAGTCGAGCGCGGTCACGTGCGATTTTGCGCTAGGATTTATTATTCCCGCCATCCCGGCGTAACAGCGATCGCCACGACTACGGTGCGCGAATGGCGAATGGAAAATTCAATCGAGGAAGTCACAAACCTCGAAAACCCCCCCCTCAACGGAGGGAAACCGACCGCGGGTGGTAGAGTTCGTTACAGCGTGTGGAGCGAGCGGCGAGTTGGAGGAAAACTTACCTGCGAAACTGGCGATGCTTCGATGTGTATTGAGTTTTCTCAAACGCGCCGGCTCCCGCCGCTGCTTCGAAAGCTTCCGTAGGCCCACCCCATTCCAACCCGGCAAAGCTTCCAAATGTTCGGACGCACTGAACCTCCTCCGGTCGGTCCGCTCTCTCACCGGCAAATGGCGACTCCTACCGGGTGGACGGTTAGGAGGTGGGAGGTTACGCGAAAATCTCCCTGCCACCGTGTGCAACCGTGCGCTACCGTGGAAAAGTGGGCGGAAAAGAGACGCGGCAAGGGCGGGTGGAGAGGAGTCGGGAGGTTGGAGACCGGTGGAAAATATTTTTCACCCATAATTCACCATTCGATTCCGCCCCCGGAGGTAATATATTTTGAATAAATAATCTAAAATGTACAAATTTATCATGCACTATTTATTGGTGTGCATGAGCGAACCGGCGCACACACAAACACGAGGCACGAGGGGGATGCACTGTGGGTGGTTAAAACAGGCGCGCCCAGGTTGAGGGAGGACGGTTCCCAACATGGCGATAGTTTATGCAAAGTCACATAGCACACCGCGATACCAACACTCTCACACGCTCGCAGAGGGCTGATCGCGCAGCTCGAAGAGTCGGCGAGTGCATTTGCAATATGCATCCCTCGGCGGTCACAGGAAGGTGGCTGACAGCATGGGGTGTGGGGCAGGCAGGACGGGGGGGGGGGGGGGGGCAGTGCACTGCGCAGTCAACAGCGTAAAATCAAACATGGATTTTAGGACGCCCGGAAAGTCGGTAGAAAAACGTAGCCACCGTATCGAAAATATCCATTTGAATTTCCGCTCCTCGCGCCATTGCCACGCGTGTGCCCTTTTTTGCCATTTCGATGCGCCTTTTTTCTCTTTAACCACCCCGAAAATACACACACACACACACCGGCAAACATGCCCACGCACACGCCGATTGCTGCAGCGGATTTCGATTTGGAAAAGTCCTGTTATTTTCGGATGTACATAGTAATTTCGAACCTCCACCGTTAATCCCTCCTCCGCATCCGCCTTCGCAACCCCAAACCCGCCTAGCTTGCTGGTGGAAAACAGTGGAACAGTAGTTGCCGTTTTTTTTTTCTTTTTGATCCCCAAATTTGAAACGCACCGATTGCTCCATCTAAAACTATTTAAATTATGAACCGAAGCCGGAGTGGGAATGCAAAAATGGGGTTTTCACGGTGGCGGTGGGGGTTTTTCAATAAATGGAAAATAGGTGCATCGATGGTAGCGCGGCACTGGTCGGCTGGAAAATGTACACCAATCCCGGCATTTTCCGGCGCTTCCGAAAATCGAGTTTCGACCCGACGAAGCGGGCGGGAGTTCCATAAATCAATATGCTCATGGAGAGGCGGGTTGAAAAAGTTGTTCTAATCTGAGCCCCAATTTTATGTTATGTTGCTGAATTTTTTTTTTCTTTATAATTTCCATTTGAATTGACCACCAGCTCTTTGTGGTTTTTAGGCTTTTCAATCATATTTTTTTTGTTTTCATCTCAACATCTGCTTTCATCCAGTTGTGCAAGACTGTGTGAATAAAGCAGGTGTTTCCTAACATTCCCTGTGCTTTGATAGTTTCAATATTTTCTTTAAAAACCTTCCCCCCATATGATTCTTCCAATCGTTCATTGCGGGGGGCACTGTGCAAACTTTCACCTTCCTCATCAGCACCGAAGGAAACCCATTACCACAAAGAAAGTATACACTTCATTTGCCGATGAAGCTCCCCGGCTTCCCGTTGTGCAAACAAATCGTCCGCCTCGCAGGGGAAGGATGTTCCGGGAAAATACTATTTGCATGAAGTTTGTGTAACACAAGGTGCCCCCAGTATGTTACGACACGACGCTACCCGGAGCTTCCGATGGGGATGGTTTTGGAAAAACACAATTCCTCTGTTTTGTTTTCCTGGAGGAAAACTATTGATGGTCAGTTTTGATTGCCCTCCTCGGTCCCTCAAGGGGGGAGATGGTGTAAGGGTTTGGAAGAGAGCAAGCAACAGCATCGGAGGAACGCGTGCATTCTTTCTAGCAAACCAAAAAAGAACACCTATCGAGAGAGGTTACAACTGTACGCATACTTGCAACCGGGAAGGAAAGCAAGAAAGCAAGGTGGAAAAGGAAGCAAGGTGGTGGAGGTAGTTTTAACAAATTAAAAAACAACCTACACCATGAAGGTTCGATGGTTCGGGCATCGGGTTCCGTTTTCTCCCCGTTCTTTCTCTACGTCCCGCAATGCTCGAACAAATAGCAGCACGTCAGCACGTCTTCGTCTTTGGGTGAAAGGCACGGAGCGGATGGTTTCGGATGGTGCGGTGCTCCTGGTTTTCTGTGTCGGTGATCCCATGCCACCCAGGCCAGAGGGCTACATCGGACGTGGTTTTTCCGATACCCATCCCAACCATGGGCTGGTGCAAGATAGATGTTTTTCTTTTTTCTTCTTGTTCTAAACGTCCGAACGGATTGGATAGAACAATTAAATAGAAGACGAGCAGCTATCATAACTTTTCATGGGGAAGCTCGTTTCGCTTAATGGAAGAAATGGTTATGTTTTCCGCAATGTGTTTGAATGAAATTACCGATGGGGAAGCATTTAACAACGGTTTCTGGTGTGTTTTGAGCAAATGAAGCCTTGTGTTAATGTAATACAAATATTTTACTCCTCAGGAAAAGATCCCAGACATTTTAACAACACTTAACAAGTTGGATGATTCAAATGTTCGTTACATGTAACTGTTTTGATCAAAATGCTAATCAACGACGAGCAAAGACCCAATTTCGCTCACTAATGCTCTTGCGTTTCAAAATGATATTATCTGCAATACCAGAACCCCGAGCGGACGGGAAGATCACATAAATTGTGTTGAATTGAATGTTCCCTTTGAGAACTCAAAGCAAAAAAAAAAAAAAGATAACGGTTTTACTCGGACTCGGACCACCCTTTGCCCGCAGGGCCGTGACAAATGTGCGTCCTACGCGAGTCCGCGCGAGTGCAACATGATGAGCACGCCCTGTCACTGCGGACCTGCTGCAACCCGGTGCTGCACCTCAAGAAAGTGTTTGGAAGACGCGGCCCGCGGCGAAAGCGGCGGGCAGCGAGACGGAGGCCGAAAATCGAAATCATTTTCTGCGGTCCTGTCCACATTATTATACTGTGTGTTGCAGCCCCGAGGGAACCAGCAGAACGTCCAAACTGGCGAACCGACGGCTTGCCGAAATCTTTTCGAAAGGGGGGGGGGACCGCAAAGGAATCAGCCCGATCATTCGGCCGGGAAAAGGATACCGGCACCCAGCAAGGGTACCGTGGAGCGGAGCGGAACGATAGGTCGAGAGGACTTGTATTATGTACATTTAAAAAAAAGGAGGTTTTTCAAGCCATGAGCGTACGCCTCAGTTTCATTTGCCGTGCGGCGGGGGATTCAATCCGTGATTTTGCGTACTGCTTTGGGCGGTCGGGTTTTTTTATTGCTCTCCCTCTCGATTTTGCTTCTCGGAAAGTGGGGCCTTCGTTTTTCGTTCGCAGCCTGTCAAGCAGCGACGCAACGAACCGGCCCCGTCAGTGCCCTCCAGGCGAACCGAACCGAGCTTGTACGGGAAGCTGTACGCTAGGCGGGACGGGCGGTGGGTGCCGAGCAAATGCAATATATTTGTAAAATTATTTCGCCCAAAGTAGTGCTGGCATGATTTAATGTACCGAAAACAGTCACGGATTGGTAAACGACGACACCGGGGCCAGCAGCCGGCCTGACCCTGTCCAGGACATGCAGCGCTTTGGAAGTGTGTGAGGGGCAGAGGGTAGGGCAGAGCGCTGCAGGCATGAGCAGTATTAATTATATTTTTGATAACTTGACAACAGAACACGGCAAACTCACTGCCCCAGGGCCTAGAGGCATTCCGAAACGGTTGAATCCACCCGAGCCGTGAACTCGCGGCCAAAGGGGTTAGGGGGAAAGGAGAAGGAGATGCCGGGGAGGGGGGGGGTAGGGGGGATGAAGAGGTGGACCACGGTTACTTCGCCTCCTTGACACATAAGGACACTTGCCGATCGTGTTGCCCCGAACCGATTCCTTTGCGATCATTATCCGTCGAAGTGACGGCTGTCTTTTTCTTCGCGTTTATGCAAACCCTCGGTACTCTTTCTCACTCACTCTCTCGCACTCTCTCATTTTCTTTGCAGAAGGAAATGTAACAGCGACATGGAGCGGGACCGTGATCGTGACCGGGAACGCGAGCGTGATCGCACCGCCGTGACCGAGCGCGACGTGAAACCGCTGGAGCCGCGCGATCTGTCCGCGACGCGCCTGTTCACCGCGACGCAGATCAAAATCAGCACCTCGCCCACCACCTCGCCCACCATCTCCAACTCGTCGTCGCCCACGCCCACCCCGCCCATCCCGGCCGGTTCGCCCGCGGTCACCGGCGTCGGCAGCGGGTACCACCACGCGAACCACAAGCAGATCACCGGCATCCCGTGCGTGGCTGCCGCCTCCAAGTACACGGCCCCGGTGCACATCGACGTCGGTGGCACGATCTACACCAGCTCGTTGGAAACTTTAACCAAGTGAGTGTCCAAGAATTACCTACCATAGAAAGACAGACAGACGTTGTCGACATAAAGTTCAGCAGGGTCTTCACAAACTGTTCGAGCATACTAGAAAGCAAAGGAGGCATAATTTCTATATCTATTCAATATTGACCATACCTGCAGCAAGCTAAGAATCCCTTTTGAATTGTTTACTTCTCGCCAGATATCCCGACTCGCGGCTAGCGAAATTGTTCAACGGTTGCATCCCGATCGTACTGGACTCACTGAAGCAGCACTACTTCATCGACCGCGACGGGGGCATGTTCCGCCACATACTCAACTTCATGCGCAACTCCAAGCTGCTGGTGTCGGAGGACTTTCCCGATCTGGAGCTGCTGCTGGAGGAGGCCAAGTATTTCGATATTGTTCGTGAGTATAGCAAACCTGGTTTGGCGCAGGCGAAGGCGACGGGTTCGTGGCGTGGCTCGGATGTGGAATGAAGTGTTGCTTTCTCGTTGCTTGCAGCTATGATCAAACAGATCGAGCATCTCAAGAAGGAGCGCCAGCGTAGCGGGAACGGCATCCCGCCGTTCGGTGGCAGCCGGAGCAAATGCAAGGGCACGACCCCGGACACGACGAACCACGACGTGGTGGCGCTGCACGTTTCGCCCGACCTGGGCGAACGCATCCTGATCTCGGCCGAGCGGGCCGTGCTGGACGAGGTGTTCCCCGAGACGAACCAGGCCATCCTGGACGCACGGACCGGCGCCGCCTGGAACCAGTTCGACGGGCGGCAAGTGATACGGTTCCCGCTGAACGGCTACTGCAAGCTGAACTCCATCCAGGTCCTGACGCGGCTACTGAACGCCGGCTTCAGCGTCGAGGCCAGCACGGGCGGAGGCGTCGAGTCGCAGCAGTTTTCCGAGTATCTGCTGATCCGCAAAAGTTCGATGTGATAAAACACTTTGTTCAAGCTGCCGAAGCGTCCTTGACAGTCGCCCGACCGAGCAGGGCTGGAGGTCCGTTTCGGTCAACGGTCCGATCATCTCACAAGAGTCTGTTCAATCGTTCAACAGTCTCCTCCAGTGCGGTGCGAAAGAAAGCAAGATCGCCATGATCGTTACATTTAAAGTCTACCCTTAGTGAAACCCTGTACGAACGGCTCAATTTTAAACGATGTTCTCTGTCCAACCGGACACCGTGCTCTGCTTGTCCCGCAAGGGTTCGATTTCTCGCCGCAGCACCCATTACTATAGGAACGACATTGTCACACAAACATACACACACACACACACACTCATGCTCATGTCCACAAATCAAACCATCGCCACAACAAACATATGAAATACGTACGCTAATATTCGATGTAAGTAAGAATGCCACCCGATGTAAGTGAAACTTAGTATAAAGTCTAGTTAATTATATTAGTAGCGGTATCCACCCTTTACTTTATGTTACCTCTTGTAATTCGTAAGCAATCGGAGCTCTAAAGCCGAAAGTAAATAAAGTGAAAAAACATTAACACACAAAAAAATCACAACAACTCAACCCAACAGCTCAATATTGGTACATTGCTGCAAAGCGTTTGCGGCGGGGTGTTCCTTGTAGCATAAGGAGTTAAAATCGGTAAAAATAAAAATGACTACTCCAAGACTACGAGCTTCTGCCGAAAGCAACTCAACTAAATATCACATGTGTGTTAAACCACACAATATGCGTGCAACTAGCGAGTAAAAAACGGATAGAGCCAGGGCTTCACAAATAAACTTGGGAGAAGGTATATGCGGACCTTCGGTTTCGTATTCTTCGGTTTTACTTGACATTTTTTCTCGCGAGAATTCATTTGGCTCATCCAATTCGTCCGCTTGCATCGAAAGTGAATCAAATAATGCTCCAATCACTCTTCTTGTACACGTCAATTAAAGGAAATAATGATGATCACTCCTTCGGAGATAAACCGAACGAACACTCTCCCGGGAGAAGCGAGAACGCAGAGAACCTGACTCTCTTATGCCGCGAAACCGGTAGCGATAATGGCGTGCGGCGCCTAGAGTGATCTTGTCATTGTACTCGATCGCATAAGTAAAGCTGCCATTGGAGCGGATGGTTCATTCCCGCGTCTTGTGCATCCTCTTTGTTGCCCCGATGGGAAAGGTTATCAGCGAGCGTCGGGGATTTCTCTGCCTATTCGCAGCCCTGTTGTTTGCTGGCGCAGCGCAAAGTGAACCCGACACAAGTAAAGGCGAACATCGAGTGACAGTGTTTCGGATGAGCTATTGTTGGTAACAAACCCTCTTACCTTGTCTTGTCGGTTTTTTAGACTGCGGCGTACGTCAGCTGGATGCCATTGGGCTGGTGGTGAAGGGAGAGAATGCCCAGCCGGGAGACTGGCCGTGGCATGTCGCGCTCTACGATGAGAAGGAAAAGGGAAGCCCTCAGTATTCGTGCGGTGGTTCTATCATTAGCAAATACTTCGTTCTAACAGGTAATGGGAGAATTGCGCGATTTGAGATGTGAGGTCCGATAAGGGCTGCGACGCGGCTAATACTGCTCCGATTTGTTTCAGCTGCCCATTGCTTCGTGGAACCGAATCCTGTCAGGTACTGGTTCAAAGCTGGAGTGCATCAGCTTAATCTGGAAACCGACACGGTGCGATACGCTCTCTTCGAAATCATCCTACATCCCAAGTTCAACAGAAAGCTCTACAATGACATCGCGCTGCTTCGCCCGGAGAGAACTATTGAGTTCATACCCAGCCGCGTACATCCGATCTGCCTCTGGTCGGAGCCAGCCAGTGCAATCGATATGCTTCGCCAGACCGGCATTTCAGTGGGTTTCGGATTCAACGAAGATCATAATATCAGCAATGTCTTGCAGCAGGCGACAATGAACGTTACCGAAAGGAAACGGTGCATCGAGGTGATGCCGCCCCACCTGCACTATCTGGCGCAGGATGAGGGTAAGATCTGTGCCATCGGTTCTATCAGCGGATCGAGCGTTTGCTCCGGAGACAGCGGTGGTGGGCTTTACTTTCAGACTGGTAAGGTGTGGTACTTGCGGGGTATTGTCAGTGCGGGCGCCAGGAAGGAGGTGGGCGATGGGAAGACATCCTGCGATACCTCACTGCCGGCCACCTACACGGACGTGATGAAGTACAAGCCGTGGATCGCCGCACACGAGAAGATCCTCGACGAACGTAACCTGCTCAAGGATGACAAGTGTGGCGTGGTGAGAAACGCGAATATTACAGACGAAGCGGCCAAACCGGTGTTCAACCAGTATCCCTGGAATGCGTTGCTGGAGTTTCGGGAGAATGGCAAATCCCAGATACACCTGGTGTGCAGTGGTGTGTTGATACACCGCCGGTTTGTGCTGACCGTGGGGCACTGCATCGATGGAATCCTGAGTGGCTTTCGCCTGTAGGTGGCATGAGCATGCATCTATCAACCGCATGTCTAAACGCTTATCCTTATCGTTCCATTTTATAGTGCTTCGGTACGCCTCGGAGAGTTTAACATTCGAACAACGGAGGATTCGGATCCCTCTGCACCGGAAAGGAAGACGGTAACACAATCTGTCGACGTCGAAGCGATCATTCGTCATCCCAGCTTGAACCAGCCGATGTACAGCAACGATTTGGCGCTGGTCAAGCTCAAGCACGACGCCGACACGGGCAAGGAAAACATCCAGCCGATCTGTCTGCCGAGTTTGGACGACTTCAAAGAGTCGAGCCTGACGCTGAGCGGCTGGAAGCGTAACAAATACGTTTTCCCGACGCTGGAGCGGAACACGATGAACCTGTCGGCGGTGACTGAATGCCGCGCAGAATATAAAGCACTCGGTATCAATCTCCCAACCACCGACGATGTGGTGTGTGCGATCTACAAGCAACTACCGAAACCCAACTGCAACAATTATGCCTCGGGATCAGCACTGCAGTACATCAAAATAGTCGACAAAAAGCCCCGCTACTTCCTGGCCGGTCTGATGGTGCTTAATTTCCCGTTCTGCCGCATGAACGGCTCGGAAGTGTTTGTCAACCTAAACAGCGCAGCCGAGTGGATTAAGAGCACGGTTAAGTGAATGACACATTTGTTATAGAAAGAATAAAGTTATCAGACAAGGATTAGATGAGAATTGCTTCCGCTTTTTATCTTATTTTAATTGACATTGGAGTAAAGAAATGTTTTTAGTTCTCACATCAAAATGTGCCATAAGTCAATGTAATTTATGATAACTCAAATTCTTGTTCCCGTTCCTTCGTCGGCTCATCCTATTGCTTTGCTTGTGATTTTTCGGTGCTTTGCTGTGCAGTGTAGTCGGCTCGTACCAAAGGTCATTCAGAAGAGTCATTTAAAAATGAAAAAAAAAATCAAGTGTAATGTTAGAAATAAGCATAAAAAAATCGTAAGGAATATCAAAGGGATTATAAATGCTCGCCGTAAGAACATACGAAAAATGCAAATGTTGGCTTCTGCTAATAACAATTTTTAAAGGTTACGTATGTGAAGTTGTTACCAACACACGCCAAAAATAGCCTCTAAACAAGACTGCTAACGTAAGTATAAAGTTCTTATCGCGAGGTCACGATAATACAGTGCGTTTCTCTGAAATTCAAAATTAAAAAAAAAACACTTCCTTCTTCACGTTAAGAAGTATAAAAAGCAACATGATACGTCTATGTTGTAGTAATATTCGTAAAAGCGGAAATCCTCATTCTCTGAAGTCCTGAATTGAGAGGAGAAAAGGAATTTAGACAAGGTTCAGATGCAACTGTTTTTTTTTTTTTTTTGTTGCAAGCTCAGTCTTGTTCCGTTGTTTTATTGTGATTTATAATCTCTCTATTTCTTCCATCGATAGATCTTTCTCTCACTCTCTCTCTCTCTCTCTCTACGTGCTGATACTGTACACAGCTTTATACTGTATTGTATTTGAACACAGCTCACAGTCTAGACGCTCTCGTGGAACCAGATTGACGTTCAAAGTCGTGCGCGATCGTATCTTCAAATTAAACCACCACTGGAGGATTAACCCTGATGGGGAAGGTTATCATACATCACCGGGAAACCCCTAGCCTTATCGTGTTTCTGCTACTCCTGGCGGCAGCGCGCGTTGAAACGAACACCAGTAAAGTAACCCATCGCATGTGGTTCTGGATGTGGAATAGATTGAGATATTTTATTTTCTTATTTTCCGACGCGAGAAGAATGCGGAGTGCGGTTGCTGGGCTCTACGCCATTAATTCACCAAGGCACCGCCACGAAACCGGGAGATTGGTCCTGGCACATCGCATTGTTCCAACAAAATTTCCCCGAACCGGTGTACGCATGCGGAGGCACGATCATAAGCAAGAATTTCGCGGTGACAGGTAAAGGAAGAGTTTCGCGGTGGAAAACGGATGCATGAATGCTTCAAGCGCGTCACTGAAACGAACCGTCACATTTTACAGCTGCCCACTGCTTCAACGAGAAGAATCCGGACAAATATTTCTTCAAAGCCGGAGTACACCAACTGTATAACGATTCCGATCCGAGCGTTGTTCGTTACAAACTTGTAGAAATTATCCTTCACCCGAAGTACAGTGCAGCAACATTTTACCATGATATTGCCTTGATCCGTCCCAATGGAGATATCCGGTACAAACCGGGATCGGTGCTTCCGATTTGTTTGTGGTCGCAGCTGAGCGATCGCGAAATGCTGGAGGACAAACTGGGGGGCATCGTTGCTGGGTTTGGTAAAACCGAGCAAAACAAAGTCAGTGAGGTCTTGCAGCAAACGTCCATCAGGATCATCTCTAAGAAGGAATGCCGCAAACTGCTACCGGCAAACACGCACTACTTGATGGATGATGATAGCAAATTTTGCGGCGTCGGAGAGTCCAGCGATTCGAATGTTTGTGAAGGCGATAGTGGAGGGGGTTTGTATGCTGGGACCAATACGGTCGGTGGAGTTGTGTGGTACCTACAAGGGATTGTCAGTGCTGCCCCAAGGAAGGACCATGCTAGTGGTGTAACGACTTGTGACGCGAATCTTCCCGCCGTGTACACCAACGTGGAGAAGTACAGAGATTGGATTGCCGCTCATGAGAAGGTCCTCGACGAACGAAATCTGCTCAAGGACTCGACGTGTGGCGTGGTGAGGAATGTGGATGTCGCAAGTGAGACTGCTAAGCCGCTCTTCAACCAGTACCCCTGGAATGCACTGCTGGAGTTTACGCACCTGAAGAAGAATTCCCTTGTCCTGATATGCAGCGGTGTGTTGATACACCGCCGGTATGTACTGACCGTAGGCCATTGCACCCAAGGAAGGACAAATCGGTACAGGCTGTGAGTATTCGCTTGGAACATCAAAATAAGCATCGAACTCTAACAACTGTTTGTGAGTTTCAGGAGATCGGTGCGTCTCGGAGAGTTCGACATTCGAACACGGGATGACACCGATGCCAGTGCGCCTCATCAAACATTCCGAGCGTTTTCAATCGACATCGAAGAGGTGATTCTTCACCCCAACATAAACAAGCCACCGTACAGCAATGATTTGGCTTTGCTGAGGCTCAAGTACGACGTCGACACGGCCAAGGCAAACATCCACCCGATCTGTCTGCCGAGTTTGGAAGAGTACAAGGAGCAGAGCCTGACGCTGACCGGCTGGAAGCGAAGCAAGCACATTTTTCCGACGCTGGAGCGGGACACGATGAACACTTCCTCGGCCAGTGAGTGCCAGGATCAATACGGTACCCTTCATCTCGACCTTCCATCTACCGATGATATTGTATGCGCGGGTTACAACAACCGACCGAAAGGCAAATGTCATAACTACGCCGCGGGATCGCCACTGCAGTACATCAAGAGGGTCGATGGGAACTACCACTACTTCCTGGCCGGATTGATGGCATTCAGTCTACCGAACTGTCGCATGAATGCCACCGAGGTTTTTGTGAACCTAAATGGTGCCACCGAGTGGATTAAAAAAACGGTGCTGTCGTAGAAGAGTACTAGTTTCGATTATGGCCCATTAGGGTCTTGCTGAAACAAAGGATAAGCTCATTTCTGTTGCTTTGAAAGCACCTTTTTGAAGACAAAATCGTAACTGCTAATTCGGAGAGAAGATCGTCTAGGAGAACGACGCGATCCGCACGGAAAAGAAACAGCGAGTCAGTTTTTGGACGGACGAGAATATACATTGACTTTTAGAATACATGTTGAAAAACGAAAAAAGAGAAAAGAAAATATTTTGTGAAACAAATGATGACAACGAAAGTTACGACACTTTTCATCACCGAAAATCGATCGATCAAAAACGAAACAATGATCAATTTGCCAACAAAACACGTCCAAAATCTGCCTGAATTTCGTGAATTTTAGAAAGCGACAAAGTTAGATGTTCCAAAGGAAAGAAGACGATGAAGGGTTTCACGTTAGCGATAACATGTTTTGAAAATTTATGCTTCGCGGACCATGCATGTGTTCTTTGAAAACTTTTTTTTGTGCATTTACTTTAAATGAAATTTGAATTGTAGCTTGCAAATTAAACCAATAATCAAAACTCGTTCAAAAAGAGCTGCAGACATTGATGGTGGCATTAATATTGGCTTAGGTACATTGGTTTTCACCTCGCTGACCTCCCGCTGAAAGTCCCAATCCGTGTGATATTTTACTCTCAACTGCAATATGGAATGATTATACCTGAGCATTTAATTGGAGCATATTTGTCAGTGGAAACAACAACAAAATATTTCAATATTGTTCCATTTCATTTAATGATTGTAATATTTATTGCATGAAATTCAGAATAATGACCGATTCTAGCCCGATCGACCGATGTATGCGACCTAGATTTTCAATATATTAAACATCCTACAAACTAACTTTCAGTCAATTATTTGTGTAATGGATGCTAACAAAGCGTCAAGTTCCTGGTTTTTCTTCTCTATCAAATCAAGGAGTTTTTGGTTTTGTTTCTTGAGAAATTCCCTATCCAACATTTTCATAAAAGATGACGCCTTACATTGTACTGTTTCTACCTTTTTCCGATTCTGCCTTTGGTTGAGGTGAGCGAACACTTTCTTCAAGCTTTCGGGTGCAGAATCGGAAGAATGCTTGAAAATATTGTGTTTCTGTATAATGTCATCAATTTTGCTCAAAAGGGTTTCATGTTCTGAGTTTCGCTGCTCCAGCTGCTGAACCGCCAGTTTTAAATCTTGAACTTCCTTCGCAAGCATCGGGGATGGCGGAGGCCCGTAGCTGGCATTTGCGTTGTTAACGCTGTTGACCGTATCGTGTAGTGTGTCTCCGCTGCATCTAGCGTTGTTTCGGTACGTTCTTTCGTAGGCGCTCACCTCGGCTATGTACTTAATCAACCGATCGTGGTACGGGTTATCGCTCGCTGTACAACATATTCCTCGTTCGAGCTTATAATGGTCCTTGCATTGAGTTTCGGCATCGAAGTCCACCACCGTCGTCGCAGGCAGGTTACTGACCAGGTTGGCCAATTTAGCACAATCCCAATCGTTGTGTGACAGAGTAAGATTACTTAACTCCCGCAGTGTTTCGATGTTAACGTTCACTATAGAGTTGTGATCAAGGTAAAGTTCCTCTATCTTTTGGAACTGATTGAGATCGGTTGCCACGTACATCAAGTTGTTGTGTGATAGATCAAGGATATTGAGCGAAAGCGGCAGAAGACTTGAACTGAGACTTTGCATGTTGAAAGTAAAAAGGCGATTGTGGTTTAGCTTCAGCGTGACTAAAAAAATTAACTGCTTGAAATCTGTCGACGTGATGTCCTCGATTTCGTTGAACGAAAGATCGAGCGATTGGAGTATCTTGAAAGGCTTTAGCCAACCAGCAGAGTTTAATTTATTGTGGGAAAGGTTGAGGCTCGAAAATGTGTTTCCGGGTTGTGCGACAACGCTGCGAATTTGATTATTTGATGCATCTAAATAAACCATTTTACCTGGTATGTTGAGTTCTTGAAGCAGGTTATTTTTCACATCGACATCATATAAGCTTGGAATGAGTTCAAAGTGGACGAGCCTGTTATTGGCCACATTTACGTTCTGCAGGTTTGGGTTGTTCTGAAATGTACCATCCTCGATTCGTTGCAGGTTATTGCCTGCCATTGAGACCACTTTGAGATTGCTTGTGTACTGAAATAGCCGAACCGGAAGGCTGGCGAGCTTGTTCCCGGCCATCACAAGCACCTCCAGAGATTTCAGATAATCAAACACACCCGTGTCGAGCGAAGCAATATTGTTGTAGCTCAGGAAAAGTTCCTTGATTTTCTGTCCATTCACCAGCGCGAACGGTTGGATCGTTTCTATTTGCAGTCGCTCCAGATTCAGCAGCTCGACGTTCGTATACGTGTCCACTAGGCTTCTTGGCAGTGATCTTATCGTAGAATTCTTAAATGTAAGCCTTGTTTGATTATTCCACTGCTGATTGGCGTTTCCGAAGAGCACTGCGTTGTTCAGATCGTCGATGAACACGTTATGAAAAATGCAATCGTATTCCTTGTTCTTTGCTACGCACACATGCCGAAGTAATCCATCCTTTCGGCACTGGATGGACCCGCACATCAGGAGAAAACTGTACAAACGATGAGATGTTAGATTTCACTCTATCCAATAACTGCTTGTCGGTTCACTTTTACCTCAATACCACAGTTTCACGCCAAGCCATTGCTCGATTCAGATCCGTCTTCATCCGGTTACTGTTTAAGACTGAACAGTTCGTGGCTGGGATCCACCAGAGTCCTCCGTGGTTCGGTCAAGGTTCGATGCGCTGATAAGCGGAAGCCAACACCAACTTTTCCGTGCCAGCCCGATTTGAATTTGCATATTTTCATAACACAAATTAGAATCCAATTTTAATTTATTGGTCAAATAATTATTTTTACCGATAACACAGCAACGGTTGTTTGGGAATGTTTCGCATTGGTTAGTTTCATAAGATTAACGCTGGCCGTCACTGGAAAACCTTCCATTTCGGTCTTGTTATGGATTCTCGAGCTTGTTTTGTGTGTGTTTGTGCTGCGAGTTGCTGGACATCTTCGGTCCTGATAACACTTTCCCGTGCTGGAGTGCGAAAAGTTCAGGCAAGCTGCGCTGGTGGGATTCTCAAACGTGTTTTCGTATCCGATCTTTAAGGTAATCAAATGAAATGCAACAGCTAAGCGCGACAGTTGCAGGACATGAGCAAATATGATTATGATGATATAATATATTAAATTAACATTAATTTACCTTAAAAAATTTCCTTTTCGAAATACATGGAACTATATATGTTTGAAATAACCAACCATAAACATAATAATAACCATCTAGTTGCACTAGTTTAGTTGCATTACTGTAAACGGGGCTTTAGTCTTTTTTCTCAAAAGAGGAGCGTTTTCCACAAACAAAATGTTCTCTGATCAGCAGCAGAACGAAAAAGAAATCCAGGCCAGGATCATCGGTTTTCTAATGGTTTTTTTTTATGTTGGAGATTGTTAAAAAACCTTATACCAAACAATCAACACGTCTTTCATTAACGTAGCTGTGTGGTGTAACTGTAGGGGGGAGAAAAATTCCTCGACGTGTAATTATTCGGGAATTTTTGTCATGTTTCAGTTTGACTTGAAGTTGAAATGTGGAAAAAAAACTACAAATCTCCCGATTAACCGATAAAAACCGTTTCCAAATTTGGTCCCAGCTGGGAGAAATGGTGTTGGTCCCTTTTGACCCGGTTTGGGTAGGATCAAAATAAGTGGCTGGACAAACACGGACAGATCGTTCAGGTCACGTGCAATAAACTTGCGTACAAGCGCTCCCATTGATTAGGCTAGTAACCGCTAGGTGTCGCTGCGTACAAAGTCGATGAACAGAGGTGCGTTCCAACGCTTAGCCCAGACTGAAACCATATACAAGTTCACAAGTTTACACAAGAGAACGAATGGGTTCCTTTTCGGCAAAGAAAATGTTCAAACGTCAAAGTTTCCGCAGGATTGAACGAAACTTTGCCTTTCCCCAATGCCTGGATGCTATTTTGGTCCGATTAAAATATTTCGATAGCTTCCAGGTAGTCTTTAATAAAAAAAAAAGACACATTCCTCTGCCGTGCCAATCTGATCGCCTTTTTGGCCACTCATACGTGAAACAGCCGCGCCAGCACCACCGGAACGAATGCCGAAGCGCGGTAGGTAACATTTCCAAAACTCCTCCTTGCGTTCAGGATTACACGTGGGGACGAAATTCCTCGGCTTCAACCGGGGCCAACGCCATTTCTGTCCAATGGATGAACCCAACGGTGCACACACGTGAAACTCTGCATTCCCAACCGTCCACCTGCCTGGACTTGCCTGGCGTAATGCTGCATGTCTGAATGCACCTCCGAATGTGTGTCGGGGGTTTGTTTTGTACGTTCTTTCCCTCCTTTCGAGATCCATCAAAGATGTGGCGACAGGATGAGGAAACTGGGAAAATGATACCTCGCCTCCCTCCCTATTACCCCTCGAACCGCTCCATCGCGTCCCCAGCGACCGTGTCAAAAACTGTCAGTACGTTGGCCGATGACGATGGAAGAAAGCGTCCGTCCGCACGACGCACGCCCGGTACGCAGCCGGTACGTCGGCGTCGCTGAGGACGAGGTGAAAGGCCGGAGGGGGGGAGGAAGGGGGGGGGGCGCATTACGGTTGTCCTGGCAGCGGCCAGTAATTGTGCAACCGGCAAGCCGATCGCACGCGGCGTCCGGAAAAAAAAAGCTTCGGCTGACTCGAAGTCTCGGTACTCGGCGTCGTTCGCCTCGTCGTCGTTTCATAAATAAACAAATCGCTTTTCCGGATGCTGTGCGATGGGATGGCGGCAAAGAGAGGGAAGCCCTCTCTCTCTCTCTCCATCTCTCTCTCTCTATCTCTCTCTCTATCTCTCTCTCTCTCTCTTGTCTGTCCGTCCCGTTCACTCCCACATGCACGGTGGCGCACGAAGGAGTGCGCGAGAATTGCAGAGAGCCGCGAGCGTGCCGAGGAGAGATTTTGCAAACTTTTCCAACAGTGTGGGGCGAGCAGGAAAAGCTGGAAAGCGAACGAACACAGTGGAGAAAATGTGTGAAAATTAGCGCTCGCGAGAGAGAGAGAAACAGAGCCGCAGTCATCGGAAAAGCCTTGAGCACGTCTCTGCCTGTTCGGGCTTCGGGAGGGCATCCTTTCGGGCTCATTGACTGTTCCGTGCAGTCGGAGCCATGCACCTCAATTCCCACCCTCCCCTCCCACCCCACACCACCATCCCCCTCCCCTTGAACCGGCTGGCAGGACACAGCGACGCCGACGATTCGGTCGTGCCGAAGCCTGAACCCGCGAAGGGACGATGCGCGCGCTCAGACACGAGTGGACGTTCGAAGCCGGCAGATCGAAGTTTTGCACGTCGCCGTACATCTCGGGGACCTTTTTACGCGTCCTGGCTTGCCGGGCTCGAGGGACACTCCAGCCTGTGTGCGCGTCGGTGTGTGCGGCCTACAGACGATATAACCCTGCGTCGGAGAGGAGTCGGTGTGTGTCGGTGTTGTCGATTTTGCGAGGGTGCGTATGTGTGGTTAGTTTTGGGTGGGGGGAAGGGGGGGCCTGTTTGTTTGGGCGTGTGGTGGCGGAACGAGTGTGTAGTTTTCCTTCCGGGCTGAGGGGGAAGCGCTTTCCCTGGCAGGAGCTGCGATTTCAACGGAAAAACAGCATCAAAGCGATCCATGTTCGGGGGGAGCTTGTTGTGTAAACGCTCCGGCAGGTGCAGAGGGAAAGCGAGGGGAAGCCGGTCCGAATCCTGGGACCGGAAAATAACTAGGAAAATGAATTCCAGCCGGATGAAGTGGTTCTGGAGCTGTCGTGAGGGTAAGCTTTTGAACAGTGGTGAAGGAGGAAACCTCTGTACTCTATGAAGTGTATGCAGTTTTAAACTAGTTCTAAATTTTTGGATGATGAGATTTATGAAAAGATACTCGAGAAGAAGCACCACTTGGTATGTGACAAAGATGAAGAGAAGTTTGTTCGATCCTGTGAAGCTCGCAAGTGAGAAACCTGCATCAGTGTGAACGTGTGCGAACGTTGAAGTTCAATTCAGGCCAGCCAAAGCATTGCCAACACGGTTTGCCATACGGTTTTACGACGAACACACAGCACTGAAAAATAACCCAACGAACTTGCAGAGCTTGGGCTGCTAATCGGTGCATCTGGTCGATTTTCCCGATCGGGTATGACGGGTCGTTTTGATTTATGATTGACGGCAACGTGGAGATGTGCAAAACACTAAAAAAGGCCAGCTTTGTTCCGCGCCTTCGCAAGAGTTCTCGGAAACTCCGGGCAGCTGGAAAAGCTGTATGAGACGAAAAGGGGATTCATATTCCCCCCCACCCTTTGAAGATCCGCGTCCCAGCAGCATCTCGCGGTGTGTGCAGTTTTGAGTTTTCGACATGCTCGTAAAACGGCAAAGCGAAGGTCCCGGCCGGCCATAAAAGCATTTGCCTGCGAATGGAGAAGAGTTACGACCTCAAGCGCTGGGTCAAAATTATGAGTCGTAGATAGTGGAGGACACTCTAGCAATCGGATGCGGTTGGGGGAACAGTGATCTTATAAGCGATGATGTGATGCACCGACCGAACGACGATGCTGCAGCCGTCGAAATAGATCTGAAAAATGGTTGACCTCTAAGCCGAGCCACGGAAAACGAATTCGATTTTGAACATCGCAGCATGATGCATCGAATTAGAATGCTTCGGGAGCAAAGAAAAACAGCCTCCTTTAACTGCATCAATGTGCCTAGCAGCCTTCGCGGTCCGGCTGGAGCGTTCCCTTCGCCGAGGGTTTGACATTTCCACTCGGCCTATTGACTTCCTCCGGCACTTCGACGTTCGCCAGCCCACCGTTACGAAGGAAGCGATGAAGCGTTCCTACGTGGGGACGATTTCCTGCCCGACCCGGCAAAGCCTTTCTTCCCATCAGCATAATCGCCGTTCGCACGCTCGTTCTGAGACCCTGAGCCGTGATAAACTAATTAAAAAGTCAAATCACATCAACCTTCTCCGGAATGTTTAGCTAATGCGTATGAATATAGCCTAAGCCTGTGGAGCTCAGGGTGTACTCCGACCGGTGCCTCCTCTCAACAAGACCCTCCTATGTGTGTGTGTGTGTGTGAAGTTGTAGGTGCGTGATAATGGATTAGGTGTCGTGCTACCTCTCGCGCCTCCGTCCCTTTTTGTAGACCCTCTGGACACAGTTGACGTCGCGACAAATAATAATGTCTAGCAATTATGCTACGTCACCAAGAGCGTTACCCACAGCCTGGAGGCTCGTTGACCCAGGAGTTGGAGTTGACTGCAGGCATGGCGTGGACCACCTAAACTCTGGACGCGGGTGAACACACACACACTCAAGCACCTCAAACTCAGTCCCTTTTTCTTGCTTCCGGGATGGGGGGACTCCTTGCACCCGCTCGCCGAACCGTGACTCCAGGGAGAGCGGGAAATTATTTAAAAAAAAAAAAACGTTTGTTTTTGTCCCCCATTCAATCGCACGACGATCTGGCGTTGCTTTTTTCCTTTGTTTTGTTTTGGGGTTTCTTTTTTTTTTCCTTTTTTTTGAAAAGGTCATGCTCGTTTTTTTTTTTTCGTTTTCCATTTTTGCTTCTCGATGGCACTTGTTCCAGTTCCATGCTGAGGGAATTCTACGGTCCGAAACATGCTGACCACGGTGGGCGCGAAACAATGGAGTTCTTTTTACGATGCTTTCCCTGCAACGAGAAAACTAGGGGAGCGAATTCTCATAGCCCACGGATGCAGGGAAACCAGGCTCCGGGAAATGCAGCGTCGAAGGGAATGCGTTGTTTAGATTTTCAATCGTTTTACAACGCGAAATATTTTATGTTATCGTACAGTTCACTTACTGTACTGATTTTTGTGAACGTTGTGAGAAAACTGTTCTGCAAATTGGTTAGTTGGATGTCCATCATTCTACCACCAACTGGAAACGTTAGCTTATCTTAACCCCGTTGCCAGTCGTATCAGTAAGAGATTTATTTTATACACCGAACGGAAATTAAAAACTATTTATTTAACGACCAAACTAACGACAACGACTGGGAAACGAAAAAAATGGGCCTTGAAAGATTCTTTTTTCCAAGTTAAACTATTTCATTTTGGTTCCATTTTAATTTTCCTCCCCTCCTAAATGTTATTTGTCTTCCGATTAAATTTGAACTCGCCATACCGCCGGTACCGCACTAAAGAATCGTTATCACTTTCATCCATGCCGATCGAAGCCGCGGTACGAAGCGTGATTTTAAGAAATATATATTTCTTGCGACTGCAATACGTGCCTGGTAGAGTGTGTGTGTGTGTTTCGCGGCTCACGATCGCGATCTTGGTAACGCATCCAACTAACACACCTAAACAGTCGCCGTGAAGCGCATTTAAAGTCAATTCTTCTCATCCGCGTCGCGACTGTTTAGTTTATTTTATGTTTTTCCTGCCTCTCGCTCGCTTCCCTTTTCTTTCCCTTTCCAGCGCATTCTTTGTTCGGCATCGCGTACACGAGCGTAAGAGCGAGAAGGAGAGAGAGAGAGAGAAGCATGCGAGAGCGGCACACACGTACACCAGAGATATAGCGATGACGCACGCCGCAATGCATTCCCGCACACACCATTGAAAGTGTGTGGAATTCGCTTGCAAGACGATGAGAGCACGAGAGAGAGAGAGCGAGAGAGAGAGGGAGGCAGCGAGACGTGCGCACGCTGCTTAAGCCGAACGCCTGTATTGACGATCACGGTTTGGTGTTGGTGTTCCGCGCGCCGTCGTGACAAGTGCCTCGGCGCACGTTTGTTTGTGGTAGAACGAAGGGTCGCCGCCGACGCCGTCGCTTGACCGCAGCCTAGAGAAAGAAAGAAAGAAAAAAAAAACACACCAAGCTGGAACGGAGCGCGGGTTCCAGCGTGAGCGTGGATGTCAGTGATCGTACGGATGCCGGTTGGTGCGGGTGTGTGTCTTTTTCCGTCGTTGGTCGTAACGTTTAGCAGCGCGTTGTTATTGTCCCGTATCATCTCGTTTGCCGTGTCTCGTACTTGTGGCGTCCCCCATGGAAATCGCGAGTTGGAAGCGTGCGTGCTTCTAGCGTCATCCGGCAGTGGCGTCCGTTCTGGGAATTCTGTTCGTCATCTCCGCAGATTGCGAGTTGCCTTGCCTTGCTGGTAATGGATATGAATCCCCTTTCCGTTGTTGTGCGTAAACCATTGCGCGCGAGAGTTTGTGCCGGAAGGGACTACAGAATCAAGCTGCCGAGGGACCGAGGACGGGGTCAAGACCGCACTTTCTCTTTCACCGCGTTTTGGTACGGATAGAGAATCGAGTCGGCGACCATAACCTCCCCGAAAGGCAGCAGGCGTTGGCGTGTGCGTCTACGGTGCGAGAGCCACTTCAATGTTCTGGAATGAAGTTTGCTTTGTTGAACAACAAAAAAAAAGAGTGAGGGGGGGGGGGGGGGGGGGTTGGGGTCTTGCAGGCGAATGAAACCTGATTGTGAATCCGTTCTTGCCCTAGCCTAACACACACCACGGCACCACGCATTGTTGTGGTGCATTTAGATAAATAATCATTTCCGCCATTTGCACGCACGAACCGCATTGGAGCTGGAGTGAGCCGCTTTTTGAGAGGGAGTTGTCGAAGGCCCTCCCGCTGTTCCCGAAATAGACCAGATACACGAATCCAACACCCCGGGAGGGGGGTGGGTTTACTTACCGACTGGAACTTCGATTTATTAAATCTGCTCTTGTTGTATGTTCTGATGGAAACCTGCCGGACGCAATTGCAAGCGGAGATCGAACGACGCACGATGTTGACTTGTGCCGCCATTTTTTCGAACCAATCTAAGCCATTGTCGCGTCCCGCACGGGGTGAGCTGTCAAATGTTGTAAGTGGCTCCCGTTGGGCCCACGTGAGATGTGGCAGCTGGCAGAGGACCGATTGTAATCTCCCATTCGGGATTGGGAATGGATTTTATTTATTTTTTTCTAATCTATATCGTGTGCCGTGGGGAACGCGGTCGGGCATTGATTGTCCTGGTGGGGAAGTTATTTCAAAACTGCCAAGCTAATTATTTCCCATCCCATCTTTTCCCTAGTCAGTGTGAACATTCGGCATAGTTCCCGAGGAGCTGCTGCTAGAAAGGATCACCAAACGTTAATCCCCACCGTTTTGGCAAACTTTTTCCCGCAAAAGTGAGTGAGTTTTCCTGCAACTGGTGGGCCAAAAGAAAACCCGGTTGCAGTACGCCAGTACAAACAGAGCGCGAAAGCCCGGATTTTCGGGTGGAAAAATTGCACAACAAGGAAAGTGTGTGTGTGTGTGTGTATGCTCCTCCAGGAGCTTCCGGGTTTGACGGTGGAAGTGAAGCGGTTCTGCGTTTTTCCGCAATCTAAACCCCGTGTCCAGATTACGGTTTTTTTTTTTGTGTGATGATTGTGAACGCCTAGTGTTCGATGCTAATCTCTGCTGAAAGTTCGTGTAAAGTCCGCGTTACGATGGATTGATAATCTAGGAGATTTTCGTTTCGTGCTGTTTTCGAAGTTTCGCAAACTCCGAGTGGAAATTAAAAAAAAAAAAACCAAAGCCCATTGAAACAGTACCAGTTTAGTTGATTGTTGATTACAAAAAGGACTTGTTATGAAAATCGTGATGACACAGTTTGAGACACAGATGAGTTTTCCGGGGTCAGAAAACGAACCTTCTAAGTGAATGGGTGCATATTTGTGGCTTTTGTTTGTTGTTGGTAAAAAGCTGGAAAAATAGTTAACTTAACCACACACAAGGAGGAACGTGTTGGGTAAAATGAATGTCCCCTGTGTATTGCTCGTGCTTTTTTGGTGCAGAAATATGTGCATGAATTAAAATACCCACATCACATCAACCCTCATCGCCAGCGTTCTGTTGTGTTGGTTTTGCTGAAAAGTTGCAAGTGCTGTTGTTCGACGATGCCATCTCGAAGCGTTCCCGGTTGGTGGCAAGATAAAATGTAATAATGCAAGATTCCAGAATGTGCAGTGCTTGAGGAGCAGTAGTTAAGAAAATAAAACAACAGAAAATATACCTCCACGTGGAAGGAAAAAGGCCAAAGTTGCTGCAGGAAAATAGAGAAGTTTGCTCAATCGAAAAATTCCCAACGTTAAGATTGTGGTGTTTGTTGTTGCACACTGGAGGTGGTGTAATTTTCGCCTCGGAGTTTTCGTTACAATACAGGAAAAAGCAATCCTTTCTCAGCATACATACACACACATACGTGAAGCAAGGCGAATCGATTGGTTCGACAACCAGAATTGCCGATTTGTGCAAAAGTTTGTACCAGACGAGGCGCGGTGGCGAAGAAAGGAAACCTGAAAGCAGGAGAAACCCCAATCGCGTGTTGTTTGAGTGAGTGGAGGGCAGGCCGAAGAAAAATCCAACCCCTGGGAAGGAGGGGGTGTCGAGAAGAAAAATCTTCCCAAGTGGAAAACCGTTGAAGGTGGCCTCCGGATGCTCGCAGAATGCAGCTCGTTTGCGTTCGATTCGATTATTAATCATCATCGAGTTTTTTGTTTGTTGCTGTTTCGTTCCCCGGCCTTCCGCGTGACCACTCGAACGTGGTGAGCGTGCGTTTGTGTATGTGTGTGCGTGGGAGCGTGTGTGTGTGCGCGTTGCCCAGGATCCGTTTGCTTTTGGGGTTTGGGCGCTTCGGTTGATTTTTCCGCGCGAGTGTTTCGCTTTTCCGGGGCCGACCGTTGCTCCGGAGGTGCAAGTGAATGTAGAATAGCGAGGTCAACAGGAAAATTAAAAAAAAAAGGGAAAAGGAAAATACGAAAGAGTAAAGCGGCAGCCGCGTTCGGTTTGTGAGGAATATTCTTCTAGTTCGCGTTGGAGGAATCGTGTGGGTGAATTCCGTCCGTTCCGTTTCCGGGTTTTTGTGTTTTCGTTTTCACCGCAAGGATCGACTCACCCGCGACGATGGATATTCTGCCGAGCGGAAGCATCTTCCGGGAGCTGCAGATCATCCACGAAACCGGATGCTTCTCGTCGGAGTCCTCCATCGAGGATCAATGGCAACAGGTACGTGCGAACCAATTAAGAGTCCTAGCAATTGTCGTCAGCCGAACCGTGGTTGACCGCCGGAACGCAGCTAGGTTCTTGTCTGACTACGAGCTCCGAGGAATCTAACTTATCAACACATAGAGGGAAGCCATTAAAAAAGTCCACAACATTCGTTATCAGCGTCGTGAGTCAGTCAGTTCTCGGAAAAGGAGCACAAAAACTCGGGTGACATCGCGGGTCGCGTATTTACTTATGATTAGGAAACGAAAACAAAGGCCAAAATTGACTCCGGTTCAATTTAAAATGTAATTTTTAGAGGTTAAACGAGATTTACACTTCAAATTGTTTAAACAGCGATAAGATGAAGCTAAGAATGCTAACGCTCATAGTTACTACAACACAATTCGAAAATCGTTGGGAAGAAAGGGGAAACGTATCATGGGTTCAGCTTCCGAAGACGACGCCGGAAGCGCTTCTAAGGTTCCTCCCGCTTCCGAGTGCCACTTGAGCACAATCTCGGCTTCTAGTTTCGAACATGATGTTTCATCGTTCAACCCAACCGCCCGGAGGAAGGCAAAGGGGGTTCGGTTTAAATCATAGACATTTTCCAGAATTGACGCGTCTGTTTGGATAGGTACCAGCGGAATTCATCCCCGGTGTTGGAAACTTGAGCCCTTCGAGTGGTCGAACGAATTAGCGGCAAATTTCTCGGTATTGGACTGGACGCTGTGCTCGATCGGCTCAGGCCCGGGTCCGGTTTAATCATCCATTCGGAAGTTGCCTAACGGTCGCACCGCGGTCAGGCTCGCGAGGAGGCCCAGAGGAGGAGTCGAAACGGTGCAAATATTGTATCTGCCCACACGCCGGGAGCAACATAAAACTGTCAGGAAAATGACGAACCGTTCCCGGCGCGGCTTCACGATGCGGTTTACTTCTGTTTGAAGTGAGTCAAAACGCAACGCTGCGTTGGTTTGAAATATGTTCGTTTCTAACCGAAGTGAGGGAATCTTATCTTACGCTTCTTACGCTGCAGCATTAGTTACAATCGCGCGTGCTTGTTGTTTGCAGCATAGAAGAAAAAACAAATGGTTGATAAACATTCGGAAGCGATACATAAACATTTTGCATTTATCGCGTTCAATTCCGGTAGGAATTGGGTTCGGTTGTTCCCCCGCTCAAGATTGACCAGTTATCTCCAGCCGGAGCCGAAGGAACCGGTCTTATGTTTCCCTTCGCTTTCCCGAGAACGGTATTTTTTTCCTTTGCTGCCAAACGCGCAAAAACCACACCGTGATATGGCACGAACGGAAGACGAGACGGAACGGCGACTTCCGGGCAGCTCGTCGATGGCTTCCGTCCGAGTCCGGGTCCGGGCACCATGCTGAGCTAATGACGTGCACGTAAAGGCACCTGTCCGGAGCGCATTAGTGTTGCGGAACATGGTGCCGGAAAGAATGGATTGTCGGCCTCCAAACCAAGGCGGTTCCTCCGCTCTCTGCCGTCCTCGAAATACGGTGGTCGATGTACTTGGTCGATCGTTTCCTCTTTCGCGGGCTTTTTTGTTTCCTCCTTTCTTCCATTCTTTCTTCTGCGACATTAGCGAAGACATTTGCGAAACCGGGGTCGACCAATCGCACATGGAAAGAAAACAAAACTACACGAATCCCCGAGCCATTGCCGGAAAAGCGCGTTACGCCATCTTCACGGTTTCGCACTTTTCCGAGAGGGCGCAATCGGTGCTCAGACCCTTTTCCGGCTGCCCGTGTCGGGTTTTTGCTTTGCCTGCCCTTCCTAGCAGAGTTCGGGCATTCGGCAAGGACGTGGGAAAGTAGCCGGAAGTCGGTCAGAAGGCGAAATAGCATCACCATCATCCTCATCATCATCGGCGTCATCGTCGGAAGCATCAGCGGCGTCGTAAAAAGTGGATAGGAAATCTTGCAGAGCATCCCAAGAAACCGGCGCTGGTCTGGGAAAACACGCAGGGGCGCACGAACATTAAGGACGTTTCCATGGGAGCGAAGCTTGTAACAGTGTGCGGGTGCGGGTGCGTGTGTATTCGTGTGTTCGTTCGTTTGTTCCGTTCCGTTTGTGCCGCGGTTCGTTTTCCTTGGGCTTTCTTTTGGTCGCAAAAGTGGCTGCTAAAGGCGACGGGCTGGCTGGCTGGCTGGATGGTTTGAAGCAAAACTCCTTAAACAAGCCATAATTTTCGGTCCGCTTTCCAGCCGGCTGGTTTATACAGTGGTGCGCCCTGCCACACTCTTCCGCACCTTGGCCTCTGTTTCCTTTTCTCCCGTTTTCCTCCCTCTAGTCTCCCTTTTCCCCCACTCCAACTCGCGGGCAAAACCTGAGCCCACGTGGGGACGTGGGCTCGTTCGCTCGACAAAGAAGGGTAAGAAAAATAGCAGTGTTTACCAAGACGCGCGAGCGCCGTGTTTTCTTCGCTCCGGGTGGAAGTTTTCCCCCACTTTCCCGGGTGCGGGACTGCCGAGTTTTTCGGGGCTAATATCATTTCGATGCGGAGAAAGCGTCCGTTCGGCGGGAAAATTCACAGCGACAGGAGGTGCGGAGGAAGGAAATCACGAGGAAGGTGCAAGAGAAATTGGGGATGAAAGGAGGGGTTTGGGGGAGGGTGGGGAGTGGAGGGTTGGATTCTACATTGGATTTTCCTGGCTCGGGCTTGGACCGGTTTCCCGGTCCCGGCTGGTTGATGTTGATACGATCAAATCTAGCACGGATATACACGCGTCGCATACAAACGAAATTTCCTTCCGCACCACGCTGGTGGTGTTCGAGACCTCCTACACCCCCTTTTCCCCCCCGGAAGCCTTCCAATTTCTTCCCCCGACATCCTTGTCTAACGGCACCAGACCACTTCTACCTCCGGTCGGGCGTTCGTGCGCGCTTGGTTCCCATTCGTCTGCGGATTCGCTCAGGAAAACTCCGGCTTCGCGCGCGCCGACGTCGTCGTTGTTCCTTTCCGTGCTCGTTAAGGTCCCCGCCTCCCCCCCCATCCACCCCGCGGTGGTAATATTTTGTGTCCGCACACCGTGTGGAGCAAGGCGTTTTTCCCCATGCCGCGACACTTTTTCCGTTGCTTTCCACCCTGGGCGACTCCGCCGCCGGTTGGTAGTAGCAGTCTATTTTAAGGAAAATATTTTATTACCTTAATATTTTTGTGGGGTCTCTCTTTTGCTGTTTACTTTACCCTCCCTCCCCCTCTCGTCGCACTGTCTCCTCCGCATGCCGTCGCCCTGGTTGCCGCTTTGCATCATCGGTTTTGTCACGCAGCCCGTGCGGAAAAGCGTGCGGTTTGGATTTTTTTATCGTTTCTTCTTGCTCCTGCCCGTCTCGAGACGCAGGCCAATGCACACAAGTGCCCTCCCCGCCCAGCCGACAACCTTGGCAAGCGCTAAAGAAAAATCCCGCCCGGTCGTCCGTAACGGCACTTGCTGTTTTCCGCCCCTCCCGGGAGGCTCCTTCGGCGTTTTTTTTTCTTCGGCCAGTTTCGCCGGCCAATATATAGATTATATATTTCGCAGACCGGTGTTTCCCTCGTCGTCCGAAGGTGCACAAATTCGGAAGTCGAAGGCAGGTGGGGTTTTGTTGGGGAAAATCTTTGGCAAAGAAAAACGGTACGCAGTAAACAGTGGGCTGCTTGCCAGTGCCGTGTTGAGCCACCGCTCCTTCTGGTTTGTTGGATAAATTACGCGTTGAAAGGAAGGTGGGTTCGGGGGGGTGGAGGAGGAGCAAACAATATGGCCACTCACTAGCAGAATGCCAAAACCGCCAGAAAAACGACGACAACGACTACGGCGACTTGCGATGGTTTGATCTTCCACAGGGGGGGTCAACGCAGTGCGCGGCAGTTATGATCCTGATCCGGTCACTTCCTACGGTTTGCTTTGGCCAGCCGGCTGCTGCTTGCGTTTCCCGAGTAACGCGCGTTTCGCGGAACACGGCTTCTCGTTACGGTTTATTTTCTCCCTGGCCCTGTTTTCAGCCCCAATGTCATGCTTCGCTCTCCCTGCCTGAACGACCTTCCGACCGGACCTTGTTGTTTTCATGGATGGAAAATTGGTTTTTCATTGAAAAACATCCGTTTTGAAAGCGCGTGCAGGGGGACGACGGGGGGACGGCAGGGTTCAAATACGGTTTCCAGTTCCGGTCGCAATCTTTCTATCTTCCGGGACGGTACGGGTCGAACGGTGGACGAACGTAAACAACGTTTCGATTGGAGTACATAAATTTGTGATTTGAGATTATCATAATTTTCCATTACAGCAAGCTGCTCCGGAGGGTTTGGCATTATATTTGGTATTTGCCCATGCCTTTGAGATGGATATTTGCTAAATTAATTTTACATTTATTTGGTTTCTGTTAATGAAGCCTTGTTGAAAAAGAAAAAAAAAACGCTTGTCTCGAAAAGTTCTTGGATTAGACCAAAATATTAAAGGTTGGCGAATTCGTTTTATAAAATTTCAGTCATAGGATTTTTGGTTGCATTAAAAAAAAAAAAACAAATTACCCAGGGTCAAATTTACAATAGTTTCGTCATCCTTTTTTGCGGCACAAAAAAAAACCTTCGGGTGAGACCAGCAGTTGGTATTGCCAGTAATTCCTTTTTCCTATGTTCTTGAAAAGTTGACCGGAGTGGAAAAACAACCGAAGAGGAGTTTCTACTTTTTTTCTTCCATTTGTTTTGCGCGTGGCAGGCAGCTGGAAAATGTTTTCCCACAAAACGGGTCCCCCAACACGGTTTCGGCCTGTTGGCAGAAAAGGGAAATGTAACCCCAAAACGGGCAATGAGAAGCTCGCGATGATGGAAAGTGGCAGAAAACGTCGTCGGCCATAAGGAGCAACTCGTGAAGAAAACTGCAACGAATGGCACCCCGGCCCTTACGGTGGTGCTCCGGTTGCATTGTGCGGTTTATGTACAGTTTTTTTTTTTCAAATGTGTGCGTGAGCCTTTGGTGGACCTCGGTCCTGACGACGGTTGGATTGTGCAAAGGATGGAAATTCAATTAAAGTTTTTCCCACCGCCGACTAACGAACGTCATCACGTCCGCGGGAGGGTTCGGCCATGGTTTTGCTCCCTGTCGAGCACAGTTTTTTTCCGTTGCTGGTCTGCCACTGTCGTTGGAGATGCTGAAAATGGTTTCCCGCTCGCGGCAAGAGCTTGATCCTAAAGTGAGGAGGATGCCAAATTAGCGAAGCATTTTTGCACGCATTGTCCGGTGGCATTACTGCCGGGAAAATATTGTTCGCCTAGCACGAGAAAAATACTAGAGAAAAAAAAACGAAGAAAAAAAATTAAGGACCGCTCTAGTGACGTGCTCATTTTAACCAGTTCGATGGACGAGCGCGCATCGTGATGGAAGCAAGCGTGAGTTGAGTTTTCCACGACGCCGGCCAGCCTAAATTGGCGTGCGAAAGGCTTTCCCTACGTGGCCGAGTAATGGAATTACTTTGTCGTTTTTCACACCCTTTTGCGGCTGACCCGGACCGCCGTCCCCCCCTTTCCCGGCCCGGTAAACTTTCTTCCATCGGGTTGGAAAAGGATTCACGCGCCGCAAGACATGCCATTGTGGATTATAATAAATTCAATTGTACCTTATCAGCGATTTTTTTCTTCTTCCTTTCGCCCTTCCCTCTAGGTACAAGGCATTCGGTTGTGGCTGCATTTCGGGGGGGTTTTTTTCTGTCGGTCTTGCCTCATTCCTATTGCTACGTGGAGGCATTATAAAATGAGGCTCCTGTAGTGCGCGGCACGGAAGGCGTGCTGATTCCTTTTCGGTTTTCTTTTGCGACAGACTTTTTATACCCCTCCAACATCACATACCGCAGGACAGACACCCATCAAAGCTAATCAGGAGTTTATTCAACGAACAAAAGCGTGGAAAGTTTGCGCCACGCAGCGGTGCCATACCGCACCACCGTGCATGGTGTGGAAAGCTGACAGCATTCTTCTGGCTATGCTCCTTCTTCGGGGAGGTTTTTCTTTTGCTTTGGCGCTCTCCACGTGCATGCGTCTGCCGCACACAATTTTCGTCAGTTATTCTTTTACCCCTTTTCACGCCAGCCTCAGACTTTTGGGGTTGGGGTTCCCGGCTGGCCAGTTGTGTCCTCCTGGCTGCTCCGTAAACTTTCCGCTCCGCGATCGGGCGGTGCGCATATAAAAAAGGGCCGAAAAGAATCCGTATTCTGTCGTTTCTCATTTTTTTTTCCTGACGTTCTCTACCATCCCGGGCTCAGGGTGAAAGGAATTGGGAAAATATTTTCCTTTCCAGTTTTCCGCCTGGACCGTGGCAGGGTTCTGTAATGGAAGCTTTCTTTGCCGCGTTTTTCGTCGCTTCCACACGCCACTCCCGATCGTGCTGCCGGAACCTTAGCGGTGACAGTAATGGTGTGAAGATGATTACTGGAGGTGATAAAGTTTTAATAAGATTTTTTTTTTGTTTGGTGTGTGTCCTCCACTCAAGCACGGAAGCTTCCGGCCGGTCCAATTTCGGGTAGGTAAAACTTCGCTCGACTTTCCGTTTTCCCTGAGCTACGGACGGGCATTGATAAGTGGATGCTGCATTGGACAGGTTTTTAATTTGCCCTACGCTTACATGGCAAGCGGAACGCCATTGCGCCGACCGGACTCCGGACCAATAAAAGGATAATTTATGCACCATTAGCACCGACCTTCTTGAGTGGGTTTTATTGTGCATATTTAATCACGCCTCGAACGAACTCGGAAGTTCGGTCAGTGCAAAATCGATCGAGCGAACGGTTTGCGTGGCGAATGTTTCTCAGCTCCGGGCGTCGTCGGGGGGACCGAGGCTATGAATTATTAGTAACTCCCCAGACCGAGCATCCCTTGCGCTATTTGATTGAATTAATAGTTGTTAATCTTTCCTTCCTGGCAAACGCTGGCCGCTTTTGCCGTTCGCGGTTTGCCTCAACCGAGCTAACAACAGGTCCACAAGGGGTTGGAAAGTTATTTCGATTTGTGGTCTACCAGGCCTTGCGGAGTCGCGGCCTTCCGGACAATTGCGCCTTCGTCAATCCAAGTTTCTCTCCCAAGGATGGGGCAGGTACCTTACGGGGACGTGTGTGATGCCTAAGCGCTGCGGTGCGGGTTGCGATGCTAAATCATGCAAAAGGGACATCCATCGCACCGGTCCGCAGCCATTCGATCCTTCCGAGGCGTTCCTTTGTGCCCAAGCACCCAAAGGCGAACCACTTACTACGGAAGACAGCCCCGGTGCTGCCCCTTTCGCCCGCACGAGCGAAGATGAATGCTAATTTCTGCCACAACTTGCCGAAACCGACACCGCCAGAGGTTCGTAGGCTCGGTGGAGCAAATCCTTTAAAATCATTCTGTCTAATTTCATCCACCCGATGGGGGATTCGGACTCCGGTTGATCCGATAAACGGGTGGCAATCAATAAAACTACGACTTCCGGAGAAATGTTTCCTAGGGACCCACTGCTACCGTCTCCCCGGAGATCCGGGGAGGCTGTGGATGCTGCCGGTGCTTTGATGTAAAACTTCTTCCGCTTCCGGTGGCGTTTTCGGGGGTCGGTGGAGGGCTGTGTGTGTGTGTGTGTGTGTGTCGGATATGGCCAGCTCCCGAGCTGAGGAGCTTCTAATCATCGTCCTCATCATCGGTACGCATCAGCATACTTCGGGAGGAATTCGAGCTTGTAGGCCATTTTGCGATGCTCCTTTCTTTTGGGTCAACGTACCCTTTTTTGGACGAAAGGACTAGTTCGATGACAACGGCAGGGGAATACACGGGGAGTGGAAGGTGAGGGGGGAGGGGGATGTGAGGGAGATAGAGAGAAGGTTATGTAACATGAGCCGACAGAAAACAACAGCCATTATGGTGACAAATCGACTTTCTGTCCCCCTAGCTCCGTAGACGCATTCACTTGCCTACTTCTACTGTCTTCGGCAGTCCGGGCAGACGTTGACAATCTTTCATTGTTCCGTTGAGACTTTTCGTCCGGTTTTTTTGTTGTTCTCTTTTTCTGTGGGTGTTTCGTTGGACTCCACTTTTCCATCCTCAGCTCCCGGACCCTTTCAGCCCAGCCCACAGCAAGGGAAAGTTGGTCCTTCCAGCTCCGGAGAGTGTTTGTGTCTAGTGAACTCTAGAGAACCACTTCGAACCCGTGTCGTTCGTCTATTTCGGGAAGCTTCCTTGGCGTTCCTCCAGTACCGTCGGTATAATTATTCAACGTAACGTTAAGCTTTTGGGGTAAATTCTCGCCACGGACGGATTTGTGTAGGTGGCAGCCAGAGCAGGGTGAAAGTAGTATCGGATTTGCTCTTGGAACCGGGGAGGAAGTGTAGCGAGAAAGGAGTACAAACAGAGCCGAAATAAATTACCGATGAAAAGGAAAGCAGCCTAGGCAGGACACGATCCGGTCGCTGTCGTGTGGTGAGATAGTTCCGCGTCTCTAGGTAGATCATTGAATGACACGGAGAAAATTCCAACTCGAAACAGGTTTGGCCGGGACGGGAAAGGGAGAATGAAGGAACAAGGAGCAAAGCAGAACAGAGAGAGAGAGAGAGAGAGCGAAAGAGTTCTTTCCCGTCTCTAGCTTCCTTTCAATCGTTGAACAGTTTTTTTTTTCTATATCTGTTTTTGTCCGGGGTGATTTTTTTTTTCACTCACGACATATTCTTATATCGAAGATTGTCCGAGTCGATTCGGTGGCTTAGAATGGAATGGCTCTCGTCGCATCGCGTGTGGGAAATCTCCGTGCGTGTCCGTTCGATCGGCCAATCTATGCTACGGTTCGTCTAAATTAAGGCTTTTGGTTGTGGCTCGCATAAGACTTCGTATGGACAGCCGAGGTAGCTGCGCGATAGAAGAAGTGTATGCAATTGAGATGATTTATTATATTTAACGATTTCTCTCGTGTTCGTTCCCTCGCTATGCTCCAGAAAGGACGTCCCGTCTTTTTCTCCCTTCGTAGCCCCGGCACCAGGCGTGATGTTTACGTTTTCCCCGTGCGTTGCATTGTTATGCTGCCGTCCGGTGTTTGTGCGTATGCGGGTGACAAAAGGCGGATAAGAAATGGTCCTCACGGAAGGGACAAATTCGACCCCGGTCCGTAGCAACCAACCTTCCGGAAGGTTTCTTCCCCCGGCGGTGCCGCCTTACCGCCGCCGGGCTAAGGTGTGACAACGAAAACACTTCCGAGTGTCACTTACAGCCCTTCTGCTCTTGAATGCTTCGCTTGTGGAACTCAGCGTCCCTTTATCCGGGACTCCACCGTCCCACGCTTTGTGAGTCGTTTTTTTGTTTTTCTGTCCAAATTTTCCGATGACGGTTGATGAAAGTGTTGGCAGGTTCTTTCAATGTATTTTTTTTGCCTCTTCGATTCCACCATGTTCTTGTTTCCGACATCCCTCGCACAGCAACCCCACTCGGTATCTGGGTGGCCCAGTACACTTGACCTTCTTCTCAGTCCTTCCACCTTCCCCTAGCTGCCCTGGTCGGCAAGGAGCGCGAGGGATTTTGGCACCTTTTCATTCAATTTGTTAGCATCGCAATAGTTATCCGTTTTTTTCCCATGCCTTCCCCGGTCCGACATTTATTGTCCTGCTGCCGTTTGCCGTCCGTACTTCCAATAAGGGGCAGCGCGTGGCGAAAAGGGGCCGCAAAATATGTTAAATAAGAGATGAGATTCGACAAATAGGAACCGCTTCCTTTTGTTCGCCCTCCGTTCACACCTTGTGGAAAGGTTCGACCGGCGCGGTGATTTCCCGGTTCGATTGAAAGACGGTGGGAAAAGGATTGCGTGGCGATGATCAGATGTAATGGGATGTAGAATTTAAGTTTATTGTTGGGGTGTACCGGCAGGGAGCAAAGTTTCGCAGCATATCGGGAGGTAACCTAGTGAATCGAAGCAACAACAAAAAAGGGTCAATACAGAGCACCCGAAATGGGACACTTTATGATACCGCGCGAATGGGGACTCCACAGGATGCTTGAGGGTTTCTTCCGGGGGAAAAAAAGGCTCACAGGGTTTCCCCCGGCAAGCTACAATCGCACTCAATCATCGGGGGAAGTTTGGAGGCTTAAATGAGGCGATTGAAAAAGACACTAATGTGTTCATTGTTACTGATTGAATGAAGGAATTAATTTTACCTTCCTTTTGCCGTTGGGGGGAAAAAACATTACTTCCAAGGTAAAACGAGTCGAAAAACTGTACATAACTTAATGTTACTCTCGCAATAATGGAGTAACCGCCACAAAGGGTTCAAAAGCTTGTTTGGTTGTTTGGTGCTCTTTTCATTGGATTTAATTTTAAGGAAAAGAAACTGCCTTTCAACCAAGCAGTCGTTTTCGCCCGCCTTCGTGAACATCCTTGTGCGCTTCAATTGTGCTTTAAAAATTTCCATTCCAGCCCGATGAACACCCATACACACACACACACACACTCGGGTGTCGTTGTTTGCCACCCACTAAAGTGTTTCGGGCGAGAATCCGCATTCAGCCACCAACAGGTCCAATGTTGGGCATGTTCACTTTTTGTTTTTTGCTCAACCCGTTGAAGCCGGAGCTCACTGTTACAGCGAACTTCGCTTGTAAAAAAGGAAAACCGATCCTACTAGCTCCCACTGCCCCCCCCCCCCCCCCTCCCCCGCGAAAGGTTGCTCCTCCGTAGCAACCAGCACCGAAGCGATATGTACGAAGCCAAGGGCCAAAGGTTGCGTGCCGTATTTGTTGTGCGGTTCAAGTTTGCCGACCGAAGGAAGACCACCTAACGAAACGGGGTTTTTTGGGGGCAGAAACAGTGTCTGGTGTCGAATATCACCGTGCGTCTAGAGGGGAACTGTTGGGGCGCCAACAAAAGGGAAATTAGTCTCGTCCGTGTGGGGGACCCCACGGAGCATGAATGGAGTGCCGATTCTCAGGCGAAAAAAAAAGAATGGAGTAAGGCTGAAGACTGGGAAAACACTCACCCCCGCGATTTTCACAGCCTGAACTCCCCTCGCTTTCCCCATCCGTGTTGAATCGTGATTGGCCACACAATAAGAACCCCGAATGGGTTTGAGCACAACGTACATTGTACATTCACGTCCACGCTTGGATGGAGCGGTGCTTGCTTGCGAAGCGAGAACGTGTGGCGCAGGAAGCTTCGTACGGTGCAGGACGATTTTCTACAAGGAAACACACACACAGCCAGAAGGTGGTGTCTTCCGTGGTGCGTGGGGGTTGGGAGTTCGGCGCACCTTTTGTCAATAGTTCGCTCTTTGTCGTTTGGAGCACAAAGAAAAAAGGGATTTGTTTGAGTTAAAAATAAGTGTAAGACCCGTTTGTGCCGGGTTGGTGCTCCTTTTCGGTGGCGTAAAGTTGGCGGTTTTGTTTTGCTTTCTCGATGGAAGTTGCGCCTCCCTCCCTATGGGAACGTCGCGTCGCGGAATCGATGATGGGAAGCACCATGGCGTACCATTCATTGTCTTCGTGCATAGGGAGATCCTTCAGCGAGCCCCGTTTTTAAAGGCCAACCACGCAAGCGGGAAGAAATAATTGCACGTGCATACAGGCGTGTGGTGAAACCGCGTGGGTCTCCGTTCCCCCCCTAAGGACCCGCAAGACGAATGGTGTTCGTTCGAAACCACCCCACGGCGTCCCGACCGGTGACGCATTATTCGAGGGCGAAAAGAATGGGCCGCCTTTCCGAGGGGGGGAAAAAAAGGATGCCATCCGTTCCGGGTTTTTTGTTTGAGTTTAATTTTTCTGAAACTTGGCAAATGGAAATGGTTTGCAGAGAATCGTTTTCTCCCGCCCCGGCACGGAAGGGGAAGGATTTTACCCATTTTCCTAGGGTTTGTTAAATCTGTTTTTTTTTAATGCCACGCATTGACTGAAAGGAAAGCGAAACGGAGGGTCAAAAAGGAGCAAAAAAAAAAGGGTTGCCAATCATCGGTTGGCCTGCACAATGGGTGTGAAAAGCCGGAACAATAGGGAGCAGCGAACCTGGGAAACCGGGAAGGATTCAAGCGTGGACACCGTGGAAAATGGGAAAACGAGAGAAAGGTGGCCGGCCGAAAGAAAGTGTAAGGTTTTTCGGGGCTGGAAAATGAGATGGGCAAACAGCATAATGTTTTTGTTTTGATTTCATCCACCTTGCACGGTGTTTGTGTGTGTGTTGATAAAGCAACCTGTTTCTAACGTCCGAGATGTTTTTTTTTTGTGTTCTGCGGGAAAACATCACTTGGAGTAGTTTTTATCATCCTCCTTTCGCTCCTTTTAATCCGGCGCTGTTTGTTGTGTGTGTGTGTGTGTGTTTTTTTTTATAAGCCTTCTGTCCCGAGACACCTTTCAAGGAATTCGTACCGTGACCCTTAGTTCCAGAAATAATATCCCAAAAGAAAAAGGGGCCCCATTTTCCCTTTGTTGCCATCTTTAAACGATTAAACGCAGCAGGAGCGTCCGGGAAAACGGTTCGGTTTTTTTTTTCTTTGCTTCTCGAGTGTCTAAATTGAACCAACCTTGTGAAGCGAAGGAGCAAGAAGCAGCAAGACATACGGAAAGATTCTCGACCAGGGGGTTCCGGGGTGTTCGAGGAGAAAAATCTGGGTTGCGAGGGGGTAGGGGCAACTTATACCTGAGCCTGTAATTCCCTAGGATAATCGTTTTAATTAGTTTTTATAGCTGCTGCAGCGCTTAGGTGGTTTGAAATGAAAGCAGCTCTAGTGGGGTGGAAAAGATTGCGGCGAGAAAACAAAAAAAACACGGAATGAAAAACGGAACAGGAACTCACCCACATTCGCGCGGCGATCGTACGGGTACCCCTTCCCCCCTCGAGAACCTTAAACATTTCAGCGGCGGGAAATCCCTTTTATGAAAACTTTCTGCCACATTCTTCCCATTCTCGGTGCCGCCTGATTTCCCCCCCCCCAAGCACCGGTTTCCGACCCGCATCCTTTGCGAGTCATTGGTATTGCGTGTGGCGCCGGTTTTATGTTTCGATGGGGTCTGCAATTCTAGCCTCTTTGTCTCCTGCCGGTACTACCCTGCCTCCCATTTCCCTCACTCTCTCTCTCTCCCTTCGTCCTCCGGTACTGTTTTAACCCTTGCGCTTTCGATGGCGGTGGTTCAGTTTGCGGTAGCCATTAGAGGTTTTTTCGGTGAGGTTACGCTGCTGCAATCGAACGCTGGCGATGGTCAGGGCCATGAATAAAATTTGCCCAGCTCCACCCCTTATTCTGGCAAAGGCTCGGCTGGCTGGCTGGCTTTCTGGTTAAATCGACCGACGCCACGTCATTCGGGGACCGATCGATTGCAAACCGAGCCCGTAGACGCTGCGTGACACTGTGTCCGACCACGACGGGGGCCACGCCGTGGTTGCAGGAACAAGGAGGGGGGGGGGGGGGGGGGGGCGAAGAAGGGCGGAGTAGAAATTAGAGTAGACCGCCTTTTAATGGTACCTTTGCGAATTGCGAACGAAAACATTTCCCCGTCTTCGGGTGCTTCGAGCGGGGTCGTATGTGGCCTGTGTGCTTTAACCATATTTTCCCCTTTTTCAGTTCAGTTTTCCTCCCGTGCGGGTGTTTTTTTTTTAATGGACAAGAAAAACAAGTCGGACACCGGACCGAGGGTTGTTGTTTGTGATTGCACCCTGTTTTTTTGTCTGAATTTAAAGGTAATATTTTAGAAGACTCGTCGGAACATACAAAATGAACAAACACAAAACACAACCCCAGTTGATTGTTGTACTGGTTTTTCTTGTTTAAGTTACATTGACTCATCCTTAGTATTGCAATTTTACAAGCATTTGTCATCACATCTCGCGGTTTTTTTTTCACCGCCATTTTCCACCCGTCCATATCCGTGGCGCTTCGGAAAAGATGCAAGAAACCATACCACGGCGTCCATCGCTCGGTGCCGCTGGGTGGTGGTGAAGGCGAACAAATCGTTGCAAGGTGCGCTCACTTGTCACTTGGAGGTGTCGGATTTACATGCTCACCCAAACAATACAATTCAGAAGATGCATGTAAGCTGGCGATAAACACGGGCAAAAGGTGTAAGGTAGGGCAGAAAGAAAGCCGGTGGACACCATCATGCGGCCATGCACGGCACAAGCAAAGCACAAACACGAAGCCGAAGGTGTACGATGGTGTTAATGCCCTGTTATGTTGTGTTGTGTTTGCTGCCATGTTACGCCAGCTTATCTGGCTGCAGCGTGTCCTCTGTCCAGCGTTCCGGGGGTTTTACAGGGGCGGGCAATGAAATATTGAGCAACAAAAGCAAGCAAGCATCACCTGTGCATAATACTTTGTGCAAGTCGCAACTCCTCCCTCCCACCCCCTTCCCCTCCCGCCATCCCCCGGAAGCAGGGATAATGTTGCTCCCGGGGCTGTGAAGCTCGCTCGTAACAAACGATGCAAGTGGCAAAGTGGCAACAAAACCCGTTTGCGAAAAAGGGGAGGATGAAGGGCGTCAGGGACTCCGAGGGGAGCCGAGGTTTCGGCGCTGGCCGGTTGGTCCAATTGATCGGCGGCTGTCGGCGGCCAAAGCGAACCGAAACCGTCATGAATAAAATATGTGTAATGCATTTTTAATGCTCCCGAGCTGCGTTTCAGCTGTGTGTGGAATATGGTTGCTCCCAATTCGGTTCAGGATGCAGCAGCAGACGATGCCACGGTTGCACCCGCGACGAAAATGCTTCGCCATGTGCTGGTCCTAAAGCGCATACTGAGGGGGTGGACTCAGAAAACAATCAGTAAAATCGGTAAAACATGAAATGATACTTTTAGCTGCGAGCAGGAAAAAAAGAATAGGACAAATATCGGTATTGCCAGTGATGGATCGAGTGAGTCCATAAGGTGTGATGCATTTGTGTTTGTTTCCACCGTATGCTGCTCCTACCACCGTATGTTGCTGCATGTCAATGCTCTGTGGCCCCGAACATCTCGATTCTCGCATGAATTTCGAACTACAAGTGGTTGAAAACATGACATTCCTCTCAGGGAACCAGTAAGGCTAATTGCTCGAACTCTGCGGCCTCTGAACCTTCAATCATACCGTAAGAAAGCGCGAGACCCGATAATGCACTGCAACGCTCCTCAGTCCCTTTAACAAGGACTTAAAGTAGGCTGGCCGACACCGGTCTCGCAACATTTCCAAAAAATCTGAAATTGATCGGCCATTTTGAATGTTAAATATGTTTGTCATACGATACCGCAGGAAGAGCATAATTAAGCAGAAATAATAAACAACCTCATTTCCATCAACATTAACATCGAAACTCCGCGGGAGCCTCTGGTGTCTCACTTTCCATCTCGATTACTTACGTGCGTGCATTTATTTATGTCGCGTTTGAGTCCACATCTGTCCGCCGGGAAGTTGGTGGGAGACCCTTCGTTTCCCTTCTCCGATATGCCGATTATTATGTTTAACTCTGTGTGTGAGTGAGTGTTTTTTTTGCATGCATTTATGTTCCCCTCTGCCCCCCTCCCCCCTCTCCCCCACGATCAACGAAGTGCAGTTGCAGCCCGACACACTGATCAGTCGATGCGATATCGAAAGACAACGGTTGTTTGCGTCGCACCTTTGGTGACTCAATTGCCATTCCCTGCAACAGTCCGGTGTCTCACTCGTCCTCTGCCTCTCTTGCTCTACCGCTCCTGTCGAAAGGTGGTGATTTTTTGCTACTGTTATTACTCGTCGTTCTTATTATTTGTTAGCTCAACGTGGTGCCTCATCCTGCCGTATGTACCACACCAACACCGTCGCTGCTGCGTTGCGTTGACTCACCGGGGCTCGGCTGACGATGCACATCGCCTAGCGAAGGGAGAAGGCCTCGGTCTGCAACCTCAATACGTTTTTTTAACACGCCATTTGTAGTGGTGACGGAGCGCACTTGCGCTTGACCATTTGCAGAGGGGGGTGTTTTTATTTTTTTTTATTTTTACTTAAATCATCCACGCGACAAAACGCGACCGGGTGGCTGTTCGCAACAGATGGTTCTGGAATCGATCGATTGGGAACTTTGCCGTCGACCGAGGGTTGCCACTTCCGGTCCGTTGGCTTCGGACGGTTCAAAAATACCGTATCGGCCAGGTTTGAGCTTCCGGCACCATCGAGGGGGCCATCTGTGGTAAGGCTTATGGTTTTAATTCCCCCCGGACTCGATCACCCCAAAAATCGATTGCGAAAGACGCCAACACGGCCAGCCCTTCCAATGGGTCATATTTCTTCGCGCAAAATGTGCGAACGCTGCAGGTTCCGTTCGTGTCACCTCTGAATGGTACCTTTGGCCACAACCACAAACCATTCCGTGTGTTTACACGATTTTGGGTCATTAGGCTAAACGAGGTTTGGGGCCTTAATGTTTCTTTAGTTTTATGTTGCAAAAAAAAGAAAGAAGATAAACATAAACAAATCAAGCTGGTGACAAACGTTGCCTCTCGCTCAGGTGAACATAAACAGATTCTTCTTTTTGACGACATATTTTGAGTTGCAGAAATGTGAAACATCCGTGTAGTGTTAACTACACGGTAAGGAATGAGCCGAAACCAAGAAAAAAAAGTCTATAAGATTTGTATCAACTTTTAGTGAAACATTCGTGTTCGTATGTTTATTCGAGTAACTGGTGTCAAATGTACATGGTGTAAAAATACAGCTGCCCTTCAATGTAACACCACGAGCCATAGGGTGACGCGTAATCTGTCCACACTTGAATCGATGTGCCGATAATTTGATTCCCTACTCGATAAAATGCGTTCGTGAGAACCATGGAGTTGAGAAAAAAAGAACGAGTTAACGTTTAACAAAACCATTGTCAGATCCTTCCCCGAAGGGTTTCAATGAATAATGGGTGGAAAAACGTTTCAGCGTGAAGCTAGTTGCCTGGAAAATCAATGATATTCAACAATTGGCGGTCAAGCGAATGGTTGTGTGTGTGTTTGTGTTTTTTTTTTTTGTACTTGATTGTTATTGCCACGTTGTTATCCCTTCTCACCGTTTGGAGCTAAAGTTGCTACTTCGATCCATTATCCCCGTCGTTCATTGGGATCCTGATAAGGCTCAAACCCCGCAAAAAAAAGAGCTATCATTTTGAAATAGAATTTAAACAAAAAAACATATGCATTGTGTAAGGGCTATAAAAAGCAACGGTTTTAATGAACGTCGAGAACGCTGGCTTGACATGCGATTGCTACTGTTCTGGGGAAATCAAACAACTGCTGGCCCCCTCTAGGGACCGAGCAGAGCCTGTATCGGATTACATGCGAAACGCATCGAACACTGGAAAGGATTCCGCAAGCTCGCACATGTTGCTCCTTCCTGGATGAGCCCGCGTTTCCGTGCGAACAGATCAACCTGGATCCTGTGACCTCTCTCTCCCCGGCCCGGAGACCGTAGGGAGTGCGTCAAATAAATAAAACTTCACACAGGGAGCTCACCCAGCACATCCATCAATTCCGTGGACTTCTCCGTGGATGTGTATTAAATGGGGGGGGTAGAATGATGGAGAAAACAAAAAAGTACATCACACGGTTCGCAGACAGCAACATAAATATTGCTGTCCGAGTTGCACCCGAACGCGGGTGAGGAACCTGTAAAACTGTGCTGTAAACTGTGCTGCCCTGTTATTGGATGACGCACAGAATTGGGCGGGCGACTTCAACCTGTTTTTGGCAGAAACCGCAAGCGATCGTTAAAATCGGCCTGGTGATGAAATAACTTTCGTTTTGAGGGAGAGGTAAAAAAAACCAAGGGAAAACCAGTGTAGCTTCAAAACCCATCAACCCGGTCGGCCTCGCTGCTGAGTGCACTCTGGTAACCCCCCGGCCACTCTCGATCCCCGGCTGCTGCCTCAGCCCGGAGTTCGTGGCCTGCGGGGTGCTGAAAAGTTTGTAAGTGACGGGTATTACATTCTGCTTCAAAGCGTGTGGTTTTTTCGCACCCTTCCGGTGGTGCCCATTAGTTCGCCTGGCGTTGCTGCATCTGACACTCGCACACTCTGCTCCTCCAGGGCTCGCTCCTGACTGCTCCTCCGCTGAACAATAGGTTGGACAGGCGTGACCGGGCGCGAAAACATAAAATATGAAAAGTTATGGGAAACTGCCGGGGCTCCTCCACACACCAGAGTGGCGGCCCGCGTAATATTCTGACCAGCGAGTTGGGGTTCACTGGAAGCCATGCCCTATCATCAACTTGCCGGAGCAACATTGCATTGCATGCATGTTTGCGCCAGGTTCGGAGTGGGAGCGTGTGTGTGGGCGTCCGGATTTTGGGGGCCCAAGTCTGAGCTGCATGTGTCAATGTCCTTTTGTCGGGCAGCCTCCACCGTTCGGCAGCCGAAATCTCTCGTTTCGCGTGGTACGTTGGGAACATCGCATCCCTGGGATCCCCTTTGCTCCACTTTCGTTGCTCGTGGCCTCCCGCCAATGTTTGCACTGGTGCAATTTTCATATACATAAAACATGCCAGTTGCCAGCTTTTCGGTGCTTTGGTAACATAAATTTTTATTACATCCTCCGGTGCAGTTCCGCGAGTTCCGGGCCCTGGTGCGCCGTGGCTCCGTATTGTGCCTGGACGTTCATCGCGTAGGATAGTGCGCTTCCGACGAACGTCTGTTATATATTTTTCACGTCTCTTCCTTGCACTCTCACCAGTCCTTTGCACACACTCCAGGAAACCGCGAGGAGTTGCCGCAAGCGCGTGGACTCCTAATGCTGATGTGAACGAGCGCTTGGGTGTGCACGGAGCGCGAAAAAGGACTCATGTCCGGCTGGGACTCATTCCAGACCGTCCACCCCTCTAATGGAAGCGATGGAGTGCTTTCCAAGCGTATCCTTCTCTTCTGGAGCCTTTCCACGTGCTCCTGTTGCATTTTCCACACGGATTGGTGCACCCGTCTCTGGTCTTCATTGTTCTTGAAGAACCTTTCAACCGGCCGGCGGGGACCTTGGACGGGAGGGTACTGTTCGGTACTATGTGTCTGGTTCAGCTCGTGGTACGTATGTGTGATTCAGCGTCCTTGTACGGTCCATTCCGGCCACCCGGTCCCGGAGTCGGTACGATGCACGTATTTACACTTCCTACCTCTAGGCTGAGGAATCTAGGTTAAGAGCGGACTTAGCGAACGAACGGCTTGCGGAACAAAACTACCACTCCCGGATGGTTTGATTACCGCAATCTAGTGTTTAGTGTTCGCTCGCGGTGAAACACTCAAACCGAGACGGCCGTGTCTAGATGCCGCGCTGTTGCCATTAACATATCGCTCCACGGAACTTTGCTGGTACTCCTGACGTGTCCACCGTAAAGGTACGATTTTACCCACATAAAACCACCTCAACGTAGGGAAAAGGCTGTGGCGGTTCAGTCACCGGGGAGCTAGTAAGCTGCTGGATCACTCCGTGCAACTAGGACAACGATGGTATAGCCGACGAACGACCTCGTGCCACGCTATAAGTTGTTAATTTTGCCACAGCTGGAACTTCGCCAACAGATGGGACATCTTGACAACGTCTCGAAAACAATGAGAGGGTTCTTTTTTGTTGTTGCTTTTCGTTGTACCCGTCCAGCACCTGAGCAAAGACATTCCAATCGATGAGCCACGCACCGGCCAACAATTCTAAACGGTTGACGAAGCGTGAACGCGACTGCCAGCAAGACCTAGCGTATCCTCGCCAACGCCAACACTTGGACAAACAACTGTTCCCTGCCGGTGGAGGCGCCACTTGTCGACATGTCACTGTTTCTTAGTCATGGCTTTTGAAAGTCAAACAAACGGCAACGTTGGATGCTTTTCGTTTGCTTTTAAATTTTCGAGTGTCGAATCGCGCGAGCGTTTCCCCGGTAATCGGGTGTGTCGATTGTTCAGCTGGCTTACGATGCTACATTGCCACGGGATACCGCGAGTGCGTCGCATGTTGACAGCATCTTGCCATCTGTAATGGAAACAACACTCCTCAGGCAATGGTTGGGATTAAGTTTTTCCTATTAGCTTAGACACGCCAACTTTGCCAACCGGCCCAAGTTGAACTTTGTCAAATGGATGTGACTCCCGGCCCAGCCAGCACAATGGAGTGCGAAACGCCTCCCCACAGATCGCACGCCCTTTTTGCCCTCCGTTGGTTCGGCTGACGAAACGACGCGTCAATCCCATCGGCGGAGGCACCCTAAATGGAGAAACATGTACAATGGCAGGCATTACGAAAATGGTAAGACTTTCACCAGGTGGAGGACACTGCTATCCCGCTATCCATCGGCCTTTTTGGGCTCTTTGCAATACGTGGCCCGAGCCTGCAGGAGGGACGGGTCCTCAACTGGGCAGTTTGCGCTCTCTGCCGTCTCTCACTATCGGCGAATGTAACTAATTAGCATACTTCGTGTGTATTAATCGCCATCGGCAATAAAACCGTCTCGGAGTTGCTGCTTGTGGCCAATCCTCCTATCCTAAAGCGATCGAAAAAGCTGCAAATTCCTGCAAGAGGACGGACCGGGCCAACAACCCTCCGTCTGACGTCGGCATCCAAATTCTTCGATTTTGGGTTTCGGTGAGTTTTTTTTTGCCGCGAGCAATTGAACTCTTCAGCAAGAACAGGGTTGTAAAGGGGTCTGCTGGTTGGAGGTGATCCGGCGTTTGTTGGTGAATCGAGTGCAACATCACCACGGGGTGGAGGCAAACATAAACAACGCGCAACCCAAAAGTCAGAAGGTGGTTCACCGCGCGTTAGACCGTTCGATAGCCGATTACACCGGCGGAGTGTGAGGAGCTGGCACCCCCCGGCGTGCCTCGCATGCCTTCTTCGCCCCATTTTCGGCCCGAGTATCCCGCGGGGCTTGGGATTGTTGTGGCCATGCCTGGATTGTGTTCCCTGTTCACGCGCGAATGTTTGTGTTCGCTGGGTGCGCGCGCGGTTCTTGAAGCGCTATCTTATCGGGGGGATACTATCTAAATCACTGTCTTGTTACGCCACCGCAAGTTGCTTGCGTGCCCTGCGGCAAGTCCGCCCGGTTCGGCTACGGACGCAAATAAAGCGGAGATTATGAGCGAGGCGGGCATTTCTGAACCTGGTGAACCCTTTGATTTTCTCACCTCTTCGTCACCTGTGACCACGCGGTGTGACCCGTCCCGTCCCGATCAACCCCACACCATCGTTGCTTTCTTTCTCCCACACCCCCGCCACAAGGTGCCTCAATCACACTCTAACAATCAATCATTTTTGGTTTGTTTTTTTGGTGGCGGCATTCTGGCTGCTTTACGTTCGTTCGGCTTCACGGGACTTGCGACTGACGACTTCATCAGCACGGGGTAGTTTTCTGGATGACCCGCACTAGTCACGGACGAGGAATGAAACCAACCAACTGTCCTGTGTCTGTGCTGCAAACGAAACGTTCAATCGTTAATTGTTACTCAATCAGTACCCGGAGTGAGAATCACACCGCCGTGTTTGGTTGATTTGTTGCGCTATTTCCGCTACGGCCGGACCGGGAAGGTTGCAGTAATTGCCGCTGGTGACGGTCAGCCGGTTGTTTACGCGCATGAATCAGTACCGGCCTTGCAGCGATTCCAGTAATTACTGCCCGTCCATCAACTACGACTGGGAGATGTTACTTGGGGTCTATCGGTGGGATCTACTCTCAGGATCATGACTCATCTGGGGGACTTAATGCTGAATGCAAGCCACGTGTCGGTTATGCGATTGCATTCTTTACACGTTGAATCGAAGGTTTATTGGCTTGTTGCAATTCAAGGTGGCGGGAGAGGTTTGTTATTTGCAGGATATTTGTATACAACGTTTCTGACTGTATCTAACCAACTTTAACTTCAATTCCAGTATTCAGCTTCACATTCTCAAACTTTATCCAAAAATCCTGCAGTTCGAACTACAATCGTTTACATTACCGTCGTTCGATTCTTCAATTTGACACAAGATCCGATATCCGAGAGTAACCGATTCGACTTGCTAAACTCGATGGTTAGTTGGAGCCGATGCAAATTTTGGATACAGTTATGGAATGTTAAATTGAACTCTAGAATTTCAGTTGAGTGTTGGATGTGAGCTTTTAGTTGATGGGTGTCTAGAAGCAAAAGCCAGCTGTTAAGATGGAGTTAGAAACGGTGTGTCACTGGCGAATGGAGTTGAGTATGCGAGAGCAGATAAAGAAAGTTTCGAAACGCGGTCACACACAGATTAAGTAAGAATCCGCTTCCTCCCAGGTATCGCCTTACCGGACAGCCTTGGGGGATTATTCTTTTCTGCACGTCGCGCTATCTTCCCTTGACCACGGCGTCTTCCACGGAGATCCATTACCGAGGCCAAAGTGTGTTCTTGCGGTTGCCTTTTACTTTCTCAAGCCGATGCCGTTGTCCTGCGTCGCAGTGGTATAATGAGATTCCATGTCTTATTCAAGCGCCTTTTGCCACCAATTATATCCCTCGAGCAGGGCTAGGGTGTTTTTTTTTGGTTTGCATCCGTGTCTTTGACATCTTTCTTTCCCCGTTATGACGATTTTTTTATCCCAATTGCAAACTCCGCACGATTGTGGCAGCAGGGTAAAAAAAGAATTTGATGATCCCTCCGTCCGTTCCGTCTGCATCTCATCCGCTCCTCGTTGGAAAGCAGCCGTACGACTGCGGCCAGCAAGGGCCAGGCCCTCGCTACGCCAACCTGTCGGTTCAACGGCCTGCAACATCTTCCACAGTCCGTAGGCGGAACATCATCCATCCAGCCGCTTCGGCCCGATCGTGGCACGCGAGAAAAAGGTACGCCAGACAACAATCGCCCATCTTCTCGGGAACGGCCTACGCATTGACTTCCCTTCCAATTTCGGTGTCGCCGTCGCTCGGCGCAGTATTTGGAAGTGTACCGAGACCGACAACCGAAAACGGTCTGCGACAGTAAACTATCGAGAGGAGAAGTGCGCAACACCGCATCGATCCGGGTGCCGCCTGTCCGCCGTCTCCGAATCCCGCACGGTCTGTTCGCCCGTTGTTGTCTATTCAGGTTGCATCTTCCGACGTGACTGAGGTTCACGAAAGTGTTCGACAGAAGCGGGAGAGGGAGAGAGAAAAAGAGAGAGAGCATATACGGTGATGATGTACGGCAGTCGGCTGTGTTCTGCGCCCGGTAAAGGTTTTTCTTTCCGCCGTTGATGGAGATGGTGGTTCTCATTTGCCTTACCCATTTACACGGATCCGTAAATTGGTCTGTCACCGCTCTGCAATGCGGGCACGCCGAGACATCGGACGGATGCCACCGGGAGCGAACCTTAAGGGAGGAAGATTTTATATCCCGTCCTTTGCTCTGGTGCTCTCCCAGTTCCCTTTCCGGTTGTTGTTCCTTCCATTAGTCCCGTGGAGAGGATTTCCGCGCAAACCACGAGGGAGCAATAGAAAAAAAAGGGGGGCCCTCGGAAAGTGCTAATCGGTCGAAAATTTCGTGAAAAACGTGTTTCTGTAATTTGTCCGAGGGAAAACTGTGCGTACAAACGTGCAGGTCCCATTTGTTGGAAGGAGAAAAAAAACCACACACAAACACACACAATCGCACACTTTTCCAACTCTTGTTTTGCCCGGGCAGAATCGATTCAGGAGCCTGGGTCGGTTGCTGTTCGTGATGCGATGTCGAACGCGCCTGCCAAGTTGGCTTGTGTGTTGGCCGTTCAAGTTAGCAGGAGCTTAATGAGCCCCGTTTGCGGGGGTAATGTGTTAAGAGGTCACGTACCTGCTACATGCATGTCGTACGGGTAAATAATCGTAAAAGCTGCACGAAGCAAGCCGTCCCTCCGAGGCCCACTCTACGGCAAAGAAAGAGAAAACGGGCCCTAACAACTTGCCCACCTAAAGTGCGGAAAGCAAATAGACTTAGGGGTTCCGAGGCCTCTTCTTGTTGATCGATTGTGTTTTGGTACCAGGCCTGGCCGTTTGGGCTTTTCGAAGGAACGTGTGAACCGGTGAGAACGTGCTGCTTCCCCCCTCCTTCCCTCCCCGCTCCCTTCCGGTGGCAGGAACCACGGAAAAACGTCTGACGGCGAGGGGCTAGTGGCTTTGTTTGGTTAGTTGTTTTCTTCGAAAATAGCCGTTCATTAGGAACCGGAAAGGGTTCGATAGCAAATATGACTAACTGTGACGAAAGATGCCAGCGTTCTCGGTTCCCGGAGAGATCGTCGTGGTTTGGGTGGGGGGCCCGCTCGAAGTTGTTGCCTTCCACTAATTGTTGGCCCTTTTTTGTCATGGTACCCGGGCTCCGGTTCCCGTTTTCCCGCACGTTGGGGCAAATATGTTTATTTATACACACAAGTCTGGGAGTTTCCGAGCACCGGCTTTGCGCTACTAATAAAGCACTTTAGTAGAAGGATGAAAATTGTACAAATATTATTCCATCATGGTGGGTCGAGCATCCCACGATCGGTGGAAGTGGAGAATCATTGTTTCTGTTACTTCTATCCAAAATGAATCCTCAAATTAAAAGGTAAAAAAGCGAGGTAACACAGTAAAAGTCTTGTTGAAAAACAACGTTTTAAAATTACACTATCGTTAGTTTGAAGTTATTGCAAAAGGAAAAGAAAACAAAGTTTATCAAATAAATCCTCACGCTTCTAACTATGCTGACTGCCCTTGCGGAGAAAGACAAACCATCGCCCTGAATCATCTGCAGAGATATATTGTCAAATTCCCGCTCACGATTCGCAATTTCGTCAGTCGCTAAGATACGCCCGATTGCCGTTGGGTTGGTTAAAAAAAAAAAAAAGGCGCAATCGTTATCAACCAAAAACCCCGCGAACAGATCTACATTAAACGCAACGACGAGCTACTATTTCACCGATACGATGAATTATGGCGACCGCCGGGGTTCCGTTTCGCAACGAATCAAATCAATCAGGAGCTATTTCTGGACACTGACTGCATTGCAACGTTTCGCGGAAGGTCGCCCGAGGTTGATGGGACGGAACAAACCGTAATCGATTCTTCGTTTCTTGCGCCTCGGCACTGGTCTGGCAAAAGTTTCCATTTTGAGATTCACAGTGGAAGGAAAGATTTCTGTTACTGCAAATAGTTGCTCGCACAAGTTTTTGCATAAATTCAAATGCGTAAATCTCTGTTCTCTCTGAAAATTGTGCGTCCGATACAGTGACTTCTAAAATTTGAATAGAAAGCGCATCTCAAAGGCTTTGCAACATATTCATCCACGGGCCAGCAACAGATTTGCATTAGCCAGCGTCAGGCGCTGACATGTTGACCCATTGTCACCTGCCTAATTCCAAAATTTCGTTAGGTCACGTCGACCCCGCAAATTATGATCCCTCGTCCACAAATCGCCCCGGAGCTGCCGTCCAGTTCCTCTACCAAAACTTGCCTGCCGAGCAGATTGCAGTTCATTCATGATGCGCAGCGAGTGTGATTGAAGGACTATGATAAATCGAAATTCAATTAGCAACACGTAATCATCGCGCAAACGTTATCTGGCCAGCGTCATCGTCGCCATCACGCCGCTCGGCGTGATTATCATTCTCATCATCAACATCATCTAGCCATCGTAGAGTCCGATGCAACGCTAGCTTGCGTCAGCATGGCACTCATGACATGGGAGACGATTTTTAGGTGGCCCAAAAATGCTCACTGCACCTCACTCTTGGCCTGCAACTGGAATCCAGGGGCAATGCAACCCTGGTCCCGTCCGACGGTGACGGTGAATTGACCCAGCGGTTGAACTTCCCGTGCCTCCAAAGGCGGAAGAATCGGTTGACTAATCCGGAACATAATTTAAAACGGGGGCGCACCGGGACGGAGGCCATTTTCCTGGAAAAGGTGAGGGCAGACAACGGCACGATGCAGCGAACCGTTGCGTTCGATGCTTGACGACCGGATGCCGGGGATTTCGTGGGCGAAAGGCTTCGGAGTTGATTTTGTGCATTATCCGTCACGCAGGATGCTCCAGCGCGCGAGTTCATCAGGCGCATCGATACGGGTGGGTTCCGGAAAATTATTTATCCCGACAAGCGGGAAATGCGCTCATAAATGGCGTCCAAATTGTTGCCTAGAGCATCGTCGCCTGGTGAGGTGGTGATAAACATTTATCGTCCCTGCAAGTGTGGCTGAATAAAACTGGACTGGTTTCAAATGCGATAACTTGGCATCCTATTAAATTTAAATCGTAGCAAAAGCAATTCGCTTCTGTTATGAAACAGAGACGTTGCTTAAAATGACCCTTTCAATTTAAATTGTCTTTTCGGGGTAAAGTTTTGGGTTGGTTTTTTTCTTCTTCTCTTCAATTCCTAATCGACCGCCAACGACTTGGAATGTTGTTCGTAGCCAACTGTTGAGTCGTGCTTTCTTCACGAGTTTTCAGTTTTCCCCAAGTCGTATTAAAAATTCACCACCCAACCTTTCAACAAGTTGCAACAACTTCTGTTTGTTATAGCTGTCCCCGGGGTTTCCCCGTCCCCTAGCCGGTGGCATGTTGTTGATGCGGGAAATTGATTGTTGGTTGAAAATTAAAATTGACATCTTCCCCAAAACCATCCTACAAGGGTACAATGGTCGGGTGGACGGTGGGACACCAGTTTAGCGATTGTTTCGGCCTGCATGCAAACGTCAAGCAGGCAATTGGGAATCAAACGGTTTCGGTTGGCCAGGAGCCGACGGGAAGGCTCTAGGAATCAACAGTTCGCCATCCGCAGCCAGGGCAAGCAAACACACGGCGAACGTGGATCGCGAGCTTGAGTTTCGCTTACGGGCACTAAAGTCCCGAAGGAGGGACAGGAAGAAAAAAAAAAGATGCCGACACGCATAAAAATCAACCCACGGTTCGCGTGTCGAACCGCCCGTCGTCTTGCGCCCTCTTTTTATTATCCTTCGAAGCCCACGCGAACCCAGGCCAAGAGAGAAAGCCAGCGGCTAATGGAACAGTTGGGCGAACTTTCGGCAGGATTTTTTTCGCCCAAGAATGAAGTGATTTTGGGATCCTAGTTCCTCCCCCTGTGAGCTTCGGAGCTTGGTCCGATTTGTTGTACATCTTTCGTCGGTTAATTATAACCCCTTGCTCCTTCCACGGATCGCGTTCTCGTAGGCGTTCGGACGCCAGATTTCGTGAACGGCTTCATAAATTTGTGATTTAGTTTATTACTTTATATCCCCCGGGTCTCGCAGGCCGCCTTTGCGCCTTCCTGGAAAGGGATCGAACCCCATAAACTCATCCTGTCGTCGGGTCGCGATGGAGTGGGAATTCGCGCCAAAAAACATAACCGATTACGCCGGCGCTGAGGCTCGAGCGCGAATTTCACCGAGACGCGAAATACCACGAGCTCGTTCTGTTTTGTTTGTAAACCGGCGCACGGTCGGAGAAACCGGTTTTTCTGCTGTTGTGCTCGTCTGACTCGCCGAAGATCGTAAACGCCGAAGATCGCGAGATCGCGTCGAAGGGACTTGTTTTGATGAAGCGCACGAAAAGAAGCCCAAATACGGCACGGGGAAAACTATGCGGCCGTGTGTGCGTGAGATCTCGGTCAATGCGTCAACCTTCTTTGGGCTTGTTTTGGCTTGCTTTCGTGTGGTTGCCGTTGGAGCTGTGGAGACGCAGAGTTGGAGAGGGAGAAGGTGACCACCAATAACCTGTTTTTAGACGCTGGACGCTGGATTCTGTTTGCAGTTACATCACGGCGAAAGCTGCGATTCGCCTTAAGAGACCTGAGGCTTTTGGCGGGAAAAGATTCAAACGTGAGATATATAACGGCTGGGATTACGTCATCGGCGAACGTGCGGCATTGGAATGTTTGCCGAAGAGACGCGAGGGTAGGTAAATGGCCCGAGGGAGTATTAAGAGCTGCTGAAAATATTGTTATGCCGTTGCCATTGATTTTCCGTGCGTTGCCAAGGGATTATAGGGGGAAAAACTTTTTCTACCGTCCCGGCGAGATTTAACGACTCACTTACACACTCGGATCATCGCACGGTAAAACGGCGCAGCAAAAAAAGCTTACGATATCCCGTGCGGATTAAGGATCCGGGAAAACCTACGCACTTGCCGGCATGTACTTGTTTGTCCGTCGGGCGTAAACAGGCTCGAAGAATCAAAACATCGCCCGCACGGCATAAAGGTCCTCCCATCCACCGGATCAGGCTACTTCGCACCTAGGCAACGCTTCATTCTTTTCGCTGCTTTTAGCCGTACTCCGTCCGGGGATAAGCTGAGTCTCCGTTTCACTGCGCCGGAGTACCAGCAGGCTGGGCCGGAAACCATTCTTATATTTTTCATTCGCATATGTGTCCGGCTGAGAGAAATTGATTCAATTTCCCGTCGGCGTACCCTTTCTTCTCGTCCGTCCAGCAGCAGGAGCGGCATATCGCAAACAACATAAAATGGAAGCAAAAGAAACCCTCGCCTGATCGGATTATCCCCAGTTTTTCCGACCGTTTAGCTCACCGGACGGCTCCGAGTGCGTAGGAAAATGCCGTTCCAGTGAGGTCTGCTCTCGCCTCATCAACCCATCGATACGAACGAAGATATCTCTGGCTCGTAGACGGAAGGTTTGCCATGTTGCGGCGAAAACTTGTGAAATCAAGTGGGAGGAAGGAAATGTTGCGCACATTGCTACACGCTTAAATTTTGCCAGCGAGAACCAAAATCCCCGGTGCCGGGGATTGGATCAAAATATTTCGGTGCCAGCAAGCCGTCCGGCCCCTTGATCCCATCGGTAAACAACCCGAAACCGAGGAAAACTCGCACGCATTCCTTGCACGAGAGCCGTGCTCCCGCCAGCTCCCGATTATCGCCATCCGTATGCGTCACCCTGGGGGGAAAAAATGGATGCGGATCAGCTTTGGCCTACCGAAGGCCCGGACTCTCGTTGAGCCTTTCCTTTTCTCGCGTTAAAACATGACAAACAACAACCGCGCCGCAGTTCGACTCTTGACCCGCTAACATTGAAGTGGAGTCGATTTTGGTCTCCTATCCTCGCATCTGTATCTAACTGCTTGAATCGGCGTTTTTTTTTTGCTGTTCTTGTTGTTATGATTTCCCCCAGCCCCAAGAAAGGTTTAACTGCAGAGAATTTTTCTTCGGTGCGGCAGCAAGAAAACTTCCACATTCCCCCTTCCAAGTGCGTGTCCTTATCGAAGTGCCCGGCATCGACCACCATCTTGTCTGCCATGTGCGGTGCCAGTGCGGCTGGGGTTCGCACTCAGTGAAAAAGTTTCGTGGCGGGAGGAGACGGATTTTTATCGCACACACCCGCTCCGTTCTGTTTGACCCGATTTTTCCGGGCTCGACCTTCGCCCTCCTAGATGTTAACCTACAAGGGTGCGCTACCAATATATCGACAAGCAAAATGGCGGCGTGGCTTAGGAGCGACACGGAAGCCGGGGTTTATGAGTGGATGCTGCGGCTATCTGTGCCAAATGGAGCACGAATCGGGACATCCACCAAGAGCGAGTACTCAGAGCCAGTAACACATACGCATACTTCCGCAAGCCGGATTTGTCCCGGACAATCATGTAAAACTGCTCGAGTAATGTAGAAAAATGACGGTTGCTTGTTTCATCTGGTTTTTGCCCATCCACCGAAATGGTAGAAAACAAAAAAAAAAACCTTTGGTCTTCGGTGCGGAAATCAGGCCGTAGCCATGTTCTTCCAGCCTGCCATGGTACGCAAAGTCGACGACATAAAGCAAAGGAGCACGCTGAAAGTGCTGTAAATAAGTAATGGAACGGCACGCGAGGCCCGAGTGATGTGGCGCACTATTTGCGCATTCGTAATGTGCTCTTATTCATGTCCACGCCCTGGGTTCGAGAAAAGCACAACGCCATATCCCGCTCGGAACGAGAACGTGGACCTGCAAAGTGGTAGTGACAGAATCCCCAGGAAATCCTTATGTTGCCCCGCCGTCCTCTCCCCGTTAGCCATGACGATGCTGACTGTGTCTGCGACTCTGTGCGGTTCGCAAAGTGACTCCTGTTTGGTGCAAGGGCCCTTTTCGCATCCTTTCACCACCGGTCTGTTTGCGGTTACTGGTACGGGGGAGGCTTAGGCTCCGTTAGTCGTTAGTGAAAAACTTCCTTCCCAATGCTCACTTTCTCGCGGCTTTTCTACCCCCTTCCCGACGGGCAGTGCGGGATGTATGAAGGGGGATTTTTCTTCATCTTTTTTTCCTGCTCCTGATGCTTTATTCATAATCGGCATCATTAGTCCTATTTCCGGGCGGTGGCGAAAAGGGCTCAGGCAAAAAGGAGCAACTAACAGGCACGTGCTACGTTTTGCCATTTGCTGTCATGTCGCATTACCTTTCGACGGCAGTTCCTCAGGTGCACGTGACAAGTTCGGTTGACAAGTTACATTGGAAGTGTTTATAACTCCAAAAAAAAACGGCCTCCCAAGGGTACACACGAGGCCACACAAGCGATAGGCCAAGGCATTTATTTTAATTCCTTTGGTAGGGCTTTTGAAGAAAAAACAAAAACTGAGTTGCGCCGGTTCGTTACATTGTTAGGCACAAAATTGCCGTATTGAAGTCTGCACCGAACAGTCATCGTTGTTTCACTGTTAATAGGTCCAACTTTCTGGCCCTTGAGCGGCTTATTAGCGTAGTCTAATGCTCCTCCATCGTCACCGTCCGTCGTCGCGGCCGATGCACGAGAAAAATGTGCCACCGCGCTCGCTACCTTCACCGGGCAGTGATTTTCATCCCAATTTGCGGCTCCCCGCGAACCCCGCCGGCCAAACTAAGCTAGTGGTTCTGTCGTGTCGTTGCGGGAAGTAGCAGAGAGCTTAGGTTACTTGGCTTTTTCATTTTTTTCCCCTCTGGTCCGCTTCCTTCCTGCTGGCCGCAAAAAAAAAAGAAGAAAAGTTTCCTCATCTCACCGACTCGGTAATGGCCGGCGGCTGTTTACGAACGTGCGGAAATCATCCATCCGCCATCGACCGTGACGGCGCACTGATTCTAACCGCAGGATTTTCCCCCCGTCTCTCTCAACCTGCGCTGCGCTCGCTCCTCTGCTTCCCTCAACAGCAACAACGCCAGGCACAAAACAATCTCCCGCCGGTGTTCGCCGGGGACGACCCAGTGCGAACGAGCACCACCACCTCCTCCGGGTGGCTGTGGGCTGCAAGTGGCACACGCAAATAATGCCATTTCCATCCCGCAGCGCTTGGCGCACCACCCACCTCCCAAATAAAGTGAACACACGAAGGCAACCAGCAGCGGCTCCCCCGGAACCCGGGAAGGATTCGTTAGCGACCGCCAGTGCGCCCCCCCGGCGGTTAGCAGTCAACACTTGGTGCCATTGAAGGATATCATATTTCATCATCCTTTCACCCGCGTCCCAGGATCTTGTGGCTCCGGCTCCGACTCGCCTGGCTATGGAGCGTGTGTGTTTTTGTGTGTATTTGCAGCGAACTTTTGCTTTCCTTTCGCACACGGCACAGGGCCACTCATTTTGGTCGCTTGACTGCTCACATTTACCCCCGAGAAAGAGGGCAGAAGGAACACACCGAAGGAGGCAAAAGAAGGAAAAAAAAGATGCAATGGAAAAGAGGGAAAAAGGATATCCAAGGATGGATGGATGGAAGGGGGGGGGGGAGTCTGTTTGCGTGTGAGACGTCGACTTATCCCATTTTTGTTTATTCACAACTCACACAATTTTCTCGTCAGCTGCTTGTGGCGTCTGCCGCCGGCACTTTTCACCCACTCCTCCCCCCCCATACCCTCCTCTCGAGGCACCGGGTTGAAAAGATTCACTTTTCCGATTTCCACGATAACCGAGCCTGGCCGGTGACGTGGGCTTGAGAAATCACATTTCCTTCCCGCTTTTTTTGTTGTCTTCTCCCTTTTCCCTTTTTGCTGTTCTGCCTTTGCTCCTTCCCACACTCCCGCTGCCCTGATTGCCGTATCGGGTTCCGTCGGCATCCTGCACAATAAGTCCTTCGGCACTGGCAGGATGCGGATGGTTAGGTTGTGAATAGGCCGTGGCGAGCCATGATTTCTTCGGCTTTCGAGGTTCAAGCGTGCCGCTGGCAACCTGCGGCGCTAGTCTTCCGTCGGCCGCTCGGTGCTTTGTCCACGCACCGAACAATACGAACCGGGACATGTGTGAAGATTGCCCCCCGGGTCTCGGCCTCGGCCCAACTCCGTCAAGTCATGGTCTTGCCGGAGACTTGGGGCATTCGTTGCGTTGCAGGAGCTCTAACGGGGGAACGTACGACTTCCCCTGGTCGTTTGTGGATGAGTGTCAGTCGGCGTTGCTACGTGATGAAATTTTTCTACCGCCACCAGTGGATAGCTGCCCTTCAATCTAGCGCGCGCTTCTTCCTGCGAAGCGTGGTGGCAAGGGAGGAGCCGACAAGTGATGTTCATCTGCATCGAGCGCTTAATAAAATTGTCCATCGTCAGACGCGGGTGATATGAAACAATTTTCCACCGTTCGCCCTGACGGTGCCAGTTCGTTCCATTTCGTTAGGAGAGAGTACTTTCTCGCCAGGAACATTTCTTGGATCTACATAGATTTGAAATTTATTTATTTATTTCCGGAGATGAAGCACCTACAATTGAATATACTCATTTGGGGTTCTCCAAGTAAAAGTTTACACGCTAAGACACTCTGAGCCACTTTTCGTCTGTACTCAGAAGGCTGAAGACCTCACAGAAGACATTGGAATTGGCCAGCAAAACGCTTCGAGTCTCGCGGATCACGCAATGCCAATTGTGTGCATTTTCTTTGGTTATATAAAGACACCAGAAAACAGAGTTATATTCTAGCATCGACCGTACAAAACAAACTAACAACGCCCTTACACACATGATCCACAAGCCTGTCTCTTAATGATGCCTAAAGGAAGGTTTTTTCCATAAAATTATCAAGTAGGTCAAAGCCTAGGTTGCTGTCAAGAGTAAAACCTAATTCGGAAATCTAACAAAAAGCTGGACAAGTGATGTCGGTAACTGAAATATCGTTGGTTTTTGATCCAATCACAATTTCGACGAATTGCTGGAGCCAAAGGCGATTTTAAACGGACACGTGTAGTCGACCATGATCAGCACATTACAGGAAAGGTGTCTTCGGCTCCTTGGAAGTGAGTTCATTGCTGATGCGCTTTCAAATACCCGGGACTCAACTCCATCAAGTATCACATCTTGGAATTTGGTTTTCCTCCTAGCTAGAGAGGTTTCTTTTTTGCAAGCGAATAAACTATAGAAAAGTACTTAAGTATAGAAAAGTACTTTTACATTGGCCGTGTGCAGCTTTCTTCTTCGTTTGGCGTAACAAAGACATCAATATTTTCCCCAATTAATTACAACCCGCCTGCCTGGATGGACTGGCCCCGTGCGCTAAGCTTGCGCTTGTCGTTTTTGCGATGGTCATTAGCTACCCTACGAAATAATGATGTTAATTTTCCGCATCTAATGGACGCGCGCCGGCCATCGTCGGGTTCCGGGGCCGCAAAACCGAAGCGAAACGTATTTAGCCGTCACGAAGTCGGCTTATCTTCCCTTTCTCGTCCGGGAATTGGCTGGCTAATGCGGGGGAGTGTACGTGCCCCCCCCCCCCCCCACCGGGCACGCCGGTAGCGGCGAGGTAAAGATGGCTCCGGTATCGGTAAGCCATTCTCGGGTTGATTAATGTCCGCTCTCTGCTCGTTGCCGTGGCCGGCGTGACGATGACGACACACCGGGAGGAGCTCCGAAAGGGTCCGAAGTTTCCTGCCGGCTGCTGAAAGTCACGTTCATCTGCCATGGTGAAGACTTTCCGCGTTCCGGTGGACTTATGTTTTTGCAGGGGCGACACACACTGTTGGCTGGACCGGGCACGACCTCTGGCAAAAACTTTGCAACTAATACTTTCTGGAAAACTTAATTTATCATTTGGAAGAATTGCGGCACTCGGCCAGGGGGCAGGGGCCGAAGCGGGAAGAGCGCGTGGACGTGACGAGTCTTTCGAGGAGATCGAAAGAGGACGACACAGTTGGCGTCAGTTGGTGGACTCATCTTTTGCTTGGAGATGTAGGTGCAGCAGGGAAAGAACACGGTTCCGTGCATTAACTACATCATTTTCCTTGCTAAGAAGTTTGCATTCAAAGCAGCATCAGCAGCAGCAGCACGAGCGGCCCTTTGTTGCATGCCGCCTTTTCTGAGCGATGATGCTCGTTGCGGCTTATCCTGCATATACATTTCGTAAGACGATAAGAAATCAATTCCCAACCCCATCATCGTTTGCCAGAGCTGAGCGAGTGGAACGATCGCCGGTCGTCTTCCAGAAGCGTGCCGAGGCTGGGTGCTCGGTTACTTTCTCTAAACTTTCAACCTCATCGTCCTGCGAGTCACGGGACGATTCTTCAGATGTCGACTGCTAGAGTCAGTTTTCGGGATAGAAATTTGCATTCATATCGTTGCGTCCTTCGAAGGCGCTGCTGCGCGGTGGTACGGCAAACTTGAACCATCACCATTAGCAACCGAGCGACGTTGAGATGAACTGAACCGTTTCCGCCGTCGTCGGCGCTCGGCACAACGATAGCGATATTGCAGTTGAAGCGAATTGATCCGCCCTGAATCACATTGATAAAATCACTCAAACTTGTGCTCTCGAGGAAGCTTACACAGACACATACACCGAGCAGTGAAACGTTGTAACGTTTAACTGAAAATTTCGTAACAACCCGCCGCGATAAGAAATCGCATTTTCCTGGGATTTTGTCGCACCGTCGACTGGCGCAGGAAGGAGGTCGGCCCTTCGGTGGGCTTCGGCGGCACGGCGAAAGGGCCGCTTCAGGTTCCTCGAAAAGATTGTCACCGCAACGGCGGGTGAAGGGTGTTGGATTAAATTGGGGTCGGTGGTGAAAATCACACGGCTGCGGTGGAACAGGACAGGCAGTGCGCGATAAACGATTTGTTGATAGAATGCTTCGATAACGAACGCGAACTGTGGAAACCGTCATCGCGCATCATCAGCGTAGAATCGTTTGATAATGGTTGGCTGATGACTGTGCTCAAGGGGTGCTGGGCGGGGGTGTGGCTAGGGGGGAAGAACGACGGTTTGTCGATATGCTGCTTTTGAGTTGCGCTGTCCGCGTTACTCCACGTCGCTCATGCCGATAAGCGGCGAGCAAACAAGCGCGTCTTTAAGATAGGACGTTCGGAACATCCGAGCAGGTTGGTTGATTGGCTTTATTTCGAAACATTCGCACATGCGGTGGTTGCTTTTAGCAACGGTGGGTTTAACATCGTAACAAAAATAAGCCAAAGTAATTCGGTCATGGCCTTTGAATTACATCAACTTAAACTAACTTCTTTACTTTGGATCTAGTTTTGTTCACTTTAACCTGGCAAGAATGGTCGAGTGCGTATACCGGCTTGGAAACGTGACTTGACGGCGTGGGTTCGATTCTCGGCACGATGGATTTGACCCCCGAACGTCGACATTACCAAAGGATGGATATTACGCCATGAAACTAGAAGTGTGTCTTCTTTGCTACACTTTTTAACAATTCAAGGTCCAAGATTTTGTGTGCACAAGCCCTTAAGCATCGATTGCGCCTTTAATATCAACTACCCGGCATCGAAAAGTGTCTTCCCTATACTTCTCTCGTCCATCGGTCTAAAGTGAGCGCAATAAATAAGAGATCAATAAAATCTCCAGCCGTCCCCTCGGTGCTCGTCCATCCGGGGTGTTGCCATATGGACCACGGCAAATTCAATTACTTTGGCGTCAAGTATCGGCGTAGTACCGGCGTCTCTCTTCCGTCCGGCGGCATCATTAAGCGCCGCTTCTCTTGCGGCGTAAGTATGCTACCTTTTCGGGCCCCCTGGTCCGGGTGCTCGTTCGCTTGCCTGTCGCCGAAGTGTCATTAGCGGGTAGTGGCCATCGTGTGCAGTACCCGGCCCGAATATCTTCCCGTAAGTGATTTCTCGAACGAACCTAGCTGAACAGCAGGCAACACAGACACATGACGGAGTATCTAGAGATATCGAGGGACTTCTTTCGCTCTCTTGCGTCGCAAAATGAAAAAAAGAAAAAGAAATATCGATCACAAGACATTCAACCTTCCGGTTTCGCTCCCTGACGCGCCCTGGCAGCTTCTGCTTCAGGAGTGTTTGCTCAATTGCCGGCCAGTGCTCGACAGCAACGGCGACAACATGGCACAGGAAGTGGAACTGAACGTATCATCTGCCAGGCCACATAGTTTACACTGGACGGCTTTGCGGTCTGCTAATGCCGGGGCAAGGCCGTCCCTGTGTACGCTCGCCTCCGAGCATGTTTAGAGCATCGTCGTCGAGCCGGCCGTCGTCGAGCTGGCCGTCGTCCGGCGCAGGAGTGATAACAAAACGAATGCTATGGAGGCGACACACGACGCGTCGGAAGGAAGTTGAAAAGGCAAGAACCAAGCAAGATCAGCAAAATTGGCGGGAACGGGAGAAAGAACGAAATGGCGTAAGAGATAAAAAAAAAAGCGAAGGCGAATCGTAAAACGGCGGAAAACAAAAACCCGAGAGAAAAAGCAGTCACGGATGCAATTATGTGCACTCACCGTGAATAGAATGCGAGTACGTGATTTCGCAGTTTATCGCATTGCCATATAAATTTATCTCCGAGCGCACCACGTCCGAGCTTCGGCTGTTGCTTGCGCGATAATGTCCGGCATGGGCTGTTTGGGAGGCAAGGTCCGGCAACGTAAGGACTCCCTGGCGGTGACTCCCACGTCAACCGGAAGCGCGCGCCCCGTTTCGGGCCACCGGCTCGGGGACATGTCGTTAGTGTGTGTGTGTGTGTGTGTGTGATTGTCGGCCCCGGATCTAGGGTTGGAAGCGGTTGGCGCCGGCCGGCGGGGTATGCCATTATTTGCCGGACGACCACGGACGCTGGCGTTATTGAAGAAATCGAAGATTGTAGACATTGTACACTGCCGTAAAGTGCACTTGACAAACGGTGTGGAACTGACCATGCTGCTGGCGGAGGAGTAAGCGAGCGAGCGAGTAAGCGGAGAACAGGGAACGGTCTCGGTCTCGGAGGGCAACTGTCAGCAGGCTTTTTTTGTTTATTTGTTGCCTTCCCTTGCCGTCGCTATCTCCCCCTTCCATTCGCTTTCGATTCTCGTCCTCCGGTCCGTTCTCGCTCCTTTATCTGCTTCATTACAATTCCGCAGCCAGACACCATCACCACCACGATCACCAGCACCGTGGCGCGTTGGTCCGGTATCAATTCGTTTTACGTGACGATTAAAATTAAACCTACCCCACAGGCTGCCTGATGAGCGCGAGTGGCGCCCCCTGGGAGTCCGGCTTCGTGACATTCGGAACGTCCCACGTGCCGCGTCCGACCGCGTGGTGGTCGATGTCCAAAAGGGCGAAAAGGGATAAAAATCAGCCATCCGGTTGGTTCGCCCGTGTTATTGATTGGGGAACCATAATTTGCACGTAAACGCGGGAAAAGGTCTGTTAATTGCTTTCGACGGCGCACGTCACCAACACGGGAAGGTGGTGAGCGGGTGGTGGTGGTGTCATTTCATTTCGACCCAGGCCTGTGAGGAGCGGGCATGTTAATTAAGCACAGAAACAAACAAGGTATCCGCGCGAGTCGCATGCCGCACGAACACTCTGCTGTGAGTACTCAGAAATCGATCTTATTTTTGGATACCTGGCTCAATTGGCAATTTTGTATTTGTACATCCGATTGGCATTACAGCCCAGAGATGCAACATTTTAAGCTCCCGGACGGCGGCGGAGTGCTAAACAATTCTCGATGCACTGATACCGCAGTGAAACCACCGAGGGTTTGCGATGGCGTGTCGGATACGTGCCGCAAATGCTCAAATGCATTGGAAATCAGCGCCGTTGAAGGATTACTTGCAAGTGGGAGCGCGCCACAGGAGAAGGAAGGAGCCGGGGCTGGGGAGGTTGGAATTTGCACTGTAACCGCACCGAAAGCCACCACACCGCGCCTGCCTGACCGCAAGCGTGCATAACCTAACCCGCGTTGGTGCGCCTTGGCAAATTGTTTGCACAAACAGCCACGAACCACCGACGCCACCGATGCGAAATTGGCCAACTCCCCGTGCCACCTACCAGGTGGGATTTATTGACTTCTCTTGCGACTCAGTAAGCCCGAACGCCGAATCAGAGCTGGCCGCGGGATTGGCTGGGACCTCAAGTTCGTAAAACCCCCGTCGCAAGATTCGATCGGTCGTTAATTCAACCGGACGGTAATGTGTAAGCCCCAGCCGATTCGCGAGTGCCTGCCGTGGTGTGTTATGTTGTTTTGCTCCGCTGCCCGTTTCCGCCCAAGGTTGGGCAGCAGCGCGGAATCTAATATGGCGGGCGCGGAACTAGAATGTTGTTTGGTTGTTGGCAGCGGTCAGCTCTGGTGTGTGACAAATCAAACTTGCGGTTGCGAAAACCCGGGCGACTCCTGAAGGTGGGGAACTCGACCATGGCATGGTTGGGGACGAGTTTTTTTTTCATCTTCCATCTCGGTACAGGGTCTCCGGAACTTGCACGTTTCCTGACGGGTGCAATTGTTCTATAGTTAGCCTAAATTCGATCCATAAATCAGCGAAATGCTCCGGGCACCTCCAGAGGGTGTTCGTGACCGGCAGCTGCAGCTGATAGTCATTTTTATTGAGTTGTTTATGGGTTGCCGCTCCGGGTTCCGTTTCTAGATCTTGCGCCCTTCGTGGGCCCGAGATGAGTTGCGGAGAACTCGGTGGCGGGAACTGGAGTGCCGATACATTGTACGCCGGTACATTGCAACTTCCTGACTCGGTGGATACCGTTCCATAGTTTTGCTCCACGGGGTGTGCGTGCTCGAGCAGGCAGGCCCCGTTAGTGAAAGGGAAACTGGTGCGCGAAACCTCTATAGCGCCAACAGGGCTTACAAGGTCTTGAATGATGTCCGGATGCGATTTGTTTCGCGTGCGGTGCATTTTTCCATCTCGCAACACACCTCTCCGGTCGCCTTCCGTCTGTCTTTCACGGCACAAGTTCTATCGTTGGCGTTGAAATTGCGTTGCCTTTGTGCGGTATGTGTATACTTCCTGCGGAAAATGGCGGTAATGTGTCAGATCGTTTTTCGCGCCAGGCGACGACTAGCACATGTTTTTCTGCTGCCAGCGCCAGCGGGACTAATGGCAACGGTCTCGAGTCGGTCGGTTAGTCATCTCAATTACTGGTGGAGGCACTATTTGCAGCAGTTTACACGGTGTTGATGCTACTATTTTCGAAGCAATACGGGGTTTGAACAGAAGATGGAATCGTCGGTGTCCAAACAGCTGCAGTAACTAGCAAAGAATGCGATCCCCGCAGCTCATTTTCCCCGCCGGAGTGAGTTTCTGGCCCTCGTTTCGAGCGTTGAAGTGTTCTTTTGGAAACAACGTCAAATTTGGATATAATTTGATTTATCTAGCAAACTTAAAAACATCTCGAGCCCCGCAATGCTTCCCCAAATCTTCATGGTACTTTCAAGTGTAATACTATGTTTTGCTCTTTCCTCTCACATCCACCCTCAACCCTCAATGCTGTCCCGAGTTTAGTGGTTGTGTGAAAATACTACTGTTTCCGCCAATACCGCACGCTAGCTTGCGCTTGCCCCAAATTGCAGTGGCTTTACTGCGGCGGCTCCGTCCGCAACCCACCAGACGGTTTTCGCCTCGATGAAAGAACCGTTTTATTTTAGCTATTCAAATGAGGATTATCATTGCCAGACATCTGTGCTGCTGACCGTTGGCTGGGTTGTTATGTGCAGTTACTTGTGCCAGGGCGAAGAAATGACGACGACACGCTGACGGCGAACGGAACGAACGAAGGCAATCATTAGGTTCGACGCCACGCCAATTCGGTGTCCATGGCCGCTGGTTGTGAGGAAGGAAGGTCCGAATTGGAACAAAGAGCCCCACTCATATGTGTGTTTTGATGAATCTGCAAATATTTGCGTTCGAATTGGAACACCACCAGTGGTTCATATTTACTCTTTCCAACGCGACTCTACCTCCATCTCTCTCTCCCTCTCTCTGTGTCGAGTGCGTAGTTTTCGGTAGCATAAACAAATGGACGGTAAATAGACTAAATAAGTTCTGCATAAGATAATTTGTGTGAACGATGAAACTAGATTGGCTCGGAGAGGTTTTATTTATTGTTTCCCTGTTCTTTCGGTGTTTTGTTTTTCTATGAAAATGAAGAAAAAATTCAAAGACAATCTTAAAAATGCAATGGGTAATTTCGAAAGTGTATCATCGGATGATTATAAAACTGTTAAAAATGAAACAACTTCATGCAATTCAATGAGTTGTACTTTAAAAAATTAGAAATTTTGCGTTGGTGGATTTTATACTCGAAAAAATTACGTAAACATGCTGCGCTCCTGAACGGAACCTTTTACGTAGATTCCACGAGAACGCCTGTCCATGTTCCTCCTCCCCCATAAGCTTAAGTTACGGCTGGGGGTAGAGACTTGTGCTTTCCGCAAATCGCCTCTCATTTGTTGTCGAAAAACCACCCCAACAAATATGCTTGCAAAAGCTCCCTCCCCCACCACACAAAAAATACCAGCACATGTCCTGAGGCTTGGAAAAATAAAAGGGCAAACAAAAAGGCCCCTTCGTCCACCTTGCGGGGGACTGTGAGAATAATGTCACGGCCAGTTATGGTAAATTATTTTCTTTGACATGTTAATGCCGTGTAATTTAATACAAAAGATTTTCCAGCTCCTCTCCGGAGCTGCTGTATAGCCGCGGGGCAAAGATTCTCAGCACGGACTCGGGTTTGGTTGTTTTTCCCGGCATGGGTCTTTATTTTTGCTGGATAGCCCGAGATTTATCTCCCACGGTCACGGTCTGACCAGTCGGATTCAGGAGTGAGACAAACTGCTCGAACATTCGTTGCGTCACTTTTACTCCTTATCAACCTGGCAGTGTGTTTTGATTTTTCCTGCAGAATTTGGTTTCGGATCGGGCATCGAAAGCAACTAAAATTAGGATTCGTGTGCTTCCGGCGGATCGGATACTCATTTTTAATTCTTCTTCATCCTTAAGTTGGACTTCGCCTACCGTGCAGTGTGAAACAAGCTTTCAGGGTGACTTAACACAGTGTTTAACGGAACGGAAAGGAAACACCCCTCCCAGGATTGAGGAGCCCGCCGCCTGCAGGTGGGTGAATGCATCTCCCGTTCGATGGAATGCAAAAAGAGGAGGTCGAAAAGGAATGTTTATGGTCCGCTGTTGTCCTTTGGTTGACTATATTCCGACCGTGGCAAACGGTGCAAACCTGGTTGGCGCGTTCCAGCTGACTTCCGTGCGGTTCAGTGTTTCGGTTCGGTTGCTCAAAGGCAGCGTTAGAACGAACACAGGCAGAAGGTCGCAGCATCCTTTGTTATGCTGCTGTTCGTTCCACTCCCGACTTGCGTTGCTTGGCTGAAGTTGGAGAATGCATTACGAAGCATGCAGGACGGGGTCGCCCAGCAAATGTGCAATGTTTTCAGCATGTCAGCGGGGGTTTCCCCCCCCCCCCCCCCCCCCATAGTAACTTGTTTCGCGGCGACCTCGCAGGGTCAAACCGTTCCGCAGTGAGAGTTTAAAAGAAGGGGAAAAAAATGCTTCAAAGAACGCAGTCATTAGCGTGACGTCTGCTCTAGGGACGACACTCCAAATGGATGCGCAAAGAAGTGTTATTCAGTTCGGAATCTCACAACTGTGGACTGCGTTTTTTTCTGTTCCTAAAAAAGAGCTAGAGTTGGTGTTCTTTTGTTTTCAAAGAGCACAGTTAATGATGTGATATGCCGAGAACCATCCATCGGTTAATGAATCCCGTAACCTGACCCAGTGTTTGTTGCACCCAAACTCATCGATGCTCTAAGGAAGAATAGAATAGTTCCATCAAGTATCTTCGTGCAGTCGGTCTAGCTGGAAAACTACGAATCCACTCCGCCGAGAATTGATCGTAATCAATTAATAATCAGCCGAGTCGGAGGAATGCTAATTGATTTATCATATTTATTATACCGCGCTATGCAGCATCACGATGACGTAGACTGGCCGGGCGGAAGTCGTGGAAATTCGGCAACTGGAGCATGCCCAGGACGAGTGCGAAGGCAATTAATTAGCGAAATTTTGATGTGCTATTTACGCGTACTGCGGACTGACCGGTTCGGGGTTGAGGAGTGTTCGTTTTTTTTTGCTGTCTGGTTGTAGGACCCGTTTCGTCGAATCCCCCATGTTGCTTAATCTGATTTTGTTCAAAGGCATCCGTGATCGGGATAATTATTTTAACTGTATGATTAGCTATCGATTGATTGCGCATTAAAACAATGACACGCAGCTGACGCATTATTTGAATACGCAAAACTACCAGCCTGCGAAAGGTGGAAAGGCATGGGAGGAGGGAATACATTAACGATATTTTGTGACGACATAATAATTATCGTGAGCCCCAGCCCTTGCGGTTTGTCTCGATCGCCGTATGTTATGCTTATCAGATTTGATTGCCTTTCATAAATAATTTATGAAAGGCATTTTCTGCAAATGCATTCCGGTGGACTTGATCTTTTCCACGTGAATCAGCCAGCGGTTATAGCGATTTAATAAACACACGCATCCTTTTGTGGTTGCGCTCCGTCATGAATATTTTAAAGATAAAGTTCTCATTTCTCCTTCGCCAACATGCTGCAATGTAATGTCCCCTGTTGGGCTCGTGCTAGGGCACTGTGGGAAAAGTTGCTCAAAGTTAAAGCTACCGAGAAACTTTCGACGAGCGTGCGGAATCTTAAGGTGGCATCGGAATAAGAGCGCGACAGCAGGTGTTGCCGGTTTAATTAATTTTAACACCATCAAAGGCTTTGGCCAAATCTTGCCCGCTTTGCCCGCTGGATTAACCGGCCGTGTGGTGGGGGGCCCGTTTGTTCCGTGCGCATAATTGCATTAAACAACACCGGGTGTAAGCGCGGTGGATGACCCTGCGGGAGTCACCAAGGAAGTGGTGAGCGTCTGAGGCGGAAGTGGGATGCCTACGCCCGTCGCCATCGTTGTCTCCGAATGCGTTAGGGTGGATTTCGCCGTGGAGAAACAACCACGCGAGGAAAACGATGTGCTGTTTGGATGTGCTCACATGCATGCGGGGTGATTGGAAGGGGTGTTGAGACAGACGCGCCTCGCTCCAGGCTATGGTACTTCGAAGTGCACTTATTCTTCCAGCGAGAAAGAGGGAGACTCCGTACGGAAGACCGCGCTCTGCAGACGGATTGTCCTGATAAATTGGATTTATACCGTAAAGGCCGTGACAAACGCTTCCTTTTATCCTCACGTTTGTTTTCGTCTCGCGCTCTTCCGTTGTATTTTACGCTCGTTGTGCTTTTGAAATGGTTTTTCCCGTATTGCTGCCCGGTGCTGCTTTTCGCCGTGTGAATTTCCGCCCTGCTCAACGTTTTGTTGTACTGTGGCAGCCTGGCAGAGAGATCAAGGTCCGCATCGTTTACGGTACCACTGCGCCAAAAACGCACCACCAGCGTGACAAAGAATTTAGAGGGCTTTTGAAATTCCTTTCCCATTTTTTTTTATTTTGGTTTGCCACTTTTTTTCCCCTTGTTTCAAGCTCCGATGTGAAAGTGATGTTCTAAAGGCTTCTACCCCCTTGCGAGAAGGACCTTGCACCTCCATCCACTTCTTGAAAGATGAGGATTTTTTTGTCAAGTTGTGAATTGCAGTATTATTTGTTCCGATTAAGAGTTTTTATTTACTCGTTTAGCAAACTACTCTAGAACGGCTTTTAAAACACTGCTGAGCTCCATGCTTCACAAGAGAATTGAATTGAACAAATTGAAAGCAATGGAGACGCATGGTGGATGACGTTGATGCAGATGTAGGACTGTACTGTAATGGCGTTCTCAAGAGATGGATAATTACGTGTTAGATGTGAATGAATTAAGATGAACGCTTCTAACACTCCGATATCTTGCTCACATGTTTAAAATGACAATAAACTAGCCAGACAAAGGTTGCATGTTGCTGTTGCTGCAGATGATCGAAGAATCCATCGATCTGTACTCAATTCGGCTAAGATCTAGCCAACAATAACAAGCAGATACGGCCAGCCATTTGTGTGTAAAGAACACGTGAGCCACGCTTCATCCATTAGTAACAAATGCGAAAATCGAACCAATGGGTCGGAAAACCTAACCGGAAATATGTTGCATCCCGCCGCTTTGCAAACTCGCTCGAATTGGAATCTAAATTTAACAGCCGCCTACCTGCCCCGCCGACCTTCCACATCCTTGACATTGTTTAGCCCGACCGCCCGCTGTTGTGCCGGAAAATCGCATCACGATGGCGTGGATAAATAAATAAATGTTCCCCGAAACCGGTTGGCCGGTTCGTTCGGACGTTCGGCGGATGTTCCCCACGGCTGGGCGAAATCCACTGGCGTACGGATCACCCGCGGTATAAATATGATTGTTTACCGGAACGTTGCTTCACACACGTTGAAACGTTGGGGGGGGGGGCGGGGAAACTATGCCACCCGCGCGAGAAGTGGATATGAGATGAAGCGAATGGAATGCAATGAAACACGACCCTGGACGATCGTTCGAACGGAAACGCATGACGCGAACGGTGGAAGCTCACGAGTCGCAAGGGCGAGAATAGGAAAATTGGCATCACTCGAAGATTTCCCCTAGCGCGCGCGCGCGCATGGAAATGTGTTCGAAAAAACCATTCCACACACCACCGAAGAAAAGCGAATGCATTGTGTGTTTTTCGTTTGCCCGCCTGGCGAGATACCGCCTGGCAGGGAGGGAAGTCAGCTCTCGGACGGTGGTGTTGGCGTGCGTGACAATTTCACATCAAAACTAGTAGCACGAAATCGGCCGTTTTCGACCTCCAGTGCAGGCACGATTCAAAGAGATGTTATCGAAAATTTAGCCGCGTTTCGTAGCGTTACCGTTGGCTGGAGATGCATTTTTCTCGGAAGGTAGCGAGCGTGCGAACGGTTGAAAGAGATCCTCGTCCTTTCGATGGCGCACAGGTCCGGGAAGCATGATGGACGATGAAGCCATTCGGACTACCGTCAACCCAGCCCCGTCGTCCTCGTCGTTGTTGTCGTGGTTGCCATTCTCCGATCGCTATGGTGAAGTTGTTCCATTCACACCTTTTCCTCTGGCAGCGTTTGTGGTGCAGTTTCGATGCATGTTGCACCGTTGATAACTCTTCACAGGATGAGGAGCGAAAAGGAATTCTCATTCCCGTCTGCACAACGCTGCACAATTGTTGATGCCAGGGCCGGGCCGCCTTGGTGGAAAATCGTGCCATGGGTTGCCACTGCCGGTAAATCAACGCGCAATCCGAAATAAATAAATATTGGATGTTTTGATTAATTCATTATTTGCCACCGTTCGGCGCAGGGCTGCAGGATCGTTGACATCGACTGCAACGAGCTGTGCGTCGCTGACGGGAACAGGATTCCGAATTCGGTTACCGGTGCCACCAGCAAATACTCACCCACGCGTCCAACCGTGCAGGCAACGTGCCGGGATCAGGTTTCGCATGTGGTCATTCGGTTACCCAACGCAGCTGGAGGCATGCTCACTGTGGACCAGTTCTTCTGGGAGCATTTCCGGCGGGTTATTTTTCAAGTAATTGAGGTTCACAACATCATTTGACGCTCTTTTTTTTCTCAACTAAATGAATTCCTCTTTCTACATACTCCGCGCTACTCACATTTTTCCCGGCATCTTTAACTTACTGAAACACATTCTGCTGCATCGTTAAAAACCTGTTCGCAGCCTCCGTTTAAAGTCCGTCCCGGAGTCACGTTTGCTGCACAAGCCGTCACAAGGGGCAAACCGCATGTGTAGGTGGGATTTCAATTTATTTGGAATCGTTCCCTCGTCTCCCGTTCCACGTGTCTGCGATGCATCATACTTAAGCCTGCAATTGCAGCTCTTGTGCCGAGCGATGCACTCCGCTCGCAATGAGTGACTCTTCTCTTATCCATTTTCGGTGAAACATTGCAATATTCCCCACTGCGACCCCCTCCTGCCTTCCTTCGTTCCTTCCTTCCTCTTCCGCGGCTCGTACCGGTACAAAAGCAATAACGCTCGCCCGACGCCGGCTGCCACGTTTGCCCCGTTGACGAATGAGAAACAGCTGGCGAACGGGACGAATCGCGCCCGGTTTGGCTCAGTTCATTAAAAACAACGCGAACGTGCAGATTTATTTCAACATTACTCATCGCGACCTACCGCGTTCGCGAGTAACTTTCGCAGCGTGCAACCAGGCCAGACGAAAAGGGAAGAAAAAATTGGAAAGAGATCCTTGCACATACATTATTGCCCGTAACGTGCCGGTTTAACATGCGGTAGGGAGCCGGTCCGGGGCAACGTTGTTCATAATTTCATGCCAACAGATTGGTTGGAATCATACTTGCCTCAGATTGATTGGTCCATGTGGGAGAAGACTAATGGGAAAGAAGGTTACTGCATCTTGTTCCATTTAACAAAATTCTATTTTATCATAAAAAATTATAACACATTTTTTTCTATCCTTTCAGGTACGTTTATACTTAAATCACCCTGAGGCATACGAATTTGACGATACAATAACTTGTGAAATGGTGAGTTCATGGCGAGAGGTGACGCTTCGGAAGACACAATAATTATTTTTCGCTACGTTTTAGGGATAACTTCACATCGATTGCACGATGTATCGAACTACACTTTGCACCGATCGACCTGCTTGAAAAGTGTCACCGACCGCCGATTGCCAGACTGTAGCACAAATATAAGATAATCGTAAACATTTTACTCCAGTGCCACTAACGGTTGTTCGTGACAACTTCTCGCCAAAGTTTGAACGAAGCTGGCACGCGGCAGATCTTGGGCAAACTTTTGCGTACTGTAGATGAGCAGAAGAAACATCCTCCACCCATCGCTTTCGTCCATGCCGGCGGCATCCTTGAGCTCGCGTTGCGCTGGTGCAAATTTGGTTCGGTCTGTTTGCGTATTTACTGTGGCAGACGTAGTTTAGGAGAGAGGGAAAAGAGAGAGAGAGAACAAGTGTGCCGGCAAGAGATGTAGAGCAGCGAGGCGAATGCAAACGGAAAACAGCTACAAACTTTCGCGAGGAAGTAACAAACTCCGGTACTAACTTGCGACCCGCGGAATAGGCAATCATTTTAGCGCAACATTGCGCAGGCAAGTGGCACCTTTAATTCGCCATTTTTTGCTTCTCCTGTGTGTGCATGAGTGTGTGTGTGTGTGTGATGGCACACCCTACGTCACCTAGCAGCGTCGGTTAACATGTAATATCCACCCCAGCGCTAACCGACTGCCGCTCGAGAGATGCGCTTGACAGCGTTGGCAGCATTTAAAATGTGCTTGAAAATCTGCTCGAAAAAGGCACCTACCTCTTCTGCTGATGGTGAGGTGTGAATGGGGCCTACGGTGCCAAATTCCACACACAAGCTGCACCTGTAAACGACCAGACGTGTGCAGCGCCGTGTCGGGTAATCTCGACAAGCAACCACGACAGTAATGATGTTGATGAAGCTGGAAGACAAGTGTCAGCCAACCGTCAGTCATGTTCATATCATCGGAAGCGATGGGTTGGTTGCGCCACACATCGGCCGGGCTGTACGAACAAGGGAGCCAAGACAGAGACCGCTGATAGGCACGCCGCGTCGGCCGGTCTACTGGGGGTCGGAACGAGTTTCACCATTTTGAACGTAAACATTCCACATTTTCCCTTTCGCCGAGGCTTCCCCCTCCTCGAATGGAGCAGCTTCTTTCGAAGCACTTTTCGTTTCATTTACATCTTGGTTCCAGCCCCCGCAGCGTGAACCCCCTCATTGCCTCCTCTGTAGGGTGTTTCTTGTTCGTTACTTCTTTTGCTCACCCACATTTGCGCTCTTCGGGTGCTCTGTTCTGCGCTGTGCCCCGCGATGGAACAACCGAAGGAAGAGGTTCTTGTTTCCTTTTGGCATATGATTATCTAATATTCCGGAATACTGTTTAGCACATGGAAGGTAAACAGATGAATGGTATCGGCGCACAGCAAACACTGCTGCTGGCAAATGGAGACGATGGAAAGATACAGAGGAAACGGGAGACGTAAAGAAATGGAAGCCGCGCGAAGCGAGCATCAGCGACTTGCAAACTCGTGTGCCTGTGCTACACTCATGTTTCATCGGGTTGCTTCGAAGGGGCTGGAAATGGGGATCGGCTAGCTGCGACGGTGGATGATAATTTTGGAATTACGACTTTTTCAAGGACATGACTCAGACGCCGAGCGGTTCGCCGCGGGAAGATAAAGAAGCGGACAACTGTTAGGGTAAGAGAGAAAGAGAGAAAGAAAGCGAAGAGGACGAAGCATGATCACATACTAGATTCACTCGATTCGCGATGACATCATCCGGTGCGTGGAGAAGTCGACAAGAATGCGATTTTTTTTAAACATCTTCAACGATTCAGCCAAACCACGCTCGTAGTCATAGCCATAGACCGTTGGTAGATTTCCTCCAACCGAAGGAAAGCGTGAAGCGTATCAGCTTCTTGAACAAAACTCACGTGGTCCATTCGACGGTAGTGACCCCCTTCTTTGCATGGTACGGGCGACCTTCTCGTTAAAGTGGTAGAAAATGGTTACCGAAATATTATTCACACTCCTGCCTTTCGACCGGACGAGCGCCGGCTGGTGTACCGGAAAAACCGTAGTTCCGTTTCCGTTCCGGTTTCCCTCTGCCCCGCTTCCCACCCGACTGTCATTTAGGAAAATTTCTCTCCAAAACCGGCAGCTCTTCCGCACATACACACTCACACACACACACACAATCGAGAGGCGCTCTAGAGGGAAAGGTAAAGTTTGAGCACAAGCTTATCATCAGGTAGCTTACGAAGTTAGGTTGCGTCCCTTGTCGCTTGTTGTTTTTCGGTCGCAAAGGAGGCCGGTTAGTTTCACTGAATAACTGATGGACTCCCTTTACTACCCGCTCTATTGCTACCGTGTTGCTTCCCTCGCTTCCCTTCACCCCTAGGGGTCCGGGTCGTTTGCAGTCGTCATCGTGCGGCGTGTGGTAGGGTGAGGATTTCGAAAAGGATATTGCCCATTACAACACCTGCCGGAATGTTTCTCCATCCCAATGTACTGCATTACACTGGAATAAAGCGAGAGCATTCTCCTTCTCTAGCCATCGCTCTCCCTCACCGACTGTTGCACACACCGGGCCCTCCCTGGGGGTGACCGTGCGGCAAGAATATGGTTTATGTGTGCACCTATTTACATTTGCATATAGATTAAAGGTACAATCTTATTAATAAAGTTGTAATTAAAATGTGAATTGCTTCAACCGGAACCGGCGGAAGGTGGCGTTTAAAATGGTGCCCACTAAAATACTCACCCTTCAACCCTCTCCCACCCCTGTTTCCTTTCCGCTTTCCTGCGAGGCTCGGGTTCGCGTACGCGGCTTGTCTATAATACTGACGTCCTTCGGAGCATGTTTCTCTATGTCTGGTTTGGGGCGCGGGGTTGCTGGAGGGTATTTTTAACATACAAAACACTTCTCGTCCCGGCTCGTCAAATTACGCACCGAGCCAGATTACTACCACATCACCGGTTCACAAAAGGATAATGTGCGTTCATTTGCGTGTGATTTGTCGCTTGGCGTTCCGATTGTTGCCCGAGTGAAGACAACTCGACGCGTTTCACTATTTTAACATCCATAAAGCGGCTTTGGGTGGCCGTTATTTTGTCGGCGCGGGGGGACCGACGAACTTCTTCATTAGGCCAACCAAGCGTTCTTCTGTGTACTCCACCGTGTGGATTGCTCGGTCGTGATTTCAAAGGCGCCCTATTCCCGCCCGAAAAGTATCGCGGTAGCGTTTGGGTTAAAAGTTTCTGTTTGGCTTTCACATTTCTAAACTTATCTTTCCCTTGGTCCTATCCGGTGTTGGGAGGAGCATGAAGGTGAGGAGAACCCCTGGTGAAAGTAAGACGCCGTATCGTTTGCACTTTAATGTGGTTTTAAGATTTATGTGTGTCCTGAACCATTCCGTTTCCGTTTCACTTTCCCTTCGTAGAGATTTTTCCCTGTTGTGGATCATCCCTCTGCCACCCCCCTCCCCCCTTCCACGCCCTTCTCCATGGCTCCCAATAGGGATGATCCAACAACACGCTTTAAAATTCATTCCTCCAGCATTGCGTCCGGTCCTTCGCTCAGATCGTGGACCGCTTGCCGGAGGTTTTGGGATGTGTGCTCGGAGTTGGTTTGCATTTTAAATGTAATTATTGTTTCCTTGCGAGCTTAATTACAGCCGTCTTCAACCGACGACCGGGACATGCCTTACCACTATGTACATCCTTCTAATCTGGGAGGCGCAAAGCTTCAGCCCGAAAAACGTCATCGGCAAAGATGCGCTCGGCAAATTCTCGATGCTCGATGCTTCGGATGGTTCCTCCGTGAGCTGCTGCTTGCTTTGTGGAAGTAATGGTGACTACATGGTGGTAATTGCTAAACCGAATCACAAAAACAACCGTTTCGCACATCCACCTCTCGGAGTCTTCTTCGGTGCGCCAAGTGGGTCACATTATTCACAATTCGGTGCAGGAATAGATAAAACGTTTATTGCAACACATTCGTTCGTTTCGGGGCGCTCGAGCTCGAGCTAGGAGAGTTCGTCTGCCCACGTTCCCTACCAGCAGGAAGTACATCAAGTTTATGAATACCGAAGTGAAAAATGATTGAGCGCTACCGGGCCAGAGCATTCCCAGCAAACCCGGTACCCTTGCGTGCGTCCCGTGCGCATTCCGGGTGGGAGGGAAATTTAAATTCAACTTTAATGGAATTATGTAACCGATAGAGAGTGCGGGGCTGGAGCCCAGTTCCAACCGGGCGCTTGTCGAAAGAGGACGCTCCTTTTCCAGTACCTCGAATCGGATGCAGGGATATCAAATCCCACAGGGCAGAGCAAAGGAATGATGTGTTCGTGCATAGAATTTTAAATGGTGCAATTATTCGCAAAACGCTGTCGTCCGGTCCCCTCGCTGCTGCTCGATCCTGTTTGCCTGATGCCGCTCAAGTATGCTCGGGATTTTGACAAGACGAGCGCCATAAATCTACCGCTCCCGATGCTTTCATTCGCAGTGTGGAGCACGGATTACCGGAGCGCTAGATTTGAATGATGCCTACGGATCTGGCACCGTTTATTTGCGCTTGTGTGTCCCGTGTCTAGATCGGCGCGGCCCGCCCGAAACGTTGAGCTCGTTAAGCTCGATTACATTATCGTGTAAAATAATTTCCGAATCCTTACTAAACCGATTTGGAAGCTGGAAGGAAAGCATCGCACTCGCTTCACTCCTTCCGAACGGTATTCGTCTTTATCGTCGAGAGATGGTGCTTTGTTTGGCTGCTTGTTCGCACTGGCGCGAAGTACACAACTCAATTTCGATAGTATTTTCAGCCGAACATCAAACAGCAGTCGCATTTGACGTGGTGTTGAAATGGCGTCCAATCATCAGGCGGCAAGATTCGGTACATTGCGATGTTATTGTCCTCCGTAAAGAAACCGCTTCGAATGGGGGTGTCAAAAATAGCGTTCGCCCCTCGAAATTGACGTTTACATGGATTCGTGGCCAACAAATGGCCACGGTAGGGCTGCACACCCCTTAAAGCCAGCGTGCTGATGTTAATGATAGATTATTATCCAATCATTCGATCGTACCGCCGATCGCCTCCGTGCTTTCCCGGGACGATTTTCTTACATTTGGCAAACCGGAGCGACGTCGATAATCTTTCGTGTTTGATAGTTGCTCCGGCTTACATTTACTTCTATCGCCTCAAAGCCAACCGGCGGTTTCGCACGCACGCTCGTCTGTGTTTACCCTCTGCTGAAATCACTTCAGAAAAATCAAACCGTCAGGTCGATAGATGAATCAAACGAAACTGTTACGAGACCAGTTTCGTGCTCTTGTCCGCTTTCTTCTTGATACGCGCGCACACCTTCGCGATTCCCGAAATGTCGTTGGTTCTTAAATGGTATTGAACGCGTCGCTTAGGCGGCAATTCCTTTTCCCGCGCGAAGTAACTATGGCCACCCGGTGGGAGGATCGCACAAAGCAAAAGGGAACGGCAGCTGCTTAAGCACCTTGGTAAACTTCTCGGAAATTGTTTGAAAGCTCCTGGTGCTGGTGGGAGGTTAATTTTGCCTTAAAGTTCTTTTCTTTCCTCGCTATTTTGTGATCCGCAGGAAGAGAGCGAAGGAGGCAAACAGAGCAGGGGGAAACGGTTGGCGAAAACGATGGAACTTTGGCATTTGGAAGCGGGCTACTTATGCTAATGTTGGCGCATAAGTGACGAAAGAAATGGTTTTTAAGAGGGCGATAATGTCGAAACTAAACGGGGCAACAAATTGAGCGAAACAGATTGATCATTCACGGATCATTTCGTTTTCAATTTGTATGCACCAGTGTTTTTTTTTTTCGTTTTGTTCCGCGAGCATTTCGCTTTGTTTCATTACCTTGCCTACCGGCCCCAAGTTGGTTTTTACACTTTTACACCCAATGTTACGCTTTTTTTTGCCACAACTTTTCTCCCCAAACCGGTGAGCATTGGGAGGGTACGTAAATATAGTATAATGTTCATAACACATTTTCCACAGATCTGAACCTCTGAACAAAAACCTGGTTTTACAAAGAGACTGTTGAGACAGAAATCGACGCACTTCCAAAAAAGTGAGATACCAAGCATTTGATGCTGTCGGGAAGCGAACGTTTCTGGAAAATCAAACGTTATGCTTTTCCTTACGACGGGGTAATGTGAGCCACGTTTGTTGTGCGTAGTGTTTCACCGAACGGGTGCTTGATTGAGCGACGCATTTGCATAAATATTTCATTACTTTTTCACAACCTGAAGCTTCCTCGCTGCTGCTGCTTAACCCATCGAAAACCCATACGGGGCCTGCACGTGTTCCCATTCGAGGTTCCGTTTCCATCGGTTTATAGCTGCATGTTTGCCTTTCGCATTATATATTTTTTAGTCACCCATTCGTTTGTCCCTTCACGCATTGAGGATGCCACCACAGGAAACATGTTCACAGTGTGTGTGAGTGTTTTTTTTTTTTTTTGTTACGTTGCCCGTTTCCGGTGCAAAAAGAGAGCGCAAGTCTTTGACAGGTGACGAGGGAAGCCAGCGCGGAATGGCAGTCCCCACCGTACCATTGGGACGTTTTTTCCAGCTTTCCTTTGAAGAACAAACAGATGAATGTGAAGCAAGAAAAAAAAAATTGCGTTAGGAACACATTACTGCGTGCAGGAATTTCTCATCAACTTCGTCTCCGGGAGCTTCCCGGAATGCCGCCGTTCGCCTCGTTCGTCCGATGCATTTGCTCGATTCGTATTGGTTGCGAGTCTCAATGGCTCTGTTGGGAACGCTTTCCTTCCCGATACTCAATCATCGTTCGATTGGATGGTTTGCCTTTTCACGCACTCGTTGTGCGTGTGTGTGTGTGTGTCAGTGTGTGTCCTTCGCAAAGAAAAACCATGTGTCCGCCATGTCCCCAACATTGTCCTGGGAACGTTTGGCTTTCACCCTCGAACATTTTCTTTCAACCGTCTTCTTCGGCTCGGTGGCATCCGTGAAAAGAGGCAAGACGACGATGCCGGACGGTTTCCTTTTTGTATTCCATTTTCCGGTTGCCATCGCGTTCGCCCGCTGCGTTTCGAATGCTAGGAAACTCGCCGTACGGCGCATAAGTCTTTCTTCCATAGATTCTTTCGCTGGATCGCTCGCTAGTTCGCCAATTTGTTTACGGGCGACAGAAACGGAAACAAAAATGCAAAACAAAATCAATCAAAATGACAAATACGATTTTCCCCGGGTGCCCCCGTGCCGGAGAGGTGCCGACAAAAACCGGTAGGCTTTTCCTTCTGGTCGGGCGACGTTTTTTTTTTTTTCGAGGGAAGCAAAAAGAAATCGAATGTCAACAATGGAAGTGGGCCAGCCAAAGTCATGAAAGATCGATCGAAAAATGCGTATCGCGGAGAATAGCGTCAAACTCCCAAATGCTTTGTAATGTTCGTGTTGGTTCGGGTTTAGTTTACTTTCCGACCGTTTCGAAAGTGGAAAGACAAATTGAGGTTAACCGATGACGGTTAAATGCAAAATTCCTTCTAAGAATCTATTCATCGGTGTTCAACTACAATATATGTGCGGAAAGAAAAAAATAAACAGTTCCTATGTCATGTTTCTATTCATGTCATTCATGTTTCATTACGCCAACTGAATTTGATATGTTATGAACAAACATGTTTTTTTTTTTGAGACAAAAACCGATTTCTTCGTTTTTGAGAAACACACGATTTACGATTGTTCACTTCGATGAACTTCATGCTTATAAACTCTAGGCAAAAAATTAATTAAATAATTAAGTTGTGTTAAAAACAACTATTTGACATTACCTTTAAAACTTTTCTTTCTCCAAATTTATTTTAACAAATTTAAAACTAACCCATAATAAAAACAGGAAAACTCATGTGCAGTTTGCTTGCGGTGCAAATATTCGCTCGTTTCCTCGTCCTTAAGTTACATCACCGGAGCAAATCTCGTAGTGAGTGATTTTGCTCACGTAGCAGCGGGGTTGCATTGTGCAACTTTTTGGAACGAAATAAACAGCGTTTGCTGCTGCAAGAACATTTTCACGTGCCACGTTGCTGGGAAAGTTGGCAAGTTTTCATCTCGTTTTCCACGGTTTTGCTCCCACTGTTCTCGAGCATTCGTTTTCTCGCCTCGTGAGAGTTTACTTTTGCTCTTTGTAACCTTCTTTTTTCCTCCTCAAAACGTCGTGATTGTCGCTGTTTGTATGCAGTTTTTCTTTCTGCCGTGTGTAACTATTTTAATCTTCCAACATTTAACTACAATCATCACGTATCGTGGCCTTTTTTTTCACGCCAGCTAACCAATGAATCACGTTTTCCTGTGCACCGTATCGTGCACCGAACGTCCGATGGCGTCCTTGAGATCACGTGCACACACACAACGACGATGTCGAACAGCTTTATGGCCGCAGCGGTGGAACACTATCTGCAAAGCTCGTCGCTTGAGGCGTGCAGAAACGTTAGGAATGCAGCAAGTAAATGGAGGCCAGCATGTTATGGGAAGGGTGACACGATGTCTCCAGTGCGGCGGTGGGGAAACACTAACACCTCAGTCAGTGGTCTGGTCGAGATGTCGAGCGCATATTGGGCTGACTAGGCTCTAATTAGGGGCTGAATGTCTGGAAGTCATGTTCGGCAAACAAACTCAAACGACAGCGATCACTTGAGGAGGAAAGGTGCGAGGTTCGGCTGGGGCTGAACAGATCCGCAACAATCTGCTACTAACAAGACAAAAACTTCGAAGTGGCTGCATATGCAGGTATGACAAACGACTTGTGACAAATAGAACATGGTGAAAAAATCGACGCGGTACTCCTAGGCCGATAAATTGCTGCAAACCATACCTTCAACTGGTTTTTATTTTGTTCATGAGTTGGAAGATATGTTTCAAACATGTGGTAATTGAGCCTTTATCCTTCAAAAAGCAAAAACGATGTACGCCAGGACTTGAACTCAGAAGAACAATTGACCAAAGCTAAGGACGCGTAAAAGCATTGAAATCGTGTTGTAAACAGCATCCAAACATCCATCACAGTCGCAATTTAAAAAAAATACTAATTAAAAGACAAGAATGAGATATCCCAACTCCTGGCAGGTTGAGCGGTTTTGCCTGTTTTCGTTCCAGCTTCGAAACAATTTGACCTCTATGGAGAAGGCTACATTAGAATTCCGGGATAGCCGAGCGCGTACGACGGCTCGGACATGACCCACGATGGCGTGGGATTGAATCCATCCCGGACCTCCCCTGGTACGAAGGGCTTTCCACGTACGGTAAAAAGTAAACAGTCTCGTATGCCAAAAAATGGGGGTTAGCATGACTAAATCGTTTGTTACGCCAGGAAAAAAGAAGAAGGAGAAAGAAGAATCAAGAAAAAGTTGCAAGTGCAACAGAGTCAGCCGTGAACCCCGATATCAAGAAACTGTTTCTTTCTTTTCCATTGAAATTCAGTGTTTCGTTCAATAACGACGCAAATTTTTTTATTTCACAGGACTGGTTTAGCTAGAGTTAAAAAAAAAGAAAGACATTTCTTGTGAGATTTTGATCGGGTGAAACTTTAGATATCAAATAAAGTTGATCAAGTTCGGCGCTGGCGAGTATCTGATTTTCATTCATGCGCTCGTACCAACGGTAATAAAAATTCACATCTAATGCACCGTGCATTAGAAACTCTCCCCCAGATTGTGCCTTTTGAGCGTGTCGTAAAAAAAAAAGTTTCCCACTTTAAAGTTTTGCATACATCGATCGAAATCGTTTACTACAGCGAGTAGCATTTAGCGAGAGCTAGCCCCGTCGGGCGCCAAGCAAACAGATGCCGCCGATTCCTCTCCAAAAACCACCATCCTTCGCATCGAACGGCAATTGCATAACACTGTTGTTGCAAACAGTGAGCACCGTGCCTCGAGTGTCTGTGTGTGCGTGTGTTTTTTTTTCGTGCAACCTCCCTTTTATTACTTTTATGATGTCTGCGCTTTGCGCGTTTGCCTGCCCTTCGCCCGTTGAGCTTTATCTCACTTGTCGTCCGTCGCCGCCGGAGGTCTCACCTCGCTCGCATATCTATCCGATTGGTCATCGTTCGGTGTGTGCGGGATGCACAAGTGTTTCGGTGTGTGCTAGTGTGTGGCACCGTGAACGTGCCCCGGCAACCTAAGCGCGTCGCAATGCGAAAGTTGCATCGCCGATGCATCGAGTTTGCTGCAGATATCGAGGACAGCAGCCATGCCGTTTGGCAAATGCACTGACCAACACACTAAACTGTCGGGTGTGGTGGAAGTGTGGGAAACGCGATGGCGTCACTCTCTGGTAGAAGTTGTAAAGTAGCGACATCTCGAACCCTGCGAAGAATGGATGGATGATTTGCGATGGCGAGGAAACACTTCGGTGACATGACGAAGCGATGGAGAAAAAGGGCGTGCGAGATACGCTGGTTAACTAGCTAGAATTGCTGCCAGAACTGTCGTGAAGGGATTTCAAAGAAAACCGCCGATCGCAACGTCTTTTCTCCCACCCCGCTTTCGCGGAACAGTGACGATAATGGAATGCACTTGATGGAATGCACCGTTCTATAGCTGCACCATGTGCCCCGATGCCGTTTCTTCCCTTATTTTCGCGCAATCGTGCTGGTGCATTTCGTTTTCTCGTGTTTTTTTTTTAATTTCTTTTTTCCTACACTACGATGCTCGAACAGTGTCATCATCTATCCATCTACGGATCAATCATTTCCCTATTCATCGCGTCGCACGGATGGCGGGTGAACCAGCAAAAGGAACAAAAAAAGGAGTGAGAGGGGGGGGGGGGGGTGAAGGTGGAAGGTGGGAGAAAAGAAACGAGTGAGAGAAAAAACTAAACGAAATAGTGCAGCACCATCTGTACACTTCGTTCCAATTTGTTGCTTCATCGGTTGCAACATGCACTTTGACGTGCTCTTCACGGTGGCCGAAGGGCAGACGTTGAAGCGGGGTGGAAAACGAAGGAGTGGGGGGGTGGAAGAGGGTGGGGGGTAGTGCGAAAAAACGAGGACGAAGGAAGTGAGTACGTACTAACTATAGTTACTGCTGCCGGTGTCTGCTGCATCGCCGGAGGATTGACAGCGCAGTAATAGAACTGGACCGGTGGACAGAGAATGCAACCGACTCGAGTAGAATGCACCGCACTGTTTGCCCGAAAGGGGGGGGGGGGGGGGGGTAGCCTGTGTATGTGTGGCTGCTTTATATTGGCTGTCAACTCGATGGAGGCTGGCGAAGTGTTGGCTAATGATTTTGCTAATGTGAGACGTTGGCCTAGAACGATTTTTCCTTCCTGGGTTTCTCGTGTTGTTTTTCTTTGTAAATGAGACAACAATTGATTGATGGACCTAAAAGGAGGTCAGCATTTGTTGGAATGACCAACACTTGAAAACCTACATCGAAAAAAAAAACAACGGCAAATCAATGCGATTAGTTTTAAAGTTTCCTGATGAATACTCTTCTTCCACTTGGCGTAACGACGAACGTCATTTGTCAAGCCTTCACATTGCTTACGGAAATTTTTTTTCCCTTTAACGGTCGCGTCGTACCGGAGGAGGTCCGGTCTAGATTCGAACACACGCTGCCGTGGGACGTGTGTTTCTTGCCAGCGTTTGCGCTCGACTATTTTGGCTCCTGGAATACTGGTTACTATTAACTATAATGTTTCATTTTTATAGAAGCAATTTAAGGATTGTGTAAAATACTGAACATGTACACAAGGCAAAAGGCTGGAACAAGTGTACGATTATTTTACCACACTGTTATACCATCAAAAATAATCAAGGGGCAGCCGACGTGCACACAAGTAAAAGTTGGCTACAAATTATGCTTAGCAAAACAAAGCAACATCAGCGTGATTCTAATTGATTCGCTGTGGTAATGAGTGATGTTAATGCAAGTACCCTACTGGCATCCCGAACCATAAATTCATCAATCGATCAATCTCGCAGACGCACGCATGCAGTGGCCAGGTCTGAGGCGATGTTTAAACCCTGCCAACCCCCGGTTGCGCTCGCAACCGGGCCGAACAGGATAATAAACATCACGGTAGGTTGAGCCCTCGTACAGCCATATCGTTGTGCTTCTACCCCTTTCTTGTTTGTTGAATAAATCAGCAACCGCTGGGGCGCACGGCGCGGACAGTAGTTGCACGATAATTTTAGCAACATCAATAAATTCCTCACTGTTTGCATTTGATGGAGCATGAAGCTGGCCCGAGCTGGCTATTATTGAACCTTGCGGCGCGTGCATTCGCCATTGGTGGTCGTTGGTATGCCTGTGTATGCGTGTGTGTGTGAGGGTTTTATTCTACGAAATGCAGCCTGGCCGGGTTTTGATTGAATTCAAAAACACGCATCCTCGAAAGCACCGCCAGCAGACAAACACACATTCTTTTGGCTGCGAGTTGAACGGAGAACCATCAGCTTCATGAGCGTCAGCATCATCACCGAGACCGACGTAAAATCAACATTAACTTTTTTTTTTTTTGCTGGCAAAACATTAACACATCGGTGAGGGTCACCTCATCCAGTTCGCGTCGCAGCCATCAGAAGCATCGCCACTCGGTGGCGATTTAAATATTGTAACATTGCGAAATCGGTGCAAGATTTGCTTAGAACCCGAATGTAAACTGAGCCAACCATCTGTCATACGGGACTCGGCTAGTGTTTATTCCGGCTCACCGAGGCGGTTACCGCATGCAAACAAAAGCATAATGTCCGGGAAAAAGCTGGCTGATTTTGATTGCATGTTTGTTTGGCAGACGGCGGAACGGGAAACGGGAAGGCCCTAGTGTTGGGCAACCAATGGAAAGAGCATCCACATTTCGCGGATCCAACGTTTTATGTGGCGTTGGTGGCTTTTTTCTGTGGTTAAAGGTTGCGCGCTGGATAATTAACTGAGGGCCAGAATTATCTCGTCCAATCAAACATGTATGAATGCACGTGAAGGTTTATCGGCTCATTGGCATTGCGAGTGTAGGCTGCAGTGGTTTGTGCACTCCAGATGAAAGACTAGCAAATTCTAAACCAGATTTGGTACAAAATTGGTTGCAGCGACTAGAAAAAAATTGAATGAAATATTAAAATGGCTCTGATTACACTCCACACACACACACACACATTTACACACACAAAAGCAGGCAAAAGTCCTGCACAGCCCAGATGATGTCGGGGGGAAAAAAATGGAATATATTAGTATGCCAATGATTAGAACTGTTCAAGAGCCGTGAAAGCTTCATTTTACCCGGCTCTTGCATTCGCTGTTCCTTTTCGTCCTCGGCTTCCCTTCCGAAGTGGGTCACAAACACGCCGTGAACTTACTGGGCCCGACTGGACAGTCCCGAACGGGCGGCGGCGAGGCAGGAGGAACGCTTCTCGCGCTGGAGTCACCAAGTCGGAGCGACGAAGTGTCATGCTCGGATATTAGCATAGATGAAAGGAAAATTATGCAAATGAGAACATTGCCTACCCTACATTCCTCCTCGCTCTCCGGGGTTCCTCCCTGCAGCCCTCGGGAGGGGTTTTTAAACCACCCCACACTCCGTGGGGCTGATTTTGATTGGCTGTGTGAGTGTGTGGCTTAGCTCCAGCATCGTTTCGCCACCAATGTTTGCTTATGTTCGCCATGAGCCATGCTGTGCCTTCCTCCCTGGTTATCCCTCTGTCTTGCCGCGTTTGCCCATCTGTTCCTTCCCAGTTTAGACGCGTCCTCTTCTTTTTGGCAAAATTTCGTTCTCCCGCCTTCGGTCCACCGCTCCGTTGATATGTGAGTGTGCATAAATAATGTATTGTATGCTAAAACGCATGCAGACGCTCCTCGAACGATGATCCTTTCTGGGTGGGTGGATGTAGGGACGACTTCGTATGGTCGCCCAATCATTCCAAAGCTGCGGGGACAGTCGATGAGTCAAAACAGTCCTATCGGCGGACAAAAATCCTCTCCCTTTCCTCCCCTTTGACGGGTGCGTGCCACCCGAGCTCGCGTATGTCGATTTTTTGTTTTTTGACTGACTTGCCACCCCTCAGGAATGGGGAATGTTCATGAGGGGGGGGGGGGGGGGGGGGTGGGGGGTATGCGTGTGCCACGGGGTTGAAATAATATTTATATGCTAATTTAATAGTCAGCGATTTTTTAGGCCCGGTTTGTCGTTTGGCGCTTTTTTCTGCGCTGGTGCACGCTGTTGTTATTATTGTATTTCTTCTCCTTCCTTCCTGTGTCAACCATCCCTTCGCCTTCCTATCGCACGCTTTTGCTGGTGAGAGACCCGATAGACACTGGTGTGTAGTTTTTCTTTGCTGCTTGGTTTTGCCTTTCCGACGTTCCTTCTGTCACTCACGGGTTCGATACGCTTCTCCCCGCTGGAACTCCACATTTGGCCTCCAACATTCCAATCATCACAAAACATCATCCCGAAAGAAGGGCACGTTGAGGGGAAGCGGATCGGCATCGGGGAGGAAAACTATGTCATCAATTCATTTTTTTTTCCCGCGCATCGGCCGGCCGCATTGACTGCTGGAGGTGATCGATAGAACGACTGCGTCGCCCGGGCCTCGGCTGCTGCGGTTGCCGCTAAAAGTGAGAAGAATCCAGTCGAGCGGCGTGCGAATTTTCGCGTCGTTGCTAATATGCTAATCGAAAATCGGCTCCCGCTTCCCTGCCCCCCCCCAGCAGCCGCGGCTGGTGTTGAGAAGGTCCTTTTGCGGTGGATAAACCGAGGCGAGTGTGTTTGGTGATTTTGTGTATGGATTATTCAACACTCTTTCGATGGGAGTTTCGGTGTGCGAAAGGGAAGCCGCCGGTTAGCTTGTTAGGGAATTAGTTAACGAATTTATGGCGACCTTGTGCGAAGAGTGTTTGTTGCGATATGTTGACAAATTAGAGACAGTAATATGACAAAACGGATTTTGGAGTGGTGCTGTTTGGATTAAAAATTCAAACTTTGGTTCAGTATGGTGTCTGCAGTGGTACAAACTGTATGACTTCAATCAATAGTTTAGCAAGTTGCTAGAGAAGCTTTTAAATTTATCTTACAAATGATTTCAATTCCGTGATTCGGTTAGCCGAGCGCGTACGCCGGTTCAAAAAAGATTCAAAAGCGTCGGTATATAAAAGCAGGCAGCGTGGGTTCGATCCGGAACGAAGGATTTGACTGTCCCCCCAATTAACTTAATAAGGTGTCCAAAAAATCTGCAACTAATTTAAATAAAAAAACTCCTTCTAAGATGTTCGGATTGTTTCGGTTTTTGTTTATTTAAAGGAAACAAATAAAAAATGTTAACAACGTGTGAGTTGGAATTACTCCGCCCTTCATTTTCTCCTGCGCCTTAAAATGTTAGAAAAATGTTTGAATTAGTAACAGCATGCAACGGACACCGTTTAAATAGGAAGCAAGTCTCGTTAGCCCTTAATGGGTAAGCATAACCGAATGAAGAAAAAGAAGATGATGCGACTTTGAATTCAAAACCTTCCGGGGAATCCAGATCATTATTTAACTGGAAAAGTTTTCACCCGATGGCTCGCGTTTACGTTCGCTTATTGATACCAATCAACCTCCGGTGAACTTTCACGAACTGCACGCCGCGCCGAACCCTTCGAAGGAAACCCATTTTATCGCTCGAGCGCTCAACATCAATTGCCCGACCGTATTAATGATAATTAACGCACCCCGCGCCCGACAAGGGGTCAGACCCGCCAAAGATACGCCCTTTACATATGCGATCCCAACTAAGCGCACGAGTTATCGCCCGTATGAGTATTCCAGCTCCCGCATCGATGCAACCTCCCGGGATCACATTACGCCACCGGAGATGGCGGAGTTCCTTGGAGTCAATTCCTACCAGTAAATCTAGATGTTATTATTGCACCTTTTGACCTTACTTTCTTCCGCCCTCACCTTGGCCCTCTTGGGACTCCGTGGGCTTGCAGTGCTTTACTTATGCTGGCTCGCTTCTTGATACGGAATCGACCTCAAGCAGGCTCAGCATTCAACAAATAGAAACCACTGGCTGTTATGCTATTTTCGCCCTGGGACCAGAGGCGTAGAACGTGCTCGCGTCTGCCTAATTATGATTGAAGCGATTTCCAAAGCACGCACACGCACGGCAGAGTTAGATTAACATTTAATTTTAAACCACAACCAGCAAGGCATGAGCACCAATGGCCCGAGATGGCAACTCGGAGATAGCGTCGCGGAATAGACACGCTTCCGATCAATGGGCGTATAAATATTACATTTGAGTATAGATTTTATGGCAGTGGAGGAAACGGTTGGGCCTTCCTAACGTGGCGAATTATGCTTCGGTTTGATATGTTCTATCGGTGAGTTTCAGATCTTAAAGGATTCCTTTGGTACATAAGAAGGTAGGACATGGTGAATGTTGCGTGTTGGGTGTTTATTATCCAAAAACACATGCAAACGTGGATTTTTGGACTTTGTACAAAATGTCGAACGCATTGTCGAACTATTTAGCCATTTAATAAAAAAAAACTCCTAACTGGTGTCTCCTTTGTTTGAAGTGTAATAACCAGAGTAAAGAACATAATTATGAACAGGAGTTATCCAGCCGTACCCATTTTTAACAACAAATCATTCCAATCGCGATTATTCCACCATGTACTGTACATTCCTTTGGACCGAATTCCGGGAGAATTCCTTGCGGTCGAGCAGTTGCGCCGGTGGATGAATAAATGTTTTCCTATTAACGGAACCATTAGCAAAATGAGATAACACGCGCAACGAGCGCCGGCAGCAACCGTGGAAAACCACCATCAGGCATTCGCGGTGGCGCTGATTGGCCTCCTCTGCCGCGGGTCGCGGAGTTTCCCGGTCACGGATTTACGCAATGGAGGCCCCGGGTAGATCCTCGTCGTACATCCTTTGCATTGTTCTGTTGAAGGGGAGGAGTGAGCTTGGGAAAGGGGACGGGGAAAAGCAACACAAATTGCTCGAGTCTGCTGATCTTTGGTCTGATTAGCCACGATTGCTTCCACGCGGACCACCCCGGCACGGCATATGGTGCTGCGCGCGAGATGTGCGATACAAATTAGCGTGCGTAGGGAACGTCATCTCCGGTGCCGAGGCTCGCAGGACGTGTCGTGCTGTCAGCCGTCTGTCAGGGTCTCGTTAAATCCGCCACCGTACCGACGCGCCGCCGACAGCCCCGAAAGACACCGGCAAGCCACGCCGGGATTATTTTATAGTTTCGGAGCTGGTTGGCGGTGTAATTGGCAGTATTGTGGCTTACGGCCAATAAATTAACTATTAATTATATTAATTTTACGCTACCGATACCGATAACATTCCCACATTCACTCCCAGGTTTACGAAAGAGAGAGAGAGAGAGAGAGAGAGGCGAAGGCGGGTTAACCGAAACATCCGAAACAGCTCCTTCCTCGCCAGCGGCTGGACCCCAAAAGTCGCGCGGTTTGGCGCCCTGCGATTCCGGCACACCGTGGATATCATAGCTGAAAACCTCTGGCACTTGATAGCACCCGCGAGGAGCTCTAGCCATTCGAAGGCCACGCTTGGATCGTGGAGCTCTCCACCCCGTTCCACTTGGGAGCAGATAAATGTGTACGTCAACTTCAGACGTGGACTTGACTTGCGTGAGCTTTTGCATGCCCCCGCTAGTGACGGCTTCCCCACGGCTTCCCGCTGCACGGAATGATTGAGGCGTGGGCTGTGGGAGTCATTTTAGGGCTTGGGTCGAAGTTGCTGCAGAAGGGCGGCCGCCTGGATGAGTGCTGAGTACGCGATGCTGGCAATAATTAATGAGCGCACCCTGCGGACACACGGACTCGGGAGCCTTTTTCGGGGCTTCAGACGATCGGGGAAGAAGTAAAATAGTATATATCATCTTGTGGCGCTCGTGAGGGAGAATCGGGGGAATCTCGAGCGCCACGCTTTTACGCTCCAGTTCGGTAATCAGATAAAGGCTTCATTAAAGCAATAATTCATTCGGAAAAACCAAATCCAACCGGGGAGGGAAAGAAAGGAAATTGCCCCCACTCCGGTCCACGGGGCTCGGTCAGACAGTCAGTCAGTCATCTCGGCAGCCGGCCATCAGTCAGATTCATTCGTTCCAGTAACGAGAAGAGGGAAACAGTGTGAGCGAAAGAGGGCAAGACAAGAATGGGTGGATTTGCTTGCAGAACTTAACCAGCATTCGGTGGGATGTGTCGCGGTTCCTTCAACCGTCTCATGCTGGCCCTACTTGGAGTAATAAATAAAACTCTTGCCACCGAAACACAGATCTCGAACTCAGCCCAGCATCGGAGTTGCGTCATCGGGGTCGTCCGAGTTGGGGTGATCTGGATATGGAAGCAATTAGACCCGACGATGACCTCGCCTACCGCCCGGAAAGGTTCAGCAGGGTTCACTTGTCTGCAATCGACACCGATATCCGAAGATATGCATGCTTACGGTTGGAACCGTTCTTGAAACCGGAACGGGGCGACGGGAGGAATCGAGGCAAATCAATCAAATTGCAGGCAATATTTTTTTACGGCACTTTCGATGTTGTCTAATGCTTTGCCCCCTCCACCGAAACTCCCTTCCTTTCCGCACCTGCAGGTTGAAAGGACTTTATGGTCTTGTATCGATCCAAACCAAAATGGAACGTCGAGTGGAACACGGGCCTGTGTGTTTAGCTCTCCAACTCGACTGATCAGCCTTTGTTGCGGTTGCATTGTCGCAATCGGTTGAACCCCGTTGGTCCACCCCTCGGGGGCAGACAGCATTAAATATGATTTAATGACACGATCATGAATAAATGTATTTAGAAATGAAACCGTCATGCAACCACGGGCGAGTGTGTGTGTGTGTGCGGGAGAGGCATGCGATAGTAATCAAATAATCATTTACAAATTCCCACTTTGAGTGTCACGCTGGCGAGGGGAGAGGCTGAAGTCGGCATTAGCACCACGTTCGGCTCCGCCGCTAAATATGCAGGCACCATGTCGTCCATTTGTTATGTTCCGCTCGGTGCCGTGTGTCTTGCGAGGCACTGGAGGCAACGGAATGGGCGCAAAAGGGTGGCTCTGGCAAGTGGTGGCAATTAAGTTATGTGCAAGGACGGCGGCATTAAACTGCACTCTGCGAAAGGGCGCTGTAGGCAGCGGGCGACAATTCGCGCCAATTCAAAATTGAATGGAATGCACCGCGGGAAAACGCAAAGCGCTCGCGGGATAAAGCCACGTGGTTCACACACACACACACACACACGAAGGCCGCGTTGCATTTTTGATATGGATGCTGCCAGTGGCTATCGGTTGCAACAACATGCATGAATGCAAGCGGCTACGCATAAACAATCAACCATAGGCGCGGAGAAGCAACAGCAACAAAAAAACAAACAAAAAACCAACGGAAATTAAATCAAAACAAACACAATAACAACAACGGGCAGCTTTTCAAGTGCACTGCGTAGGGAGTGAAAGGCGGGACGGGAATCGAGAGACGGCAAACAATTAGCAGTGCACTGGAAATAAAATGAAGTAATCGATGCAGCGATGATGAGAAATCGAAGTGGTCCTCGTTGATGGAAAATGATTTAAGTCGATACAAAAGGTTCAAGTGGCCGAGTAAGCGGCTCAGCATGCTTTTTGCACGATAAATCTGGCCGACGGTTGGTTTAGAGATGATTCGGCCGTGAGAATCACGACGAATTAATCGTTGATGCCACTGATACATTCATCTTTGTCCTCGCGGTTGTTAACCGTACCTTTGATCATCGGACGGTCGGAAGAGGCGTAGAGAAGGGCAGTGGCTCTGTAAAGAAACGTAGTATACAGGGTTTCGCAGTTAAAAGTATACATGGCCCATACAGCTGACTCGTCCCTTTTCGCTTAAATTACTATAATTGAGCGAATTAAGAAAATTGAAAATAGGATCACCCGCGTCATGTATGTACCGTTCACCGTGGTCGAGTCGTCACCTGCGCCCGTCGTATCCTGTATGATGTTTGTTATTTGCTATGGAAAGTTTAGAATTAAGAAGAACAACTGCTTAATTCTAGCCAAAGTTACATTCTTGGCTCCTAGTAGACCTCTGCGAAACCGATCTTTGTTGGAGGCCGAGTTCAGTTCGGACAACGTTAGGAACTCGGGACTCTATGCCTCAGATGGTTAGACGTTATAATTCAATCAACCTAAATGTTGACTGTGTTTCATCCGTTAAAGACTTGCATTTGGCTGTGTGGGCCCAGTCATTTTTGTCTCATTAAGGCACTGCAGCTAAATAATAAGAAATAAATAAATAGTGCCACAGACAAATCCTGAATGGTCGAAGGCTCAAAACAAGGTTACTGGAAGGAAGAAATAATTGCCTCAGAAGGTTGGATCATGTAGAACGCTTTGACAGACAGCCATAGCGCCATCTTGGATTTGATGGTTCCTATACAATCAATTGTTTGTTATTGCAGCATTGAGGTGTTTTGATTCTAATAAAATTCTTCACACGCCTGATAAACTACAAGCGACGTAGTTTACGACGTAGAGTTTTTACGGTATGGAAACACTAACATAAGGTGATGCTGTCATTGTGTGATGAAGGACATTATAACTGCCCGAGTTCGTCTCGGACGTAACAGTTCAATAACATTTCACTTGGCAGAAAGAGACTCGATAGTGTTAATTTATTTTAAATGAATTCCGCAATCCACGTAAACGTCACAACCGTCGATTCCAATTTTTTGGACTTGTTAACTCAACACAAAAATCAGAAATTGCTCAGCCTTCTGCAGCAACTATTGCTTCCTTCGAACAACCTTGGTCCAAAACTGGTCTGTAATTTAAAGGGACAGATCGCTTGTTGAAATGCGGGTTATATGTGGGCAATGTCGTCGATATGGTGGGACGAAACCACTATCGAATTGCACGAGTTGCTTATTAAACGAAAACCCTGTATTGTTGGAATCATGCCCCACGCAGAAGGAGGCGTACACAAAATTAAAAATTAATTAACACCGTCCTGAACATCGTGTACTATAATTGAAAACCATAAATACAAATAAAGTTTAATAAAAACTGTGTTGTTTGGTAGTGAAACTTTTCACCCAGTTTTCCATAGCAAAAACGCGCTGCCGGGAGTTGTTGGCAGTTGTTGTTGGTCGCTTCAATCATCTGTTGCAATATTTGCTGTCATTTCGCCGTCACAATGGTGGGAAAATGGCTTCCGTTTTCCGTTCTTATACCCCCCCCCCCCCCCCCGCCGCAGCCAGGCCTGGCACCGCGTTGGATAAAACTTGTCACCATCAAATGGCAACAGTTTGCGGCCGGTTTCGGTTCGATCAATGCCGGTCCAGCGGGAATCGTTTGCAGATGATTGAGTTGGTCGGGCGGAAAAATAGGCCAGCTGCCAACACGGACACCTAGCTGTTGATGCCGCTCGCAACATTACCACAGCCACAGGGGGTATAACGGTCTACCGGCGTGTGGCAGCAAAGATGACCCCTCGGATGGTTGTTTCGTTTTTTTTTTTTCACTGTAGCCGTGCATCGCCACAGTTGGCCCTTGTGGTTGCCGGAGCAGCAAGTGGACGTGCTTCCTGACGGGATACAATGTGCAGCGTAATGACGATGCAACTGGCTACTAGCTACACCCCACGATGACTCCATCTTTTCGCCAACTCACCGTCAACTCATCGCCCGGCTCAGGACTGGGGGACGAAGAAGACCTTTGCGAGAAAAGCAGTGGCCACCGTTTTGCACTTGTCACCTACAGGCGCACTCGCCACACCTCCACAATGCAGCGAGAGTCTCGGTAATTGAGTTTATTAATAGTTCCTTCTAGTTCCATGAAGCGCGCCCGGCGCGGATGGACCGCGCGAGGTGCGATTGTGTGGCCCATTCATAAAATTTTCCCTACAAACTAACTCGCGGTTGCACGGTCCGATGTGATGGTGGTTGATTGGTCCAGTTCATTCAATGGTTTGTTTTTTTTTTCGTCTTTCCGCACTTCACAATCGCAACAATTACTGCAACTAGAAGTAGCGGAATGGTGGAGTTTGTTCAATTGAACGGTCGATCGGGTGGCGTGTGCCTGTGTTTTCATTCACAATATTGTCTCGACGCCCGTTCCGGCGAAGGGACGGAGCACGCCGAACGAGGAAGAGCCGCCGCTGATGATTCACGCTTCGTCGTGAGGCCAAGAACGCGGGACTGTTTATGGCCGAACATTAGTCCAACGACGGCCCTTCAAGGAAAGAACGAAGAATGTCTCGAGAGGTCAACTGCCAAACAGTGCCCGCGTTTGATGATCCTCGCCCTCCCCCCCCCCCCCCCCCCCCTGAGGTGGCGCCTTTTGGTATGGTAATTGTAATCCCTCCGTGTTTTTCCTGTTTAATGCCCTCCCACCCCCCTCACAATCGTAGTAAAATTGCCAACCCCCCAAAACCAGGCGTCAGCAAATGCTCCGTTTTCCGTATTCTCTTTTCGGGCACCGCCGAGTGGCAGAAAACTGGCGTGGGCTGGTTTTGCGCGCAACCCGCGAGCATGATGCCGGCGGTAAATTACAGTACGGTGCTGATAATTGGTAATTAAAACCGGGTGAAAGAATGGCAGCGGTTGGTAGGCAGGCAGGCAAAGTTCCACGGTGCGCTCTTGCACGCCCGGCTCCCGAATTAGCGTTCGTTGCGTTCCCATAGAATGCCGCTGGCCTTTGGCTTCGTCTTCGAGGGAATGCCTGCCTGCGGAACGGAGCGCGGATCAGCGATGACCGGAATGACCGGGTGACGACCACCATTGCTGCGCCTGCGAAGGGTGGGGATTAATTGTGTTCAATTTAAATTGAGTTAATGGTTGTATTATTGGAGTGATGGTGAAAGAAACTTTAATTAGTTGAATTCCTCCGGAGGCTCCAGCGTTGTTTCGGAGGGTGCTTTATCGGTCGGTGGTGCGTTCCGCGACGGCTGGTCGGTGATTATGCGACCCATCGACCCGAGCCAGCATTATTTGCCAATCGATAAGAATGTTGAACGGCAAGACGCAGCTTGCCTACAGCTGGAAGGTTTAGCTTTGTTTCATTTTGCTGAAAACCAAACAGTAGCAACGAAGTAATTACAAAACTCACTTTCTCTCGTTGAAGATTCCTCGAACGCGTTGTCGTGGGTCTTATCAATTAAACGATTGCACATCACATTTTCTGGGTGCAGCCGAGTCGAGTGGCATCGGCAAAAGTTACGCAATAAATCATAAACCCCGTGTGCCGCAGGATCAGTACAATGCAGTGCGCCATCATTGAATGATTTCAGTGGCAGAAACTTTCCCAAATGCGACCTGCTCCACGCGCAGCTTAGAATTATTACTTTCAAGTGTGATAAAAGTGCTACAGAAAACTTTAACCGAATCGTTTGTGTACGAGCGTCCTGCCTTCCGCTGCACGAACGTGTTGTCATCGCGATGCAACGCCTTCCGGTGTCTGCGAGTGGGAAAACTTTTCAGCCTACCCGATCCGGCACACTTCTCCAAACTTCGCGATGTGCTTGGAAGCGCCCGTTCGTTCACCACTGCACTGCCAATGCAATTGTTATCAATTGCAAAAACGGCAGCACTGCGCCGGTGGAAACAAGTAAAAGTAAAAGTACGTCGGGGTTGTTGGGGCGAACTTCCGAAGGGCTCCTAATACAACTCAATCGCCCCTCGACTTCCAGCGTGCGTCGGAGACTGCGTCGTGCGGCCTGTAACTTTCTCGTCTCGCAAACTTCATCCTAGCCTAGCAATCGCAACACGACCCGAGGTCGGTGCCGTCTTCTTGACTTCTTTTCCAAACGATTACCATTCGTACAAACAATTGGAACAGTCGGCTCCATCGCCCCTCGTCAGCGTCCCCCCCACCAGTTGTGGCGACCCTCGAGACGACTCGAGGCAGTCGATGGGACATGTTTTCACTTTTTGCCACACATTCTGATGCCCAACAAGGGAGGCTAAGTCCCGAGAATCACTTATTCTTAATAACCTTTGCCTTGGTAGTCATCGTCGCCGGCTCCATGGGTTGCGCTCCACTCAGCATCCAATATTTTACTGCGACCAGTCAGGCGGCAGATCACCGGGGTGGCTCGAGCGGTTGAAGTCCGGACGGCCCGAGTGGAGGAAACCCGACAAGAAGAAACATTCTAGCATCGTTCACCCAGATGGCTGCTTCTTAGCAGCGACGGTGTCTTTCTTGTGCTCTACCCAACTGCTCCGTCGTCGGTTGCATTCAGATGACGCTGCAGCCGCATCAGAAGCCACCGCATACTGGCAAGGTCGAGAGCATAAGCAACCGTACCAGCGTAACCAGTAGCTGCTGTTTGTTCGCATTGCACTAATGTATTTGAACGTTGAAGATAATTTATTGTTCCACCCGTCAGTGCGGCAAAACGCTGGCTGGGGCCTGCCGGGGGTGGGTCCCCTGATGGGAAGGGAAGGTTTGCGAATGTAATATGCAGCAGGCTCCACATGTGTTGTTTGCATGTGCAGCAGATTATACTTGTGTGATGAATTAAAAGTTCGTCTCTGTGTCTTCTGGTGAGGCCAAAAGCAAGACTTCTAAACGTTGCGATGACACAGACTCCGTGATGGCGTAGTCAGGCTCGAGAAAGGAGCGCGGCACAATTACCACACTCGTCCGACGCTCCTGCAGTATCCCTGATGGATCGGTAAATTTTACTTCAGTTAACCTTCGGCTTTGGAGTCCGTCGCTTAGGAAACCTCGCGAGGCAACATATCACCCCAAAAGACTCTAGTCGAAACGAAACGTGGCCGTATGATGTCATCGATTAAAGTTTTGGAACTAGAGAAGATGCTGCCACCTTTCTGGTACAGCTTTACGCAGGGAGTCGTGATGTGTGATAGACATCGTGGCTCTAGCGGGAGAAATCTCGTGCCGTGACTCATCATAACAGCATTCCGTCAATCGGCTCCGTTCACGTCCGCTCAACGGTCTTCATTACCAATTGACACCGTGTGCTGGTGGTTGACCTCGGGTGAATCTTCGTCTAACATTGTCAGCCATTAATTTCCTCCAAAAAAAAAAAATGCCAGCCTTTGTAAGCGATGTTTCTCCGCGCTTCGCCTGGGAGTTTGTGCATGTCGACGGCACAATCTTGCAACATGGAAAGGGAAGTGGATCGTAAAAACTTCTCCGACACGTACACCAGAGTACCAGTGGCCGCGATGGATCGTTTACACGAGGAGGAGTGGGCCGTTCATGATCTGCGTACAATTGCGATGCCAGAGCCGGTCGTTGGAATGATGGCGCACCGAGACTGCAGTCTCAAACATCGTGGTCCACTTTGGCGTTCGAGAGGCGTGACTCAGGTCGTGTCGCAGATGATTTTAAACCTCCCCCAATGACGGCGTGGGCCGTCTGGAAGGCTGCAAATGATTGAGACATTAGACAAGTGACACCGCGACGCGGAGACAGGCCGTCCTGCCCCGTTCTGACCCGTCCGTACGACGAGGCTACAGCTTCCATGTCGCCTGGCGTACAAGAAAACATTTCAACTATGCCATTGTTGTCCCTGCTGCTGCCCCTGCTGTTTGCGAGCCTTAGCATAATGGTTGATGTCATAGGCATTGGAGAAATGTTGCTAAAAAGAAACATGGAGACCCAGGACGCAGACGGTGTTAAGGTATGTGCCGCTCAGAAACGGTGACCTTATTTACATCGTATGTAAAATCACCCGAAAGACATATGCAGCACAGATTGCAGCGTATGAGTCGATTCGATGGTGTCCTTCGGCTACGAAGGCTATTCAATTGACTATTAACGTTTGTTTCGAGCAATCTCGCTCCTGCGTCCTGGGATTCCCAAGAAGGCAAATAGTGATCATTATCGGCAACTCGCCTCGCCCGTTACTCCAAGACCATCCCAGCCCAGATGAGGCAATAATAATTGAACATCCTTTGGTTCCCTGGTTCATTTTATCACTCTTGACCAGATGAACGAGGGCACACGAGCTCCCTGCTTGTCGGATGCATCACATACCGGAGTGCAGCCGTCCAACTAATGTCACAGTTTTCGCAGCTCGCAGCAGAGAGCAACGGATTGAAGCGTGTGCACCCCCGTCAGCACTGATTCTGTGCCTCGAGATCGTGAAAGGCAGCTATATGGGAAGTATTTTCTTTTCCAAGATTGAAAGTGATGTGTATGAGATGGTGCCTTCATTCCGGACGTTATGCAGGAGTGCGGAAGAGTTTGAGCTTCGATTGAACGCAAACGAGTTGTGCCGGCTTGCGGTGTGTTTGGTCTTGGACTCGGATTTTGTAGTCACACACACACACACATACACACACTCACTCTTTCAATGCATCCTTTCAATTTCCCGTTTCTGCATATTTTATCTAATTCTTCAAGATAACAAAACCGAACCCGCCGAGGTTCCCGGAGGATCCTACCCCATTTGTGCTGCACGGTTCACATTCGAAGTAACGTTTCTCGTTGGTTTTCGCTTTGAATAAAAACAACTTTACTGCGATGCCGCCGGGGTTCCCCATGGATGGAAAGGTGCCGGCAACCGAACTCCAGCAAATGTCTTCCGAGACGGGCGACACAACAATGGAGTACTTCGCCGGTCCTTGGTATTTTGATTGCACTCTATTGAAGCATAAATGCTTGCATGTATGTGGGTGAGTGTGCGAGCAGATGTAGCCGTGTGCATCTGGGTTGCTCCAAGTTGTGTGGTATAACACTCCAAGGAACACTACCGGCGGGAGCGGCGAGGGACAGGTCGAATGGAATTGAGTTCATTGTGCAGAACTGCACTGCACGGCACAGACGCGTTTCTCCCTTTTTACCCGAGGACACCGCGAGTTTGTCATTGTAGTGCGCCTCGCCGACAACGACAAACATGTCGACATCGGCACCAAGCAGGAAGGCAGAAGTAACTAGGAACACCGGTTTGCAGCGGCCAGGAAGACGTATAGCTCTCGGTGTTCTGGTAGCATATTTTAGGCACCGAAGTAGAAGGAGTGCTCCGAAAATTTCGATCAAAAATTATATAAAACCACCTTCCTCACTTGGCGCTTTTTGGCCATCTTGTTGAGGCAAGCGCTTGGTATATTACCCTCGAATCTCTAGTGCTCTTTGGAGTTTGTTATCCCATGAGTGTGTGTCTGCACCGGCGGCGGCATACGTTGTCGGTCGTTTCCCCAGCGAGGATATTGATGAAATTGGACGCAAATTTACTACAAGCATCCTGTCTCTTATGCAGCCAGACTATCGATCGACACGGACAGTGTGTCATTGGCTTCTGCGTGGCGCTGTATCGATTCTATCCAGTTCGTTCCATGGCAGGAATTCTTAAAATATCATTGTGTCCGTCACGGACAGGAAGCCATCACCAAAAACTGTGCTCGAATACTGCGCTCGTCATGAACCGGGAACGAACGGGGGAACAGTGCCGTTGCCGGCGCATCATTTTTTTTTATTATTATGTTAATCAACATCACTACTCATTTATAATGCAAACTGTCCCCTCAGTTTCCGCGTGCAATTTTTGTTTGTTTTTTGTTTCGTTCGGGACCTGTCGTTCGAGGCGACTCTCGAACGGATGCTGCCCTTCGGACTCGATCGTTTTGTGGGCCGGCGTCGCGTGTCGGGCACGGGCGCACCAGTGTGCGGCATGCAAATGATGCATCTTGCTGCTCCGCCACGACCGCCATTTTCCTCCAAGACGAGCCACCCTGCCGCGTTTGTCTCGCCGCCGGCATCACACCGGGTTGCGCCGAATCTGGCAGAAGCATAAAATAGCGATCCACTGTGGTCGGAATCCGTCATCCGAAGAATGTCGCTCCGGATGAAGCCAGGCTCTGCCGAATTTGCATACCGAAACCGTAACATGCTGTTGAGGTGATCTTGACGACGATTGCGTCAATGACACAATCGCCGAGTTGCCGTACCGCCTCGACGTTGGTTTGCCCTCGCCGTTCACGCCTCGGAAGTGCTGGAAAGATTAGCAATTTTGGTGCCTCTCGCTATGTCTGCGGCGGAAGTTTCTTTTTGTGATGGAGATTGAAGTTGTTTTTTATATTTCTTTTAAAATATTTCACCCAAATAACGCTTGCTGTGTTGGAATTTCTTGATGCATTCCAAGCATCAGTGCAATTGTTTTATTTTTTCTCACAAACTTGTAAGATTTTCATACAAATTTGAAGGCACCCAAATTGACAATTGTGCTGCGTTTATGTTTAAGAGTTTTCAAAAATTGTTTTCTTTGTTGTGTGCATTGTATAAATGCTTCTGGGACAATGTTTTTTTTTCTTCAAATTTTCCTCTATGGACCGAACGCAAATTAAAATCTGAAACGACAATGTTTAGTTTGTATTAAGTTTTCATTTTTCTCCGTCACAGGTCTCCCGCAAAAAATTATGCATGCAATGACTGATGCAGATTATGTACCGTATTTCTTTTGCGAATTTTAAAAATTCCCCTAGAAGCTAGTTTAAAGTGGCTGATTGAATTTGCATACCTTCAGCAAGCGCAATTGGAAAGGATTAAATATTTAAATTGAATAAAATCACTTCCAAGAGGGTTAAACCTAACGCTGGCACAGGCCGATGAGTATGGAGAGGGCGAAGTCAAAAAGAAAAAAGAAATGGCTGCTATTGTTTTTTTCTTGTTGCTGTTCAGAATTGCCGACCGTTCAAAGTTATAATAAAACTAACCGGCTCGTTCGGGCTCGAGAGGTCCGCGGTAGCCGAGCACGTACGGCGGCTCAAACGCGACCGATGAGCGTCGAGGCACAAATGCAGGCGGCGTAGGTTCGAATCAACTATCCATGTACGTGAAAACGGAAGAAAAGGTCTCGTTAGCTCTTAGTTTGATGAACAAATGAAAGTCATTACGCCAAAAAGTAGTAAAACACCGGCTCGCTTAAATACTTGTTATCTTATGTGTGGAAACACAAAAATCTTTAGGATGAGAATAATCAAACGCTTCCTTTCGTAAGCCTCTCAAAAACAACCTTGTGAAACATCGCTGTTCACAACGTGAATCTACAAAAGTCCATTAGTCAACGCGAAAGTATTTCACAAATCAATCAGGATTGCCGAAAGACAGCGTCCTCCGTGTCTCTCTCTCGCTGTGTGGACGCACGGCAAGGGATGGCTTGGGGCGGTCGTTTGGCTATCATTTAATTGGCATATTCTCGAAACCACGAGGGCATCATGTGAGCCGGCACACAAACACCTCTTTCCCTTCCCTTTGCCCTCCATCGGAACACGTAGCGTAGCGTACTATTCATTTTGCGGTGAGTTACTAATTTGCATTGCTAATCTTTCCTTTCCTATTTGCAGGTAAATGACTCATCCCTTCCCCCGCCGACGGTATAGAGTGACGTGAGTTTGGCCCGGGACGTGGGTGAAGGAAGCACGTCCGTGGAGGAGCGTTACTGTGACAACCGGTCCGACCAGAACAGAGTGTGTGTTTTGTGTGCCGCTTACCGTGAGTAGAAGGAATAAATCCAAGCAGACGTTGCTGATGGGGAAAAATAGTCAAACACCCAGAAAAGGGAACCACCGATGGAGTACGTTCTAATCAAAGGCTCGTACGACGGGCTCTATGTCGTCGGGTGGGAGCCGTTCTTCCTTCCGGTGAGATTGTGGAGGGCGAGGAAAATGAAATTAATTTTGTACTCCGCCTAATTAGCACAGAAACTCAACACATCCCGACCGGGTTTTGCGCCATCCGGCCGGCATCTTCTAAAGCCTTATCGATTGAATACGTTTGTTTATCAACCAGCTCTTTTTTTTTGTTTTTTTTGATTTCATTCGCCTTTGGCACCGTTTTTCGACGAGGAGAAATTGCTTCGGGTTGCGTAAGGCTGCGGCTGTTGATTTAACATACGATGGAACGGTTTACCGCAGGAAACAGTCGTGCACCGTTCGCGCGAGCCGGTTTGACATTTTCGTCTTCCGCCAGGCTGTGTCGTCTGTTGGAGTGCAGACGGAAGCCATCCTTTGGCCCTATTAATGCTCCTGTTCACGTACGTACGTGCCCGGGACCACCTCGACGTTCCGATGGAGCTGGAGGAGCGCGGTGGAAAGATGAACACTCCGACCGGCGGATACTTCATCTGGCGCAACATGCGTACCATATGTTACGCTCGTGGGTGTTTACACTCTTACTGCCACCCGGCTGGCGGTTGACTGAAGTAAGGATTCATGAGTGTAAACAAGATGGCGCCGGGGCGAGGTTACGCGAGGTGTGCCGAAACGGGTCCACGACGAGAAATTAACTCCCAACACGTTCCACCACCGGGGAGTACCCTGCTGTTCTTTTCATCGCGCCTGCCACATCCCGCAACGGTGCACCCATATTAATGCCTCCCTCGCCTCCGGAACGTCCCAGAATCCTTCAACACCCCCCCACCTCCCCCCTCCTCAGTGCTAGAAACGCTGGCTTGTTGGGTTCGCGTTTCCCCCAGGAGTTCAATCAACGCACGTCTTCATCTCACGTGCAGGCGGGAGGCTTTTCCGTGGCGTTTGTTTGAGTTCGGCAAATTTCGCGCCGAACGTGTTGAGCGAGTCCATGGCAGATCGGCTTTCCTACCTTGACGCAAACCGATTTCGGGGTAGAAAAATTCGGCACGGGCGAAAGGCATGAAAGGCATCTGTGAACGGTTAAAGGGGAAACGTTTGAGGGAACGTTGCGGAGAACAAATACCGAATGCAAACAGCAGTTTTTGGCCACGTTCGGAAAACAGCCTCAGCGTGCCTTTTGGCGAAGGAGTTTTTATTTCATTTTTGTCGGCCAGCTCTAGACTATTTGCTACTCCCCTGTCTTGTTAACGGCCTCAGAAATTGTGAATTACGTTCGTTACGCCATCAGGGGGGGGGGGGGGGGGGGGGCGTTCTTCCCCCTTTTTTTTGTCGGTCCAAGCAAACCGATCGAAAGCCGTAAGTAAATCAAATCCTTCGAGGCGCGCAGCATTGGCAGAAAAAGTAAATACGAGCATCAATCGAACCACAAAGCACGCCTGATTGGAAACGGCACAGCACGTTCGGAGTTACAGTACAGAAGAGGGGGGACACGACCAAAAGAATTTATTTTCCCATTAAAATTTTATTAAGTTTTCACTGTTTATCCACCGGGGGCCCAGCAGGGAAGAAGACGCACAAGGACTGCTTGAGCGATGCTGAATTATTCATTTTATCGCATGTTGAACTTTGCCTCTCGCGCCAGCTTCACCATCCTGGTTTCCAGCTTCACCAGGCCGGCCGAAAGTTTGCGCCAGTTTCATCAATCCGCTCCGGCGGGAAAGTGGATGCCGGTCTTAATTACGCCACAGGGAAATGTGCTAAATAGAGACCCCTTCCCTCCAGATCCATTTTGGGCAAGCAAAATCGACGACGGGCATCCTTCGCGTCGGCAGTGCGATTGTGACGGATTCATCAGCGAGCCGTAATTGAGAATTATTATCGTCCCCATCGGGAAGGAATTTATGAACCAGCTCCTCGAAGGAGCTCCACCTCCCGAGGGGGGAGGGAAACGAATGTGTGAGAGGCGGGGTTTTTTATGAATGATTTATCGTTTTGTATGCCCTTTTTAGGCGATGGATACCCAGGACGAATCTGAAATCAGAACCACTGCTACCGGCGGGAAGTAAATTTATCGAAGCTAAAGAGCAAAATTGACTGAATATTCATTTTCCAGGGTCTGGGGATCAATTGAATTTGTTTGCCGATAATCTCCCGGGGTCTTCATGGGAACCTTCCAAGCCGCGGTATTGATACAACCGTCCGGTGGAAACAGCAGTGACAAACAATCCGGGAAAGCGCCCGTGTCTTTTGCCCGTGCCAGAAGCAGTTGCAGCCGAAAACCGTGCCTCAAGGACTGTAAATCTAGGACGCGAAGCGATGATCTTTTCACTTTTCGACGACCGTGGAACTACACTGGGGTGGATTTGCAAAGTACCATCGAGAATGAATTTGTCAAGAATGGCAAGATTTGCTCTACTTTCCGCTAAAAATTTTCTTTATTTGGAGGAACATTGGACGTGGCTTACAAGAGGCTAGCAGAGGGAACGGTACTAACAGTTTCAAGTGGAGACAAAAAGCGCCATCCTAAGAAGCGAAACTTCAGAGCAGGTGGTGGAATCTTTCGGTGCATTTGCATTTCATTTGCAAGAGTGCTTTTTGTGTCCTTTTAAACCTCTTGTTTACGAAAAAGAACTTCTTTTTAAAGCGATTGCATTTCAGGAATATTGATGATCACCCGGAGGCGAACGGATCCATTTGTTAAGATAGCGCGAAAGGAATCAGCATTCACGAGGCAGCTCATTCGTGTCGTGCTATTTGTGCGCGAGTCAGACGCTTGTTTGACGCTTGCTCCTGAGCCCCATTATTGGCAGTAAACCAATAAACCAGTTCTCCGGCGAGAATGTGAAGCAAGGAGCGAAGGAATTTCAACGGCTAACCGGTGTTCGCCCGGGACAAGATCATAAAGTGGTGCACACATTCTGCGTGAGGAGCGCCCCGGTGGACCAGGAACGGGTTCCTTTCCTTCCGGCGGGAACCGGTTCCTGCGTTAGATATAAATACAAATTTATGGTAATGCGTATCACCTTGTTCGCTATATAGGGGCTCTTTTCCTTACCTTCTAACCGATTTTACAACCTTGCCGACATTCCGCACGATTGGTCAATCGAAACAGGATGGTTGAAATTGAAAGTGGACTCAGAGTTTCTGGTTTTCTTTCACCCGGAACCACTGCACATTCTGAACTTGGGGAAAAAATGAAGCGTGTCAGTAATACGATATAGACTGGTTGATATTTTGTCCACAGGGTTTATTGCGTAGTTACTCAGCTTGCTTGTGAAGGTTTTAGAGGATGATTTCTACTGTGTTCCCTTCTGTTACCATAGAAGTTTGGCCAGTTTTTGTCAAATTTAAATGAACAGCCAAAACTCAAAGGTATTCCTTCCGCCCGATGTCAGTGAATCCTTTTTCGACACCCTCTCGGCCACAATGTCCCCGCGTCGCCGGAAGGAAAAGGCTGAATGAGCAGTAATCAGCGAGATTGAATAGTCCGTGGGGTAATTTACATCGCCATTGTTAACTGCATTTAATAACTGCGACGGATAATTGCATTACTTCGTCCTCGTACCCGCGCACGCACAACCGAAAAACCGCGGGCAGGAGAGGACAATGGATGAGGAACCTGTCAGGAAGTAACCTGCGTTACAGATTCACACACCCGGGAAATGCGGATTTCCCAACACGCGGGAAACGGCGCGGCCAGGCACGTCGACAAGGTTGGTCGTCAAATAGGCACGCGCCATGGGGGAGTCGGTATGCAATCCTATTAAAATGAATAATGCAAACAGCAATTTGTGCTTATCTTTTCTCCTTCGGATGGCTGGAACGAGCAGCGTGGGGGGAGGGAGATGTTTGCATGCTGAGGATACTTAATGTGCATGGAGCAACATATCGGTAAGCCGGCATTGATTCGCGGGTGTGGAGTAGTGCCACTTGTAAATGCCGATGGCGGGAAAATCAAACAAGGGTGGTATTTATAACACCTAAACTGCAGTTGTTATGGATACTTTAAATGCCCATTCAACTAACCGTTCTCAGAATAATGCAGGATCTGGATCGTGTATACCAGCAGTATTATGTTGTTGATTTTGAAATGAATGGATCGATACATTGTAGAAGCATCTCTTAAGGACTCCGTTTTCTGATTAATGGTTTGTCTGGAATTCATTTTATATTGTAGTTTCGTTGTTCTTGAAATTATATTTCATACTCTTGCATCATACGAACTGCTTGTAACAAAATTTGGTAACAATATTCGTATATTTTCGGCTAACAGATAAACGGCTGCTTAAACATTGATAAACAACGTCCCATTTGTATTAACGTTACATTGATGCGAGCAGCCGTGTGGATGTTTGCGTGTCTCACCGTGTTTAGTAAAATATTTACCTAGCAATTTGTTCCATGCCGAACTGAATCGTTCTGATTTGATTTGACAGTAAAAGATCAAGCGGATTTTCAACCGAGCATCGTCGGCCTTTGAATCGTCGTAATGGTGACTTTATCATGGATCTTGCTCTTGAACCATGTTGCTTTCTATCCCTTAAATTCAGCGGGAAGCGTTCGTTTATCGAAAAGTATTTCTGGGAATCTGCCTGAAATGAAAATTCATCGAACTTGAAAGGATCGTGAATGCGATCAATCGGCCCAGGAGTGGAACCTCCCCCCGGGGGAGCATGGGAGATAACCGGAAGCTTTGGCGGAGTGTGCACAGCGAAACAGTGTTGGGAAAATGGAAAACACCGGGAAAAGTTTCTCTGCTCTACAGTATTACACAACTTGTCTTCGTGTTTGGGCCAGGGATAAATCTGACTTTCGCACCAACAGCCTATGTTCGAAATTTCGAATTGGAAATCAACCGTATCGTTGCTCTTGCATGTTCAAATTGCGTGATGTATTTCATTCTTAAATTTTGAATTTCGGTACAGTACATCTTCCTGTTGTATTCTACTTGTTTCGATCAACGATAATAATAGAGCACCAAATTAGAAAACCCTAAACTAATGGTTCACAAACACGATGATAGTCGCTGATGAGTTTAATCTTCGACATAATCACCCCGCACGCTAAAGCGTGAGCATAAAGACCGAGGCAGCATCGAACCAGCCGCCGCGAAAGCCTGGCGAACAGTTTTCAAAAGCCCTGAGTGTTTCGAGCGGTTCCCTTTTTTCTATTCCTCCTGTTCGTTTTTCAGTGCGTCCACGCAAATTTCCAATTAAATTAGATGAAATTAAATTTTGCATCCGTCTGCACGTGGCGCCATCCGGTGGGCTCACGGGACGGATTCTGTTTGAGAAATGGTTCATCGGAGGACGGGAAGAGCTCAGGTTGCGCCGAGCCCAAGTGGTGTGGAGAAATCGTCAATATTTGTTCGGTTCTCCGCCGCGTAGGCACGGGCAGGCACCGTCAGGAGCAGAGCCGTCGAGCGCCAACACGAAAATCCTCCTTGGAGTTGCACTTGGCAGCAGGTTCTTCGCCGTTTTCCGTCATCGTCGGCTGGGGGCGAAACGAAAGCTCGGGGACGTGCGAGGCCGCCGATGTCGACTCATTCACTCTCAATTGAATTTTATGAATCAACATTTTTTCCACGCTTCATCTTGCGATTCTTATGCTCCATCGTTTTTCGTTTGTTTGGTTTATTTCTTTCTCTTCTAGTCGCAGGCCCAAACAGCCGAAGGTTCTGGGTTCGCACAGTTTTTTCAAGGCCTCCAAATTGAAATTTCTCCAAAGTGTATTTGCCGCCCGGGAAAGGTTCGCACTCGGCAGCATATTATCCTTCCGATTCTCCCCGCTTCTGCCAACCCCGGGGCAAGGAGACGCCCGGGCCTTTCCGGTTCCTGCTCCACGCGCGCGATGATTGTTGTTTATTGAATTTCGCAAATTGATGATCTAAATGGTTTTCGGTTCGCCAAAAGCCGCGAGTTACTCGAGTTTGGTGGGCATCGTCGAAAGCGCCTGCTTAGCCCATAGGATGGGGAATCATTTTGTGTGTGCCTCTCTCGATTGGCCTATCATTAAAGAGGACCATTAAAGATGATAGGAGCGTGAATGGATCAATATGTGGGGCTTTCTACGAGAGGTTTTTTTTTTTTTCAAGTCAAACCGAGCGACAGAAATCGGCTCTAATTGGTCTATTGTTAGTGTGAGCTTGCGTAAGAAATAGAAGAGAATTTCAATTTTTATCCAAAAGCAAATATTGTTATTTGGGCAACATTTCTCAAATGGCGTAGCAGACATTTATATTGCTGCAAAAAAGCATCATGTTTGACATGACTGGAAAAAGCAATGGACACAAATGGTGTTAATTATACCAACTAAAAAAACCTCTCTACCATGCTTCCCACACTTGATATTCTTCGTTACGGTCGCATATACTACAGTATCGTCCGTACCTACGGTCCATTTAATTCATAAACCATCCAATAAAGCACAAACAAATATTTGTCTTCACCTGAGTCCCATTCCATTAGCCGAAATTGTAATGCTCCATCCAAAATGCACCATTACTACTCGTAATTTAATACAGTGAGCAGGCAAACGCAGTGCAGATGGGAGGAAAAAATATCCATAATGAAAGTGGTCCTCAGCTTCCCGTTGGCTGCATTTACAGATATTTACGTCCCGGCCCATTTCGTGCAACTTTGTCAACGGGGTACAACGGGAGTTTCAGGGACCTGGTTTATGCAGCGCGTAGCTTAACTGAACCCGTGAGGAGTGGCAGTAGGGCAAACATAGAACATTAGCTTTAATTGCACTGTCGCAGTTGATGCCAACTCGGGTGCAGACCGTTGGTAGGAACTATTTTGGTTCTTCTTACATCCGCTCGTCAGAAGCACAGTTTTTTATACGTCACGCTGCGCTTATAAGCAATTGGAACGATTTGAATTTTGTTAAGAAGGTTGATGAGTATTGATTTTGTCTGCAGACATTTGATTAAAAAAATTTAAAATATCTTCCAGTCTGGTTCACACTTTGTGTGATAATATTTAATCTTCTTAAAATTTAAAAACAATTCGGAACCGTATGAAACGCTTAGCTATGTTAAAATATGTATGTGCATATTATGAAATTTATTTTTTTGCAATAACTTTTCCGCTCAAATTGCTGGTAATTTTTCGTGTATTCATATCAACGATTGGTCCCAAATGAGCTACGCAACCGCAATGCTTTTATTGCCTTGGGCCATCTGATTTAAATGAAACCATGTGAAATTGCTCGTCCATTTGTTGGAGTGCACTTGCCAGTAAACCGTGAACAAATTATGCTGGAATTGGGGCCGGGCGATTACTTACCCGATTATTAAAACCGATCAGATACTGGTTGAAATGTGTGTTGCACAGGGTAAACCTCAATATTGTGTGATAAAACCGAAAGATTAGGATTTAATGAGCCCAACGGGGAGAATAATATTGTATACACTATCGGTGCAAACAATTTGCCAGTGATTTGCTGAATAGGATTTTATAATAAAAATTAACTGAAAATTACGAGTGTTAAATGTGTGTTTTAATGAATTTGTACTGAGTTCTAGTAACTGTCGTATCCAATTTAACTCCACAATGAAACATGTTCAATCCTCTGAACTAGAAACAACCTCGATGATATGGTTATGTCATCAACTATGGCGGAAAACTGTAACGCTCTTTGCGAATGTACTTGAAGCATACTCGTTTTGTTTCGCCTCGGTACAGATGGAGGGAGAACCCCATCATTATCATACGCCAAAAGCTGCACTTGAGGACGTCTATTTGGAAAACAGTCAGCGCAGGTCTACTTTTCACTTAACATCGCCTATTAAACACCGAAGGTTCTTCATGGTTGAACAGTTTACGCACTCGGCAAACCCTCCGTACTATCTAGAGGTGTGAAGAGCAACTCAACTTCCGTTTGCGAACCTCTCTACCGCGCTTCCCCACAAGCTCTCGCCGGGACGAGACTTCGCAATAGAAAGGGGTTTGAATTACGGGACAGAAAGGGAGTAAGATTGTATCGTTCGTCTTCAATCCCGTTAACTGCATTACATTTTCCACTGCACCAAACTCGAACGGTGACCAGCTTCCGCTCGACTTGACTCAAGTTGCTGCCAAGTTGCACTTCCGCCGGTCGCCTGCATCTCTTGCCCGCGGGTTTATGCCAGCCATCGTTGCCTGCAGCTTCCACCCCATCTAGCTTCTGCGGGCTCTAGTGCATCTCAAGTATCGTGGCTTTATTTTGCACATACACGTACCCAAACCTTAGTACTCTTAGTCTTGTTAACATTCCCCGACCTTCCGCGGCCGCCATCCTCGACCCGCGAGCGGCGTTTGGTTCCTTTATTAATAATGAGATTTCCTTCACTTGACTCGACTCTCGTCGGCAGCTCTCGACAAGTTTTCAAGCGTGCTTCAAGGGTCCTAATGGATGTATGCATGAACATTCGCCTCGATTTTTCCAGACGAAAACAGCACCGAGGTTAGGAACACGAAGAAGTATAAACAGCTTCCTTACAAATCGTTCATTTTCGGATGAAATCTCAGCCTTGCGTCTGCAGCAAAGCAAACGAAGTATAACCACATTAAGGAACGCCGTTTCCCTCTGTTAACAGGTAAAATAATGCCTGGGAAAATGTAACCCCCGACCCGAGCATTCCCGGATGAATTTGTGCCGGCAATGAGCAACAAAATAGCGTAGTTGCATTGCTGCACTCCTGCTGCAGCACTTTATCTCAACTACATAAAACGTGCCTTTAACGTACACATCACTTGCAAGGTGCACTTGAAAATCAAGTTGAAGATAAGCAGTGGGTGATAAAGATCTCTACGGCACACACACACACACACACACACACACACACACACAGCCCGGTTAAAGCCCTGGCTTGCTGACTGCAGCATTATCCAAACCCTGCTGTTGCATAATGTTGTGATGCGAATCGGAGACTTATGGGGCTAGATAAATCTCAAGACACTATTATGCGATCATATTCAACGTTATCCCAGCTTCTGAGCGCCTGAGCAGGTCGCTTTCTCCAACCACCGTTGCAACGAAAACGAGAGCAAACAAGCCAGACGAGGGCGAGCCATACGATAGTTTTGATAAGTTTCTTCTAGGAACAAGATAATATTTCATGAGCGCATAAAGACACCGTTTTCGATGAAGAATCGTCTTTATCCGTAATAATCTTCTAATTAAGAGCCAGGCGAGGTGCAGCCGAAAACTTTGCCTAATCTTTAACCGAACTGCGAAAGGGACTCTGGCCAATTTTCCGGTCGCCAGTTTTCTGTTTCGTTTGAAAAGATGAAGCTTCTGGTTTCAATTTGCAGCATCGGGAGTACGTTTTTTTTTCTACTTAAACAACAGAAACGTGATTAAAATAAGCGGTACTATTAAGAACAAATTATCTACATATACTGGTACTTGGGTGTGAAAAAAAAAGAACGCTACAGTCTATGGAGAGCCGTACGGATTAAGAATGTTTCCAGTTTGAAATACCTGATATCCTTTTCAGACCCGCCGCAGGTCGTCAGTGCGAATTAATCTACTAACACACTCCCCTCCCCGCGGATTACCAATGGCGATACATAAATGTTGAACTTAAATGGATTATCCGATGGAACAGTATCAATATCGGGCGCTGATTGTAGTAATGAGTGCAATTGAGCTTATGTGTCTGGCAGTGTCCGTGCTTCTTACGGGCGAGGCGGCAGATAGCGGGACTGAGTGCGCGAAAATGGAGCGATAGCAGTCAATTTGAAATGCAAATCGTGTGTACACTGATCGGCTCAAGCAATTAAAACTATCACCCCTGGGCGAGGCGTTGAGTACGTAGGATGTGAGTAATCGGAACGGTTTGAACGAGCTGCTACGTGTTGGCAAGCATTTATGTAAAATTAAAACGTTGTTTGAATTTGTACGATCGCCTATCTGCCTGAACGTAGTGTTTCCCTAGCAAGTTTACCTTTTTGGGCAGTTGGATAGGATTCTCATTTCATTTAACGTAAATTCGGTCGATAGCAAATGGAGCATGCTTTTAGGCTCTTGGACTCAACGAAACCCTCACAGTTTCGAACATAAGATTCATGATAAAGTTAGCATAGTTTCCATCAATTTATGTTTACACGCGAGTTGTTTAATCACACCGTACAACATTCCATTAAATATGTTACAGCGCACCAATGCCAACAAAAACACGCCTCGTTCGCCATCGACATGGCGCACTCCAGATCCATCTGCTGGACACAACGAAGAGATCCCCGGCCCAGATCAAAGTTTCCCCAGTTTCGCAACAATTCAGCCGTTTGTTATTTTATGAACAATGTTCGTCCAAGCCACACGGCTACGCCTTCCAGTGCTCCAGTAGGGCTACGCCGGCTGGATGCCGGAAATGTAAACCAATTTCCCTCATCGACGGTGCAACGGAACACGCACTAATTGTTGTAACTTTTTCAACATTGAAAATTAGCCCCAAACTTCATTACACTGGCTGCCCCAAAGTCGCCGCTCGTCGAGTTCGGGGCATGTGCGCTTTCGCCTCCTCAAGCTGACTGCGCGCAGGTCCTTGTCCTTGTTCGGGGGGAAAACCGGGGGTCGCTAACTAGGTGCAGCTATCCTTTCCCGGTTGCCAATGTTCCGTGTTGTGCGAAAGTTTTGGGTTAATTGAATTTCGCGTTCGGTACTGAGTCAGCGTTACGCGTGTGCTGTGCCGCTAACGCAATAAATCTGGCATCGATGCGACGCAACAAAGGTGACTTGGCTTGCTGCTGCGCTACCGTTAGCTTGGGCTCGGCCTCGGATTAATGGATAAATCTGTGCTGGTGCGGAGTTTGCCCCGATGTTATTTGTGTCTCCTCCGGGACACCGTACACCGAAGCCTATCGTGCCCGGTTTAACTGGAAAGCCGTTGACAAAGGGTCGCGAGTTGGCGTTATGATTTTTAACTACCAGAACCTTACAAACTCGGAGAAAAACTGCGGAGATCCTCACCAACGTGGCCGTTGCCAGGTGCTTCAGGTTCAGCACCATTTAACACCACCCTACAGTCAGCAGCTGGCAGACGCCGTACGGCTGTTTCAATTCACTCCAGTAGCAAACACCAGCAAAGCAGGTAGTAATTGAAAGTGACTGCCTAATTAGCTTTGCTACATCAACTTTGCATTAATGCTGCCCGACAGAGCCTGTTGCAGCCTAGCGAGGAATTCCTCCCTGCAGACGTCCTTGCTAAATTATATCACTGTACAATGCAGTGCTAATGGGGTTGTGCCTGTTTTTGCCCTCCTCTCGATGATGATGTTGTTGCTGTTGCAGTTGAGTTTTTGCTGCCCGCCTTTACCTGGCTTCAACTAGGACCGAAATGCACCGAGCGCCGGCATCGTGGAATGAAAGAAAGGTACCGGAAAGGTTGGCAAAGGTGGGAAATGGAAGGAAAAAAAAACACATTTCTCATCAAGCAACTTGATAACGAAGTTGGACTACCCTTTGGGCCTGCATTGAAAACGCCATAAAACGGTCAGAAGGAATAAGTAAGCAGCTCTCGATGATCCAGTTTTTGTTGCTACCATGTTCACCGGTATGCCCTGGACTTTGCACACATTGAAAAAGAAAGTGCACTGCGACTGCTGGTCCTCTAGAATAAAGCATGGAAATCGATTTTCGACACACTAATGGCATTGGTAGGACATTACCAATTCGAAAAAAAAATTGTGACGATAAATTATGATGCACCCGAAGTACGCTCAAGCATGAGACTAATGATTTTCTGTGGCCTAAATCAATGTAACATGCCATTCCTTTAGATTTTCTTTTATTTCAATCTGACGATAGCAATGCTGTTTACTTCAACAAGCATTTCTAATCGTCCAGTCAGGAGTTCAAGATAGCCGAACTCTAACCCACGATCCTTGGATCTTCGGCGATGTGGGGAATTAAAGTCAGGAGTTCAGGAGTCAGGAGTTCAAGATAGCCGAACTCTAACCCACGATCCTTGGATCTTCGGCGATGTGGGGAATTAAAGGGCAAAAAAGTATCGTAACCCAACTGTTTATTTCGTAAGTGGTTTTCCCGAAGCATATCTCGTCAAATTTAGGGACCGCTTTGTTTTTACTTTTGCATCTCCTTGAGTCCATTTATACATTTATAATTCTTCAATTTGTCACGCACAGTGTGTGACATGATAAAAAAAAATCCATTTTGGAAACATACAACTTCCCTTCGCCCTTGGTGACACTCAACCTGTGGCGAGTGCGTTTTCACCATTGTTGTCTTATAATTTATGCTTTCCATCGGCGCAGCACGCGGTGGGTGGCTTTGGCCCTGCAGTTGAATTAAAAGGTTTCCACAGCGGCATGCAAGCACACATGCATGGCTAATGGCATAATAATATGCCAGCGTGGCGTATTTTTCGGCGGCAGCTTCCCGGCGCGACGCTCGTGCTCTTTCCAGCAATAACATGGGCCGCGGCCTTGATTCGGGGATTCGGGCAAGGAAAGCGCGCACATTGTTTCTGGGAGTGATTTTACTTTTTGTTGGCCCGCTGTCAAAAGTGACCCGGCGAACCGTGAGACATTGTTCTATGCCACCCGCTATCTGCACCAGCCTCGCTTATGCTTGAGCGGTACGAAACAAGAAAATCGTTCTGCGGTGGAATGAACACACCATATGCTTAGCGCATTACCGCGTGCACGTGAAGGTGTTTCTTTTTTTTTTCTCCGCTCCTTCTCTGCTGTCTGTCGCTCGTTTGCGCTAAGCGTTTGTGTTCAGGCGAACCGGGAGCGAGATGCTGGAAGTGCTTTTAAGCGTGTGTGTGTGTTTTTTTTTGTTTTAAATTTTCTCAACTTTCCCATCCACCTGTGTTCCCGGGAGAAGGCCGGCTGCGACAGCGATGGCAACTGTTTTCGCATTATCAGACGATGGCAAGCATAATGATTGTTATTACAGCGAATTAAACATAAATACATCCATGGATTGGCATATGGCATACTTAGTGTTCGTTATAAGGAGTCTCTTGTCTAGGTTTTTTTTTTCTTTGAAGAAACAGTGCAAGAGTTTTCAGATGCTTTTTATTTCAAAAGACAAATCTCACTCAACCTCCATCTTTGGTGTTTGATTGAAATAATTTGTTGAGCGTCTTTCTTAGCGTTAATTCATAGTTTACGTCGATGTTTTTTTTAACACATGTGTCAATTAATAGCACATCAGTTAGTACTTCCGTGTCATGGTGTTATTATAAAGAATTCATTTAGAAGAAAACTCCATGACAATGGAAAAATACGCTTAAGAAAAATCGACCCCTGGTTGTTTGGTTTTGCATTTTTGACTAGCGTCTTTTTTGCATCACTCCAATGGGATCATTGCATTCATGGCATCTATCATCGCATCCGTTTTTATTTTATAACCCGTTTCTTTATTCATCCGACACTATCGAACGAACGCACCGGGACTACTCGGGACACGGGATGCAAATCTGATCCACTCGGACCCCATTGAAGGGCATTGCAGCTCTGCAGTATGCATGCATCCGGCAAACGAGTCACAGCTGAAACTGATGAAGTTGTCCATCGTCACTGTAGCGCTCTGGCACGAGAAAGAAAACACCATTAAATTCTAACACATGGACTGCATTTTCATGGATCGTGCGCTGCTCGTCCGGAACCCGAACTCCCCAGGGACGGTTGGTGCGTAAAATATGATCGAGCTTACCGACAACGAACAAATCCGAACAAATACGGTTGCTCATAAATTATTCAGCGGAGGATTTTTGCGCACAACAGCAAACGAAAAAAAAAAATGGCATCCTGTGCGAGAACTTCCCGATGGACATTGTGCCGGGGGGCTTGCACTTCCAATGTACCAGGGCGTGGGGAGCTTGTCGATATTTATTGTGTGTTCATATTGGTTTTGCTATGAGGATTTTTTTTATTGTACGACATTAATGGCGAGTGCAAATCGATGGCTTGAACTTGAACATCTTCAGGTCCGGTCTGGATTCGAACCCACGCCATCGTGGGCTCATGTTCGTGCCGGTGTACGCGCTCGGCTATCCCGGACCTTCCGGAATAGAACTTCTGTGGATGATTATGTTTTGTAGATATCAATCAGGATGACAAATTTTCACAGATTGTCATGCGCACGGTGCACGTTTATGGTTGTTTCTTAAAACACGTCTCGCCTTGAATTTCCAACATCTTTACAGACAATTAAAAGGCAAACAATTAAGTATAATGATGAAATAAACTGAATCATTCAAACAGCTGACACCGACATCATTGATCCAGTGTGCATCGAATGCTGTGGGAGTCGACAACACGCCGCAGCCGGTCTCCCTGCCAGCCTGCCGTCTCTGTAGACGTTCACTCTTGTTGATGTTTTGAAAATTGATGCCTACGGCCACAAGTGCGCTCGAGTGATCGATTTTGGACGGTTGTACAAGCCGATCCGCCCAGTAGGCCTTCTGGTTTCGGTTGCCCTCGTGTTCGTTTTACGCCGTGAACAGCACGATTGATCGATCGTTTGCGGCCAGAGCAATGCACCGTGCGGGCAGTGAAGCTAATTGAACTAGACCGTTTTCGGTAGAGCCAGCTTGGAAGGCAATTCGGAAACCACCGATAGAGTGTTGGGAGCGTTATTCAGTCGCAGTGGACCGTCCGGGTGCACCGAATCAAATAAAACATGAACAAACCAATAATAGTTTAAATGCTTCGAACATTGTGGGGAATTCTTGTCAGTGGCGGTGGTCAAAACTTGCGCCGATGCCTACCGGGGGACTCGAAATCCCTCACAATAAAGAGAAAAGCCGAAAAATATCACGTCCCCAACGATGTCGGACGTGAAAATATGCAAAACACGCTACACGCTCTCATCGGATCCGCAGACTCCGCGCGGCGAAAAATCGTTCGACCGTGCGACATCGACATCGGAATCTCGCATCGGCCGCGTAGTTTATCGAAAATCGACCACCGAATGGTACGGGTTTTTTTTGTGTTTGCCGGATATGTTTATGCTTCCGATGGCCGTCCCCATTGCTTTAGAGGGGTTGCATTTTTGTTCGGTAGCTTGTTTTCCATCTTTCTCACAACACCATACAATTTGTTGCCAATTTGCGTGACTCCCACGTTGTGTAAAATTATGAGAAATGTTGCGGCTTTGTTGTACATGATACGCGAGTAATTGGACAGGGGTTTTTTTCTACATTTCTTTCGTTGTTTGTTTTGATTTGTTTAGCTGTTTTTTTTTGTCTATGAGACACGCATACGTATCGGTTTAAATATTTCAACCTTTCCAAACAATCATGTAATTTGTCAAAAAAAAAAATCATAAGCAATAATTGAATCCCATAATCGAAAACCGTTCATTGTCAGGCAAGAAATTGATTAGGTATTATTCATTCAAAGCGCATTATTTCACCCATCCGCGCAACAGTCCATCCACCCAGAGTCAACCCGGTGTCATAATCCGGCATTGTTTCGGTAAACATAAGCCCTGTCCTATCCGCTGGCGTATATATGCATCGAGGGCTTCCCTTGTTTCTTAAAAGCAATCATAATCATTGATGAATGAACGCATTAGGCAAGGCTTGGGATGAAACGATCGTAAAGGTGGAAAGCTTCTTCGGTCAGCGGTCAGCTAATGTGTTTCCGTCCATCCAAACATACATATGTTCTCGCCTCCAGGCGGCATTCCCCTCCCCTTCCTTGAACGTGTTTGATGAATGATTGAATAGGTTTTAGTATGCAATCAATGCGCCCTCCGGGCGGGCTGCGGACAAAACAGGTGGTCGGCCGCGGCCGAAGCATGGGAAAACACCAGCATAAGTCATGCGAGCCGTTTAGCATGCGACGTGGGACGCCCGACCGGAGAAAGCCCCGGTCGGACGACGGCGCAGCGTTGTTTGTCGATAATTTACAAACTATTGACACCGATAGGTCCGTCGGGCGTTTGGCCGGTGAGGCCCATCGTTACGGCGACTTTGTTTGAGCAGACGATTTCCAACCAGCCAACCTCGAACTCGCGTGCCTTCGAAAGGTGCCAAAGGTGTTCGCGGTGGACGAAAGGCTCTTATGCTGACCACCAAACACCCGGGATCGCTTGTTGAATGTTTGATTATTTATCATCTAGCCCCTCTCCTGCTCGCTGTCGAGTTGCAGTGCAAACGATAGAGTGCATTTTTTATCCAGTCATCTAGTCATCTGCTGCAATCCATGCAATCCAACCCATGACGGCAAAGCGCAAACGTACCGGGAGTTGCCGGCGCTGCGATGTTGCGCACGTGTTTGCCCTGTGTGTGGACATTCCAAAATCAACACTCGTCAACACTCGATCAGGACGAAAGGAAGAAATGTGTGTAGTGAGAGAGAGAGAGAAAGAGAAGGAGTGGCTTTCCCTTCGGCAGTCGAAAACGATGACGCGATGTGCGGCTCGATAATGTATCCCATGGCTTCCCGCGCAAGGACGAAGGCCAATACTTGAGGCGAAAACCATCAATCTCAATTTGGCAATTCGATTGAGAACATTTCGAAACCCCCTTAGCTATCCGCCTCGGCCACAGCTCCACGGGACAGTGTTGACGTTCTTACGGCACGCCAGCCCGTGTAATATGTGTGCAGCTTCCACTTGACCGGCATACGAGCGTACGCACACGTGCGCCATCGGGAAAGCGGCCAAAACTGGCGGGGCGGGGATCCGGAAAGGTGCGGCATCCATTTCCCGGCTATCTCGTTGCATTTTCCCCTCTTTTTTAACGATGTATCGTCGTCCCTGCTTGTCGGCGTTGAGGGGTGGGAGTGAGAAAAAGTTTGTTTCGGTCAAAGTTTCAGCCCGTGTTGTCATGCAGGCGTTGTTCCAGCTTCTTCCATCACTTGTAATTCAATAAAACATTAATCGAAAACATGTAATAATCGATACAGTTTTATTTATCCTGACGTGCACATCAATCTTCCCCGTCGCCGGTGAAGTGCGTCCGTTTGCAGGGAAAGTTCTCTTTTTTTTTTGCCAATCTCCGACGATAGTTCCGTTGGTTTTTCGATGGTACCGGACGATGAGAGAAAAGTAAAAGTTTGGTTGATAAAAAAAAGAAAAATTTACGAGTTCCATTAAATGTGAGTGAACACAAGCGATAACTTTGTTTGATGCCTAAAGTACAAATGGTTTGTTTAACGGGAGCAAATCTAATAAACGTCGTTTCACTACAACATGCTTGGTTAAACCAAGACACAGTGTAATATTTTACCAACTTTTATCATGATTGCGGGAATGTTTTGAAAAACCTTTCCCAATCAAACATGTTTCTGTTAACACTTCCCTCTTATGGGTGTCAACGAATCTTGTGCAGCACCTCGAAAAATTTGATGAATTGCTCCATCTAAATGCGCACATTAGGTGTAATGTATTACCTGTCACCGTGTCACCCCACTGGAATGTGGAAGATGACGGACTAAAGTGTCAAGCACAAGAGAAAAAACGCAACGGGGAAAGCTCGTTGCGAAGGTGAAAAATTGGTTGTTTGGTCGCTGTTGTTCTCCGCCGTGACGAGCGGTTGATTTATTTTTTTGGCCTCGTTTAAGATACGTGCTTCAATGCTTGTTTAACGAAATCGCACACAAAATTTTGATAGATCAACTTTGTCAAACAAATAAATTGTATCGTTATGGTTCTAAACTGATGGTATACCATATCGACCACGTCAAAGGACATATATAACTGTGTTCAGATTTGAATGGTTTTTTTTTTCATTTCTTTAAAGACACACTTAAGAACTGACAAAAAGCACAGGAGCTAAGCGTGTGTTCCTCAAATTATTCGAGCTCTTCCAAGAGACTCCTTAACGTGTCAGCTCATTTCAGCATATGAGTAAGAGGAATACATCGCTTCATTTCATACTTAAGCCTCCACTCGCTAAAAGAATGTTCACACTTTTCGAACTTTCAAACTCAATTATAAACCAATTCTCACTACTTTCTGAGCGCTTCTTGCAACAGAGCGTATCGGGGCTGCTTTTAAATGACACATTACTTCTTCATCATTTTCTTTCCACGAGTGGTGTTCTTTCATTTTCCTCTTGCTTTTACCAAAACATTCCATGCCCGAAAAAAAAAATGAGTCGATGCTGTGCTACAGCTTCCCAAATTCTCGCCCGGCGACAACTGCTTTCTTCTCTCGGTTCGTTGAACTCGGATACAATCTGACATTACATTTCAGACGGTGTAGGACAGTGTTTCCCAGCAAGTTCCCGGCAGCGGGCCGCAAGTAATGTTGTATTTTTGCTTCACTCCATCGTCGTGCGCCGGGACACTGAGCGAAAGCGAAAGTGGGAAAAGCGTCCCGAGATGTCGTGAAGGAGTAGGAGGAGAAAAAATGGAATCACCTTTTTTTTTTTGCTACGATGGCTGAACCCGGAATGATAAACGTCAAGTCAATGCATCATTCATGCTTCGGTTGCCTTTAAGTTACGCCTTTCCGAGTCGGCGGCGGTAATGCGCCGTGGAGGTGGGGCTACTGAGCTTTTCGCTGACTTCTGAGTGAATTGCCATGCGGCGGCATGGCTTCAAAAAAATAAAAAAAACAAGAAAAAAGGACGCGTGAAAAGTAGGTTACCTGGCGCGCACTTCCACCTGCTTCCAAGCGGCGCAACGGGAAGGTCACGATGTATGATGGAGTGATTTTTCTACGGTTGGCCAGGCCAATGGAAAGGGTTCCGGGTGTGCTGGTGGAGCGGAGGTGCTAATTTTCCGGCGGCTCTTCGAAAGGCTGATTGATCATCTTCCAGCAAAAGTTAGCTCCTTGGCGTGAGGAAAGTTGAGCCTCCCTTGTGTAAAAGGCAATGCTGTGTGTGGACGCGTGTAGGCCCAGCAATATTAGCTTGTCAACACTTTCCAGCTTAGGGTTCAGCCGAGAATTCTTCGAAATGGAAGGAAACACAATTCTCACACCGCCCGGTAGGATTGTTCCGTGTGAATCACTTTCCCTGCTCGGTGCGCCCGACTCAGCTTCCCGTGGCAACATTCTGCGGCGTTAAAGGACGTGGGTTGCGTGTTGAGGTGCGTGATTTTTCATCTATATTCTTTCGTCCCACCGAAACATTTCTTCAGCTCCCGGGAAGCTGGTGACGAAGAGAAATGTCGCTATCGTCGTTGAATGAATGAACGATTAGTGGTTTTACGTGGAAGGTTTCCCAGGCGGTGGCAAGTGGAAGCTGACGGTTCTTCCCTACAACGATGAAGGCCGGAAAATACCAATTCCAGATTAAAAAAAAAAAGAACGAAAGGAACGAAAAGTGTGACATCTTTTCAGCGAAACGACTGAATTCGGTTTAAATCGTTTCTCATACGGCACCGGTGAAATGTGTGCGGGGCGATTTTATTCCGATTTTCCGACACGCTCGGCGAGCATGGAACGAACATTAAAACGATTTTCCGATCCCATGTTTGGAATGTCAGCAGAAAAAAGGATCTATTTTCCCATTAGTGCAAGATCCAGTGGGTCGCTCCGGCCGTTTCGGCTGTGGTGATTTCGGAAAGCGTTTTCTAAGCTCTCGTTCGAAGTTGAATGCGTTGTAAAATGGCGCTTACGGGGGAGGGAAAACATCGAGCGACTACGAGCACTCGGTGCATTTGCGGTGGAAAACGGGAGGGGGGAAATTAAATATAGAATGGCTCTAAATATAGCACGCTCTGGGAACATCTGAGCACTTTCCTTCCGATGTGACAGAAACCGGATAAGGTAAATGGCTAAATGTTCCGCCACTGTCGCTGGTACGAGCCAGACCGTACCGGGGCATCAGCTGGAGCAGCAATGCACCGGATTGCAACGGCTATGTTTCCCTTCTCTCCGAGGTCGACAAATGTTCTTTCGAACCCATCCCACCGGCCTGTCCTGCTCGCGTCTTCGGGGAGCACGCTCCCTTCTTCGTCCTTAAGCCAGCCAGTTGAATTATCTGCCAAAAATGGCAGCTCAGCTGCTTTGTTCCGCCAGACGTCCCCCGGGGAGGGCGCTTCCGTCGTGGGCTTACGGAAAATGGGTAGGAGACAAATTTCTGACACCGCACGGAGCTGGCTGTGGAGCTTGCGATTAGATTTCTTCAAAGGGCCACCAATCCCAGGGCGAACGCTTGGCCCTTTCTTTTCTTCCGGAAGTTGGCTTGTGTTGCCTCCAGAGTTTCTTCGGCGCAAGTGACTACCGTTCACGAGTCGCTGGATAGTGCCTTGTCCATCGGTCCATTGATAGTGCCGGGCGATGTTGGGAGAAACGAAACATTTCACTCTACAGCGCGGCCTTGCCAGTGTCCGAAAAGTTGGTGCTAGGAATGTTTTAATATGTCATATAAATGCACATAGCAAATATGTTTCGTCCATACATATTTATAAAAGGATTTCCGGCTGCTCACGGCGCTCCATTGCAGCGGAGCGAACTTTTGTCCAAATCTGAATCGAATTCACCGCCGTGGAAGGCGCTAGAAGATGGATCATTCTGAACGGAACTGTAAAGACCAGAACGAATTTCTTGTCACTTCCATTTCCTTAAACTCCGATTATTGTTCGTGGTTTATTCGTAACAAAAAAAAGCACAATATTGCGAAGAACAAGCAAAAGATATTTTATATAGGAACAAGACAATTCAAACAGCAACTCCATTGTTTTTGGAGCCTTATACCAATGGCAAGTCATTTAAATCCGGGTTCCGGATAAACGAGCAGGTACACGAACGCGGTGGTTCGAATCCAGACCAGTCCTCCGTCAGTACGCAGGATTGACTATTTACGTTCGTCGTTAAGTCTGGAAGTCTCGTGGTTGTTACGCCAGGAAAGAAGTAATTTAAACATATCAACTTTCAGGGGACAATCATTTTACTTTACAAACTAACAATGTTTTTGAATTAATTCCGATTGTGAAGACCTGCTATGCTTTTATCAGTTCGTTGGAAATATATAGCATTTCGTTTTTTTTTTTTTTCATCTTGTAATTCCCTTCAGTCTCGTTACGCTTATTAATGATAATTTTAATTTGCAACCAACACTCTTCCAACTGAGACTCGACGGGAAGACGCGATGCGGTTGCTGTAGTTGATCAAAAGCACAAGGTGCATCATCGTGTTTCTTGTTTATCTGGATTCCTTGGAACGGGAAAACTCCCCCCCCCCCCCCCCCCAACTATCCCTGTTCCCCGACCAACCTACATATCTTGGTATGTAGGTGCGGTATTATTTTCTCCTCGTCCGCCAATTGCCATCCGTACCGAGGTGTAGTAGGTGACTGGCATATCATTATGCGATCCGGTTCCGGTGTGCGCCACCTCCTCCTAAGCGATGCTGATGATGCTGAGCCAGGCTGCAGGGTTCGAGCAGGATGAGACGCCATGAAGAAAATAATTAAGTTTGGTTTTTTTTTTTCTCGCACTGCACCCCGCGTTTTGTTTGCCTCCCCACCGGGATACTTCCGGTGCAGCTCGTCAGTGGCAGGTGCCGGTAGCTAATGAGATACGAGTGTGTATGTGTTTATGAGTGTTTGTGGAGTGGAGTGAGCTTGCGATTGGGTGTGTAGCGTGTGGGTGTGCAAATTACTACATTCTTTATCCATTCCACGAATCCGAAACGGCGTGCGGGTCGACCGAATTTACAGAGATTCTCGTGCGCGGAGGCAAGCCGTCCCTCCCAGCCCTGGAGGAGAAGGTTGGCCGCGTGAAGTAAGATCCGGTTTTTGATCAAGAAACCGGTTCCTCTTTTCCCACCCGTTTTCCCACCGAAGCATCCGGAAGGTGATGATGATGATGATGGGCTCTAGTGGGACGAACTAATAAATTCCAATTAGCTATAACACGTGTAATTATGTGCATATATTCGTTAGCACGGGCTGAAAGCTCGCGGAGTTTTCCCGCTTTCCGAGAACCAGCGGAGAACAGCTCAGGATCAAGGATGGTGCGGAGTATCCTTGCCGGGACATGATTTGAATGATAAAGCAGGTATTTCGCTCGCCATCGTTTTATGGAAACACGAGAATTTGGTTCATGGTAGAAAAAAGGGACGGCTGCATGTTGTACTCTGTGTTCATGCCGCGGCGTGTTTTATCAGATAGATTCTTCATACATTTGACAGAATGAGGCTTGATATGTCTTAAGAGAAAAAAGAGAAAACAAATGATCAATAACATAAACAAGACAGAACTAAAAAAATACCATAAATTCTTTTAAAAGTGCCCTTTTACGCATGCTTATCTATAATACTGTACCATCTTTCCAATCCATAGTTCATCGCCCGTAATGCCCGCTCGTGAATGTTCCATGCCGAGGAGTTAATTTCCAAAAACATAAGCATAATATCATATTCAAAAAAAAAGTCCTACACACCGAGCCCCAGTGGGCCGAATGTTGCAAAATCTAAAAATAATCCCTGGTGATAACATAAGCTGCATGCACTGGGAAGACTTTTTCTTTCGGCACGGTCGGGAAAGCACGTAATCACAAAGGAAAGCACCATCGGCGCGCGGGCAGACGGTAGAATATGAAATTTTATGTACGAAAAGTTCGGGAAAAAGTAAACAAAACACAAAGCATCGGAGCATTTAGCAACGAAAATAAGCTCCATTTAGTTGGACCACCCGTTTTCTTGATTGCCAAATGGAAAATGCTGGCGGCGCTCAGGGGGGCTCAGGCGCGGCACAACGAAAAATGTTCCGCAGCTGATGAACAAGTGGCTCCGAATACCGGCCGTCCCTTTGGGGGGGGAGAAAGAGGGGATCGCTTAGACTGAAGGATGCACATCACGGAGAAGCTGTCCACGTCGCTGTGTATGTGCATCCGGACGTTGCACAGTTTTCCGCAGGCAGAGATGCGAATTCCTAAAGAAGTGCATGCATGTGTGTGTGGAGGGGAAAAAGGGCCAGACAGAGTGTGGGAGCACCGTCAAACCGACACTTTTCCACAAACGCATACACAAGCCTGTCGACACGCAAAACCCCTTCGACGATGGCTGCCAGCGTGTCGTTCGGTGTGCCATGTTTTGCTTAATTCGGTAAACAACAAGCGGGAGTATGGTGAGTTTTCTCAACAACACACGTAGCGGGAAGCGCGGGGGCAAGTTTGCTCCTTTGGGGGCACAAAGTTTTTCCACTTTTAGCGCTGCAGTGCATGTGGCAGGGGCGCGGGGTGGTTTAAAATTCGGTGCATGCCTCTAGGGGGGGCAAAGGAAGAAAATAAAGAAAAGTTTCCTGTGGCGTCACATGTGCCATCCAGCCAACACTATACAACCTGATTTTCCAGGTCTCATGTTGATGCCCCCTTCGGGAGAGGAGCAACTTTTTTCGTCCACCCGAAACCCGGTACGAAATATCCTGCGCTGTGATGCGCCCGGGCGCCTAAAGGTAGGCAAAGGGAAGAACACGGTCTAATCCAAAAATATGAATTTAATTCTGCACATCTTCCGTCGCTCCCGGCAGCGGTGAACCGGGGGGGGGGGGGGGGGGGGGGGGGCGCATAAATAATAATTCGCTACATCCACCGAGCCGAGCCGACGATTGTGAGGCGGTTGCTTCGAGATGGAAAAGTAGCCGGCCAAGCTCCTTTTATGCATTGTGCACTTGTGTCCGCATCCAGAGCGCGGTGGCAACGTTGAAGAACCCTTCTTTTATCTTTGCACCAACGGCAGCGGTCGGGTTCGTCTCAGAACGGGCACATTTTTAACCGACCATGAATAATATCGTCATTTTTCTTCGTTCCCGCTCTTTGACAGTGTCTACCGCTGAATGCGCTTCTGTAGGAAACGGACCGGAAGCAGCGGCAGGAATCCCGTACATATCTACATCGCAACATCCTTTCGCACTCTCAGGCTGCACCCCCGCAGCACCCAGTGTTTGTCAGTGTCCCGCATCCAAACAATAAAAAAAAACGCCCTTAAAGCATCACTTTCCTCCGATGCACGAGGACGAGTATAAATTTTCATCGCCCAACCGTCGTCCCGGTCACAGGACGTCAATCGAAGAGCCGGAAAACGCATCCCAAGAAACACCGCAGTGCCGGCAAGAAAGGAATCTTCGGCGCTGCGCTGGGTACGGCGAGAGCGAAAGAAGCTTTTCTGTGTTTAAACCCTCGAAAGGGTGAACATTCCGAAACTATGTGGAAGGAAACGGAAACAAATAATCTGCAGCAGGGTGGAGTGAAATGTGCTTCAAGATGAAACTAAAAAAAAAGGAACCAAAGCAAGGAACGCAAAAATAGCCGTTTGAAAAGGAATTAGAACATGAAGCGGTATAGAATTTTAAATGTGAAAATATAAACGTACTGTCTGCTATGTTGAAAATATAAGCTATGTTGTTTGTTTGAAAATTATGTGGTAAAAATTAAATATTTAAAACAGTAGATTTAGTTTAAAACATTAATTCCTCTAATTTGCATGTCTGTTTTTATCGTTGCAGGTATGTCTCAAGCCACACAATTGAAAAGTAAGCTTACCGCACATGTCATATACCATCAAATCGCCTTGTGTGTCACCTGGGTAAGTGATTCTTCTTCACATCGAATCCTACCGCAAAGCTTTTAGTGAAATCCGTTATTATTATGCCAATCCCGACCGACCTGGCACAACCCCGAGCTCTGCATCTCCGCACCGCACCGCACGGATGCAACGGATTTCAAATATATGACAGAAAATGGGAGAAATAAACCATAAACCCACCACCGCCCCCCCCCCCCCCCCCCCCTCTTGCGCGTCACGCAGCTCAGTGCAGTTGCAAACCCGTGCTAGGACATATTCCGACAACGTCCGTAAGCCGCCACGACAGCCGAGCTGAAAAGTTTTGCACCCCCGGTACCCGGTCCACCGCGATCGCCATCCGTGGCCAACGTGGTTCTTCTATGCAGACATTTTTTTAACCGCCTGGAAACGCCCCCACCCCCAGTGCTCGTCCACCTGCGCCTTCCACGATTCACGCTGGATTCTCCGGGGCAGCTCTGTGATTCGGCTCGGCACGATGATGAGGCAGGCTCGGCCTCGGTCCCTTTTTTCCCGTGTTTGAGAAAACTTTCAACTTAACAGACAAATAAATCTCTCCCTTTCGATTCCACCTCCCTCCGGGCATCTTCGGGTCGCCTAAGCGTCTTCCGGGGTTTCGTTCGGCCATTTTTCAGCTCGAGCGCATCCCGACCATTTCCCGAATCGATTTTGCACCACGGAACGACGAACACTTGGAAGGGTGAGGTGGTGGGAGGCCTTTTATATTTGGGCACTTTCGGTGGGAGGAAGGAAATCCCAGCATCTCACGGAATCGATTCCGCTGAAAATAGTTTCTTTCGCCCTTGCCATCAGCGGCACAAAAAGTAGCCTTCCGTTCTAGATGAAGGAGAGTTTTGGGGGGTTTTTTTTTTGCAAATCAGGCCCAGTCACTCACAGGATACAAATATATACCCACACACACACACACACACACACACACACACACAGAATCTAAACATTTCTTTTCTTGAAAAGCTTCTCCAGAATTGGTGGAACAAAGGGAACGGAGCGCACGGACTACGCCATCTGGCGTCTTTTCCCGGGAAACTAAAGAAAACTAAAACGCAAACGCGCTCGAAAAAGTTCTGCGAAATCTTCGAAACAAAATATTTACTTTTGCCCTCTTCTGCGTTTGCGTTTCTGGTTTTTGCTAAATCGTACATCTCTCGTGGTGGAAGGGATAGCAACAAAAAATTCCAAAGAAAAGGAATACAATGATTTTTGTACACCATTCCTCCACCCACCACCGCCCCTCGACAAACATTCACGGGTTCAAGAAGATTCGCATAGCATTATTGCTTGACGTAGAGAAAGCTGTTGCTGTGGCGGAACTAGGCCCAAATCCAAATCAGATCCAACCGTTCTCGATCAGGAAGATACCAACTGCAACATCGGTTAGCTGGTGCGAACATTTAGAACTGTCCGGTCCTCGCATAGATTCCGGCAATCCCTGCCACGCCGAGTGCTGATTGTTGCCTCGCTTGTGTGCAAAATTTGATTTATGTTTTATCCTGCTGCTGTTTGTTGTTTTCACCGTACGCGCAAAACCAGTTTGGTTTCTCCGGCCGGCTCAAGTCGCGGCAATAAAAACACTCAAAACCCGAGCCCTGCATCCTGGAAACACCTGGAAAAGGAGCAAGGTACGTGGGAGAAAACGGTCGAAATCTTCGCTACGTAGAAACGGTGCGTCCCAAATTCACCCACAGCGAACCTCAGATCGGATTCTACGGTCTATCTTTTCCCCCTTTTTTTGTGTGTATGTACGAAGTTTAAGCTGGACCCAGCTGAAATGGATGAGGACGGAACTCTCGATCCATTAGAGAAATTAATTTCCATGATTGGGTGTTTCGTAGACCGCCCCGGTCCGAGCTAAAAACAACCCCAAATTTAGTCGCTCGCATACGTTCCTACCTCGACGATCGGCTGAATGATGATGAGCCTCGGAAAGGTTGCGCCTCAAAGGCGTGGATAACCTGGAGCAAGCGCCGGGAATGGGGAAGAAAATGTGTCCGGTTTTTTAGCATTCTCCCAGGGGAAAGGGGGTGAGGAGGGGTGGGGGGGAGGGGCAGAGTAAACAAGCACAGGTGTGTACGAATCAACAGAACGTTAACACGCATCCTCCACTGAAAGCCATCCGCTCCGAGGATTTTACCGATCGATAGTTGCGTTTGGCATTCGTGATGGTTTCGGGGAGGGACAAAACACGCAAAGATGTGTTCATCCTTTCCAAGACATTTCCTCCATCCCGAGCCACCCGTTCCCCGTTCCTCCCAGTAAAATTAGTTCAATAAAGGCAACGCAAGAATGGAGCTTTTCGATCGGTTCGAGTGTATCCAAGCTTCTGCCGGCATTAGGAAGGGGTTTTTTTGTTTTCTTCCGAAACCCAAAGCTGCTTCTGCAGTGGAATTTCCATTTGCAGACGGTGAGAATGAATGTTCCTCGAAGGTGTCATTATGCGCACCGGGCCCGAGCTGCTAGGCTCCGTGGTCTTGGCCTTGGTCTTGAGTTTACAACCGGCAATCTGGAAAAACCGGTCGGTGGTAGAACTCCCCAGTGCGGAGGTCGGAAAACTCTCCAACCAATGTGTTTGGGTTAATGAATATTAACACCAGCGCTTCTGGTACCGCATCGGTTTCTCGAGTAGCACTTTGCGGGGAGCGAGTAGATAAAAACCCGCACGCCCTGTACCACATCTTCACGAGGGTCCTTGCCGGTACGAGGACGTCGATTTTGGGACGCACGAATCGTTTCAACTCGAGTGGCTCCAGGAAACGATGTTACTGCATCTTCGTTTGCATCCTGACGGTGGTTTTCGAGTGTCCGTTCATTGTGGTTGTGGAAAAGTGTAAGATTATTTGTCCACCGGCTCGGTGTGATTTCATTAAGATGGGGCGTTCCCCTTGCGCCGACGATGATCGTTGAATTATCTTCTGCGGAGCTCTAATGGAGTTATTCTTTGTTTGGGTTTCTGAACTAAATATTTGTTGAAAAATCAATTGAGGCTGGTCTAGTGTGTTGGTTTTTCACTTCAATATAAGAGCCTCCGAACCATCCACACCGCATACGGGAAGAGTTCTCGAATGTATTTGCACCACAGCTCCTGGTTCCTTTTTTTTCACGACAGTTTCTTGCATGCATTTGTCATTCGCTTCACACCATTAATGGCAAATGTTTTACGGCGTACAGGGCAGAGCGATGGCAGAGCAGATTGGAGCAAATCTGTATCCCGCCACCTTCTTCTTCTTCCCAAAACCCAAGCCTCTCCGTCAGGTCGATGGAGCCGTACCACACGCAAACCGACATAAGTTTATATCGAAACATCAACACCGAAGACGACATCCCTGTCAGTTCCGGTGACGGTTGGGGCACCAGTGATGGGTCGGGAAAGCACTACTCCCAGAAACCCGGTAGTCACATGTCTTACTATCTTACTCCGTCCCAGAACGAAGCTACCCTCGAGATGAAGACGATGCCGACGACAGCAACGCCAAAACCGATGTGGATGATGACGACGACGTCGATGATGATGATGATGATAATGCAATGTAAAATGTACTTACATTCCTTGGTTCGAGCTTTTGGGTGGCTTTGGGTGGCATGTGTGTGTGTGTGTGCGGGTCCCGTGTAGCTGTGGTTACATCATCGACATCGACTTTTCGACGCTGCGAAACCGGAAACGGAGCGGGGTATTACATGGAGGCACGCCACACGCCCGCACGAGCCAAGTGCCGCAATGGAATTTAAGGCAAATATTTCAATTAACAACATGATGCTGGCGAAAGTGTCTCCCGAATGAGCCGCCTCCTCTCGACGGGATGTTGCGAGCGTCGGTGCGTTGGGTGACGGAAAGATGAGATCGGGAGAACAAGAATCGGCTGGCAGCGGGGCAGAAGTGTCTAGTTTCTTCGTTCTTGAGTAACAGGCAGATTACAGAAGTGCTAGTCTGTGATTGAGCCACATCAAACCGTCCGGAGGACGTGAGATCCAGCGAAAGCGAGCCTGCTGGCAGAAAGAAAATGTCGCCCGAGAAAGCAGAGGACTCCCAGCATGCATTCTCATTCTCTGAAGACGCCAAACTCCATCGGTATGAGGACCCCGGGAAGACTGTGAGTGGAAAAGATGTGACGTTTTTGAGCGTCGAGTTGGCGAAGCAAGAAGGAAAGAAAATAACGATAAACCAAGGCGACAGAAGCGTCCTGGATGGCGATGATGATTCCGATGCAGATGGAATTGGCTCTAGTAGGCTTCCTCCACCGGATCATGATGAACCCGATCCGAACGGCTCCTCGACTGCGCTCGGGTCGTTGGAGCGTCGGAATTTTCTTGGGGCAGGAAATGATACCCTTATGCCAGCCTCGTGCCGTTCGATAATCGATCGTCCCGCGTCGTAGCGATGGAAAGCGGACCGGAGACGGTCTCGAGGATCGAAAGACGCTCCTAAAGTTCATCGCCCGTGTGTCATGTGGGGAATGAAAGATATGATGATAATTAAAGACCGCCTCGGCTGGAGTGGAATCCAATAGCTTCGGATCACATTATTGACGACCGGAGAGTTCTTGGGTATTGATTAAATTTTGCCTGCCACATTACGGCGGAAAACCCTCGATGGCTTCGATGGAAAGCCTCCAGCATTCGTCTGCCCCTGGTACGGTTCCTATGTTTGACTGTAAATTTTCCAATTAGGGTTGCGAACTTTCAACGACGACGACGAGCCTTTGCTGGCCAACGACTAGGACAGTTCCAGGTCGTTTGTTACTGATGAAAAATATATTACCTTAGGAAAAATGATCGTCCTTGATGACGAAGCGATTCCTTTAACCCGGACTTTATTAGTCAACTGTGGTGTGGAGTTGTTTCAACAAATGCTAGCAATTTTAAAGAAAATATATATTCGCATTAGGAATCATTCTCATCGGGAAAATTTAGGTGACCCTCCATAAAATCATGCGAAGTAGTGTCAGCAAGCAGCAGCTAGGGAAAGGGTGACCCGGTGAAGATAGGTACTTTTCTGTTTATTATCAGCACATTATTCAAATTTCAATTTTACACCCGATGGCTAAAGATAGGTGCACGGGAAAAATAAAAAATAAAATGACAAAGAGACTGGATAAGAAGGTAAAATAAAAAAAACACGCAATGGGTTCGACACGGAAGCAGCAATGGCAAGCAGGAGATGAAACAAAAAGCACCGAAGAGTTTGGTCATTGCAAAAATGAATTTATTACAAACTTTTTGCCTCGTCGTGCTCCCGGACCTAGGGGCTTTTGTGGGAAGATTTTCTTTTTCTTGCTCCTTCTGCCTGGTGGGGTCTGTTTTCGGGCGGGACGTTCATGAGCACCAAGGGACTTGTCAAAGCGGAATGTACCATTACAGAGAGGATACGCAGTCGAGGGCACATTGTGAGACAACGAAAGCGTGGTCAACGGCAGGAATATCGGCCCGAAGCAACAAGAAAAAAAAAACCGAAACCGGAAGAAAACGCAATGGACGAAGAAAATGAACAAACTTACACCAGGGGCCAAAGCGTGTCCGAAAGGAGAAAAGTGGAAAATAATATAATTTTATCGCCATAAAAACGGAAATTGTAACAACCAACCGTCGGTAAAAGGATACGTGTCGCAGCTGCGCCCGGTTCGCACTTCGTTCCTTTCCTCCCTGTTTGTGGAATCGAGTGAAGAAACACGTGGGCACATTGGGAGGGGAGGAAAAAAAAAACGCACCGCACATTTGGACAAACAGCAAAATGAGAAGGAAAATGAGAAAAGTTTTACGCGGAAGAAGGAAATGATTCCGGAACCTTTCGCAACGAATATTGTTGCGTTTGATACTTTATGTCAAGTTTCCTTGTTTTTCGCCTCACTGCGGCATTAACTGTTTTGCTCCAGCTTGTCCATGTAGGGCTAACGGATTTCTGTTTCTTATTCTAAATTTTTAATCCGTTGCGATGGACATCTTGGCGTTGATATTGGTCGATTAAATCATAGAATAATAACCCGAGGGTCAGTTAATCCGTAAATTTTACAATCAAAAGTGCAGAGGTGTTTAGATCTTCAGCTAGACATTTTCCATAGCTTGGATGCTGGTATGCTATTTTAAAATATTGGCTCCGGTAGCATTCCTGGAACGGATTTTCGTCGAAAAGTAGCTTCCCAAAACACTCGCTTCTTTTTCCTCCACCGATATACCGTTGCCGGGGTATAAGATTGGCGTCACGTATTCCGAAAATTTCTTCGTTTCATTTAGTTTAGGGTCGATTGATGTGGCGGTACGATACGAGGCTTGGAAAAAAAAAGTGTGGAAAACATTCAGTAGCTGCAGCCAGCAGAGCGCTCTCGCAACTCAAAAGGAAAGTAAGGATCACTCGCCACCGAAGCGTGAATTTGGTGGAACATGCCTTATGTTGCGATGTTGCCTCGGGCATGGGAGAAGATTCTACAGTGTTGGCTAAAACGACAGTAACGTTTTTCCATGAATAAAATTTTACATTTTGATTGGTTAAAGTTTACCGTTGAAACGCCTGTGTTTGAATACCAACGCCAATCGAACGCTTGAGGTATGCAAACGGTACTCGGAAGGTAAGATATGTTTGCTCAACATCCAAGAATATTTAGGCCACGCCTGTATGTCAAACCCCTTCCTGCCTTCGGGCATCAACAGCTACTTCTGGTGCTTTCGGCCCTCTTTTCCCAGGTAGCAAACACTCGGTAGCAAATGGAATCCGAAACAAGATGGCATGTTACAGGAAATGATATTACCATACATTGCAGTACGTGACTTGGCTACACAAGGAGCCGCCGGGAGTGTATTACAACACGTGGTACATTTACCGCTGCCGGAGCAATGGCAACCACACCGGCAGATATAGAGTTATGATGATGTGTTTTCAACTCAACATGAACCGCTTTTGAGGAGTGTATAAACACAACGTTCGATAGCAAAACGAAAGAATTTTGCCCCTCGCGATTGTTGCTCGAACTGATACTTACGATCAGTGAAAATTAGTGCTGTACCTGACAGTTATTTTTAACCGATGAATGCTTCAATTTCTTTTTAAAATAATGTGCTACACTTTGAATTGGTTTCAGGACGTTATTGTTTTGCCTGAGATTACAAAAGAGTTGTTTTCCTTTAACGGTAATTTTCAATTATTCATCTGTTCGAATAATACCGTAGACGTTGTCATCGCGCTGCTTTGCTTGGTGAAATGCAGCTTACGTAGGTGTTATCCCTTGAAAAGAATATCCTTGAAGTTCTGGCACATTACCTCCAGTGCCAGTCCTGAATATAAAAGGACCGGGTGCCCAATATAGATCGTCACTCTTCTGGTGGATGAATTATGAATGAATCCGTTTCACCTTAATGGACTTCTTCGGCTGAACAAAGTGGCAAAAATTGGGCAAGCGGAACCGTACGAGAGATGAACACTTTCGGCCTGAAGCGCAACGAAGGTTCTTGCGAAGGAACGCTCGCTCTGACGTCTCCACTCGTGCATCCTTCAATTATTCCCTCGAAGCGGGAGAGTTAATGGACGAGCGATCCTTTTAATTTGATAAAATACACAACGCCTTGGACCTCGCTTTAGGATCGAGCATTCCATGTCTTTTGCCACTTCCCGGGATACAGCTACATTTTTGTCAATGGTGAACTCAAGGCAGCTAGAGTCACCCCTCGTTCTAGCTTAATTTTCTCCGTCTTCCATCATACAACCGCCGAATGGGAGAAGACTATGAGCTTCACTCGCAAAAAAGGACCTCCACGATCATAAATCATTACCGTTGATTTATTCCCCTCTGTGGCGAGCAAGAAAGCTTTGGCATAGTGGATGGGTTGGGAAGAAAAGTGACCTCCCTCCCCTCATCCCGTTGTCCTTCAATTTCTGGTTAAAAGATGCTGCAAGGACATACAGCGCTCGCCTAGGTTGTCCTTCGCAGGAATCGTTATTTTGGGGCCCTTTGGGGTTTTCGGTGAAATGATGTTTCGTCTGTTGCCGGCCATCCGGAGCATGTTATGATTTTGCTTTGATTTGTTCGTTGTTGTTAGCTACCCTCTTTGTTACTTCCATTGCTTCGACGCGTGTCCGACTTTTTTCTTTTTTTTTTGTCAAAACTACACACTTTGATTTGCATTTGATTTATGAATTTTTCACTATTTTCACATGAGAAGCTCAACCACAGCAACACTACACCGGAAACCAATGCGAACGTTGCTCGAGTGCCTGGAATAAAAAATTACTTCTTATCAAGCTCATTATGCAGCTGGCAAAGGCAATTAAGATCTTCCAATAATTACGATTTCCATTGCTTCAACGGTTCATTTGATTTGATTTGAGTTAATTTTCTGTGACAGCAACGCTTTCCAATAAGAAACTCCCGTCTCCGTCGGGCGAATAATTGTGCATGATGTTCAAGACTTTCGCCATGTTTCCACAACGTTGCGATTGCTTTCTGTAATTGAGCAACTATCATCCCCCCCACAAAAAACCCCCCCGCTCGGCAACGGTTTCTTTTATTGCTACCTTCGGGCGCCAGTTATCCGCGGTACTGAAAATCCCTTCACGTATTTAATGCCGATTCGCACGAGCTTAGCCTTTCGCCAGTGGCAGTTTACCTTTTAAATACAGTTGTTTCCTCGCGCAAGCACGTTCGACGATGATGACGCCGGCGACGGCAAGGACAATCGTGATACTTTTCAAATGCAAAGAAAAAAAAAAGAAAACACTCTCACACATCACTTTGAAAGGTTTCGCTGCAAAGCGAAAGGCAAAGAAGCGTGGGGAAAGTCAGTAAAGAAACCTTTTATTAGACACCGAAATCCCGTGTTTGGTCAGCTTCCCACCGGGCTGCGGGTGGGCGGGCGATGGAAAAGCGTGTGCAATTACCACCGTGAGCACGTTTTCCAGTGTCATTTGACAAATGTAGTGACTCTCGGTCGGTTGGCGGCTGGAGGTCCTTTCGGCAGAACACAGCGCGCAGCAGCTTTCGCATCACAGCGAAAGGCAACCGGCAACCGACCGCAATATTGGAAAAACGGGTGTAGGGGCAAAGGGGTACCGGCAGGCAGCGCAGGGCACGGTCGTCCATTGCTTTATTTCGTCCATCGGATGCACGCCATTCGAATGATCGACAGGAGCAATAGCGACCAAGTGCTGCTGGAATGTAATAAAAGAACTTTACTTTCTCATCAAATCACCTTTCGGGTGGGGAGGAAAAAGGAAGACGTTGTTCGGGTGGCTGGCGTTGCTTTCCTGCATGATTTGCAGCAGCGCACCTTTCGCAGGCCCGGAAATAGCTTTGAGCAGCATCGAATGTTGATTTTTTTTTAACCCTAACACTGTCAGTTAAAAATCACCCTCGTAACTGAGGTAAAGTTTCACGTTACAGCTTCTTCTGCAAATAAATACCAAACGCGTAGGAAACGACAGGCGGATTCAAACGAGTTCTAAACGCACTGCTCGTGTATGGAAGATGTTTCACTCCTTCCACGGGGTGGATTGGTGGCGAACTCACTCCAAAAAGAATTTGAAATGAGCAAAGAAAACGGGGCAAAAAAAAAACCTAGCGGGGTGAAGCAACAAAAAAAAAATCCAACTCCACCAGGAGACAAAGTAAACTCTAACTTTGCCGCTTTGATATATGATCGTCGCAGGGCCACGCACATAAAACATGACGTCCTTGCGACGTTATATTACTTTCGCGACGCTACCACCACACGTTCGCCCCCCGGGGGGAATCTTTCCTACACGGGGTGTAAATCGTTTTTCATAGAACCAGCTCATCCCAGTCCCACTTTGGGTCGAGAAACGCCGTGTGGAGAAAAAAAAAGGGAAATCTCAGTCATCTCAAAGGCAGGGCCCGCCCTGGAAACAAGAAATGCTTAGCACGAGCATGTGTGTTTGTGTCTTCTGCCTTCGTGTGGTCTGGTTATGATTAAGAGCACACGAAGGGAGACAAAAAAAAGGGGGGAACGCAAAAAGCGACATCAGGGGTCATAAAACCATTAGGAGGATTGTTGAACAACCATTTCCGGTTGACAATGATTCGATTAGCCCCGGGAGTAATTTATAGGATTTAGAGGGTGATTCCGGCGTCGGTGGTTTCTTGGTAGTCCAGCTTGTGTGTATGTGTGTGCTTGTAGGTTAACGCAAGTCGCAGGCCGATGGTGTGGAAGACTTTTGAAAGAAAGAATAAACCGAACGAACGAGATTCCTTTCCGAAGTTTAAATATGTTTCCGGTTAATCGTTTAACGTAGAAAATAAACGAAAGGATTTTGTAGAATTTTAAAAGGGGTTGCAAATTAAATTCTGAATTTAGGTTTCTAATTTCAATAATTCAAGGACTGAAACTTACAGGAACGATAACAATATGATCGTTAAATATTGTCAAATGTGTCGTTTTCATAGGTTTTCCAAACAATTTCCCTTTTTTGGAGGCTGCAAAGAAATAGGAAGCATGCAAACATAATTAATTGGATTCGTGTTTTATTGATGATGGCCGTGCCTTGGTGTCTTTTCACTCACAACGCATCAAGCATCCGAAAAAAAAACCACCGGATAGAGAAGCCGATGAAACCCTCGCTCTAGGTTGCATGCATCGATCTCGCTTGGAAAGAGAGATAGCGAATAGATACCACAACCTTCTGTGCCTCTTTCTCATCGGTAGCCGGAAAAGCTTGCACACAACCGGGGAACGCATTACGGTCAACGGATTTCAATCGACCCAGAATCCGAGTGTTCCGGCAAGGATGTTCGGCCATATAAATCGTTCCACTTTTTGTGGAGCGTGTGTGTTTGTTGATTACTCTTCGCTTCTGGTAGACAGCTTATTCCTCCTTCTTTTTTTTTAGCATTCCTATCACAGTCGTCTCTAACCTGCTGACCCACCGAACGTCCTTCCCCGGGCCGTGGCGTTCGGCGTGGCGTGATGACTGTCATAAATAATTTTATGGATTAGTCCTGGCATTATGCCGATTGAATCAATTATTGTTTGTTCCGCAAATCATTCGCCGAAAGCGGACGTAAAAGTTCTCCATTAGGAAAATATGCTACTATGCACGATGGAGGATAGTGGAATAAGGCATAGGAGGAGAATCTTCAACGTACGAAAGAAATGATTTCTGTTGGTAGAATGGACAGAAAGAAAAAGAAACTAAACACACGACGAAATTATTTTCGAAGCGAGAAGATACGGAAGTTTCTATGTTCAGTTTTTTCGTTCTATGTGTATTGGCATGTCACGAGTGATCAATTATTAACCACGTGATAGATACGATTTTTCCAGCATAAAAGGAATGGTAATGGATCAATGGATCCGGAAAAATGCTAAGCTTTTCCGGCAGCTTTCAGGCTACGAGAGTATTTCTCTCATTTTCTTGGGAAATTTTGAAGCAATCATTAATTGGTTCAACATTGTTTGATTATCTTCTCGTTTTCTAACACCTTTGGAAAAACTATTAGAACCTTGTTACTAATAAAAAAGAAGTGACAATTTGAAAAAAAAAAAAGGTGTCTCCTCTTTATTTGGCTGGTGACAAATAAAGCTCGGGAAAAACTAACATGGCAGAACACGAAAATAAAAGCAACTAACGACCTGCATAGAAGGAAATAAATAGGACCATAAATTAAACCCTTAACGCAATTTCTTCCGGAAATTTCACAATCTCCCTTGCTCGGTCCGTAGATTGCGAAACGGTGCATGGAAATAAGCTGCACTAAACGACACGCAAGAAAAAAAACAAAACTGAAGTAGAAAAAGCGGAACCTTACGTGGCGGGAATGAGAATGTGCAAAGTAATGTTTACACCGGAAACGGAAGGTACACGGATAGTGTTGCAGGTCGTTTGAAGCGCTGACGACACAGGAAAATCGCAGGAAGACCGCGTCCCCCTTTCCCCCCGGCCCACCTCTGAAGCAAAATGGGTGAGGAAAGAACATGTAAACACCATTTTTCTCCCAGCGCGTGTGTTATTTTTCCATCCTAACTCAAGGAAAAGTCATCCACCATCGAAGATGCGAGACGGCGCACGGGAGCATTGAAATCCTGCCGTGAGTGAATGGAAAGCGGGTGGCAAGATGGAAAACCGTTGGGAGCGGGGGGGGGGGGGGGGGGGGAAATGTCTCATTATCACCCTGTGCATGTCGTTGCAGCTCGTCGTCGGAAGTACTTTCGTATGCAAATGGTGCGTTCCGAGGCAGGAAATATGACCACAATTTGTAAGCGTTGCTGGGCAGATTAAACTAAGGTGGCCACACAAAGGCACACAAGACACAAGCAAACTTGAAAACACGAGCTGGCTGTTTAATGGTACCAACTTTACTTCATTTTGAAACGTCAAACATTGAATTCATATATTTAAACATGTTTGAAAACTATCAACTAAAAGATGTTGCTTCAAACAAATGTGTGAGTTTATGTTCAGAAGTTGCAATATAAACAGCTTTTAACTTTCCGATACTTTAAAGTTGAATACAGCATGAGAATGTTTGTAAACTTTGTTTACATGTAAACCTTGTTTACAAAACGCGATCGATGTACGGTGACAGGTGACGGTGATCGAGGTAGAGGTGGCAACCGACAGGCGATAGGAGTCGGAGTTAGATTGCGGAATTAGCGAGAACGATTGTTCCAACGGGATGAGCGGCAGGAAGAGATAAAGGAAGGCGCCGCGGACAGAAAGGACCATTCAGTTGGAAAAAGCGTTCTTTGCATTTTTAATTTGGAACCTTCGTGATACAATAAAGAAAGTTGCAAGTAATTGCATAAAACCAACGCAACATTTTCCAACAATGTTATTTTATAACGTGCGCGTGATGTATCTTTTGATCACGTCTCAACTCCTTCTCCAAATAGGGCTTGAAAATCATGACGACATGCCGTAAATTGTCCATGTCAAAGAGTACAATTTACCATTTGAACATTTCTATCATGTTCGCACGGAGTTAAATTGCACCGAGCACAATTCGATGTGGGCAAGTAACGCTGAGAAGGTGCCAGCTATAGGGGTCGAGTTCAAGCTTCTGTTCGGGTTGCCTGTTGGCAGCCGAGTTTATTTGGTGCGGGTCGAAAGGCAGCGCAGTTCGCTTTTCCTGTGACTGCTTTCCAGGTGCCTTGGAGTCTCGGAAGATCCAACCCCGACCATGAAGGATGCAGTAAGCCAGCCAATTCCGGTGCACCATCGTTGCTTGCCGGAGCAATTACTAGCTGCCGACTAACGAGTGCATTCTGCTGGATGAGACGCAAGGCAAGGCGAAAAGGGGGGAAGAAATCTTCTTAAATAATACACGAAATGTGCGGTTGCAATACATCCGCCTTGTGTTGCTCCACGGGGGGATTTTTTTTTCTCCTGGTCAAAAGTTCTCAAGGTATTGCACAGCGGTAAACGTACAAACACACACACACACACTCTCACTGAGAAACGTTAAGTGGAACACAGGAAGAATCTTCCAATCCAATTCCACCCTGCAACAATGCTTCGTCCGAGAAGCGAAGAAATAGGATTACGACTTTGCCCTTTGCCGATCGGAGACAATATTTTCTATTGGTTTATTTCATCGCCGGAAGCACTGTGTGGCCCCTTCTCGTATGTCATCGGTGCAGTTGCAGAAGGAAATAACAACGTTTCAGTGCGGTAAAATTTCATTGTTCCTCCACCAAATGACGTTGACCTTAATGCTGCACATGACCGCGAAGGCGACTGTGAATGATCGTTGCACGGATTGTTCGGCATTAGAGAGAAGTAGCTATTTCTTTTTGAAGCATTATCCCTGGTATGCGATAACTTCATTGGCTTATAAACAACGAGAGTATAAGATTTTGATAATTGAATTTTGAACTTTGCTTTGCTTTACTTGGTCTAACAAAAAAGCATTCCTTCCAAGCATTGGAATAACGATATCTTGCTCCATTGTTAACCGGTGGAAAAAAGGAACCCGAACTGAACCAACTTGACAAGTACCTAGTAGCACTGCTTCATGCAAGAACAAATTCGCTGGCCATAAACACGCCGACAAGATGAGCTTGTGTGGAGTGTCGCTTCCGGTGGGAAATTCGAAGTAAATCGAACCGTAGGAGACCGTGTTATGCTTTGGTGAATATTTAGGTTTCCAACTTATTTGCGCCTCGGGTGGTGGCACGGAACATGGGGCAGAAAAGGAGCAAACAGTGACGGTAAACTTGCTGCTCGCTTAAAGATTGTGCAGCACCGGCTGGCCTACCGTAGGGCGTCCAGGTTTTGACCCAGTTCCAGCCCCCGAGGGTTCGGTTCTCCCCTGGTGGCCCGACCGAAAGGAAAGTCATATCGAAACCCAGCTAGGCGCATATCTAAATAAACAAGTGGAAAGTGGAAACTGGCATCTTGCGCCACCCCTCGAGGAAGTGTCAACCTTCGCCCGCTGATAGCTTCCCTCTGCACCGCGCCGACTACCCGAGATGGCTTTTAGATTTTTGGCAATCGCTGCTCGGCGGAAGCAGCGGAGCGTCCTGGCTCCTGACCATCCAAGAAGCACGGGTTCCTAAGACTCCAGCGTTGCTGAGTTCGCCTCGACTTCGGTTCTTTTTCTTTCGGATCTGCTTCACCTTCCTTCGCGCAACCGTAATGTTTGCCGCCGGCCAACACCAACTTTGGCTGTTGGAAGAAGTTAAAACTGGCTGCCAAATGCCGCCCCGGTGTGTTGCGCCTGTGCCTCACAAATTCAATTCCATTTTATATCTCTGGCTTAAGCGCCTGCCATGAGCGCGGAGAGGGACGATGGCTGCCGGAGGTGCAAAAACGAGAAAAGCCAGAGCATTTTCGACCCCGGGAGCGATGCGAAGCGATGCTCCGGATTCCTTTTCGTATATTCGGGGCCGAGTTTCCTTCTTCCCCCCCCCCCCCCCCCTTTTTTTTTCTTTTAGATTTTTCGGGAAGTGGCCCCTGGGTTGAGGATTACATCCTTTCCACTCCAACGGAGCGACGGTATCGTCTTTCTTGTGAATTTACCTTCTTTCGCAACGCCATAACTTCCTCGGCGCCCTTTTCCTTCCATGGGTGAGTGTTGCCATGGGTTTTTGTTGGACCGGTCACATGCACACAGTCACACCAGTGCACAGGAAGCAAGAAACATTCCGAGGTCGAGGTTTTGAGCTTCCTTCGGATTCATTCACCAAAGGAAAAGTACGACACCAAGCTGCGGAAAGCACAATGACCTCGTGCTGGGCCTGCTTTGGTTGCGGAAGTAGACTTGGAGGTGTGCTCCAGCCTCTCGGCAATGTTCTTCCGGTACAAGTTTGGCCGATGTGACTCCCTACCCGTCCCCAAACCTCACACGGACTTTTCATCTTGGGTTCGCTCCACCTGACAATAATAGAGGCTGAACTGAATTTTTCTGGCTCACCCCGGAGTAGCATGCGCGCTCCAGGTGATGCTAGCGGTGGAATAAATAATCCGATCCCCGGTATACCAGGGTGCGTCTGCGAAAATGGTCACCGGGTGACGGGGGTGTGGGAGGAGACTACAAGGTAAGTTTCCGTGCGGTTGACAAGTCCTTATGCTAATGCAGAAAGAAACACAATTACTGCTCCCGTAGCTTTTGTAAGTTCATCCGCTTTGGATTTTCCGGGACTGGATTTGGGGGGGGAGGGTGACAGTTTTTCTTCACGGGGACTTCCACGCCCGTTTGCCGTCGAATTGGCTTCGTCACACCGAGTCAGCTCCGCTAAGCTCTCCGTTGATTGCTTGGTGACCGGAAACGATTCCAAGCCGACTGGTGGGGTTATTTGTTTCTTACGACTTACGGTTTAAAGCACTTAGAGAGAGTTTGTTTAAACATTTATTTATATTCATTTATTGAGAACGGAAAAACAAACATTGCTGCATAATTGATCATGTTAAACTTTTGATAAAATACGATACATTCAAACGGATCTCAGCATTCGTTTGATCGAAAACAAATTCCTTCCCACAAGTGTTATGTTCGGTAACATATTCCCAAAGCGTAGTTATCTAGCTCGGGTTGGCGTTTTACCGAAATCCATTAATTTCGCTCGAGTTAAGTGCATGTGTTTGACTTTCGGTTAACGTTCAGGCGGCTTTGTGGTTGCTTTTTCCCCGTAAATCCGTAACATGTTGGCCCACCATCCCATCCCGCACCGACTGCTCCACATGCGAATGCCCAAAACGCTTGCCGAAACAGACCGCCGAAAAACGGCAAAGTTTCTTGCAAGAAGCCTCCTTTAAAGCGCTCACCGGAGAGTTGTATCCGTGCCGGATCAAACCGATAAAATATTCACAACCTTTTCGGCGCAGCCTCGCCAAAGTCCCGCAGCGCTTTGATGACTACTGCCTGCGAGGAGAAGTTAAAATATCAACGAAACAAAAAAACACAGCCTCTAGCATTAATTACGCCAACCGAGTGTAGGCATGCGGGTGGGTTTTTCGAGATGGTTTCTAGCATAGGAGGCATAGCACCGGGCCATGGGTTCTGTCAGCGACAGCAAAAGGTGCCGCCCCGGAGGGCGGGTGTAACAGCGAGCAAAGCAAATATTAACCTGCGTGATTGCGCAAACATTGCCAATATCAGTTTGATTACGGTGTAAGTGCGACCGAGGCATGATGGGAACGTTTGCACGAAACATTTGGCAGGAGAAAAAAGAGAAAAATCTTTCCCGCTTTCTGTTGCTTTTTTCTCTTACCCTGGGAAAGGACAACTGGGGCTGGCCGTAGGCGTCCATGTGTGAGCCCTCGCAAACGTTTGGACACGCGTATTTTCGGCACGCAAAAGCGCAGAACTGCGCACGTCAGCATGTGCGGACACATGGGGGAGGTGGAAAAAAAAAGGAACAGAATAATGTTTTGGATAGATAAACGAAGCGCAATTTGCTGGCTGTTCCTCCTCCCGGGGGTTGGACTTTGGGTTGGACTGTCAGCTTTGGTAAAGCACCTTTTGCCTATTTGCAATGAATTTATACAATTTGAAAATGGTTTTATTTTATTTTATTTAAGTTAACCAGTCCATAAGCCACTTTGACTTCACTCCATTTAACATCATTCGGAATGTTTCTTCGGCATATTCGAGTGCAAACTTGCCAAGACCGACTCTGCACACTGTTCTGAAGCGGGAGAATTTGTTCCTCCCAGTTTCCCTCATGTCAATTTTTGCTTCGGTCAGCGCCCTTTCGGGCATACCGTAGTCTCGTTTGATGCGAACCACATAAAAGCCACCCATTTAGCACATCCCCAATAGTTAACTTTAACATCTTTACTGCCACGAGCCGCCACCGTCTGAAGGTGCCACTAAATTACCGCTACGTTACCGACCCACCGACCGACCGGTGGACCTTTTGATATCGGGTGTGACGCAGTGTAGTAAAATGCTCATCTTAACCGGCGGAAAATTCGTGCAATCCCGTGGCCCGGGTCTGCCCTCGGAATGTGTCTGCCTGCGGGACACACGTGCGTGGCGATAAGGTTTTATTAAAGGCGAAAACAGTACCACCGAGACGGATGCAAAAAAGTCAATCCTCAAAGACCTGGTCCTCCAATTTTCCCGACTTCCACCAGTCCAGCTCTCGGAGGGATTTTGAAGGTTTCAAAGGAGTGTTTTTTTTTTGTTTGGTTTTGGAAATCTTTATCAACTCAAAGAAAAAAATTCTGCCCGGGTTTCTGGCTAGCACGCCGAAGCTCGCTCCGTCTGAGAATCGCTTTACTGCAGGAGAATCAGCCTTAGCTTATGCTGTTTACTTTTCCACTTTTGCCGTAACCGTCTGGTTTGGGTTTTACTTGTTCTGCTGCCGGCGACACCAGTGCAGATTTTCCTAGCGAGTGTTTGTGCATTCCGTTTCAAACGCTTTGCGTCAGTCAGATTATACGATACGGTTGCACCGTGTTCGACGAGGTGTAGAGTAAGCTTTTCTTACGAGTTTTCCCTCGCTCGATAGAAGGGAATCCGTTTTTGGGTCTTGTATTAACCTTCGCATGTAATCTAATATTTATTACGCTCAGCAGTACCAGTCAAATGTTACTCTCGGCTATGGATCAAAGCACAATGAAAAACTTTGTTCCATTCCGTTCGTAAATCATCGTAGACATATCTACCGTGCCATCCGGTTGCACGAGAAAAGATTTACCAACTTAATGCACGCATGCTCGCCCCAGTACCCCGTTGTGTGAGTTTGCTACGGTTGCGATTCTCTTACCATGAATGAAATAACTTCAAAGGGTTCCTCGTGCCTCACGCGCATCACCGAGCAATTAAACATGTATAGCCTGTTCGTTTCCATTCAAGCTCGAGCAAACCAGCGCTGAATGATTGATGTGAGAAAGTTTTCCTCGGCGATAGAGATGTAACATTATCACGAAAGCTACCTCTGAAAGGTGTCATGACGCGTGAAGGAAGAAAGAACGAACTTCTTTTTTTTTTTTTTTCATTCCTCCAGACCGTTGGTTCGCGAGGGCTTTTTCCGTCCCGCATGGGCCAGGACTATCTCACCTTTCGGGCCGATAAATTACTTTCATTATCGGGGATTCTTTAAGGATTTCACCTTACTACGTGGTTTGGACGGAGCTGCGGTCGGAGCACAGCGAATGCGACACTCCGACAACGGAACAGCTACGATCAAGTGTAAATAAGCATGGCATTAAAACAGGGCCCGAGGAAATTTTCCCAACGAGGGGCAACAGTGGCGGTACAGCGGGGGAACAGAATTATGACCGTTGTGCGTCTTTCATCAGCAGCTCTCGTGTGCGGGATGGTTTTCCACCGGGACATCGTGAACGCTCGTTCGGTGGTCGGAGGGGGAAAGAAAAACGCACGCCCGACGCAAACGGAAAAAAAAACGGTGGCATGAACGATGGTGGTCGTTTCCCCAGGATGCCGATTTCTTGCATGTTCTGTCAACGATAATCTGATGATGTATGATATTTCCGTTTCGGTTTTATGCTCCGTTGTTTTGCACCGTTTCGCAACGGGGAAAACAACATGACGCACGGAGGAAAAACAAAAATAAACACATATACGGGAGTGTGCGTGCGCCGTTTTGGGGATTGGTATGTGTTCCATTCAAGTTTGTGTTTTTTGTTTGTTTTGCCATTCTAGAGCCAGTGCTATCAGCCATTCCGTTGCCATGGTCGTTGAAATTCAATCTATGAATTCACCGCTCCACATCGCTGATGTGTGTGTTCGCTCTGCTGTCATAATGTTTTGTGGTTGATATAATGCTGCCTAACAAGAATATCGTCACAGGTGACTCTTTTCTTCTTCATCTGTTTTCCTCACAACAAACACGTCCCAACGGATAAAAAAAATTAAGTGAAATGTAAATGGCACGTACTGAAAGATGAACGAATATCGATGGCGTAAGAATGGATTGTTTTACATTGCAATCTCCTATCAACGAACAAATTCCCTCGAATTTGATGGGAAACCATCAAACAATCCGTCAAAAGAGGGCACGTGTAATGCGTTTTGCATAACTGTAAGGGTGTGTAGCTCATGTCGCCTGTGAGGTGCGCCACGATGAAGAAAAGTACATTATTATGGCCTAAACTAATTGGTGTACAGTCTTTTGAATGATTTTTTACGACAAACATATGAACTAAATCATATCATTTGTTTTGTTACATTTCCTCAACGCAGGCATTCTGTTTGTGATTTGTTCAGTGTTTTTTTTTCGTTAGCGCCTGCAAGGTATGCAATCGGCGGTACACTGTCAACATTGTTCTACGAAACATGGCCTCTACAAAATTGCTAAACGAAATCTAGCCTATTTTAAATCGTGCGTACTCAATAGAAAGCTCCTCTTAACTACGTATGAAAAGCAAAAACATATTATATTTTTTTAAATTCGTGGAAAAAGACAATGAATCGTATCTTCCGGAGTTCACGTAACAGTTCATAATGATTGTTTGCCGCATGAGGTAGCCAAATCTTCCCAAATTGTGTTTGCTCCTCTGCGTCAATGTAAGATATCCAGAATAGAGCAGTATAGCAACAAAAAAAAACCAGATATCATACGCCACAGGGTGACGCAAAACAACCACGTTTAAGATGAGCAAAAGGTGATAAATTGAATATCCTTCCACAATTTGCACTCGTATTATGCGGAAGCATTCGGCTGGAAAACTGGCACTTCCTTGCCGCGTGTGCCCCACCCCCACCCTACCCCTGCTTCCCGCTGCTCGTTTCCGCTCGCCTGTTCCCGGCACAATTACCTATCCTTCGACGGCGGTACGACGACGACAACCCCGGACTGCTGGTGGCCATCTCATTCATCATTCAGCCTCTTTTCGTCAGGTTCCGTCTGCCGGCGGGTGGCGGCCCTTGAGCCCTGGCAGCGCCGGTTTGTCGCTCGCACCCTCGTCACTCCGGTTTTCAACGTTTTACAGACTCAAAACTCAATTAAATTAATTGTTTCCCAGGCGAAAGGGAATATGCCACCGGCAATTTAATTTGCCTCTAAATGAATTTTCGTTCCAATGCGCACTTCCCTCTTGGTACGAACCGTTTGTATGTGTGTGCTTGTGTATGTGTGTGTGTGCCTGGTGGCGAATGACTCGAGTGACAGACGTGGAGCAATCGCAAAATGGGTCCTTTGCGCCTCGCGCCAGACACGAACACCACGCACACGGGTCCTGCGGTAGCTTGTCCTTTCACACCCGTGTCCTCGAGGGAGGCGAAGGCAGAGGTGGTCAGTCTTTGCGGTTCACAAACCCCTCGCGTCAACATTATCCGTCAAACGAGGCTGTGTCTGTGTATGTCGCTCGCATATGTGCAACCCGAACCGGTCAACGACGAACAAAAACCCGCGTCGCTCTGAGCCTGTCGAAAAACCCGGCAATGGCTTTGAATTAGACTTTTTCCTGGGTATTCTTAATTAGATTTTGATTGATTACCACAAGTCCATTTAAACTCCTTTACTTCTGCGAATCGCAACTGCGAACGGAAAAGGCAGCAAACTTCAGCGAAGAGATTGGACAGCAGAGCTCGTTCGGGTAGAGAATGGATTTCATTTTAAGATAAATGGAAGACAATGTTCCAGATTCCACTCTGAATGGTCCGGTGGCACGCAATATTGTTACAATCAACTCAGCAATGTTGTTAAACATGAACGAGTTCAGTTTCGGAAGCCACTGGGCGGTTAATTTTTATTCGTTTCGGAAGCTTTTGATTTACAAAATAAATGGATTTTAATATCGTACATTTAACCTCATTGAATGGTTGGAATTAAACAACTCATACTTTCCATCAACACTTAGAAGCGCAGATATTTTACTCGATCATCCTATTCCCAGGCTGTCGTTTTGATAAGTTTCTTGAAAGTATTTCAATTAACAGCAACAAAGAAACGAGGTTTTAACAGAAAGGAAATCAAACGGTCCAACCACCATGGGACCCGCAAATGGGGCAACATTATGATCCGCTACATTAACACTGAGGGATAGATAAAGTTTTCACAGTTTCCTAATCGGAGATCGCATCTTACGAAGAAGAACGGCACGAATAAAAATATAGGGGGGGCCGGGAGCTCCAGCAGAAAAAAAACCTACTAAAGTGGTCGTGTGCTTTCAGCATAACTTTTACTTTGACACAAAAATTGCGCAAACCACTGCTTCAAGCGTGCTGTTGACGGTACCATGTTCATACTCCTCTTTCACACTTTCCATACATCTGTACCTAAAACAGTTACAGTGCAAAAAAAAAAAAACTAGAAAGACACTCGAACTGCAGCCAAGAGAATACCACTGAAAATTTGAAATTATGCTTCCCGGAACGATTTTTACTGCTACCCTTAGCATGTTTTCGGTTCGACAAGCGGATAAAGTGTCGCAAAAGTTTTTACTCATCGTTTATTTCTCGCTTTAGGGTTGTGTCGATGATGGGATTTTTTTTTTTACAGTCCCTAGTTCTTGTGTGTAAATGTGTGCTGCGTATGGATGTGAGTAGTTGCACTGGATGAAGACAGTTCAACCGCATAAGATAGCAGTTTAGGTGATACTAAGCTTGGAAGAGAGGAATGAATTACCTTTGCCGGTATAAACGTTTTTTAGGGTGCTTTAAGTAAGTCTTGAACTAAACATATTCGCTTTTTTGAACAGGTTTTAATATTATGGTTTGAAAATTATCCTTCTTGTCTTCTCGTTTACAATATTTTCCATTGTTTTAAAAAGCACGTTGCTGTTTTAATTTGTTTCCATGTTTGTTATGTTTCCATTTTCTTAATACCACTTGAAACACCACACTTTTTCGTGAGGATTATTACGCATTACGCTGAGCGATACTCACAATCGTAACGCAGCTGCATCGAATTCGTTGCATCAGTAGCAACAGCCACATTCCGCTTAGCCGACAACTGATGGAAAACTTTCCAAGATGAAAGCTTGCAGACAAGAAACAACGACATCGCTGTTCTTTTTGTTTTAGTTTTATTTTTATTTTGCTTTTTTATTTTTCCGATCCCAGCTGGTCTTCTGCGGTCTGCGTCCGCCTTTGCCACCCGTCCGATCGCTCCTGTCTCGTTCCCTTTGCGGTGCACTTTTTTTTTTTTGATCCCTTGCGCACCGAACCGTGCCGGCAAAGGGAAAAGAATGAAAATTAATTGGATTTTTGTATTGAAATGCTCCCAACTTCAATTAAACTTTTTTAATAATTTCTGAAGAGTTCCTCACTTTCGCCCCGACTCGTACCGAAGATGATGCGCACCCGGATGATGTGCTCAACGTTCATGCCACGCCAGTCTGGGCACAATTTCCGTGCAACGGGTTTTTCGTTGAACTGCAGCTACAAAAAAAAAAAAAGACCGGCAGCTCTGCCAACGGAAATAATAATATTTAAACACTCCCAAAAGAAGAGGAACGTTTATCGTTTGGCTCGCCTCGTAGCAGAAGACGAAAAACAATTGTGCAAGATATAATATGGTACGTTGCTGATATTCGTTCGGCAATCGAGAATCGTGACAGAGTTGTATGCATTTTTGCAAAAAGCACACAATTGATTGTTTTAAATTAAGGAGTGAGTCAACGAGGTTCACGTTTTATTTATCATACTTTCTGTATATTTTTTTTCAATACTAGCTTATTTGCTAGCAAACTTTTAGCATCTTTTGATACATTTGCAATGTACACATTATTAATGAATCATTCAAAACATGCGCAACTAACACGACACACATTTTCCCATCGACTGGAAGCAGCCGGAAATGTTGCGTCCAAAGCGGTAGTTGAAAATGAGAATATAATTACGATGCTTTTAAGTATTATCGCTCTTCCACCTCCACGCAACTGACGCTGACACTGGAAGCGACGCCGAGGTCCTAATGACTACATCGGGCGCACTGGTGGAGGCGCCCGGTAGCCCACGCCAAACCGGAGCTCTAAAACACCCAAAAGTGGAAGCATGGCCTGCGAGCTTGCGTGAAGTGCCAACCGTTTGCCAGCGTCATCGAATCGATTCCATCAGCTGCTGCGTCCCACAACAGCCGACGAGGGCTCATTGGCCGGAAAGTGATAAAAATTTAAGACACCTCGTTAGCCCCGAAGCACAGTGCGAGGTTGGAGGCAAACCGACAGCATCTTGGCGACGGACGGGCGGAGACCGGAGCCATAAAACGACATGCCGGGGCACTCGGATGTGGGACCCTCGAAACGAACGACAATTAACGGTATAATGTTTGGACGTGTGCTGGCGGCGGCTGCTGGGGAACTCGGATGCGTTTCTTGCGCGTCCTGGTTACGGTAACGCGACGTGTTTAACGGTTTATTCCTGTTGCCGCTTGCCACCGCAGGCACGCACAGCACGGCAACCTTGGCAGCCAGGTGGTGCGGATGGATATGGCTGCCTTTCACGAAAATTGCGCACTCCTCAGTTTACATAAAATCTTGAATGGCATGTGCGTGATTATTCTTCTCGCGATTGTGTTCGTCTCAATAATGTTCTTTTTTTTATCATCTTTTCTTTTCGTTGCAGGTAAGATTCGTGATCATCCGGTGAGCAGTGGTTGGAATTCGATCGCCTCAAGACAGTAATTTCTATCTTTACAAAAAGTATATCATGAGGTTGATTATAAGTGTCACAGCTATAACATGCAATTGCCGTTCTGTTATACAAATTGTTCGAATTTTTCAAATAATGCAACAAAAAACGTAAATGTTAATTTGGTCAAGCTTTAGGGAGTTTCTTGAGAGTAGAAATCTCTCACTTGCATGTTTTTATCGTTTAAAAGCTCAAAATAAATTGTGATCCTATTATATTGGCCACCGTTCAAACGAGCAAAGCATATGATGCCAAAGTCAGTTGTTGTGGACAGAATTATGCGGGTAGTGGTTATTAGCCGTACATTTTTTTCTTTTTCTTTCCCATTTTTCTGTCATGGCGCCCCGCCAGCGAGGAAAAAATGAGGAGGAAAAAATGCCCCCTAAGTGTGATCCCGTGTAAACAATTTTTGAAAAACTCGCAAGCCCGCATGAAAGCAGCTAAAACCAAAACCAGAAGCTTAGCAAAAATGAAGCAGAAAAAAAACAGAATAAAGTGGCAACCAAAAGCGACAAGCTCAACCGCTACATTTAGCCGGGGGTTGACACTTTTTGGTGGAAAACTGTCGGTAAATAAAAGGAAATTTCCATCGCCTGCAGCATTTTGGTTTTGGATGTTAGGCAAACTTACCTTCTCCTGCTTTGCGCTTTTGTGAGGTTAACTTTTTTTTTATTTGCTACGCGAGGTGTTTCAAATGGTTTTATCGTTTCACCAAACGAAAGAGTGAGGATCAAAGGGGTTTCCTTTCAATCATATGCAAAGTTCACTTAACCATAATCGTAAGTTGTTTTAATACGGCTGCGTTTAATAAATTGAAGCAATTTTCAATACAAATACTGTTAGATTCAAACACGGAAAATATAAAAAGGAATTTAGTTGGCATTTCTTCCCTCTATCATTTGGATCTAGAATTTGGAGACTCATTTAGAGACAGACTCAGAGATGTACCAACGGATGGAAAACAGCCTCTAATCATTGAAGTGATGCAAATTGTATCCTTCATTTTTCTCATATTTTCACGCAAAATCCCTGTTTTCGAACAAACAAAACAACAGAACCACACTTGTACAGGTTAACGGTCTAATTGCTCGGTTTTTTTGTTCCCCGGGCTCTGTTCTGCATTGTTATTGACGCACATATTTTATCTCCAAGCGCAAGCGAGCTGCATTCACCGCTCTAGACCCTCATCGGCACGCAGGACGGCCAGAGCTGCTAACGACAAAATTTAAGAGGCGCTTTTTGTTGCTCACCTCCACTTCAACCGGCGAAAGCGCGTTGTGTTGGTGCGCTTTCCAATCGGCCGGAGACAATATTTCCCAGAGGATAAAAGAAGCCAGGTTTTTGCAGCGCGACTAAGCCCCGCTTGCCCGGCCTACCTTTACAAGCCCCTAGCGATCGAACCGGTCAAGAAGTAACGTCCGAATGGACCGTACTACGAATTGGTTGACTTCGAGAATGAGGTATCTCCAGAGCCTAGAACGGTCACCTGCATGGTGGACGGATTTTCCATCCCGAGCAGGATTGTCACACTGTTTGTAGTGTAGTGCTTTCCCGGTTTTGCTTCGTTTTAGTCCTTTCCAGGCATTGTGTGCAAACGGCTATTTTACACAGTGTCCGCAGTCATTTGCAATCAATTTCGTTCACTTTGTTGTCGGGAGTGTTTTTTTTTTTTTTTGTTCCTCTTCGCTCGCTCTACTGTTAAGCGGAACAAAACAATCCGCCCCTCCCCCTTTCGGAAACATCATGTTGGAGTTGGAGTTGGAGGAAAAACTACTCGGTTTTCTCGCAAACCCCACGCCCTCCGGCGCTGCACCGGAGAAGCCAAACCGAAGGGTTGGAAAATGGAAACTATCGGAAAATTTTATTCATAATTCTGCACCGTTCCACCGATGGATGAATAATGGTGGTGGGCCACTGTTGCTCGAACCAAAAGCTCGACTCTGGCGCATCGTCATCGCTATCGGCTACAAATGGCACAACCGAACATCTCCGTACATCGATTCCGAACGTGTCGTAATCGAAATCGTTGCCGTTTGCTGTTTCGATCTCGTTTTGCTGAAGAAAAAATAAAAACGGGGGACGAGTTACCGTGAGGGAGAAAACAATCCTCTTCCCGCCAGCGAATGGTCAGAGCAGTTCCCTAACCAACAGAGGAAAGGATATCCCCCAGGCCGGATCGTCGGAAATGAAAATCAATCGATGAAAGGATACTCCGGGTTTCGCTGGCTTTTTTGTGCTTCCATCGTTCGATCGTTCTGATTTCCTTCTATTTTTTACCCCTCGGTGTCGGTCAGCAAGCTTCTCCCAGCCCCCGTAGCTTATCCGGCGTATCCCGTATCAATCCCAACAGACACACTTTTCGCTGCTCTCGCTTGTCCGTCTCCGTTCCGGCTGTCTCGTCAGCAAATTTTTCCACCGGTGTTTCCGTTCTTGATTTGAAAAATTTGTCCCCATTCCCTGCACGGTCTTTCACTTCGTGTTTTCGTTCGCAAGAGAAGTTTTCCTGCTTCTCCTCGCCGGTACCGGCATGGTGACATAGTTCGGGAAGACACCAGAAAAGAAGGTGGTACAAACAAATACTCCGTATCATGGCAGAAGTGTGAACGCCGGAGGGGGGAAGGGGGGTGGGGGAGGAGAAAGCAAAATGTTGCCACTGTTGCAAAATAAACTGAACCGAAACTTTAATTTGTCCAACCAAAATATTTGCCAACTTCCCGCCTAACTGGCAAACATCTATCAACCGCCGCTCGCAGCAGAAACCGAGCGACGGTGAAAAGCACAAGACAACGATTTCTTTGCTCGTCAGGAAAGAAGAAGAAAAAAAAAAATCCGAATCCGAATGCTGAGATGAGCAGCAGTTGAACAAGGGATATTCTCATCTGCGTCAGTTCCATCGATGGAGCAAAATGGACTCATTCGAGAACTATAAATACGATCGCAAGATTTATTGTAGTTTAATTTGAAAAATGTTTCGCTACTGTTCCCAGCCCACTTTAGACCGTCCGTAAGGAAGGTCCTTACACTTACCAGGAAGCACATTTCCAAACAATATGTTCAATTCTTGTCCATTCGTACAACGATCATCTTTTATTCAGATACATTTGTTACCTCAACGGGAATTTCTCAGCCACTTTCTCGTCCAAGTTCTTGCGTCGATGGGCGGGATGCTGAGAAAGACACTAGCTTAGCTTGGCAAAAAGAAAAAAAAAGAAACCTCACCACCAGAACCGAATAAGAAAACCTCGAAAAACTTTATTTAACGCTTCACCGCATTCGGAGAGTTTGCGCCTTCGTTAGTGAAAGCGCGCGCGGTTCGGCGTACGCGGCGTTTCGGGGTGGAGCCGTTCGATTGGAACCACTTTCCGGTATGGCGGTCCTATTCAGCGCCGAGGCAGGCACAACTTAAAATGGCAAACGATCAGTTTCGAAGCCGGTTGGGGCGGTGGTGCCGGTCGCGGCGGTGAAAAGCAAGTTGAAAAAAGGGAAATGCTTCATTTAAAAATGCTCATTGTTTCCAGCGACGATTGACTAACGTTTGCCGGCATTGTTGCCGGTTCCGGATTTTTGTCCTATCGCTGCTTCACTCTGCTCGTGCTGCCGTATGCCGGCGTATTGGGCTTCCTAATTGAAGTATTTAAAACAAATAGTGCAGCACTTGGTCCGCCCTGTTTGGGTTTGCTATTTTGTCGGAAGTTTCCGACAAACTGTCTGCAGACGAGCCGGTGAGGCGAACGGCAAGCCAAAGACGAGAGTACCATCGGTAAAGAAATTCATTCCGAGTAAAAGTTGCGCACAAAGCTCTTCTGGTAGTTGCGGGGAAAGAGAAGCACGCAAAATCTTCCAAACGTAACGATTCATCTAAGGAAGAATGCACAAGTGCATGTTGAAATTGAAATTGTGTTGCAATTTCAATTGTTTTCGGAGAACTCTTCTTGGGCTTAGGAACAAAGCTAGTTTTAATTATGTTTGACTCTTAATTTGCTTATTTATGTGATACTTCCTCAAACAACCATATTACAGTTCAAAAGCATACGAGTTGTTTGAATCAATTCATTGAAAAGACCCAATGAAAGCCATCATGTTCTGCATTTTAGACACTTTAAGCGAAGAAACTGCGGGCCAGCGCTTGGCATCGGCACGGTCTTGATCCTTAAATCAAATATATTATGCTGCCTAAGCCGTGGCATTATGCGCCAGACACAACACCGCGTATGTTTATGCTGTTAATAATGCTGAAAGGTGATCAAGTGCCGTTCGAGTACCGGAATGATTTGCAAGACAAGACTGGACTGGCTGTCGTCCGTGCTCTTCTGGCAATCGTCATTAAAGGATCACTTGCAGCCGAGTGTCGTTAGAACCGTGTGGAGCGCGTCGATGGATCGGCCGATTGGATGCTGCGCTTGCTTGTCTTCTCACCGGTATGACCACAACGGCCCATCACTCCTTCATTTCATCCCCTTCATTCGCTCCACTCCGACTGACTCAAGAGGTGGCAAACTGCTGGGCCTGCTGCTGCTGCTGCTCCTGCTAGTAAACCACAGGGGATTTTGCTTCCGGGCGCAATCAGTGTGCGCCTTTTTGATTGAGTAAATTTAATTAAATCTTCCACTTCATTTAACGCAACTTTAAACAACTCTCCTCAGACGGCGATGTCGGCCCCGAAGACGATCGTCCGGTTGGGAAAAAGGCGAAAAGCAGACGAGCCATTTGTAGTGGCGTTGCGCTGCGCTCGCCTCGGAAATTGCTCAGGTGCACGCACCGAATGTAGACGTAATAAGACGGTGGAAATAATGGCATCGATCCGTCGGCACTCCCCGTTCCGGATCCCGGATTTGAACCCGACAAACAAAATCACTCCGAACCCACCGAAGTCCCACCGGTGGGAATCGAGGCCTTCCCGAGGAGAAAAGATTGCTAAATAGATTTTCATTCATCTCAGCGAAGATGTTGGCCTGACTGACACGATGGCAAACGGGGGAAAGCGTAGAAATCAACCACTGTCGGACACTCCTGGGACCCGGTTACAGCTGCAAAAAGGCCAAGGTCTTTTGAACGAAGCGAATGCTCGGGGCAGAAAAACGCAAGCGTGCACAAAAGAAACTTCACGACTCTTAGTTTCTCGATCCGGGGAACTAAACTTTAAATAATAAATGAGCTTTTCGATTGAAAGGCAGTCAGCGGCTATTCGTTCGTGCTGCAACAGCATGAAGGCGAACAAACTCCACGCCACTTTGCTGAACGGGAACCGGAGCTGACCGCTTGAATCCGATGATGACAAAATTTAATTTCCCTGGATGGTTCACCCCATCTTCGATGGATCCTTAAGCGGTGTCTGCCGGGAGTCGATGCTATTGATAACTTAATGATGTTCCATCAGAGTAAAACAAAAAACCCGTGTTATTGTCGCATGCGTTTTGTCACAACATTTGTAGAGTTTGCAAGAACTGGTTTTCAGCAGTTTTTATAATTGAATTACACTTTCTGAGAAACAATCAGTCAACATTAGCAATGTGTTTTGTTTAATTTCTATTTTTAACAGTAATCGGTAATCTTTATTCTTGAGGAACATCCACAAAACTTACGTTGCTCTTGAAACTTACGTTGCTTTTTTTTACTTTACTTGAAGTGTCAAAGGTTCGGGACAAAAACAAAGACAGCACAAAAGTTTAATGCAGTGCTTTCGTGGTAAAGTTTGCTCAATAATGTATCCCATTCAACTAGCGATAAGAAAGTATATCCAATTTTCAACGAACGGCGGAGTAACGGTGGCAGGAGTTTGGGAAAATGAATTTGTGTTCGTTGGTTTCCGCCAAAAACTTTACATTGGAGGAGCGAGAAGTGTGGTTATTTGTAAGTATCATCGTAAAATAACAATCATTTCATGCGTCAAGTATTATAAATGGTTTGCAAAAGTTGACCAGAGCTAGGTTCCTACGTTTGTAATATATTTCCATCGAACTCTAAGCATGAACTTTCCGTTTAGCTAAAACTTTATCCAGGAGCTATTTTCGTACTTTCGCAGCGCTAGGAAGTTAATGTAAAATAACTTCTTAAATAAACTATCCCATCTCACATCCCGTTCGCTAAAAAAAAACTCGTAATAAAATCTGCTGGTATTTATGCTACATTTTGAGGCTTATCTGCATTTTATACTCTACTTCGGCCTGAAAATGCATATTTTTTCTCCTTCTTACTCTCTCTTTCTCTCGCGCTTTCTGCTTCGCGTTGCATAATTTACAGATTTAAGACTCTTTGGCAGGACAGTGAACTATAAAGGGCACCAGGAAACTGTGCTTTTCGTCGGTATTCCCGCATTCTTTTTTACGGTAGCACTATGAACCCATTCTTATCGTTAGTAGAAACCGGACGGAACCGACGGAAGCGGTAGCTTGGTTCGTATTCAAAAATCGTGACAAACATTACCCAAACAAACGTGCTTGTTTTCTAGTTTTTGGCCACAAACTGAAATATTTCACAAGGCGTTTCCATACCGCGGGTCAGGTTCATCTTTTGCAGTCTCTTTCATTTTGTTTTCTTTCCTTGTCTTCAAGAATTGGGATCGCAGGTTATGCGGGTGGTGATGGTTATAGTTTACACCACTCCGAATGCGCCTTTTCTTGGTTTACGCTCAACGAAAATTCTGTAGAAAACCCACAAACCCTGTGTGTCTCCAAATGTGCACGGTGGTCCAAAAAAGTCCGTGTGAAATTTGAATGTTGAAACGCGAGAAGGATTCCGTTCGCATTTTTTATTGGCAAACATCTGGAATCACTCACACACACACACACACAAAAGCACATCAGTTTCTAGGGCGCTCGGCAGTAAAAGTTCCGCTTTCCCACTTGCGCCATCCAAGCTGCCAAACGTGCCAGGGAATATTTCATTCACACCTCCCGCTAGGGCGCTCCCGCTGACTTCCAGATGAACGTTGGCTTTCGGCGTGTGCTGGCGATGTTTGCGTGCTGTGCATCCATTCTTGCACTGTTTTATTGCATTTTCCGGTTTTCCTCTCCCGCCGGGCGAGGCTACCAGCCGGAATACCGCACCGGCTCAGCGCCATGGGTGCGATCCCGAGGCGTCGGTCGAATCGTTCGAGTCGTGAATTCGCAGCCTCCCGGTTTCTGTCGGTGAAAACCGCTATCCTTTTTTTTTTCTTTTTCCCCTGTTCGGCTCGTTGAGCAAACGGACGCGTCGCTGTCGTAATTCGTTTAGCAACATAGTTGTGCACTTTAAAAATGTGTGCTCCTGTGTAACTTTCTGCACCCGTAGCAAAAACCACCAAACACACCAACACCGGCCGGGAAACATTTCCCGCGTCAAATCGGCAACGAAGGAAAGGGAACGAGGAACACCGCACGAACCTTTCGCTCCCATTTGCCCTGCCCGTTTCTCCGGCACCACCCAGTACGCTAGCAAATACAAACTACACACACACATAAATGCATATGAGGGCGCGCTCGGGTACATTTCCTTTTGCTGAGTAGAAGTAAAAACTAAAATGGCTACAAACGACCGCAAGGTGCGAAGAAGGATTTGCAGGAGAAAATGATGTTGTTTTTTTTTTGTTTTAACTTCCTCCGCCATTCCTGGGAATCACATTTTTCCATTTTCCAAACCACCACCCTTCCTTGAAAAGACGGGAAAAGTGCCTGGAAAGAGTGTTCAGTAGTGGTGAAGTAGTTGCTGAGAATAAAATTCCTCTGCGGAAGTTGGGAAGACTCTTGAGCAGAAAAATTACCTACAAGACGAGAAACCAAGCTAATAGAGAGTTAACAGGATGGATCGCAGTCATCTATGGTTTCAATGTACCGCTTTTCCCTGAATCTTTCTTAATTTCCAAGTATTTTTACTTTATATACAAAATAACGCTTTTTTATTTGTCAAGAACTACGGAACGCCCGTAATTTCAATCGTAATTTTAACATAAAACAAAGAAAAACGCAGGCCAATTAAACTCGTCCTGCAACACTACAAAAGATCGCTTTTTTCACATTTGTAATTTTAAGCACGAGGAAAGTAATGTGTATCTTTGTAGTACCAAACTTGGTCCTAATTGCAGCACGTAAAAGTAGAACCTTTGTCTTGTTCGTGCTTTTAATGAATGGTGTGTGTGTGTGTGAGAGTTTTTTCCTCCAACCATTTCCACTGGCATGTGTGGCTTTTGCACAGTTACTCTTCCCGGAAAGGCGCTCGGTTTCGGGTGCACCGTGAAGGTGGGAAATGTGGACATAACACTGGGAAACACTCGAAACTCACCACTCACCGTGCTCCGGTGCGGTTAACTGGCGGGAATGTAGTTCTTGAAGGTCTGTGCACGGTGGCTTCGCACGGGGTGAATAAATAAGGATGCACTTTATTAATGTGGTTTAGCGTCCAACGTCCGTGCATAGTTTATGTCCATCCGTTTGCCTTCGCTTACATTTGCGGCTCGCGCTGTATGCTGTGGAGTCTCATGCTTCGCCGCCAAAGCCAAACCGGACATCCCCGCAAATTAATCACAGTTGCGCGAAGTTAAAAACTAGATTACGAGCACTTTCGGGTAAATCAGCGCAACGCCAGCCGTGAAGCGGAACAAACCGACCCCGGGGAGTGCACTCTATTCATCTTATCAGCTTTTTAACAGCAATGGCTGCATCAAAAAAGGTTCCACCAGCATCAGCATCCGGGCCTGCGGTTGGCGGAAAGAAGCGCTCGTTCCGATTTGGGGACTGGTTTCCGTGACAAATTATCGCACTTCTTGGGTCGTAACCTGACACCGGTCGTTTGACTGCATCGGGATTTTAAAACCGCCCTAGTACATGCTTCATTTTTCTGCCTTCGAGGCCTTCCCCGTTTAACTGGCGAACTCATTCCGTTGGCTCACACTGTGGCTCGCATAAGCCGCATTCATGATTGTGTCCTGGTTTATTAAACTTTTTTTATTGTTCCATGCTGGTGTGCAAAAATTCCAACCAAAAATCTGCTGTAAGCCGATGATGGAAAAAAAAAACGGGAATCCTCTTCACAAATGCATCGCGCCGTGCAACGCAGTTCGGTTTGCGGCATTTAATGTTGGGTTTTTTGCTCGCATTTTGCGCCGATCAGCTGAACCGAAGGCCCTCGGAAGTCAAGCGGCCCTCTGTCTGGGACGGAACGGCGCACGGGTGTCCCATTTCTCATTTTCCAACGTCCGTATGTATGCGGCGATATTGAATTATTACACTTTAACAGCATTATTTTGCGGTTTATAGCGCTCGGGGTCGCTTTCGGGCTCGCTTTTTTTTATTGTCCCGTTTCCAAGGGTTTCCCGCGCCAATGGGTGCGGAAGGATATCAGGGAAATAAACTGCGGACATTCGTGTGAGAGTGTGTGCCTGTGCATTTGTGTGTGTGTGTGAAAGGGAAAATGGGTTCGATTTTCATTGTGATTTTTCGGGCATCAATTAAAAGCAATTTCGCATAATAAATTTGGGATTATTGTCTCACTTTGGCGGATTGCTGCAAAGTAAAGGGGGAGGAAAAAAAGAGTTAAGCACACGGAATTAACGGCTTACCGGTTGTAATACGAGCGAGCGGATCAACCCGTTCGTCTGCCTTCACGAACGCCCTTGGGGAAGCTGGGTAATGCAGTGTCTCGCGCCGTGCCGACCATAAATCAGTGCAATATTGATTCTAATCATATCCAACCATGCTATTTGCCAGCTGCCATGGCACGGAAGATGATTAACGGTGCTGGCCGATCCCTGTGTTCGTTCGACTAGTTGCTACACTGTTGCGGGGTTGCACAAATGTTTCAAATTTTTACAGGGGACCGTAGGTTTTCTTAAATTTTTGGGGATTAAATAGAACTTTGAAGTACACGAAAAACGCCATTGCACTTTTCATTCTTCTATTTTCGTTAGGTTTTTCTTTTTGTATTTGCCGGACGTAGCGTTTCCAGTAACGTTCACAGTGCGAATTTCGCTGTGTGTGTTTGGTGCAACACATTGACAGGTGCATTTTGGACGCAATTGCTCACTTTGAAGTGTCATTCGAGACGTAAACAAAAACAATGGCCGCCATTAGACAGACCGCAAAAAAGGTGCAACAGCCTTTCTGCAACATCCAATTCGCTGTCAAATGGTCAGTTTTCCAGTCATTTGTTGCACTCAGTCAGCTATCCGACATTTTGATCTGACAGTTTAGAATTGTTTTCATTCGGTGAAAAACAAAAGAAAATAATGTAAGTGTTGTTCTTAACAACTTCCATCGTTGTGCAATGGCTATGAGCTTGCTCTTCAGTTATTTCTACTAACCTACATTTTGCGGTGGAAGTTAAACATTATTTTCATCCCGTGAAAAAATAATTCAAACAACAGATTTAAGCTTAGTGCATCGATTTATGCTAAAAACGTCTAACATTGTACTCATAGAAAGTAAACAATCCAAATAACGATCCCGGCTTGTTGGATTTTGACATTTGATGCAGCTTGTTTTCCGAATGAAATGGGTAACAGCTGCAACAGCCAAATGCCACAGTTGATCACCGTTCTGCCGTCAAATATGATGTTGCCGAAAGCTGTTGCAGATTTGTTGCGGTTCTGTCTAATGGCGGACTAATAAATGTTGCATCGTGCGTACATTAGATTCTGAAAAAACTTAGTTTTGGAAAAATACAATGCTTGAATTTATTGCAATGTATAAAAGTTTTTCCTAAACAAACTGGTCCTGACTTTTGGTTGTAATTGAGCTACTTTTGTCGCGTTTGCAATGGCGAACGAAACAATCAAGCGGGTCGGTGGAAAGCAAACATCAGTCACAAAGAATGTTTGGAAAATCGTTCGAAACTGTTTGTTTTATTTTTATTTAAATGTGTAATCGTAGATCAAGCAGCACACGCGAGTTGCAGTTAGCAGCAATGCAGAACCCACGCCGCTAGCGTCCCCTTTCCCTCCTAGCCAAGGGTGGCCCTTAGCCGAGCGATCTGGGCGTCAAGGGCGGCCAGGTTGAACTCGGGATCGCGGGGCGGGTTGGCGCGGATCTGCTCGAGCCCCTTGAGCACGTGATCCGGTACCGGGGGCTCCACCGGCAGATGGGCACCCTGCGGCTGGAACCCGTACGTGTCCGCATTGTAGGCGACCCGGTACAGCACACCGTCCGGTCCGGTGTACGAGTACTCGCCGACCGCGTTCGCCCCGTCGTAGCTCGTCTGCTGCGCCGCGATGCCATTGCTCGTCTCGTACCGGTAGTTGTAGGCCCCGCTCGGGTCGTGGTTGTGCTCCTGCGCCAGAATCACCGCCTGCGACTCGGCCGTACCGACCAGCGGCACTCCCAGCCGCTTCTGAGGTGCTGCCAGGGCGCACGCCACCAACGCGGCCAGGGTAATCTGGGGGAAACGGAGCACAAACGCGAAGCGTTGGAAATAGTCGGAAAAGGGTGAGCATATGGCGCATTAGGACGTTCCGGAACGCCTCCACCTCGCAACGCACACATACACCTACTCACACCCACACACACACACTCACCAGTTTGCTGAACATCTTCAAATCACAGGCAACACAGGGCGGTTTCGGCTGGAACGGTTTCGACAGGAGAACGAGCTGGCAATGACTGATACCGGTCCGTGCACTTGTCGATTCTTTTATACACCCGGCGACTTCGCACCGCACTGCCCTGTGGAGGTGGATCGCCGGATTACCAAATTAACCTGCTGCACCTGAGGCGCCGCGAGAAGCTCGGTCGGCTCACCGGATCGGCGGGCCGGGTACGGCCGATCGGCTCAACCTTTCATCGGCCGCAGCTCACTCATCATCGGATGATGATGAGTTTTAGTCATCATGCGATCTATCAGCTGTTGTGACTTCTTTCCCTCATTGCTCCACCTGGACCACCTTCATGGTTTGGGGGTCGCCGTCTGAACATACGGTTGGAAGCTCGCATACGGGACGCCTTCGGACCGAATTTCAACCGCGCACCTACGGCGACATCAACGTGGCAAATTAGTCGATTAAATGTCACTCGCGTAAACACGCAATTTGCTCATGAGCGCGATCAGCCTAGATCTGTTGATTTTTTTTTTTTTTGGAAACCCTCTTCACTCCCCTTTCCACCCAGATCCACCACCAATTGGGCCCGTGGACAAAGGCATCGTTGCAACCGACCGCAGAAGATGGCGTGTCGCTAGCTGACCAGCGAGTTTAATATGTCCACAGCGGGAAGATGAGATGTCCGAACGGCTCGTCACGCCGCTCGTTGACAGGGGCAGCTTGTGTGGTGTGCGCCCAAGTTTCGGCCCAAGGGTTTTCCCTCCACGCGGTGATTTGTGGGAAAATTTGTGGCGCAGATCTGTGTCCAGGGGGGTGTGAGAGGTTTGGTGTGAAAGGGAGAACCAAAAAAAGCTCGTTTCCAGCCGTAGAGTACGGGGATGTTTTTTCGTCTTCTTTTTAATTTGCGCACCATAACTTTCGCAACCTTCAAATATTAATCAACCTGCGAAACCTTTCGGTGGACGTCGTGCATTTTGGCAGAGACTTGGGAGATTTATTTGGTCTTCATCTCGATTCGGTGATGTCACTGGCACGGCCCACAACTCTCTTCAGCCCAGGCCCTTATGCTTTGCGTTGCGTTACGTTCGCGAATCGTGTGAAATAGTTGCGGATTGACAGGTTTCGGCAGACAAGAGCAACAAGACACCGAGTGGAACTGTATCGAATCGGCGTTATATTTTTTTTTTCTTCATTCTTCTTCTAGCATTGAACCCTCCATTCGACCCGGACCGGTTGTGTTTCCCTTTATTTGGAGACCTTGTCGGTCGCGCTCGGCAGGGGTCGATTTGAATGTGTTTTGGAAATGTCAGCAACCACTTCATACCGGGTTTTGCGCACAGAACTGCAACTGAGAAGCAATGGGACGTCCCGGACTGCAGCAAATGAATAATATGTTTTGAAGGAACTGTTAAAACTGGGGTTATGTCTGCTTTCGTCTAAAATAAAATAAATGTCTAGAATCGCATCTTCTCGCAACCACCGTGCACGCCGTGTCTTCTCTGGCAGCTAGTAGTGAACTTTCCAAGGTTTAAATTAAGACACCAACGACGCGGAACAGGCAAAGGTCGCGTGCACGGCGGCAAGCTCCTCTAGCGGTGCAAATGTCAAAATCATCTCATGTGAGCCGATCAGAAGGGGGAAGCGCACTCGCCGGCTTTGTTCTACTCGCGTCGCTCTAAGTCGTCGTGAGCCCAACTAATCGTTACAAATTGGTTTTCGTCTTTCTCGGCTTCCTTCCTCCACTTCCCTGTGCGAAGTCTTCGCCCCGACTTCGCGTCTTCGTAAGAAATTTCATCTCTTACACCCTGTTTACATTAATTGTGGCTGTTGCCAGCCGCCAACCGGCGCCTTGCTCGCCGGATCGAGGGGCCCTCGGGGTGCAAACAACGAGGGAAACAGCCGATCATAGCCGTGAAACTGGCCACACCGGCGCGACCGCGGTTGAGCTGTGGGTGAGCCCCAGAAGTGCCCGCGAGCATTTGCTGAACTATCCGAGAACAAACGGCGCAAGGGAGCGTCGGTGGACTCGGCCTCATCGTCATCCGGAGATCGGCAGCATCGTGCTGCATGTTTCACTTTCAATTAAGTGCACTATTAGTCGCCCGGGCCCGACGGTACGGGCCGCGTCCATTTTTCATCCACGCCGGAATGTTGCAAATCAATATCAAACCAATCCAATCCGAAAACCGTTCGACGCTTCGCGGTTTCGTCCGTGACGCTGCCCACTCTCGAACGGGTCGGTTTCGTGTGCAGACCGCCTTCTTCCCGTCGATCTGCCGTGAAGAAAAAGGGGGTGTCGAACGGAACGGGGATCGAGGGATTGCAAATTCTCTCACGGATCATCACGCCGGGGTCCTACCCGGCTCACGCGCGTTCGGGGCAGGGCTAGCTATCCCCCGTTCGTAACGCGCGTTGGCTTTACGGATTCCGTGGGCCGCAAGCCGTACTGGCAAACAGGCGAAGTGCAAATTGTACGAATATAAAGGCGCCGCGTGGTGATGTTCCGTGTCGGCACTTTTTGAACCGGTTTCGAGCGGGGTCTCGGTACGTATTAGCAACCTAACGGCAGTGTTGCATTTGCGTGTTTGTGTGTGATAAATGGCTATATTAATGGACAGGCCAGGTCAAACCTTTGCCAAGATGCTGGGAGACGGAACTCATTCGTTTCAGCTCGAGCTAGATTTGTAACTGCACTAGACTGTATAGAAAAGTTCGTGAAAAGATTCGAAAAAACCAGAGCCAGCGTTTTAAAAGGCCTCAGCAAAGCAAAGTCTACGCCATAAGCGCCATATGATCCCATATGGGTGTCAGAAAGAAAGCAAACAAAACCTCCCATTGCCCAAAAGAAAAAAGGCACGCCCTTACTAGAATACTTAATCGCCGCGAACGGTCGCTTTAATGTGAAACAGATGATCCCCATCATCTGGCCGTTAGTGGAGACTTAGCGTTCATCAGTCACCCTGCTCGTGCCATCCGAAAAGTCGTGCCTTTTTTTTCATAAATTTTGCAGACCTTTTCGTGACCGTGCGCCGGGGGAGGGGGGGGGGGGGTGGCAAAAGGAAACACACCAGGCCGGAGGGGCGTAACCTGCTTCGGAAAACAATTCACTTACGCATCCCGAACACGTTTCCGTAATTTTTGGCTGATATTATTTATTACCGAACAAATAAAAAAAAATACGCGGACTCTCCTGTTTTTTTTTTTTCTCACGCCATTGCTTAATGTTTTCCCTCGAAAAGGATAGACGTTGCTCCACTGGTGTGCCTTTTCTTTTCGGTTAGGATCACCCTTCCCGGCTATAAATAAGAGAAAAAAAAACCTCCCCGAGTAAGACCCATTTGGCCAAAGGCGAGTTAGACGCATCCTGCGATGAAACAAAACCCCGTCAAGCTTGTTGTTATCGGAATGAAAAGAAAAAAAAGGCTGAACAACAAAACTCGTCACATCGCTTCTCGGTAACCAAGCAGGCACGAAATCGATGGTTCTTTGGGTAAGTGGCGCGACGATTCTAGCGCAAGATTGTGCGTATCCCTTTCCTTGCCGTTCGGCGTAAGCGTAAGAAGGTTGATATTCCTTTGTCGATTTGCGAAATGCCTCCGGCATGTTTCCGTGTTGGTGGCTGAAATATTGCCGCTCGCATGCCATCGACATCGACGAGTGGATCGCGCGTGATGATTTGACCCGATCAAAATGAATTGCCCGGAAAATTCGATCCGCCACGCCTAAGGGGCCTAAAGGACACGGCACACATTTCCCACGTGCGGCAAATGCGGCTAGTGGGAAGAAAGGAAGCATAATAGTTCTTTAGGATCACCTTGACATCTTCAGTCATTTGGTACACTTAAGTTATAAAACGGAGGATGGAAACAAAATCTTTAATTTATCCGAAGCCAGACTGAGGATAAATAGATCAACAAACACAAAGCAAAGCAACAAACTAGAAGATGCGAAACGATGAAAATCAAAGACACAAGAGCCGGAAAGTCATCGGTTATCAATTAAAAAAGTCCCTTTTTCGCCGCAAACTTTTCCGGACTCGTTGAAAATTTATCATGAGGTTGCAGAAAATTGCTTCCTTGAAATTCACAGCTTCCGTCTAGAAACAATGAAGAGAAACAGGCCAGAGTTTCCGTTCGACATGTCTGCTTGAAATTGCAAATTAACGCTTTTTCAAGAATGACATCGAAGAAATGAAAATAATTCTCCCTTAAACACGCTCTTAACGGCACCGGAGCCAGGCCGGAGAAACTTGCAGATGAATTGATTGCCCGAATTTTCGGGACAGCAAATTGTCACCGCTGTTGTACGCCCTAGAATGGAGGAACCCTCCGCTCGTCGATGTATTGACAAGCAATCGATCCAGTTGGCAATTTATTTTTCACATTTTTCACACTTTCATCATGCGCCACTCGGCCGCGGGTACGGATGCGGAAAAGGAACGCTTCGAACACGCTTTATGAATTATTGACGACTTTTTTTTTTTTGCGCGTCCACTTTTCTCCTCCGCAAGGTTAAACCTTTTTTGCTCGGCGATGTTTTTTTTTTGCCCTTTTTCAGCGCACATACCCACTAAACAAGAAATTGATTTATTTCTCTTTTGATGATGAAAAATTGATTCCGTGAAGCGGGGAAAAGTCCTCGTCGTCGCTCGTGCCTTTATTTGCCACACAGACTAGCAGTTAATTTCATATTGGCTCGTATTCGGGTTTAAAGCCAATAACTTTCAAGTTGACAGCCTTTGATAAAATAATAACAGCATTTGAGAGCATTTGATTTTAATTTTCAACCACTCGGTCGATGCACAAATGTGCTCTTTATCTTTAACATCCCCTTATGATTGTTGCTTTTTGTTTAATTTAGGGTGAAATTAAATTGATCAACATTGTTCCAAGACCTGGATCAATCAAATTCAACGATAGAAAACTGAGCAACAAGCTTACAAAAATTACCTTGCAGATCCGGTGATGGATTCGAACTCCTGCGGGAGTAGTGTTCTAGCCGCCAAAAGCGCTCGGCTATCCCAATCCCCGGGGACACTATACACAACAGAAGTATTAAAAGTCTTAAATTCTTCAACTGCGCACGTTACCGAACGACGGGAACAAATACCTTCCACGAAGAGCGCGCGTTACCATTTTCCTCATATGCATGACCACATCTCCATTATGATTTGAACCAGTCCGCCCATTGATAACCTCGTGGAAAATATTGCTTTTTATGCTTCCACTTATGAGTTTGAAAGCAAGCGTAGGAACTCCCGATATCCTGCCGGTGACGATGTCGACTGTGCCGAAGCACGGCGCTCCTCGTGCGCAGCTATCGGCAGAAAACACAGACGTGAAAGTTCAACAATGAAAAACGGGCTTCAGCGGTTCCGTTGTGTGGGGTAGGTTGGGCCCGGAGCTAAAGGGCCTTAGAGCTTAAAGAGTTGAAACGCTGAGGAATCTCACGTCGAATGAATGGGAACGCTTGGCGCAAGGGAGAATCATTTTCCTTTGCCCAGAGGGTTCCGAGCAGAAATACTTGCACACATTCTTTGGCATTGGAAATTTTTCTGCGCATGATTTCGTGTGCCTTGAGCAAAAGGATGGACCGTTTCTTCCATCCCCTCCCTGCCGTGGCCAGAGCCGCTGCAAAGAAAAGGTATCATTTATCGTGAGCGAAGAATGGTTTTATCATTTTTGACCAGCCGGTTCCTGATTATGATTTGATATGCTTGTTGAGACACTGGAATGAATCCAACCAGTTTCTCTTTGCTCCCGGCCCCTGCAATCCGCTCCACCAGCCGAGAGGAATAATAATAATAATGATCGAGCCAGTGCCACCCAATCCGATCTCCGCCATCCATCCGGCCCGTACGCCTCGCTACGCTATTTCTATTCATTTCCTCGTTTTAATGTATCATATGTGTTTGAAGTGGCAACCAGCATTTTCAGCTGCTGCCCGGGTACGAGCTGGCACTACATGGTAAAATGTTCCCGGCAGGAGTCTAGCCACCGCCAGTGGCTGCAAAGCAGGGAGTTTTTCCGGTCTGCTGTTCTCCACGCAACGATAGAGCACGGCATCGTCTCTTGGTGCTCATTTTCCTATCGTTTTCCCTTCCACAATCACACACACACACACACAACCAAGTTCACACCAACGAGTCCCTGCTTCATCGGCATCTACAGTACCGTCTACAGGCCCTGGTAGTCCACTCGAAAGCTCTTCCGGGCTGGGAGTGGGAAAGGGTCCCGCGACGGTCGGGTTGATAGTGCCGGAGCGGATGATTTTCTATCCATGGAAAGAACAATCATGGCGAGGGTAGTAGCATTATTATGAATTATTGTATGCTCTATCATAATAGAAAATCATTTCATATGCAGTTTGCGTCCCTTTTTGCGTCCCCTTTGTGTCCCTGGCGGTGGCAGAGGGGGCACAAGGAGCGCCCAAGATGTGTATGTGTGCTCGCCTATCTTGGCTCTATCGGCCTGCCCTGTGCACAGTGAAAAGCGGAAGCGGGTCCCGGTGCGAGTATGAAGTGATTTGATGAATTTCCTCTTCTTTTTTTTTTTTGTCTGCCAGACGCGTCAGTCGAACCCATTTGCCGAATCCGTCACTTAAAGCTCATTGTCTTGCTTTCTTTGGGTTTCTTATTTCTTTATCCTTCCGGCTTGTCCACTTGCTCGGTGATATGCTGCAAGAACCTTTTCGTCTCGTAAGAAGCTCATATTTATTCGAATTCTGTTCGCATTTCGATCAACCATCCGTTACCGAGTTGCGAACTGAGCGAGTTTTATTACTCAGCTCCGTTTCTGCAAGACGAAAATGTTGCACAAAAACGGGGTTTTTTTTCTCCAAATGGTGAAACAAATTGCGTGGCACAGTACTTTAGTAGGATCCTCGTTAGGCGCAGCATGCGAAAGCCATACAGATTTCGTATGAGTTAGAGAAAACAAGAGGCGACTCGATGCGTGTTTCCGTAATGGATGCTTTGGTTCTACTTGACTCTGTTTTCTTTTTCGCACAAAAAAGAAATCCAATCCCATTTGAATTGTCCTCGCGTGGGACGAGTTTTGATTCATGCTTCATTCGTTTCGGATACTTTTTTTTTTCTTTGACTTGTCTTTACCATTAGGTCTAGGTAAGGCAGCAAAACAAAACAAAAAATGAATGAAAATAAATAGAGCACCATCTTGAAAGCAAAACATATCCCCCTTTTGACGAAACAATGTTCACGTGATGTTTTTTATTCCCAGCTCCTAGCACACCCCCCCCCCCCCCCCCCCAAACGTCCTGCAGCTATCATTATCATAACAGTATCATAAACATTAGACAGCATTCTCGGAAGAAGACTCCATTGTGAACGCTCCGAGCGTTCTGGGAACAAATATTTCATTACGCCTACCCGAAACAAGCCTATTTATGCTGGAGAAAAGTACGGCCCGAGTAGCTCTATTGCTTCCAAATATCAAGCGAAATCTGTTTAACGAAGAGCAACCTTTTTTCCTAGGGAACGCTTTTTGTTTTTGCTTTACATTGTGCCCCGAAACCGTCCTGGGCAACAAAACCGTCTTTTTGTCCCTAGCACGCAAGGTTATACTTAGCATTAATAACGTTCAAAAAGGTCCACGGGAAAAACAAACCCTGAAACCCTTTGCTTTTGTTTGTACGAGCCTGCAGATTGTTTAAGCTCGTGCAATTGCTGGCACATCTTGGACTCAGTCAATATTTGAGGGGTTGCATGAATGAACTACTTGAAACAGGTCTCCTTTACATCATTTTGCAAATGATTTTTATCAAACTGTTGTTCTTAGTCTTACTTGAATTCTTAATCTTACTTACGGGAATTGCAAGATCGTTACATAAAACCTATGGCGAGGGAATCAGGCATTAACCATTGAATCCCGTTTCCAATAGCGATACATCAACCAGGTTGTTGAGTATGCGGCAGGAACATAATCTCCTGTTTCCGCGAACCCCGGTAGCGCAGGGCAAAATATTGAACCCCATTTCTCATAATCCCCAGGTATCGATAAAAGTCATTTTCATATCCCGTGACGAATGTGTTGCCATTCGCCGTGTCGAGGAAAACTTCCAGGACCAAAAGGAACCAACAAAATCCAAACCATGCGGTAAAAAAAAGCCCTACGAACATGTAATTTCACTAAAGGTGTCCAAAATGTGTGTGTGTGTGTGCATATCAACTTGTGTCTAACACTCGCCTTCCACCTGCAGATCACGCACGTCTGTGTGCGCTTTCCCTCGGTCGGAGTGTGTGCCGCAACTGGAAATGGCATCATCCACTTTTACGAGCCCAATTTGCACGCGGCCTCGAATACGAGTTCGGGCACTTTGCAGGCACAGACGCGAGATAAACGCGCCTCGTTCGCTGCGTTGCCTCTGGAGAAATGGTGGCTCTGGCCTGCAACACTTCCGGCTTCCTTTGGGGGGAGGGGGCGGTGAAGGGGTTTCCCTCCCAGCACGTAGAAGGGCGGCGGCAGCAAAACCCATTAGCCAGCGCATCGCCGAAGGCACCGATGGATCGGGGTCGCGCGATCGTACGTTCGAATGTAATTCATTTGTTAACATAAATTAGAGCGAAAATATTCCGACAGAAATAAATTATCCCGTTTCCCGAAAAGGGTGGCTCGAGGTGCAGACATAACACGCTGGTGGAGTGCGGGGGCAGTGGGGCCAAATTTGCTTCACTTGTTTGTTTTTTTTTTTAAATCGCTCCTTTTCCTTCCCAACGACCTACATCGGGCTCTGCTGGACCACGTGGAACCGCGGCTGTGAGCTATCAGCGATAGGAGAGCATTGGCAAAACTTTGCATACGTGAACAAAAACGTAAAATAAAAAAAACCACTAGCTTTCGGGCGCATGAGGAGCGGTGAGGAGCGACTCGGGATTATGGAGAGTGCAGGAAAACTAGTGCTTTTCAACGATTGCAGCACGATTCGCAGATTCGCAGGTCGGTGTCTGGCGACAATAGCGTTTTCCACGGGTTCTACGGAGCCTCGGAGCCTGTCCTTTGCAGACTTTTGCTTGGCGATGCAGGACAACGGGCTCCTGGCAAGGAGCGGGCGGTCGGAGGGGGAGGAAATGTTGGAGGATTTCATGAAAAACTATTATCATACATATGCCACTTTGTGTGCGGTGTTTGTGTTATTTCCCACATCTGCCAGGCATCCGTTCGCTTTCACTTGCTCCCTTCGAAAATCACCCATCAGCAGGCTCGGTTCAAAACCCTCTCGACCAGCCAGCCCTACCCCCCCCCCCCCTCCTACCACTTTAACACACATCCCACCCTCGCACCGACTTCCATTTTATCATTCCTTCACTTTACCATTGGCCATTATTTATCCGTGTGTAGGAAAGGTCACCAAATGAGAAGGGGTATTTTTTTATATGGTCCCCCCCCCCCCCTTTTCCACCCAAGCTAACCGCTGCGTTGTCTGTCGGTGCAGTTGCATCATTTAAATTGTATCACCTCCCGCCCACCTCCACCCTCCCGTCGAGAACTTTTCGAGCAAATGCAAATGCGTGTATGTGCGAATTGGTACAAATTTTGCGCAACACGATTTTAATGCTTGCCAAATAACTGTTTTATTTGTTCGTGTGATCAAGGAAGCATAAATGTTCGCACGCTTCAGCCTTTTCCGGTTGAAGGATTGTTGGGTAGTTTGCACCGGTTTTTTTTTTTCTGTGTGTGTTTGTGTTTTGCTGCACTTTTACGCCTGTCGGCTGTCTGTGGCTGGATTTTGAGCTGTTTCGCTTGGGTCTCGAATTTGGGGAAGCGTTTTTACCCGACGAATGGATGGCTAGTTCGACTTTCACACCATAAATTGGCCCGTTGAAGCACTGCTCAACGCCGCCGGCGGTAATGCATAAAGTTCGCCGACATCCGGAAGGTTGGCATCGTCCAGTTGTATTTAGCTCAAATAAACCAGATTTAAAAACAGACCAAAAACGGGAACGGTGGAAATTGTCCACAGGGCAGCCCGGATCTGTTGCCCAACAACCGGCTGGACACTGGCTGGGAATGGTTGTTTAACTTCGGTCTGTTAGGGTACCAACCCCTTCCCCCCCCCCCCCCTACTCCTCGGCCGTCCACCGCCTGGCAACGCCGTACGGGTGCATCCCTTTTCCGCCGGGCAGAGTTTCTGTTTGAAGTAGCGATTAATGCACTTGCGGAAAGCGGTCCGAAATAAAGTTCGACCCTCCGTCCGGATGTTCCGGAACGTGAGGCTCGGAAAAGATGAGCACCTCGTTTCGGGGGCAGGAGGTAACTGAGGGGTCGGCACAAACTGCTCCGGTTTGTAACCACATTGTGAAACTCATTATCGTTGCCGGTGGATAACGGCGATAGTTTTTAGCGAGAGGAATGCTTCCGGCAGCCTACACTAACTTACAATTTAATTTCAACAGCAAATTTTCTCCAGCGAAAAGCATCAGATGGAAAATCTGTACAACAAACCAAGTTCAACACGTTTTACAATTTGCGTTGTTGAGTACTGAACATTTCATAAACAGCCACTCGGAGATAGAATTAGTTTTTTCTACAGGAAATCGTGCAAGCCTATCCTATCGAAACAAGTTCAACAGAATTGTTATTTATGTTCAATCTATTTGCATTCGTTACAGGTACGTTTCCTGCGGATTGGAAAGGTGTTGATCATACCGATGTCTTCCTTTGAGGAAGAATTGGCTGTTTCTCGGAAAATAGTACGTACAAAGAACAAACGAATAGATAATAATATTAATCGTGTAACGAAGGTGAGCCGTAATAAGCCGCTCGGAAAACAACATGTTCAGTTCGTGCTTGCTTGGTGCGATTTTCCTTTCCCTTTGAGTTTCCTCTGTGCCCACGAACGGATGCAAAAAAATTAGACCAACTGAATGGAGCAGAACAATCTGCCTTTCTTCTGCCAAAGTGAGCTGATCAGATTAAAACTCTCGCTGGTAAGAGTTGTAATTATGTTCGCAGTGCTGGACGAAGAATCTGTGCCAGCTGAAATCCTTTTAGCTACAACACTCTTCTTTTATGATCTTGTTAAAGTATTAAAAGTTATTATGCAAACTGAAAATCAAACACACACAAAAAAACATCTAGGAAACCTTAGGTTGATGTTACGATAGAGGAAAACTGGGTCAATGAGGAAAAACCGATCGCCCCGTGGCTACATTGTGCTAGGTTCAGATGCAAAGACCGCACCGAAGAATTTCCGAATTCGTTGCGACGCCAATTTACCGGCACGTGATCTCGCAGTGGCGCAAAAGTTGTACTTCCGCCGCGGTGCCACTGTCTTCATCGATCCGCTTCCTTTTTCGGAGTCGAAAACTCAAACGTAAGCCTCGCCACTTCCTTCGTTTCGTGCATTGTTTCCGCGATATTGACAGTATCATTTGTTACATTATATTGTACCACCGAAACTTCCGACAAATGGCAGCCAGGTTTCGGGCTGGTTCTGTCCGGGATCGACCGTCGGTGAAGAATGGTTCACGGCGAAAAACCTTCGCCTTCGCCGGAACAACGGCTGGCGGCGTTGGCTGTTGGTGGCCGGCGGTGAATTGTTTAAAAAGTTGTAAATCAACTTCAGACGTACTCGAGACTCGGCCGAACGGAGGACACCATTATTGTGGCACTCGGTTGTTCCTTCCAGATGCTCCCAGTTGTGCTCCCTCCTGCCCCACGCTGCCCGGTTGCTTCATTAATTACCGTACTGGTTTTTCCTTGTTCGCCTTTGAACCGTCCAAATGTCCTGGCCGAGGACAAATGAGTTCCGGAAAGTTCACTGATGCGTTCAATAATTATTCGAGCGAATGTTTTTCCCGACCATTTGAGTGACAATGTTGTTCTTTTTTCTCCCTCTGAGCGAATAGAGGGATATGGTAGAATTATGAATTTAATGATGTTTTCTGCACTGTTTGCCTTTTACAAAAATCTATGTAGTTTGATGAAAAAAAAAACCCCCCCGTTGTTTTATCTGGATCCTCTCAGGTTTGAGAAATCCACCATCAACCTCATAAGTCCAGAAAATGTACATAGTTTATACATAAAGTAACAGAGATTTTACCATATTTCTAGACGAATTCGTAGTTATAAGGTAAAGTAAATTGAACTAGGAACGATATAAAACTAAACTAGTTTAAAAACTAATAAAATCTTAAGCAAACAGATACGTACGAAGCAAATCTTCATGTTTGGCGCTGGACAATGAACGAGTGCTGTTCTGATGGAACGTCCATCCTTGATGGCCTTGATTGAAGGCATTCCTTACGTTGCTTCCCCTGTGCAAACAACCGAAAGGCACACGAACATAAAATAATATTTTTACAAGTAATATTTTGCGTAATGTTTTCCATCTGGCCAACGCCGAGGAAAGTGGCGAATGGTTTCTGATTGTACCGTGTCAGTGTTACGCCACCAACCAGGCGCATGTCGTAACAAGTTTCGCTCGTTTTACAACCATACCGAGAGCCAGCCTCTCTTTTACAACACAGATACACTGCCGACGTTTGTCACACATACACACACACACACACTCCAAACAATCTCATATTTACTAACATAAAGAAAAATAGATAAAAAGATTTGGAAGAGATAAAACTCCACCGAACACACATATCCACCCCCCAACGCGTAAAGCCACGGTCAAGGAGAAAAACTAGACAAATGACCACAATACGTCGCCACGAAAACACCGCAGCCGCCATCACGGGCCATCGATAGGATCGTACCGATTCGCATAACCTCAAAATTGGGCATCGTAATACGCAACCTAGTTAGCACGGCACGGGCGGAAGGGGGGATCCGCCGGCAAAAAAAGGATTTTCTCGGTCGTTAATGCTATCCGTCTTTGGAGCGGGGCCGCAAGAGCGGTCAGGGGAGATGGAGCGCAGAGAGAGTGTCATGTTGCACATAAACACGTATTCGCACGCACATTTTCCGGTTTCGCTTGGCCACAGCTGGTACGAATTTTTCTCTATGGTTTTTTTTTTTGTCCCCGGCAAACTGACAGTATCGCTGCGAAAATTCACTGCAGAATTCTTCCGGCGCGTTCGGCGGAAATCGAATCAGCTTCATACTTGATTTGGCAGAGTCATGTTTCTTAATGTTGGCGTTTGCGTTCCCCTGGCTCCTGTGCGTCACATTTTGATACCATCGACTTTCCCGCCATGGCTGCGGCGTAACGGTGTCCGTTCGGGATCAGTTTTGTTTTATTTTACGCTCGTGTCACAACACCGGTTGGCTCGAAGATCGAGTTGCTCGAAATCATCCTCCATTGCCCGGTTGCCGTTGATTATTATTTGATGTTAGCAAGATGTCCTCGAATTCGTGATTTGGGGCCATTTTACGAGCCACTTCGCTCAGGTCAAAGCAGCAAGAAAACATGCGTGGTTAGTTTGATATTGATTGTTTTCAGGCAGGAAGATTCCATTTCTTTTCCAACAAAGCATCCCATATTGTGTGGACATGTATTTTTCAGCTCTGCTTTGGAACGTTCAATACGAAAATGTTGTTTAACAGATTTCCACATAATTTTCTACGAACAAAACCCTACGGCGGATAACCTGTATTTTGAATTAATCAACCGTCATTCGTTCGAATGCATCTTTATTTAATTTGCATTCTTTTTATTTGGATATCCAAATGAAACCCATTTCATTTCAACTGTATAATTTCACCCTGAAGGCCATTAGCTGACCCTAAAGGATTCGTGCTTCTTGTTTTTATCGTAACCGACCGTCGATGAACTGCATCTTTGAATTCCGTTTCGCACAATCCATTGCCATTGGGTTGCATTAAAATTCTCATATTTTACCATTCTGAAACATTTCCTTTCCCAATCCAAACAAGAAAAACTGACTGTGTAGCTATCTTTTCAAAAATACCATCACCATTCACGGAAATTCTCGAACGGAAACGAAAATCTAGGCTCGACAATGTGGCTGCAAGCGCAAAACCTAATTTCAATAGGCGAATGGCACCGTGACTGAGCTCATGTTTAATTGTATCGAAAATTTTCAACAAAATGAAATTCGTTTTTTTCTTTCTTTAGAAATCAGCTGAAGCAGAAATACTAAAGCAATCCGCTAATAAGCGGTTATAAAACGGATTACAAGTGATAAAAGAAATCTGGAAAAAATAAAGTGCCGAATCGTTTTGTAATGAACTTTGCAGTAACTGGACAACTTGAAAAGAAAATGAGAAAATGGTCAGTAGAATTTGAGCTGTGTGACCTAACTTAAAAGCGTTTAAAAATAAAATTAAAGAAAAATGATTCAAATAAAACCCTTTTCCATTGCACAAAGAACTAGGATATTACTTTGATGATTTTATTTAAAAAAAAAGAAGTTCAACCCTCGATTAAAACTAAATATTTGGAGATATTTACTCGTACCGAAAAAAATCCTCTCAAGAATTTGAGGCTCTTGTAAAAGCCCTTTTTGGGAATTCGTTTTCACTTTCAAATTTCATGGTAAAAAAGGCGCAAAGAAATGAAAACAAGCACGGTTCTGGGTGATTAACGGTTCAAATGAAGTTGCAATAATCCTTCAAAATAATGTTGTTAAGTTAATAATAAGTTGTTTGTTTTGAAGGAGACTACCGCTTTAAATGGTACGCCACGGAATGGCCAAGGTCTAGTGAACAATGTTTGGATTGCAGATTTGCAAAAATAGGAAACAATTTTTTGTGGATTCCGAACTTCGCTTTTCGCTACTGTCTCCTCAAAGAGTTGTGAGCAGCGGGAAATTAAGAGAAATGCCAAACGGATACAAGGAAATAATGATTTAAAAGACAGAAAGAAGATACTTCAAAGATTTATGATGCTGGGAAGTCGTCTTTTACACGTGGTACTATCACCCGAAACGGTGTCAATTGCTTGTTGTCATCATAAATGTGATGATCATGGTGATGGCGGCAAGGAAAATACAAAGGCAAGGCAAGGACGCCAGTAAGGCTAGGACCTGCCGTTCATGAAGCTGCTGACTTCCGCCAAGAAATGGGGCACGAATATCGATTTTTGGATACAGCTACACGAGTTTTGAAATTGAATTTCACTCATCCAAAGTAGGGCACCGGTACCGGTGAGGGTCATTAAAAAACGATTCACATTCCAAGGGTGACGATTTTTTGACAATGTTCCCACTTCTTGCAACTGTTAATATCCCGCCTTCGTCAAAGTGCAAAGTGTAAACAAACAAAGCTCCTCGAAAACTTGATTCTGCTGGCCATCCGAACCAGGCGCCAAATACGTTTATTGTCACGGAACCATTCGGTTTAAAAAAAAAATGCAGGAAGCCAGATAAAAGAATGGTTGTTAACAGAATTCAGCTGCCAAGGAGATCCAGGGAGATTTTTCAGGGGGAGGATTTAATAAAGCGCGGGCGATTTTTCCCGCTCGAGCCGAGGAGCAGCGAGAATGAGTAATAGAATATTAGATGGCCGCGTTTAAGGAGCCGGGAGATGATCCGGGACAATATCCACAATGAGATGGTGGAAATATTGTACCCGAAATTGATGACTATAAAATAAAATTGGCCAGGAGCACAGTAATGTGTACCGTAACACGCAGAAGAAAGCAGAGCCCACCCGATGACGAAGGCGGCCGTCGGGATTTCCTTCATCCGCTGAAGAGGGTTTAAATCCGTAAAGTGGGCCTTGCGATGTTTGGTGTATTTAGTAAAAGTGGACCTTTTTCTCTCTTTCCATTAATATTGTTCTCCTGCTTCCGCTTCCCGGTGCCGCATGTTCGGAAGCAACAAAATAAAAGCACCAGAAGAAATTATTCAGAACCGTTTCCCTGAGAAAGAAAACGGGGAAAAAATAACGAAGCCTAAAACCCATCAGAAAAAAAAAATCCTAAGCAATGCCTGGGCCAAACCAAGAGATGCTTTTCGTGCCATATTTTGATAGCACAAATGATAATTATGAATATTGGAATCATAAATCATTCCTTTCAAACGGAGGCAGATGGTTGCTCGGACGATAAGTGCGACGGTGCGCATCGTATTCAGGCATCGAGGAGGATGCTTTTTCCTCCTAACACCCTCGGGCTACCGATCCGTGATGGAGGATCATTTTCGACGGTAGGGATTCGATTTTTCTTCGCCCCTTTTTGTTACCCTCCCAAATGGGGTGAATCGATGAAAGTGAGCTACTTCAAGGTTAGTCCTTCAATTTAGCAGGCTTTCTTAACTTCATCCGGTCGCTTTTCACACGCGTCCAAAAACGCGAGCTTTTTGAGGGTTTTTCTGCCTTTGCCTTTGGTGAGATTGTATTGATGCGAATTTGATTTGTATTATGTTTGGTTTCCTTTCGCGTACAGAAAAAAAGGGCTATCCCTCGACGGGGTGGAAAATGCGTAAAGCAAACAAAAATAAATCTTCTGCATTGGAAGTGTTGTTGACTGTAAGATCGAGCAAAGTTTTAAATTATCATCACAAGTGACCGGATCCCGGATGGATGGGCTTAGGTTCGGCGGGTTCTCGCGCAATTGAACATAGACGGAATATTGTACATTCCGGTTTACTATTTATTTATTTCTGTTTTTAATTCTTGCACATTGTTTTTGGTTCCTCATCAAATGGTTTGTCTTATTTGGGTAGAAATAATATTAAATTTATTAAATAACGAAAATTTCTGCACAAACGGCTTAACAATCAGTTTTTCTTTACGTGTGCTTTATTCAAATTTATAGTATGGCGATGGCCCACTTTCCTATCGATCAAATCTAAATCAGAAGAAGCGCGTGTAAGACATATTGCATACATTTGGGCTGTTACGTTTATTTCTCGCAAAGCGTAGCGTAGCAGATAAAAAACTGTAGGTATGTGGAACTCTTTGCGGTACGCACGTGCGATTCGTACATTGACATTGAATTGAATCAGGCGCTTCGAATTAAGGTCAAATTTGGTACAACATCCAAATTTGGCACACTTGCTTAGTAACATCAGACCTTAAGTTCGAGGCAGTAGATTACCGATAACGAATGCTAGCCAGGGACGATTTCTTGCATACTTTTAGGCGCGTAATGCAGCCACCGATGCATAACAGCATTTGCAACCGAAAGCGCCTAAGCCGCACCACGCTTCCAAAATACCGCAAGACTGTTTTCAAAAAGGCAAATTTAATTTTACATTTTGATACGTTGCTTTTTTGAAAGCGTGGTGTGGTTTTGGCGATAAACGTTGGAATATGCTGTATTATACTGCACAGTCAAGAACATTGTTAGAACTATGTTTCTTAGAGAAATTAAGGAGTTGAGAAGAAGTGACAAACGTGAACATGCACGAAGGGAAAAGGCGATGTGCATGCCGTTAAGGATGGCCCTTAAAACGTGAAACTAAAACTTAAGTCATAATGTAATTGAAAAAACAAATGTGATACTTCGGAAACGGTTAAATCGAATAGGTTGTCGGGCAAACGAGGCAAGCTGTCTTGCTTATCATCCATGAGCGAAACAACGAAACTGTTCAGCTATATTTTCAACTTCATGCAGAGAGACAGAGCTTTTAATGGATTGGAATGAAAGTTTCATTCTGAGGTAAAACAAAAGTTTTAAGAAAAGACAGTGAAATCTGACATCTGTGTATCTGCGTGATATCGGCCAGTGTGCGTAGGATACAACGCGGATTACAATTGCATTTTTAGGCACGTGTTCATCGACAATCTGAACAACGCAGGGCACTTCGGTCGCTCCGCTCAGCAGTGGAATAATCAATCAAGGCTTACATTAGCGAAGTCTTCGTTAAGATTACTGCCAAGAAGCTTAGTGGACACGTACACGCACGTCGAGCTGCTAAATCTGGAGCGACTGCAAATAGAAATAATTCAACGGAACGCCCAGGCAAATAGACAGAAAAACAAGGAATTGTTCCTGAGCTACAACAACATTATTGGATGTGTTTGAATCCCTGAATTCTCTTGAAATACTTCTGATGGACGAGAACCAGCTCTCCAGCCTTCCGGCCTGGCTGTTTAAGTACACAAAAAATCTTTAAAGTGGTCTCAATGGCAGGCAACAACTTGCAACGAATCGAGGATGGTACATTTCGGAACAACCCAAAGCTGGAGGGCGTGAATGTGGCCAGTATTACTCGCCTACTCTAATCTTTGGCTCATTCCAAGCTTACATTTAGCGTATGTGAAAAATAACCTGCTTCAAGAACTCAACTTACCAGGAATGGTTTCTTTGGATGCATCAAATAATGAAATTCGCAGCGTTGACTCACAGCTCACAAATTTGGTTGAAATCCTCAACCTTTCCCACAAAAAATTAAAGTCCAGAGCCCTGTTTTGAATCGGTTTCCGAGAAACAGTGTATGGTGGTTAAGATCCACTCATCAAACTTTTAAGGGCCTAAAATGACCTAGGAAACCTGGTGGACTTCAGTGCGTCGGTTAGTGAAATGCACGTTCGCTACGGCTTAGTAAGCCTCTTATGGCCGAAAACTGTAATTAGCTCAGTGCAGGTTATTTTTAAGTATAGTACTCTAGTAATGCCAACTGAGCCGGAAAAAATAAAATAAAATAAAATTATCGCTAAGATGATGAAACAGTGGACTGAATTTATTCACTTTCACTAAAGTTGTACAGTTTACGGATTCCCCGGAAAACTGATCCGACTGTTAAGGGCCACAATGGATAGGGTGCAGTGCAGGGTGAGAATATCTAGCATGTAATATCTTTCCAGTCTCATGGGGGGTTACGGCAAGGCGACGGGCTCTCCTGCCTGCTATTCAACATCGCTCTGGAGGGTGTCATTCGGAGCGCGGGCTTCGACCATCGGGGCACGATTTTCACACGGTCAGTTCAGCTTCTTTGCTACGCGGATGACATCGACATCATTGGACGGTCGACTGCGACGGTGTCCGATGCATATACCCGATTAAAACGCGCAGCTGCGGGAATTGGATTGGAGATCAATGCGTCAAAGACTAAGTACCTACTCGCCGGTGGCTCTGACCGTGACAGAGCAAGACTGGGAGCTAGCGTACGAATCAACAACGATGAGCTCGAGGTAGTTGAGGAGTTTGCCTATCTTGGGTCTCTTATAACATCGGACAACAACATCAGTTCGGAGATCCGAAGACGCATTGTTCAAGGAAGTCGTGCCTACCATGGGCTCCATAAGCTCCTAAGGTCCAGACGACTTCGCCAACGCACGAAGTGCACCATATACCGCACATTGATACGGCCGGTAGCCCTCTATGGGCATGAGTCCTGGACGCTGCTCACGGAGGATGCCAACGCACTCGGCATTTTCGAACGTCGTGTGCTCCGGACTATCTTTGGTGGCGTATACGTGCAGGACGGATGGAGGAGAAGGATGAACCACGAGCTGGCTGAGCTGTTTGGCGAGCCGGATATCCTAACGGTCGCGAAAGCCCGAAGAATCCGCTGGTTGGGGCATGTCATGAGGATGCCGGACTCATGCCCCACCAAGAAGACACTCGTCAGCGACCCGCTCGGCACGAGACGCAGATGAGCTCAGCGAGCCCGTTGGCTGGACCAGGTGGAGCAGGACCTACGGAACATCGGATGTCACCGGGGATGGAGAGCGGCAACCACGAACCGAGCGACCTGGAAAACGATTGGTGACCAGGCCATGTCAGCACGACGTGCTCAACTATGAGCGGGCCAGATAAGAAGAAGAAGAGAAAGTTGTACAACTGATTGCTTCTGCAAATTTTGGTCGGTTTCGAGAGTAGTTCATATTTTGTGAACATATTAATTTCGCTTCTAGCATCTATCAGCTGAGTGCGCCTCGCCCTAGTCGTGGTCAATTTATTTGGCCTGTAATCGATCTTCTTCGACGTTATTGTCTTGAGTGGCACCTGCTGTTGAATAGTATAGCATTTTCTTCACAGTTCGATACAATTAATCCGTTTCTACTCGTCTTCAAATATGCTTCTACGTTGGAATGGGGCTTTGCACATGTTTTTTTGCATGCCATATTAAAAATCAGTTGAAACTTCGCACGTCGTATAAGCATGGACAAATTCAATACATCCAAAGTGCTGAGCAGTGGTCCACCGGGAGTCAAATAGGCTGAATTTGGAGCACAATTGACCCACTATCCTCTTCATGACGACGAGCCTCCGGTTGACTTACCCAAAACTAAAGGGTTGGGTCGGACATGAAAAATTCAGCGCTACAACTGTTGGATTAAAGAGCGCCCGTTATCAGCTATCTATATTTATGAGTCGAATCCTTCTTCATTATCAAGGCGTTTGCACGATCGTCGAATCTGCAAAGAGCATCCAAAGAGCTTGAGGAGGAATGAGGAGGCCCATTTTTGGGCATGCGATTTTAACAAATTGTTACAGTAGAATACCGACCATCGTCACGGTTGTTCCTGGTTTTTGAGTGTTATCTGCTGCCCAGCCAAACGCAAGCGGAGGAAGAATGATTCGCAGAAAGAAGAGCTACAGAATGAAAACAAAAAACTCCTTCGAGAAAACACCCAATTTTCGCGCAGCACCTGATACTTCATCTTTGCCGTCATCCCCTAAGTACTTCATCCTTGCAACACCAAGCTCCGAACAAGCGCAAGGCTGCTTTGAGGGAACGCCTTCAATACCCGTACGCCACGCAAGCCCGCTATGGCAGCGTGTCAAGTATCGTGGAAAGAAAAACATAATTTGCACCGGCAGTTCCAGCTTTCCGGAGGCTTCCGGCCTTACCCAGCCAGGCCACCAAAGAGAACACCAAAACCAGTGAAACAGCACGCTTGTACGCCAAGAAGGAACACACCAGAAGCTTCGTGGCAAAAGTTTTCCTAACTGTTTTACATCCACTAAGCATATTTAGCAACATTCTTTCGACAGCTTCCACGCTTTGACTTTGGCTGTTGACAGAAGGTTTCGCCGGGCACAAAGGACCACTAGAAGTGCTGAAGGATCCTGTCGCTTGCTGGGTACTTTAATTTGTGCTGCGTGAAGTAGTCTACATCGAAACTGTCAACCCAAAGGATTAGACGCAGTTTCGTCTGATAAACAGAAAAAAATGAGAGACCGTGCGTGGTATATTTGTGGATCCATGCCTTTTTGACTCCTTCCCGCCAACAAAAAAATGAGGCATTAGGAATTTTTGGAAATTCCCAACAATGACGAACAACCTTTATGTGTACTTTGTTGAATTTACTAACACCATCCTCAACGGTAGTCTAATTACGTTGCAGTTATTTAAGAAAGAGAGCTTCAACAAATTTATTTTTTTTTATTTTTGCGCCAATAACTTATAAACACGTTGAAGTTTTCAAGCACACATAAACTAACCCTAATTAAGTAAAAAACATAGCATGTCTTTGAAGCAAATTCAATGGTTAATAGAATGTTGAACGAAGGACATCGGGAATGCAAATGGTGTGGGAAATCTGCATGTGAAAGAGTCGAAAAGGAAAACAGTTGACACTCCAGAGATACGTCCGGATCCCAAATGGGCTGAGCAGGATCTCCCTGCAACCATTCGATTGAAACACAAAATTCACACCGTGCAGTCAGGCCCGGCTTGTCAAGTCTCACTTCGTTCCGTTGCTGTTCGAGGGAACTGTTCATTATATCTCTGAACAAATATTTGCACAATATCTACATGCCCAAACAGACCTAGTGTATGTGTCTCTTTCTCTTGCTCTCTCCCTCTCTCTTTCTTTCTCAATGAATGTACGTTTGTTTGGGATAGAAGAAAAAGCAAAGCGGAGACTGATCGTTACAATCCACATCCTTTCCTCAGCGCAACTGGCAGGAGTTGCTTTCCGTGGTCCGTTTCCCATGCAATCGAAACGAAGCCGACAGTGGCTGTAGGTGCCTTCCTTGCTCTCAAAAACATGCTCGTTCGGTGGCACCAACCCATTGTTCGATCAGCTTTCCCAACAATAACAGTCGATCGAAGCTTGGCCATGTCCTAGGTCATGTGGGATGCGGTTAGGAAAAGAAATGGATCCGATGGAATTATTATTATCAGTGTGTTTTTGGGCAAATTATTATCTCTGTAAATATGTTATAATCCACATGCCGATGTTCTGGGACGAAAATGTGTGCGATAAGTTTGCAGTGTGTGTTTGAGTAAAGGCACATAACATAAACATTGCGCTCACGTTCGATCTATAAACAAGAGCTGCACTAACAGATCCCGGTCAAATCGTGGACGACTCTAGCTGGTTTGGCTTATCGCCATAATATCATAAGATGTCCATCATGCCCGACAGGGTGGGTCTTGCATTCTGGTTGCTTTTTGGTTTTAGATCCATACCATTTTGACATTTTTCTCACTGATTATTCAACAAGTTTACCACGATTTGAAGAGCCACAAACTTTTAAACTAGAAATGAGAGACTAATCATGAAGTTGATTCTCACACATTCAACTTTCTTCACTGGCAATTGTGAAGAAAGTTTGCTTCACTTGATCCTTCTGAGGTTTCCCATCGCCAATGAGTAGCATCGTGTATTTTGGCAACATCGGCAACAATCATTTGGGCCTTTTAATCGCCAAACACCCAATCCCTTTTGGCCTGACATGACCAAGATAATCATAAAATGCCAAATGTTATTTCACGCCTTCCCAGCCGGGAGCGGGAAAGCTGAATGTTCCCAGAAAACTGCGCAAAAGCAGTGCGACACGATAGAACAGGAGGAGTGAGCTAAGGGGTGCGAAAATGTCGGACACTTTTGGAACACTTTCAAAAACTTTGCGAACCTCAGCTGTGGACGGGTGGCCCTCGAATTGAAATCCATAAAAATTGTCCCTTTGTCCATCCCTAGTCTCTCGCTCAGCCCTAGCAAACAACGAGAATGCGGGGACAATTGTGCTGCAATCTTATCCTGTTATTAAACTGGTTATACGCGACAGTAGCCTACAGTACGCTCGAAATCAAATCGAGCACATCCCTGGACGGAAGGGAAACAGTGGTGTGCCGGAAGATGCAGGTCGAGTTGGAATTGAGAAACAGTACAAAACGGTTTGCCACAAACGATCCACCTTCCCCCCACGTAGAGATAATATCATCGTACACTTTGGATACCAGCATGCTTCAGTACGAGCCATTTTCCTCCGTCATGAACATTACAATCTTGTGCCTTAGGCGAAACGGTACGCAGGATCGGGTGGTGAAAACATTTTATCCAGATTTTAAATATACCACAACTCAGTTGCAGTTCGATCTAGACACACACGTTGGTTTTAGCTTCAGCCAAAGTTGGGCCAATTTATTTTAAAGCTTACTATTGGGGAATGCTAAGATCGATGTTGTTTGAAATTTTTTACTGAACAACGCCCCGTTTAAGCCTTTTGATATCATTAGCTGACTGGAACATGGTGATAGTTTGTGATTTAAAAAGTTTGTGGCAAAATTTGTCAATAGCAATTAAAAAGTAATTTATTTTCTATTCTACAGGCAGCACGGTACAAAATGGTGTCCAATTAAGTGGCAAGCTGTTTTATTTTGCAACACACAAATTTGTTCAACAGAAGAGACCTTTGCAAAGTTCTCCCGGTACGGACGGTTTTAAAAGGCCATAGGTCGTCGGTGATGTTCGTGACACCGCCCGTAAAGAACCTGCCCCAGAAAGCACGCAGTACGCAGGGCACTAAATATGCTTTGATGTCGCTCTACTCTCCGTCCCCCGGGGCTTCACCAATCGTGCATCAGACACATTTAAACATCGTTTACTTTTACGACCCCGGCTGAAACAGCAAACACGAAACCAGATGACGACGGCGGTTTGCGGTAGGGCAAGGAGGAGCTGAGGCCGGGATTTTGTCACCAGAACCCAGCCGTGTCCTAATTCCCAAAATGATTCCTGCCTTTCCCATGTCCGTTGTGCACATGGATGCGGATCTGTTGCGAAAGTTGCGCTTCCTTCCTGGTTGGTGGAGCTCCGAGAAGGTGACACTTTCACTTGCCACAGAACTTTCATCAAAGTGTACTCCCCGGCCGCACTGGGCTGCCCGGGACACACAGGGTCGAACCAGACGGATCTCCCGAGGCAAACCCCTCGGGCACACGGGGAGAGGCCAGACGAACACAAAGCAATATAATAACAGGAATCTTGGCCAGTGCACCTCGGGAAAAGTAACTCTTAACTCAATCTTTTTTCAATTCGATTCCAACTTGCTCGAAAACCGGCGAAAGCAGGTCCCAATGCTCACGAGGGGTCGCTGTCTTCCTTTCGGCAGCTCTTTTCCGGAGACTTCCTGGCGTGTGCCGACCGTGCGGGACGGGTCCGATCGGGAGGCGAGCGTACGGCAACAGTCCAAAGAATGTAATATTTACGTGCTGGCATAAACGAATGGCTTTTTAGTGGCGGTAGAAATATGTACTTGCCGATGTTCGCTTCCGTCGGTTCCGGGCCGGGGTTTTCCGTGCTTGTCTGGCGCTGCCACCATTCTGCCAAATTCCTCAGGCATTGGCGAATCACAGGGGACTGTTTGTTTCTTTGTTCGCAGCAACGTGCATCCTTAGCCGTGCTACTGGAGTTCTTTCCGTGGCGAGAACAAGAAGACGGAGCCCAACGAGGGTAACGAAAAGTCCAGCGGCACCGGACACCGAGGCACACGGAGAATGTTTCACTTCATTAGATTCTGGCACTGGGACTTTAGGGAGAGATTCGACCGGGATCAAGAAGGCGACCATTTGCTTCGCCAACGACAGCGTACCACCAGGACCTTGCGATGCCAAGCTCTTTCATCGTTCCATACCACCGCAAAAAAAACACGTTCCTACACTATGATCTAAGACGAGCAAATCTGTAAGAACAGGAAGGGAATCGCTGCCCTCCACCGCCTCACACGTGCACAGCTACGATGAAATGAAAATAAATTTCCCCATGTGGGCCCAGTGGAGTAAAATAACATTGTGTTTTCGTGTCTCTACTCGAGGGAAACTGCCCGATGCTCGACCGGTGCCTACCGTCCTTTCGCTGCTGACCTTCAGACCCAATGTTTGTCATTTTGCCAGATCCCAGAAGATGTTTGCTTTTGTTCGAACTGTAGAGTAGAGAACCAGCAGATTTGTTATTTGGTTTCTGCAGGTCAGGTTTCCGTGTCGGTTGATTCGTTACATTCAGGAAAACTGGATTAAAGTCAACTGCATTACGGTTCAAAAAGTCATCAGCGGGAGTTAAGCTTTGATTCGATGCATGGAGTGCAGCTTGACGAAACTTTTATGCTATCATTTTGTTTAATTTACTTATTAGTAAATTGATATATTTATACGTTCTACCGATGTGAGACATCATACATGAATTGTTGAGAAGGTTTTTGGAATAAGCAGAAAATTAAAGAGCCACTAGGATTTCAAGTTGCCCCAAGCATTCATTCAAGTCATCATTTCTACTTACCGAAATAGTCAACGGTGAAAAACCGATCCAAAGAACAAGGAAAAATAAGAATTGTAAATTACATTCGGTGTGTTAGCTCCTATTCCGAGGATGATCGAATACCTGGAATGACAAGCAAGGAACTTTGTCACACTGTTATTAACAACCTCTACCTTCGTTCGCTCTGGGACTCGTTGCATGAATAATTAAGAAAAAATACGAATAAATTACCATAAAAACATGAAAGTAACACAGTACGGTTTGAGGGCCCGTTGCTTATTCTCCTCTTCGAACATTTCACGCCCTTTGCTTCCAGTCTACTCGTCCGACTTACCTACGCTCTTGTCTCTCTTTCTTTGCAGGTAACTTTCAAACCGTTGTCGTGGGAAAACCTTCCGATGGACGCCGCTGGCAGTTTGTGGAAAATCTATTCCGAATCAGGAAGGCAACATACAAAAAGCAGCGGCAGCAACAAAAAAACCTTAAAGAGAAGAGAAGAAAAAAAACATCCCCATCCGCAAAACGATGGCGCTAATGTCTTCATTTAACACGGGTCGTTGTCGCTTTTTCTTTTTCTGGGGAACATTTTTAGATTGAAATTTTGCATTTCACCGAACCGAGAAAGTCCTCGCCCCGAGAAAAACTCTTTTTGCATTTAAACGGCTTAGCCCGTCGGTATTGAAGGATTGCAGCTGGGGAAGGATTGCAATTTACTTTGCTTTAATGTAATAATGAGCACTAAAGCCCCGAGAAAAATAACAGAATAATTGCCAAGAAGGGCGTTATGCATTCATCCATCGTTTTACGGTCACGTTCGGTCTTATAAACATGCACAAATCCCGCATTGCACGATGTTTTTTTTTTTAATGTTGAAAATGGCACCTTCCATTCACCCTAGGCGCCGAATCGAACCGCTTTCTGTCGTCCACACCGGTTTGGCTACAGTGACCAGAAAATATGAGCCCCGGAGCGAAATGAAGACGACCTTAAACCATTGCATCACCGACACGGTACGATCGATAACGATGCACCTCGGCCGCTTTGCCAAATCTTTCGGCTCGGTTGAGCTGATTATTCAAATTTATTCGACCATCAGTCTGGCCTAGTCTGGGCCCACCTTCTCCTGAGCGGGATAGGTGACGAACAGTCCACGTATGCCATGACCGGCTTCCTGGTCGCGAGCTCCTAAAACCGGTCGTAGTCGTTGCTCACCGGTGACGGCATTTGTCGCTCCCCGTGTGCCACAACATGATAAAAGGCAGCCGTTTTCGTTTTCTTTAACCAACAAATAATCCATGTTTGTGACTAAAAATACATTCCTCGCGTTCCCGGCAGGCGAGGAGCTGTCTGGTCATTTTCATAACGATACTCTACTTTTTTATGACTTGCTAAATATGTTTTTTCTAGTGCGATTATTTTGTATAATAAATTTGGAAAAAAAAATACTGCTTGCTGATATGCGCTGTAAAAATATTATATTACTTATAAAACCAGCTACAACGTGAATTCGTAGTAACTATAACTGAATGGGAACCGCAGCACTAGATTGTCCGCCGCCAAAGGTCTGCACCAAAATTCTGAAAAGTAGCGAAAATATCTCCAGTTCTATTATGATGGAATGTGGTCCGCTATGGGAGACTGGTAGGAAATTTGGTCTACCGGCGCACTGAAGGAAACCTCGGAGGCTTTTGTAAAATATTTTCCACATTTTAGAGCGTAAAACATCGCTTCTAGACCGCTCATTCCTCTACCATCTTTGGTCTGCTGGAGGGCCGCTGGCATTCCTACTGGGGCACATACCGGTCTGACATGGTGGTGCAAACCTTCACGAGGTGTTTCGTCGACTTGGCCTCCTCCGCCAGGTAGCAGAGCTAGCCTACCGGATGCCGGGGGGATGGTGGAAGGTTTCCGAGATACTTCCGCTATGCTTCAGGGCCCAGGCGGGAGTCACATTTGACATCGTTTGCATCATCACCCAATACCGTTAAATGCACGGCGCATATCACCGAAGTTCTCAGACCCTCCGGGCAACGAAACCGATCCCCGAAATATCATCATCGTATCGTGGCGCACGGAAAGGCGTTTTACTTCCACACGCCTCCAACTATGCCAAACCTGCTGGCGTAGTGCAAAAGGCTTGCCGACCGACGACGGCGTAATAAGAATGTTCTCAAATTGAGGATGCCTTCTCGTAGTCGATGTAATACACCTGGATTGACTACCATCTTGGGTGTGACCTGTATGGGGGTGAAAATGGGGTGTATGTTTGATCGCTGCGTTGTGAGGACAAGCATCTGTATCTTTTTCAACATTCAAGAAGCTCACGGAACGCCTATTATTCGAGTGAAAGATTAAGTCACCGTGAAATTATTATTGAACTCAAACTCAAAATGGTTGAAGGATTTAATTGAAGATGGTTTTTCGTATATTTGTAGGTTTCCACGTAAGTCACTCTAACGATAATGATGTGCAGTTGAGAAGCCGTTAAGCTAACAACAACATCGAACCAGTCGGGATGTAGTAGACTGTGACCCCCTCAATCTTTACGCTCCCTGGCGGGCAGCAACGTCGGTACCATACACCGGAAGTGTCACACAAACGCGACGGCGTCGCAAAGTACCGACAAACCAGGCTCTGCTCCCCTAATGGCATCGTTTGGCGCTTGTAAAAACCCTTCTAGCATCGATTAGGGTAACAAATGCATATCGAGCAGTCTGGACCGGGATGTGTCTGGTCCGGCGGACTGTAAATGTTTGTAGTTAAAAGTTCGTCAACAAAGCGCAACTGGGTGTAACTGCGACATTTTCCTATCGTCCCTGTTCTGTCGGTGGCTCTTTAAGGAACGGAACCGGTGCCGGCCTCGACGAACGTGCCGGCCTCGACGACGCCCGAAAGTGAAGAAATGAAAGTTAATAAAGTCTGAAGAAATGAAAACCTGCTGGGAAGAAATTAGGAAGAGCGAAAACACCCAACTATCCATTAAGCGAAACGATAGTTTGAGCTGTAAAACAAGCTCGTCGATGAAGCGTGCCCTTCCGATGAAGGCTGTTTGGAACATAGTTAGTCATTAGTGGCACGGTGGTCAACACGAGAGAACCGGTACACTGGACCATTTGCCTCGGTAAGGATTCTGGCGTAGGGCAGTAGCGTAGGTAGCGGTGTGCGCACGAACCTGCACAGTGTTTTGCAACAGACTCGCAACAAAAGGCACACAATATTAGGAGATGGAAAATTGCACTCGCATCCGCTGTCCCTGTTGGAACTCGTCACGTCGCTACCGACCCGGCATGTCGGCCAAAAAGGACATGTATGTCGTAACGATCCGTTTCGACGCGAAAAAAGGCCCCGTCCATCGCAGTGCCATTTTACTGCTGAACGGGCAAGTGATTTTCTGTTCGATACACCAGAGTCAGAGGTTTTACGGTGCCATCGTACCGAGCAACAACACAAGTACAGCATAGTGCTTCCGAAAGAAACGAGCGTGAAACGCACTTTCCCATCCAATCGATGGCCGTGACAGGAACGATTTTCTGATTGGTTTGCCCAAAGTCAACCGGGCGAGTGGCCGAGATTGGCGGTGCGGATCGTGTCGGCGCAGGGAGACGGGGCAGCCCGAAAGTGGTCCTTGCCGGGATGCTTCACTGAATAACGCATTCGAAGTCGACGCTGGCTCGTTCATCGGGGCCATCAAAATGGTGCTCGATTGCCTGCGTCGAAAATGGGTTGGAGATGGTGGTCCCTCTGCACCGGCCTTGCACCGGACCGAACGGATCCAGAACCTGTGCCGTAACGTGCGGCAAGCAAGGCAGGCAACATCAAATTTAATGGTAAACATCGTTAAAGTATCATTTTTGTAAGTCTATTTAATCCACAATAAAAACTGATGTTTACACAAGTTTTCCTTCCCAAGAGAACCGGGGCACTCCACCGTCGTACTCGCACTGCGACTCGAGATTTCCTCGTCGTCCGAAGCAGAGTGCAATAGTGCAGAATTCTGATAGTATTAGAGAGCTTCGTATAACTATAAAAGCTTTCTCTCGTTTCGTCTTCGACCGTGGCGTTGGACCGGAGCACTGGCTGCCACGCTTCATCTGATGCCGCCCCTCCGAAGTGCCTTGGCTCGGGAAGTTCGAAGAACATTTTACTACTCGAAGGATCTCTGCATTTTTTCTCTTCTTTTTCACTCTTGTATCGATGACGATGGAGCATCGTATTGTATTTATTGGCAAGTGATTCACGAACCGTTTCACGCTATCGTCACATTTTAGAGACTCGACTGCTCCTATAGAGTAAGGAGTGACTGGCGGAATCTGGCAGGAGCTTTCCGGGCTGGTGATAACTCAGTCGTAAGCTGCATCGCATGGACGGAAATCAGCATCGTTCGGGGAAGCCCAAGAATTGTTATGGCTATTACCTTTTAAACCCTTCAACCTACCGGCAACCCGCACTTCGCACAGGCTTTCCCTGTGACGGCTGTCACAAACTTCATCCACCGTAGATGGGTTTGCCAGGCAGAACACGCAGGGCTTGGCAAGAGCGGTTTTGTAAAACATACTTCTGTGAATTGCAGCTGCAGTGGCTTACGGGAAATGCGTCCATTCCGGTGTTTCTCGTTGCAGGAGATTTTTCCGGCATAATTGCCCTGCTTTTTCACGTAGGAGTAAATTGGAAAGTACTCTACATCGTCTCTGCCTTGCGCGCTTAATAACTCTTGTCACAAGGCATTTATCTATACTTTCGTATTGCATCAACATTTCATTGAGCTTTTTGTATATTCAAGTCGAGATGCTTTCTTGTAATACATTGTCAAAGTTCAAGTAAAATCCAAATCAAGAAAAAGTCTGTGACTCATAAATACTTTTCAAGAATAAATTTTATTCATTGAGCATAGCCATCTGCCGCTAGCTAAGAACACGTTATCTTGACCTCCAAATTATCCGCTGAGCGTCTATAGGTCGACTTACTTACAAAACATAACCTAACCATGTTGAATTTCGACATGGTCCCACGAATAAAATAAAACCCACTGGCAAAGGAATATCTATACATCGTTTGGTCCACTGATTATTAGGCTTTTGGGGGTTGTACCATTGGGTAGGGTATGTAAACCGAAACGAAACTAATACTACATACCTGGCTGATCGAAGCAGTTGATGAAGGTCCACAGCTTATCCGAACATCCGTTTTGAGCTGCCGGGTCCAGGTAGAGGGACGGTTTATACCCTCCTTCGTACCTTAGCTTGCCTTAACCGACTCCAGGGCTTATGCTAAAGCAGTGTTAGAGAAGTACACGGAAGAGCTTCCAACCACCGGGTTAGGCTACTCGGAGCGTGTGGAAAGGATGTACAGTAGTTGTCGAAAGATTGATCTGGACACTAATGCTCCTCGGAAGGTATTCTACTATTGAGTAGCGAATTTTTGCATCCCTTGTTCCTTCACCATCCGGAGGAAAGAATCTCTGCCAGATGCCATTGGAAGTGGGCGCATTGCAGCATCCTCGTCGTCGGTGAAAGGTGAATACTTCTGGAACCGGTAAACATTTCTTGACTTTTGATTATTTCTAATCGCCTTACAAGTTACCCGTCCCACCGGCAACGCTTCAATCGGGAGAACCGCTTCGGATCGTTGATGTGCCAGGAGCAGGAACTGAACGGACGGATACTTTGGCCAGGATATCCTTGCATTCCCATTGGAAAATCAACGAAACTCAAGTCATATTAAGTCCTGAGAAAAGAGCGTATAAGTAGAGACTGTAAAGCCTTCGAACGACAGCTTATGGGGAATTCATTCATTTGTAACGTGTTCCTTTTCAATCCTTGGCACAGCAAATAGAACCAGGTGACCTCCGTTCGGCACAGTCTATTAGGTCTCAATAATTTCAAAGAGGAATACAGCTTTTGTCCAATCGTAATGATTCCGAGATTCGTAAAGGAGTCAATTTTATACACAAGGGTGTACATCTATATACTAATATTCAACTTCAATCAGTGAAATGAGTTTATTACAAAGTCAGTATAGATGTTCAACGAAACTTTTTATTGTGTTTTTACATCATTATTTTATTGTGCGCATCAGTTTGGCCATATTAGATCACCAAGGGGCCGTAGAGAAGCTTTTTCAAAACCACATACAAAATTAGTACAAAGTGAAATGAAATTCCATTTCTCCTGCATCAACGTAACAGTGTGTAAATTCAAGCGCAAACGCCAAACAAACCATGGCCGCATTGTCATATTATTCCTGATAAATCAAAGGGCAACAAAAAGCTCAGCGTATGAAGCCGATCACTCTGGTTTCGGCTCGTTGCGTGTCAGTTACAGGATAACTAACGATTCCTGCCACAAAACGGTTGTCTGCCAAGGGATGCCAGCATGTACCGGTAAACTTGCGTATGTGTACACACGGTTTGGGAAAACGACGAAAACGACACAAGAAACGCCTGTTCTGTTCCACTCTCCATCCCGGATTCCAGAAACGCGAAGGTTAAGCATCTCTCCACCAACGGTTTGGGCAGGACGAGTAGTAAAGAGCATGTTTGCCCTCGGCGTCTTGCAGGCCTGGCTGAAGAATACATGCGGAAGAAAAACGCACCCATGTACCATCGACATTTTCGGCGTACTTTTCTTTCGTCTGGCAACGGAAAGGTACCTTCAAGCGAGACGCTCCAAGCTGCGCCACGTTAGAGGCCAGCATAAGATTGGAGGAACGCAAACCGGGAGAAAATAAGGATAGCTACACATCCATTTATTATTCATTCATTTCCTAGCGATTTCTCGGGGCTGCCTCGATCGCGTTCGACTCGTCGAGAACAGACGGCATGACGTCGGCCAAATATCGCACGGCGAAGCGCAGCGCTTCTTTTATCTTTTCCGTAGCGTAAACCCTGGTAGCCAATTTGGGAAGCATTCGCTCGGGGTGGCCCGAGACGTTGGTTCGAGAAAATTTCCCACCCGTGCGCACCGTGTCAGTACGGTTTTGGGCGGGATGAACCGAGGGAAGAAAAGCGCCCGGTGCAGGCTAAAGCAAAGGGAAATGTTCGGTTCGAAAAATGACTCCAACACCGCCGGAGCGAACGCGGAGCGTCGACTGCTCCGTGCCGGAAGTGGAAGTGAACATAACTACAATCTTGTAAATGGTAATACGAACGATGTAACATGATTTTGAACCTCGGTGAAATGTGATGTGAGTAAGCTGGTGCCGCTGATGGCCGTGCCGCTGTTTGTATACTTCCTCCATCTTCATCGTCCGTTTTCCGCTTTTTCCCGTTTGACTTTCGCGTCGATAGTCGTGTTGTGCTTTTTCCTCGGTACTCCAAGCGTCGGTGCAATACGATGAGATTCAAATGGCAGCACGCGTAACAGTATCCTCCGGAGCCGGCAGCAGCGCTTTGGAGCCTTGTTTCTTCATCGATTTTTCCCCCCTCGGAACACTCTCCTGTACAGCAAGGAGCTTGGTGCTTTCCCCTTGTGGAGGCTAACCGTACTGTTTCCGCTTCACCGCTGAAAATCTCGAACAAACAAGATTTATTTAGCCACCGGTCGAAGTCAAAGATAATCGAAACTGCCAATCGTAATTGAAATCTTCCCAGCAGTGCCCCGAGCCTCGACTCCTCGACTTTGCTTCGACGTCGCACCCCGCTCGAATCCGCAGCTTATTAATCATGAAATGAAAAGTAATTTTGTGAGGGCAAACATATTGCCCATTGAAGAGTTTCATAAAGCGTGCCTTCCCGTCGTCGGGCGCATCGTGGGTTGCAACCCCGCTACGAGCTAGGGTGGGGCATGGTTAGAAACAGGATACGGTAAACTAAATTGAATTCAAAACACGGATTTAAATAGTTCAACCCTTAATTCGAGACGGAAAGTATTGCTCACAACATTCGTCGCGCCCGCCCCGCGCTGACCAGCTCCTGAGAGCTGAGAGTTGAAAATAAAACAATCATTCGTAATTAATTACGAGTCCTAGACGCTTCGGACGCGCTCGTTCGGTACGGCTGGCCCCGTTGAGCGTAATAACGATGCACGCCGGAAGGGATGGACACCGAGGTGGTGGTGCAGGCGCGTTGAATCGGTTGAAGCAAAAATTTGCCACCTAAATCCAATTAAAACTTTCTGTACTTTGTTTCGCATTACACGTGCGAACAAAAAAGAGGAAATAGCAGGGCGGAACGAGCAGAGTGTCACTTTTCCTCGCTTTCCCCCTTGGCGACTGCTGTTACCACTTGCGCCGTCGTGATAGATGTTTGCCAACCGACTGCTGCTGGTGAGGTCCGATATAAATAATCCGATGCAAAATAGTGGTAAATAGGGAAACTTTTTACACCGTTTACCACAGAAAACTTTGCAGCACAGTTGTGCGCTCCAACCGGATGCGCCGCTGGGTCTTTTATTCAAAAATGCATCGGTGTTGCACCATTGTGCACTATTTGTTCAAACTCGTCACAGTCTTTATGCTGAAGTCGTCACTGTCGTTAGCAGAATTATTTTTTGGCAAACAGCAATTTCGAATAGTTGCAAAACGCTGAGGAAAACTCGAGCAGAAATCAGGAGTATGGAGGGAATGACAATAAACCCGAAAGTAGGGTGAATTTGGAAGCGAACAAAAGTAAAGTAAAAATATTGAATGTAAAATCTAATGAAATCACAAATGAACTGCAAAGTGATGTAGATGGAATCTTATCCCGCGAATTGGATGCTCAAAACACTCGATGTTAATTATTTCGCTTTATTCAATGCTGATGCTGGACGATCAGTTTTGCTCACTTTTTTGCAATAAGTTAAACTAACTTGATAAAAAAGTATTTAATTGCACCGACAAATCCGATAACGGACGACGGATCCATGTCCTGTTTTAAAACCGAAATTAACTTCTGTCTAAAAACAGTCCATCCACAATCCAGATGTATCCCAATACACACAGACACACACACACATACGGTTAACTTTGACCTCAATCATGTATGGGGCAGAGTCACAATCATCATCGTCTACGCGATGGTCAGCTCCGGAGGCGTGTTGAACGTGCTCGCACCGGTGCTGACCGCTCATCCCTAACTTCCGAGGTAACGTGAATATCCTGTTTCAATATCCCTAGGACGGCCGGTGCGACCGTCACCAACGGCACGGGGATGATTCCGATTTCCGGTGTTCCCCGTTCTGCCAGCGGACAGACAGAGGCCTGCATGGATCAAGATAGCTTTCCAATTTCAAACCCCTGGAATGATCCGGAGCTCACATACCGTATTCGCTCGGTACACACGTGTGGGAACACTTCCTGGCGGCGGTATCCGACCTGGTTCAGCTTTGATAAATGCCAGTTGACATGCGGAAACCGGTGTGTGGCTTCGTTTTGTGGAAAGGTTAATTTAAAATCACGATTCGACTTCGATCGAGAGAATGGGACTGGTATTGAAACTATGTTGCCTGAATGTTAAGAATTTACTACTTTTGTTTCTGTTTGAAACCCTACAGTTTTAAAATGTTTTGTGTATGTTTCAAAAGTTCCTCTTTATTTTCTCTAGGAACAAGGTTTTGTGATATTTTGCATAAAAAATAAAAAAATGCGGGTATCTTTTGTGGAAACAATTGTTCTAGATTTGTTCATCGTGCTTAGAAAATACAATTTAGCTATTCTCAATTCTCTCTGTACCGGTTCTCGGCAACCCGGCTAAGCTCCCTCTCTTCTTAACCTTGCGTAGCCCGAAGCCGAGCGATTTCCGAATCGAGGAAGGCGGCATTGAACTCCGGATCGTTCGGTGGGTTGGCGCGGATGTCCTCCAGCTGCTTGATCACGTGCTCCGGCGCTGGGGGTTCCACCGGCAGATGGGCGCCCTGCGGCTGGAACCCGTACTCGTCGGCCACGTACGCCAGGGCAATGTTCGAGCCGTCCGGTGCCGGGTAGGAGAAGTCGCCGGACGAGCGGATGCCATCGGAGCTGCTGGCCTGCGCCCGGATACCGTTGCTCGTCTCGTACACAAAGTTGTACGAGCCGTCGTCGTTGATGACCTGGTCCTGCTGCACCACGACCGCCTCACTGTCGGGACCGCCGGCCGCCGCCCGGGCGGTCTTTTTCGGCGGAGCAGCAGCGACGCAGCAGACGACACCGACGAGAATAACCTGCAAAACGGACGGGTCGAGACGAGAGAAAGCACACCATTCATTCAAAACCGAGCCCTCACATGGGGGGAGTGGTGAGTCAGCAGAACTGCAACCCATCCGGAAAAGCTCCGACCCCTCGCTGATTGCGCTGTGCGCTTGCTTTGTTCTTACAATTTTCGGCAACATCTTGAGGCTGGGTGCTTGTGGGGCGTTGGAAGTTTCTCGCCGTCGAGGGGATGCTGCACGAGACCGCACGAACTGGGACTACAAACTCAAACAGCTGACTGATACCATCTCGCCGTACAGTGTGTCCTTTTATACGCTGCCGAAGTTTGGACGTGGACGGCCCAGCCACGGCCCAAAATTTCGGTATTTGACAAGCCCCTCCAAAAACTGCATCTGTTTGCACTTTTCTTTTGCCCCGTTTGCTCAACGGACTCCCCCTCCGCTAGCGCCGCGTAGATGCTAGGTTTTGCTAGGTTAGGCGAAGACCTGGCTCTTTGAAGACTGTCCCGAATGTCGGGCCCGTCGTGCACTACCGCGCTGGACGATCTGCGAAATGCGGGCGTAACTTAAACACAGCAACAACGGCTCACATTAGGGAGGGAACTAGAAGAACCCGTCCGCGACGCGCGTGGTGCCTGCAAATGCAAATGAGGCGATTGCGAAGACGGTAGGATTTTGGGGCGCAAAGCAACCGTACGTCCTTGAGCATCTCAATGCAGCACGCTCACCGCTGGCCGCAGCCGGCTTGACCCGAAGATTTATGAAATATGTATGCCCACTACCCACACGGATGGGTTGTGGCGGATCAACGAACGCTTCGGATGATATGAAATATCTTCATTATAGTTTTTTTTTCTTCTTTATCTTTGCGTTGAAACGCTCGTGTGGAAAGCGATGTAGTCTTACACCTTCCACACTGTTGCCATTTGAACGAGCTGGGAAAGGATTGAGCGCCTGCTGATATCAGAAAAAGATGTAGTGGTAAAGGTCAGGTCTACTCATCTGAAGCTCCAGATCGACAAAATCCGAACGAGACGCCATCGTAAACCTTATTAGTTTCATTGGAGTTCTCCGGGACGATTAATAAGCCGCCCGCTTTCGAACCGCATACGAACCACGCGGTTTGTCGGGTCCAGTGGCAAAATCAACAAATGGCAAACCTGCACTCCGCCGTTTGCAAAACGTCCATCGTGCAGTAATTCGCACGACCAGATTTCCCGGTAGACACAACCGACCATTACAGCGTCGACGGCACAAGGTTGAACCCGCGCCAACGAAACTGTTGGATCGTTTGTGTATAGACATTTGAGCGACATCCATAATACTGCACCTTGCGGTAAACTCACGCACGATTTGTGTCACTTGTGCTTGGGCCTTTCGGGAACCGCATTTCTGGTCCGATATCAATGACACCAACGGGTCATGGTAGAGCGGCTTATCCCAGGCGAGTAAGTGACGATGAAGCTTTATTAGATCTGCTTGTGGATTGTAATTATCGAACGGCCATACGGTTCGTTTCTGCTTAGTTGGCATCTTTTCAACCGGCTGTCGTGGTTTTGTCAATAAGTTAAACACTGGATCGAAACGGTTGCCAAGTGACGCGGGAAATTGGATCGGGCGACATTGCCTAATGTATATCCATTTCCAGCGAGTTTACCATTATTGAGCTGATGACAATTTAACGAATTGATTAGTGACCTTTGCCGGCCCTTAGTGAGGGTCTTGCGCGATGTCCCATCGCTATAGGCTCCAAGTCATGTTGAACAGTTGGTTACGCATGATGACAAATACTAGCCGCTAAACCTGGAAGTCCTTGTGAGACTCCAACCATTGGAGGAGTTATTAGCAAGCCAAGCTTACAAATTGTACGCCCAATGCACGGTCTCACGTTTTCTCCTCATCAGGATCCTGGCTTTGCCATTAGAACAGATTAGTAGATAACGTGTAAATCTTTAGAATAGGTTAAGTTAAAAAGGTTTTTTTTTGTGGTTTGGATTGGTCGAGATTTAAACAAAAATACGGTCGGTCATACTTCAGCTACTTAAGGCTACAACAGATCATGTTGTGAAACCAGTTGACTGTAATTTAAAACATGTCGTCATATGGAAAATTCTTCTCTTCAATTATCAAACGAGTTGGAGTATTGTCTTTTTTCTATGTTCTTATATTTATTGGGAGGGTTTTTTAAAACTTAAACTAAATCTATCAACCTTTTACTGCTTATGAAGATATAGAGAAAAAAGGAACAACGATTTCGTGTGAAGTTCCCAACAGAATCCTTGACACGCCTTTAAATTCCAAAAAACCTAATGTTCATCAAACACATAACATGGCACTTTCATCTAGCAACAGTAAATTAGACTCCAGCAAAGTCTCACCAAACACTGAAAAGCAGCCCAATTTGCACTGAACGGTCCGTCAACCAACGAATACGTTTCGGGGGCGGCTCTTTTCGTTCTGCCATGTTGCGGTCGCCCACAACGCGACGGTCCGCGAATACCGATCCTACAATCAGTTAAAAACATTGTCCATTCGCTGCCATGTTTCGGTTTCAACGGTCCCAGCGCTTATCGCGCCCCGACTAGTCGCCTGACAAGTGAGTGAGTCCGCTGCCAGCCAGCAGGGAAGCGTCCGTTGGCCAACTCCAGCCCGACCGCGACCGCCATTTTTAGCGCCACGTGCGATGGTCCGCTGGTGGTGTCTCTAAATGCGATAATGAAGCTTCCGAGTGGCTTGACTAATGAATGGGGTACGAGAGATTAAAAGCAGGCCAGCACATCCAGCGCTCCGCTGCCAACATCTAAGCGGTTGACCGTGTAACGCGCGGCATCCTTTCGTTAGGAGTCACATTGAAACCCAACGGACCTGGCTGGAAGTCCCGGAATCACTCCGTTGGTTTCGCACGAGCCCATCGTCTTCTGTCGGGGGCATAAATTAATCACATTTATCTCATCGTTTTCATTTTCATCACGATTGTCGCGCTCGTGGTGGGATGGTGATGGTCGTCGTCGCCGTCCTCGTGACCGTTGTTTGCACGGTAATGGAAAAGCTATTTTCTCCCCTTTTTCACGATAACACGAACAACAAACCAAAAACGGGCGGGCAAGCTACCTCCAAGCGCAGGTTTTTTTTTTTGGCGACTCACTGCGGAGGCGCCGTCGAGATGAGATTTTGCAGCTGGATTTTCCCTCGGCAGCTGGATTTTCCTTCCCTTTTCTCGTTCGGTGCTCTAAAGCACCTACAGTGGGGCGGCTTGGCTGCCAGGTCTCGCCCTGACACCGGAGGAACTGGGCTTGTTTTTCGGGGTGGGCAGGTGAACGGATTTCTAGATTTTTCTTGCCTACCTATTTTTTGTACTTTCGCCTGACGAACGCAAACAAACCGACCGCAAACAGTGGTACGAAGGTAGTGGGGAGGTGTGTGGTGGGGTACACAATTTCTTATCACATTTCACTCGCTGCCCTGTCGGCCAGGACCATTGCCAATCACCGTCAGCCAAGGGCGAAGGGCGCAGTGCGAAATGGAAGGAACGAAACAGGCAGATTGCAAACGCCCGGGTGGAGCCCCGGTTGCCAGCCGCGCATGACTTGCGCTGACGTACACGCCCCCCCCCCCCTCCCTCCCATCCCTCAAAACCGGTGACATTTCACTTTGATCACGGCACCGCCCGACCGCTAACCAGATGGTGCAGAACCGGAGGCGTACTTTTCGCTCGGAAAATTCCTATCATTATCATTCAATTTTAAAGTTTGTTTGCCTGCGCCAGATAGGACCCGGGGCCCCGGCCCGGATGGCAATGATTGTCCTTTTGGGGCCGGTGTAATTGAATGTTTTTCGGGCCGACATTTTGCTGTGGACGATAATGCAGCGTTTACGGAGAGTTTTGGGGGCGCGGATGGAGCGTTCAACGGCAAGGCGCTGCCCGGGCGAGTCATGAACAATTCATGGAAGTCTTGCTGCGAAAGGGCAACCCATCGTAGCGTGGCCTCTCGGTGGATTTTTCTAAGACAAAAAGACGCCATTTTTCCGGGAATCCCTCCCTCGGGGGTGGTGAAGTGGCGAAAAAGTGACTTCGCGTTCAATTTAATCATGGATGGGGCACCACTCAATCGAAGTGGAATTGGAGAATCTCAACTGGTTGTCTTTCCAAGTCGCGCACCGGATGTACGGATTACGGGGAGGCTCGACGCGGCGGGCTGGAAGCGAGCGACGGCGACTGCTCACATTTCAATTAGAAATCGCGATGTCCTGTCTATTCTCCTTGATGTCACCGAGGACTTGTGATGCTGATATCATTGGCAGCCATCTTTTCGTGAGAGCCGACACTGGAGTGCAAAAGTTAAGGCAGGAGAAGCTACAGGTTTGGACGGAATGTTCGTTGTTTTCGTTTCAAAAAACCAGCGGTTTCAATGGAGTATTGTATTCGTTCATGTTCGTTCGTTCTACCCTTCAGATAACAAGCCAAACGTGGCTTGAGAGTGGTCTTTTTGGGAACATTTTAATGACAATCAATTGGAGCTTTTTCGTTGCGAAAACTCTAAAATCACATTATCCTTCACCACCAGCTCCTTCCCGTTGCACATTCTTCGCTGTGCACTGTACCATTTAGCGTTTGTTGGATTCTTGAGATAAAACCCACGCAGAGCTAAGACGTCACCGGATAGGTCACCGAGTTCCACCAAACGGCACAAATAAAGTCTACTTCAAGACGCCTGCGAAAAGATCCTATTTATGGAAACTCTCACCATTCATACGAAATCGTTTCGGCGCCCGGCGTATTCGCGTGGTCGTGACAGGCCGTCTGCGAGGTCACCGGTATCGTTTAAAATAATCAGATTAATGTCAATTTAAGGATTGTTTGTAATTTCCACAATAATCACATTACCGTTGACCGAAAACTCGGCCTGTTTGTGAGTCGTGTTTTTTCCCTCCTTGCCAACAACGGAATCAGGATAAATCTCGCTGGCAGAGAGTGAAAGGCAGATTGGATGGTCGGACCGATTCGATTCCAACGAGGGCCAGTGATCCCCGTGAACCCAACCCTCCCTTTCTTCGACTAGTAGACCACGAAGGGCCGCTAAACGGACAAAAGTTAGTCGTTGTGGTTTAAAATTGAATAACAGATAAAATAAAAAGCCGAGCACCAGGAAATGAAGGAAGCCGAAAAGGGACTCATTCCGTTCGCCGGTCGACGGCTTTAAAGGCTCCCGTCCCGTCGACGTACAACGGGTGAGGGGTTGGGGAAGAGGACCTGGGACAGCGGATAGCACACTGGAGCACGGTCCTCTTCCGGCCGGGACGGAACAAATAACCTGAACAGCTTACGAAAGTTTTTCGGGAGCTTCTCTTTCCCCGGGGTTTTTTTTTTCGTTAGTCTTCTCTTCTAAAAGAAAAACTGCGGAATGGGAGCTAATGTGGAAGAAAGGATTTTTCATTCCATTGCCCGCTCGGCGCTTGTTTGACCATTTCCAAACACAATGGACCACGGGTCAGACCCATAAGGATTTGGGTGAACTACATAAATACGTACAATGCGAACCTTCATTGGGCGCTTCGGTAGAAAGGAAGACGTTCATTGTAAGCAGGAACAGGAAAGGACACCAACAGTGCCATGCCATACGATAGGAAGGGGGAGGAAAGTTCGTCGTTCGTCGTGCACAGGAGGTTGACCCCGGCCGGTCTGTTTTGTGTTTGTAAGGCACGGTTTGGGAAAGCTAGTTAAGGAAGGGAAATTTGTTTATACACCAGGCAAAGGGTTGGTCATTATTGTGGTCAATGTTTTGGAAATCCAAATGAATCCTTAATCCTCTCTGGTCAAAAGCCATGCACCAAAGATCGTCTATAATGTTCTGCTTCTTGTTTCGTGTGATCCTCCGATGTCTTCCATCTTTAAATGATTGTTTTCCAGCTCGTAACCTGAAGTTGTGATGTTTCCATTCCTTTTCATTAAAGCGTGCAATAATAATCACACCGTCCAGTAGTGTCACGATCTGTCAAGTGCAATCGGCAACACTTCTTGCTTGTGCCAGAGCAAACACTTCCACCGAAGCATAGTAATTAATTGTCTGTACACTGTTGCGTTTTGCTCAACAAACATCATCGTCATCGCCACTAACCTACCGCCACAACCGCCGTTTGCTGGCGGTAGTGGCCGACGGCAGAAGCCGGAGACAAATAACCGTTCATTCATGGTCAAAGACACGTCCAGTTCTGTCTCGTGCTGGGACGGTTGCCAGACTGACCCGCCGTGCTATGGCATCTTCTTTTTTTTTTTATTTCAACTATGGCTTTAGTTGCTTCTTGCCGGCACGAGGATTCACTTTAATATTTAATGAAAAATTGTTCCACAGCAATGCACAGCAGCTGCCGGTTCGAAAAGGTTGAAATGCATGAGTTTCGAGGGTGGGAGAAAAACCAGCACGTGCGAAAGAGGCAAGGAAAACTCGGAGGGTTCGTCGACTTCACTCGGAACTACGGACGTTTGGTCTGCAGTTTGCCTTAGACAGTGGCAGTTGTACCACCGTTTGGAAATTCCCGCCAATTTCCTCTTCCGCCGGCTTCAGGATATTCCCGTCCAGGATTTATTCTAGCTCCAACCGGGATCTTCGTCTGGAACGCGAGCCAAGTTGTGCGACAAGCTGTCTCGTCGAAAGGCGTTTCACTGCAAGCTTGGGAGATGATTCTTGTTCTGCTTTTTCAATCCAATGCGTCCGTTCTCCGGCCTAGGGGTTTCCGTCGCGCTTGTCTTCCTTTTCCCGAGTTCGATTTTCCGCCGAACTCTGCTAACCAGCATGGAAGTAGTTCGCAGAGTGTTTCGTTCCCATTTCCACGTTTTTGGCTGTGGACTGGGAGCTTTCTTTCGAATGCATCGTCAAAATGCGCCAAGCTAACCGTCCAGGACGTTGGGCACCGCCCTGGAAGACATTGTCTTGCTCGGCGCTAAGCATTTATGCTGCCTTTTCCGGTCATTCCGGATCCTGGTGCGTGAAATATTATCCTTTCGGCCCTTATTGCGAAACGTCCTCTATCTACGATGGCCGTTCGCAACCCACCCAAGGTCCATGGCGAACCGAGATCTTCGAGGATTTCTTCCGTTCCTTCCGAAAAAGAAGACGAGAGAATTCCAAACCGTGGAAAACGGAAGGATCAAACTGGCACACAACTGCTGCCAGCCAGCGTGGCACTACAAGCTTCGTTTTGAAGTGGTGTCTTCCATGTCAATTGCTAGCATTTCCCCGCTCCTTCCGTGAACCCTAGACCCCCAGACACCCCTCTCGGTTGTAAAATTGTCGGACGGAAATTGTGGCCTCCGTTCTCGAGGACCTCCGCCGCTCGCTGATTTGGCGGAACGGCCGACGGTGAATCGCCCGATACTGAAATACGTGCGCGAAACCACACACTAGCGCACAAAATCTCCACCGTGGTTCTGTAAACAGTTTCATAAAATTTTTATCAATAGGGCGAAATCTATTTCCTCGCTGTCAGCGGCAGAGAGAAATAACTACTTCGGTTCCGCCGACAGGTCCGGTGGGATATTTCCGTCAATGTCCGTGTCTTTGGCCGATCCGAGCGAAAGGCGTCTTTCGCCGCTGCAAGTGAACGGGGTTTCCGGGAAACGGTGGCAAGTTTGTCGGCACTGCAGTTTCCCTACCAGCAGGGTTGAGCAGAGCACTGCACCAAGTCCTGGAGGCAGAGTCCCGATGCCAACACTTTTCAATTGAACCGTTTTTTTTTTGCACTTCCGGTGGATGCCATGCGTTAAACTTTCGCATGAGATGCTGTGCTGAAGTTGACGTGAGCAGTTTTCTTTGCGATATGATTGGGAGCGGTTAATTTTATCCGGTTGTGCATCCGTTGCATGCTTGAGTCAGCTCGAAATGATTTTAGCAATGGTTAAAATATGATTACGAAGCTCAAATACAAGAAAAGAAACAAATGTGGAATTCATAAATTTGCCATCATAAGTTTTTTTATAAATTTAAAATATGAAATGATTTTAACACACTCAGGAAAAAGTTTAACTCCAAAGCGATTTCTTAACTGTAGAACCCCGGAGGAATTGAATTGAAAATCGACGATCTTTTCATCGGGTTGGGCATTTTCGCTCAATGTGCTGCCCGTGAATGTCCGCTGATTGGTGTCAATATGGTTCCGAGGAAAGAAATGGTTTTCCTCGGCATCACCACGAACGCTCGTAAAGAACCACGCCACACTCGTCGGGTAGCCGACGGAAGATATTGCACGTACGCAGTCGGAAGCGCACCAAAAAAAGAAACCTCGTTCCAGCGAAACTTGGGCGGAAAAACCTTCCAACTTTCATAATTGAAGCAAACGGCAGCAGGCAGCACCGGAAATGAAAATCGTGAGATGCCACTCTTATTGCCGACGCCGCAAGCGCAAAGCGTGGAGTCGATGACGATGACGATGATGGCCCTTCGCCGGCACATGCGGCTCGCCCGCATTCCGTCCGTGCGTGGTATGGTTCGCTTCAGCCGGGACCCTTCGCTTCTGATCGATTGATTAAAGGAAAACACTTTTCGGCATCATCGCTTCTCCGAAGGGGAAAGGGCAAAGAATTGGCAGCTCTGGTTGCGGTTATGCTACGCGGTCAGCTTCGTTCGTGGTGTGGAAAAGTTGCTGATGCCGAGGTTGTGCAGGCGGCGAATGGTATTGGTAGAGTGCAATTGATGAACTTTGCAACTATCGGCACGGTTTTCCCGCACGGCATGAAATCTGTTTTTTTTTTTTTTCTTTCGTATTCCCTTCCGTGGTTCCTGAGAGGACCTTGGGGATTTGGTGGATGAACTTTTCATGCCCATAGAAATCACCGTCAGCTGGACGAACGGATCTACCTGGTTAGTTAGTGCGATGCATTTACGTTTTTTATGCTCTTTCGATGAAAAGGTAATAATTTGAAAATTGCATTAGTTTTGCAGACGCCAGCATTGATAAGCCTTCTTCCGTACTTGGTCAAGCTCTGCCAGAAATGTTATGTGTGAGGACTGACATAAAATGTATGTTTTTGATGCCAAATGTACATGTGGTGCAAAATATTAAATATTTGGAAAAAAAATTATTCTGATTCTATTTCATTATTTGTTTAAATATGTATAAAACAGAACATTATTTAAGAATTCCTAGTAATACTGCTATATGCAAAAAGAAATTGAAAAATTTGTATGATGCTAACTCAGCTTCAGCTCTAATGGACCAACATTCCGCACGAAATAATAACTTCCAACCCCTTCTGCTGGTCGGCCTTATGCGCAACTTATTATTGGATCATGAATGATGACGATGGTGCCGACCGATTCCGATTTGTAATCACAACTAATTATCAAACCACATCGGTGTCCACCATCTAGTCCCCGCTAAACAAAGTCCATTCTAAATACGACCCGTTTGATTGGACACCCGCATTAAATGATGCGGAAAAATAGCTATTGGCTCGTCATCGGTAATAAGGTTCTAGCAGGAGGAAAACTCGCACACACCTCTCCGCCGATATTCCGCAGATTTATGCCCAGTTTGCGCCGAGCCCATGGCAGCGTGTTCGGCAACGGGACGCTTCAGGGAAACCCACTTACCTGCGCTCAATTTGAGCGTCCCCATTCGCCCGGTTCATCAATCAGCCCGGACCCCGTAATATTCAATTTGCAAATCAAACGCCAAATTTTACAATCAAAATCGATCAGCAAACAAACGGACGATAAAATGTGTACCACCACCGACTGACACGCATTTATCTTTCCGCCATTCCGGTTCCGAGGCGACCGGAAAAAAAGGGGGGAAATGGGGGGGGGGGGGGGGGGGGGGTGTGGTTCCAGACCGGTTCGGTATCGACCGCACCGATATCCTAGTCAAAACAAAACCACGACCATGGACCACGGTCCCCTGGCAACCCTATCCGGCCAACCGGCTGCTACTGCCTAGGTGGGCTTCTTTTTGTGTGTGTGTGTGTGCCGATCGAACATGTCTCTATCGGTGCAGACGCATGTTGTCACATGAAGCGTGACAAAAGGGAGCATAAATTTCAATCCCTCGCTCTCCTCGCACCACAACCGTGAAGAGGGAGAGTAGAGTGAACCGAGGGGCGACTAGGCGAGAGTGATGGATGCGACTAGGATTTTGCACCACTACGCTACGGCCGTTCGGATGGTTTTCGGTTAGGCGATGCATGACTCCGAAGGTCCAATTTTCATCCCCAGCTTGGTTGTAGTATTGGAGGTTTTTTTTTTTTTTTTGGGGGGGGAAGGCAGGATATAAACACCACCGGAATGCGGTCAATAAAAGCCGAAGGACACTTTTGTTACAGGACAGTGTGAACCGTACGGTTGTGTATCGGTTTGATGTTGGGATTTAGCCCTTTTTTTATCTGATGACTTTTGTTCCTATTCTGATAATCGATGTTCCTTTTTCATGGAGCAAGAATCTGTCATTTGAGTTTGTTGGAGATGAATCATTCAATCAAGACTTATCTTCAACAACAAGAGTAAAGTTACATGAACTTCTAAGTCTAGTTAACTAAACATTTATCAGTGAAACAATCGATCCAGCATATTATTTTGATCGTAAATTTGGCCATATAAAAACCAGAAAGAGGATTTTCACTGCAAGAAAGGTTGTTCGGTCAAATTTGTTCCGAAAATCTCAGGCTATTCTTGTTAACCATAAAACACACGCCCAAGTAGCTCCGTGTTCCACTAACCAACCGAAACGAGATCGAACGTCAGCATGTACGCCGCCACAACCGCAACAAAAAATCGTCAACACGATGAAATGTGCCGTAAAAAAACAATTTCGCAGCAATTTCATCGGAGCAATGATTAATTGTGGTACAACTCACCAGGGCTCGGGTCTCCGCATTCTGCACTTCAATCAATCCCCAGCATCGCCCCACGCTTCCCTCCGGAAGCGGAAACCATCCCCAATTGGGAAACCGGAAAATGCGAACGCTTTGACAACTAAGGGCCGGAGTCCGGAGCTCATTCCGGCCCGGATTAGCTCTCCGGCAAGCTCTGAGCCACGGGAAACGAAACGATAGTGTTAGGGCGAGCTGCTGCCAGTGGATCACTGGCAAACCGGCATGACACCGACACGCATTAAGGCCGAGGCTCCTTTTCCGGAAGGGGGGAGCAGTTCCTTCGAACAGTGCCGACCGGAACTTGGCTTGACTCGGGACGCTCCGGACGGGGATCAATAAAACCACCGTCGTTGTCGTTGTCCTTGTCAGCGCTACCACATCATCATGATCATCATCATCATCATCAGCATCATCAGGCGTCATCGGTGTCGTAGCCATGGTTTGTTTCAAAGCGGAAGACAATGGCATCCATGGGCAACGGATGTATTAGTGGTGGGATGCACCGATAAAGACGGCAGGCGGTCGAACGAAAGCCATCGGAAGCGACTCTCCGGCAGCGCGCTGTCCGACACCGATTTTCCGAACGCGTCAAACGGCCCACCGGTCCCTTTGCTTTCCTCTCCGTTCCTCCCACCAGGCCACACAAATGCACGGATTGATGAATGAACGAATTGACATAGATTGGTGAAAATATCCCCGGGAAGGAAACTCATTTCAACAATCGCTCAAACGGTAAACCGTGGAATCTAATTTTATCCCGGGGTGTCTGCGTCGGTACCAATTGGTTGCCTCTGTTCGTTGCTTGTTCCTCATCGATCGTCATCATCACTTTTCCGACGTGCTTTATCGCTTCTGTTATTTTCCTTTTGTTTTATGTTTTTCCATTCACTAGTTTTTTTTTTACCCACCTCCCAGTCGAACTCCTCGATCCTCAGTGTGCGATGATGAAGCGCTTGCCTCGTTGTCAATGAAACAATAGGAAAAGTTCTTTAATCATTTCGCAGCTTCGTTAAGCGAATCGTTGCTCAATTTAGTAGGAAATCGTCTTTTCCTGAAAAAAAAACCCCCCCACTAGCTCTATACTGTCCATTGAATCCCGTTGTTCACAGGCGCCTTTCTTCCATCTTCTGTTGTTGTGGGAACGGGCAGAAAGAGGTACACTCGTACCGTCGGGTAAAGCGGGGCTCATCGCTCATTTAGTATTTTTAATTGGTTCTGAAACATTTAATAGACGATCAATTTCCCCTTCCATGTGAGTTTTAGAGTTCTTTATTGACCGTTGACGTTGAAAAGCATAAGTTAAAAAGGTATTCCAACCGTTTCGTGTTTGTTAGAAACCTTTCGTTTTATTGATAATCCAAATAATCGAATAGAAATTTTATTTCAAAACTGTTTCATACTTTTTCAATTTTACAACAGTTTAGAAAATGCCGTCTTACTTTCGTATGCTGGTAGGCACTGTGGTTGAAATTTTGTTTTTTTCTTTCAAACATGTCTGATTCTATTAATACGGCCTGGCCGTTCAAATAATATAAATTAAATTAAATTAAATGTCTGATTCTTACCTTTGCACTTCTTATGATCATTTATTCATGCGATGCCTCATGGATCAGCTTGCTTACCGTACAAAGATTTTATTTTCTCTCTCCTCGGTAAAGTTCATTGTTTGTCGAACGTGAATGCATTCATAACCCTCGGGCGAGCATCGTTCAATTTTAGTACCTCGTTGTGGTCGGCAGCAAACAAACAGCCCCCGCACCGGCGCAGTCCAGTGCTGGGATGCTTAAAATGCTACTGCAAAGTGGTTAAAATTCGTCTTTTCAGTCCTTTCAAAGAATGCTTTTCTTTGCAGTTACATAATGGGATAATGCGATTTTTTTTTTTTGCGAAGCTGTGCTAAGAATATGGAGCAGCATAAAAAGTGTTGCGATATTCTTAATGAAGCAACGCCATTGGCTGATCGTAAAGTTTTGCACCAGATATGGTCACGTTTTGCTGTGATCTTGATCCTACTTTCCTTTATCTTGCCCCGGAGGCTTGACCTGAACTCAATCGCGGAGGCGGACCTCATCGGTGAGGCTCATTTTCACGTTTACTAGAGGCACCATTCATTTTTTCTTACACGGGGCGTTTTTATGTTGTTCGCTAAGCTTCTCGTTTCTCCTCCTTGCCTCCCGGGGCGTTGCTAGGACTTTCTTGGAGATTTCAGTTTCTTGAAAATGGTTTGTTCGGCCCATTTAAAGATGCCAGCCCACGTTAACCCCACGCGCATCGGTCACTGGGGTGTGCAAATTTGGCTCCAACAAACCTTAGTTTTCCTCCGATTTTATGGCAGGTGTGTGTGTGTGTGTGTGTGTGTGCGTGTGCCACCACCCACGGCTGGGATGCTGGGACTATTATTTTCAGAACTTTTCCACATCGTTTATCGTGTTTTCTCGCCCAATGGCCAAAGACGCCGCCCTTTTTTGTGCACCCCTCCCGTTGGGGAAGGAAAAAACGGCCGGACCTTTCGCTCTCGTAAACGCAAACGGCTCCGTTCGCTCCATTGACCGTATCATCTGGCCAGATTCTTTGTGGTTTTGCTCGGTGGTCGCCCTGAGGTCGCCGTTGGGGGCCAGCAGCCGTCGCTGGTACGCTGCTGGGAAGCAGTTTCCACTCCAGCAGGTCGGCACGGGGCTTCCCGGTAGGCGTGCCAATTCGCGTGTACTGGTGTAATTTATGGGACCCACAATTAATCGTGTGCACCCTGCATGAGTTAGTGGCAGAGTTTAGGCCCCCAGGTCCTTGCAAAAAAACACCGTAGGTTTTTTTTTGAGATGGCTCTCGATGATGGTTGCATTGAAAAGTTCCCCGGCACAGAGATGTGCATCCTCGTGGATTCATGGGTGAACATCGAACAAAAAAATGATCTGCTGGTAGTGTTCCAGAATATATATTTATATCTAGAATTTTTTGTTTCAACTGAATTCTCTTTTTCGAATAGAAAAACACTTTCATCAACTTACTTCTCTCGATCGAAATACGATAAATTGTCACATTTTCTGTGAATGCCAACGATTTTCATTCTTTTGGGAAAAGCTCATAGAAATCTAATAGCTTCTTTCGTTTTTTTTTAAATCTTTTCTCATTCACAGGTAACATTCAAAACCAAAACGTGACGATTTGGCAGTATTCCGAGATTCCCAACAATTGACAATGTGTGAAAGCTTGTTTTGGACCACGATAGGCAACTGGACCAACAGAAAACACTACACCTGCCTACCGCAAGTTACCACGCTCTTGAAATTCTTGATTGATATCGAATATGGAACATTCTGGTTGAGTCCCTTAGCTAAATAGCAATAACGTTATTGAAAAGCATAAAGTTCCTTCGCAAACCCATTTTAAAAAGCCCGTCACCGTTAAAATTCTGTTGTCAAACCCGCACCGATATCTTTGTAAAGTGTGAGCTTGTGGTTTTCTTTAGGGATGTTCTGAAACGGGATGTTGGAGTGCGTACAGAACAAAAAGTAAAGGTGCTCTCTTATACCACATGTAACGCAATTTCCGCAATTTGGTCTCATCTGGAGCAGCAACAACGAAGCATACAAAATCTCTAACCGCATGTGCTTGTGAAGTTGTAGGAAATTCGCCAGAAAAAAAGAAACTGTAATAAGACGACTTTCTTTTTTATCATTGCTGCGGATTGTGGCACGAGCAAATGCTCGAAAAAGAAGCGCAGAATTTAATTAGATGCTTTTACCAAGGAGCTTCCTTCTCGGAGGAACTGGATGTGTTACATGGCAGGAAGAAAGAACACAACGCAAGGAACCATAATCTGATAGCAAACACTGATTTGACATGAACGGAGCACTCGTTCGTTAATTCCATTGTTAATGCGACGGGCCTTTTAAAAGCACTTTAGGACACAGTCAGCAACGCGCTTCGCTCTCCCAAGCTTCGGTTGTTTGTGTTTGACTGTGTGAGCGAGAAATATTTAAAACATGCGCTGAAACCATCCATCTACATTGTACCATTCATCCATACACGAGGTAAACAGCATCAAAGAATGTAAACTGGTTCGAATCATTTCGCTGGAAACCTTTATCGATCGGTGTTCTGCACGGCTCGCTGGCGCCGAAAGCATTTTCCAGTTCATCTGCAGTGGGACTGCGCTTATTTCACTGCAGCCCAAAACGTTTCACCCAAATTGCATGCTTCGGTGGACACAATTTCCTTCAACGCAAGGGGGCCGGCGCGGGCCTGCCTTCGCCTGCTCCGATCTCCGCCGGTGTTAGTACTTACGCTCCGGTCACCGGGAAGCCGATACCAGTTACATTCCGTAATACGATTTGCAACGCGTGTCTGGTAATTGAGATTTAATTCAAGCTCAGTAGCCATGGTTGCTAACAGCCCGATGTGTCCGTTCGTTTCCTCGGTACAGGAACTCCAGGTCGGTTCCTGTGTGCCAGGTCTACGGTGAGGTTGAGCATTACCTGCCGTGCGTTGGCATCCCCGCACCAGGGCATTCATAATTGAACCGGGGCCTGTGTTTGTGCCCGAGCCTGTGTCGAGTGCTTCTGTTGCCGGGTCTTGCTCCGTGTCCTGCTCCTGTGCAGGTACGAGAGCCACAGGAGCTGGCGTCTGCACAATAGGAGCAAGACCATCCATGAACGAAGAACCTGCGTCCGATGTTCAGAGCACGTTCCTATCGTGCAAGTTCGATCGAAGAGAGGGCGCACGTTAGCTCCACATTCTATTCCTCCACCACTGATTAGTACCACCCCCAAGAGAGCAGATGTGCAGCGCACTCCGGGGACTTCAGCTGCACCGCAGAGCACTACATAATGATACTTAAATAAATTCATTAAACCGGATAATATAACAATCTGAAGATGTTTGAATATCGTCTGCACATTTTCCATTTTCCGGCAGCTGCCCCCCCCCCCCCCCACCTCCCTACCCGGAATCGATCCGGACCAACGGGCTCACTTTGCTCACTTCGAGCACCGGGGTTGCCGGGAACGATTAGATCTAGCCAAACGAATCCAAGCCGTTGATGCCGTAATAGAATTTCCCCTTTCTCTCATCCTTTGTCCATTGTTCACCCGAAAGCCAGCTAGCCGATGGTGGCTATCGAGCATGAAAATAATGTCTGTGAAACAAGAAAATTGCCATGTTTATGTGGATGCTAAGGTACATCAACAGGTTCCACCTAGGCGATGTTATAATCCGTAGTAGCAGCCCTCAAACAAGGCTAACCCAGGGCTGAAAATGGGCTCTATTCTTGTGAGAAGATTAGAACAGTACTTTGAAATGATCCGAACAATATTGTGAAATATTGCCAATGAAAACACAACGCTTGAGAAGAAGAAAAAAACGAAGCAGAAAATGTAATCGATGAGATTATTTTCTTCTTTTGTTGGTCTGTCCTGTTCTGTTTTTTTTTCCAATAATTTCGACTTATTTCTACCGCTTTTCCCAGCCTGTTGTTTTACAAGCTTCACTTGACAAATACTTCTTCTCTTGATATCTCATCATCAGTTTTACAAAACAAATCCCGGCGATCCTTGCTTCGTTCAAGCAGCAGCCCTTCTCGAATGACACCGCAGCGTTCCGGAGCTTTCACTTCAGTTGAATAAACTCCCGGAGAAAATCCTACCGCACTGTTTGCGTGCTAATGAAGGTTAAAATAACAGCAAAATTAATTAAAGCAAAATAATCTCGCCGGTCCCATCTTTTCCGCCTTCGGTTTTATTTTATTTTATTTTTTTCTCTGCTTGAGCTTTCCATCTCGCTGTCTTTTGCGATCCGATGCCCTTCGTCGTGTATGGCGTATGGAGAGGACTGAATGGTAGAAATAAAACACACTACCACACGAAAGAAACCCAAACAACCGACGGCCAAAGAAAGACAGGGTGGAAGCAAAAATACCAACCGAACGAACGTTTACCGTCGCTCTTTAAACGACACTGCACTACATCTCGAAGCACCCCGTGATATGCTGGGGGGGATACATAAAAAAAAACTGTTTATTTGTATGCCCATTTTCTTCTTGTTCGCGCTCGGTCAAAGTTTGTCCTGTACCCGTTCGTTCGGGAGCGTCCATGCCGGCACGGAAATCCCTGATTGCATCTTTAAAGAGGGATGAACTTTGGCCGGTCCTGTGCAGGACACACCACATAACCGTTCTGCTTGGAGCAGCAAAAATAAAAAGCGCACGAAATCTGTCCATCCTAAACATTTGCTTCAACCCCAGCGTTGGGCAGGAGCAGGGACTTTGCTTTTCCGACGCCCCGTTCGCTCCCTCTTTTTCCTGAAACATCCGTGTGAGCCGGCTCCCTTGCAGATTCAGCTTTGGCATCACATAAATGAAACGGATGCGCTGCTCGTGAGCCCCGAACGTTCTCCCTTCTCCGCAAGCCTAATTCACGGGAGGAAAGAGCAAATTGCAAAAAGCTTTTTCCGCATTTTATCCCTATGAAGACAAGTGTGAAATTACATTGAAATGGATATTACAAGTTGCGCCGTTTCCTCGTATCGCGGCCATTGCCGTTCGCCAGTGTATGTGTGCGGTTTTTGCGCCGCCCATCGCGCCGCCACCGTCCTCCGGCTTCCCCGCGCGCACCATCTGAGTCCGCCTGTACCCCCGATGGTGATCTCTGCCCCATTTCCTGATCTCATCCATCCAGGTCTGCTGTGGTGACTCGTCCGGCTCGAATGGTGCATCGCATTTGTCCGTGTCACTGGATCCTTCCGGACACGTACTCGCGCGCCGGCCCTCGCTCATCACGGACGTCACTGTTGAATGTCGCTTCAGCTGTTGTTGCTGGCTTCCGCTTCCTGGCGCTGACGCTACGTGTGCAAGGGAAAATTGGAAAATATGGCTTAAAGTTTATTTCACTTTCCACCCATCCGGGCGCGACGGCGGCCGGCGGAAAGTGAACATCAGCTGTACCGGAGACATCTAGCTGTTGCCAGTATCATTTCGGGGCTTTAAATCAGTACGATTTTATACGCGTGATGTGCTTATGCTCGTGTCATAACTTTCCTGGAAAAGTGAAGGTTCCTTTGGCCAACATTGGCCGTGATGGATTTAATTGTTTTCATCTTCTGTAAGGAGCACAATGCATGGACATGATGAATTCAAGCAATGATGATTTACTTTTCAAAATTTGTAGTAGAAACAGCTTAGCTGGACGATTATTAATTCAATCCTTTTTATCAGTGAATAACGCCATAATCGGTTTAAAAAAATCCGGTTTGTAAAAACATGTTGTCGCTATTAGTACAACTTTAGTTAATTTGTTTTCCGATTGCGGTAAATGTTTGGGCTCTTACTTTTTTAGATACAAACAGGCCAGCAACACCAGGAAAAATCTTGCAAGCTCCACAGCGATCATATCTCTGGCAACCGGGTCCTTGCTTCAATGGCAAAAGTCGGAGCCAAATGAACCGAACAGATGTGTCAGTATTTCATAAATTTATTGTCTGCTCGGCAGCGGTGGTCCACATTTCATTCTTCCCTTCGGAAACCACAGTACGCGTGGTTGGCGCTTTTGCCCCCGCTTTTCCGCGTGGAAGTGTGGTGACGCAGTTGCACACAAAAAAAAAGGACACTTGTAAATCTTACGCACATACACTCACACAGCGATCTGAAATATCGCACCCCACGAAGCAACAAAATACGCCAGGCCAAACCTTCCTTCGACGCCGGACGCCACGACCGCTGAATGATACCGCCGGTGTGTGTATCCGTATTTATTTAGTGTTCGAAGCGTTATCCGCCATTTTTGCCATTCTTTTGGCTTATATTTTCCCCCGCCGCTTCCCGGTAGTCGCGCCGGAAGGTGGCAGTTTTTCATTTATGTTTTGATTCGGCTGCCACAACGGGTCGCGTAAAAAAAAAAAATCAAAAATCAAACACATGAAACCCAGCGTTATGGCGCCATCGGTTCTGACGGTTGTAACATCACGGCCGCACCGGGAAGCCCCGTGAAACAATGGGCAAGTGTTCGATTTGCGCAAATACCGCCGACGCCAACGCTGATGCTGAAAAAAATGGAAACCCTAGAACAAGGGACGAAAATGCAGGCAAAAAAAAGGGAAGGGAAGGATCGTGAAAATTTATTTGTTTTCCCACCCGCTCAGCCGCGGAACGGTGTCGAACCGAAGGATTTTCTCGCGGTCCAGCCACACGATTTGGGGCGCAGCTTGGTGTAACTTGGGAACGGAGCCGTGTTCCCTCCGGTTCCATTGGCTTCAAATCGGCCTCTGTCAGAGTTGCGTTGATGAATTGGCCCAATGGAAGAAATATTGGCGCAGTGCAGTAGGTGGTACGTTGTTTTTCTAATCAAGCTAGTGGCAAGGACGTGCGGCAATAATTAAAAATGAGACAGACATTGGCCATTCTATTTGAGGTATGGTGTGCTGCGTTACACATTCTTGCGTACCATCCAAAATCGTGTCACTCAAAAACTGGCTCATAAAAAGTGGAAACAGAAAACTTAAAGCACGGTTCCGTACCAAAAAAAACACACACACACACACAAATATTTGAACGCCATTCGGTCCGTACTCGGTGCCCAAATTGATCAATATTCTCGAGCAGAGCGCAAGAAAGTAATTAATCTCAATCTTCGCCAGACACCTTCATTCAGACGAACTCAATGCCAGTTCTGACACGAAATTTATCAGCCCGGACCGTGAAGGATGTTTCCTTTTTTTTTCTTTTTACCTTCATTTGCCCTCCCTGCCGACATGCCACAGAACAAGACGACAAACAGGAGGCCTACGGATGCCCGCCGTGAGTCCCGGAGGTCCGATTCCGGTCCCTTCGCCGAGTCTCGGAATGGAAACGCAAAGCAAATAGTCCCTCCCGGGCCGAAAGTAAATAAATTATACCGGTAAAAGTTCCTCAGACTCTCCGGATCACATTTCGCAATTGGAACGGTCGCTTCCCGTTGTCCGTCCCTGCCCGGCCGGAAGGTGGGAGCCAACGCGCTGGAATGCTTTTGTCCCGAACCGAAGCACAACCGGGTGAATGCTGAAGAGAATTTATCGCTTCAGGCTGGCTCTCCCTCGGCTTTCCTCGGCTGCGTGCAATGGTGGGGGGGGAAACTTTGAAATTGTCACCCGAATTTCGCACCCCACCGCCGGATGCGTTGGGTGGTGTTGCCTAGAACAAACTAACCAAACATCCTCCATTTTCTATTAAATCAATCTCGTCCCGTTCGATTGGCCGTCGTTTGGTCGTTCGGTTTGCTTCATTTCGTATTGGCCGGCGTGTCTCACGAAATGGATTGCTTTAAAATGTCCCTTCCAGCCTCGAAGCGGATAGCGGTGGTTCTCTAGCTCTCCTATATAGGTTCGTTTCCAGTTGTTGCCCACAAAGTAGCACCTCGGGCGGCGGAAACGACTAGCAGGTTTATCAAAATTCTATCCTCGGCTTCGTGGCCCTGTTTTTTTTTTTGCGATTTTTTTTTTTGTTGCGTCAAATTTTCCTCTGAATAGACGTTAATAGAGAGGATGTTCGCTCGGGGGATGTTTTTCCCTCGTTTCCACCACGCCTCCGGAACGGGTCGGGTGCGGCCAGCCCAAGCAATGCATGTTCACTACGGGAACCCCCTTGGGGCCTTCATTATGTTGCTTTTCACCAAAAGAGCACACACACACACACACACAAAAGTGGACCATCAAAAATCAATAAGAAAGATGCCTTTGCCGAAGGCAGCGTGGTGCAAGGTGGTTGGCCCTGCGGTTCTTCGTTATTTTTTCCTACCCTCTTTATGCTTTCCTTTCTTGAAATCGTAAAAAAATGGTGGTGCTCGTTTTCGTTCATCACTTTAATGACATGCATAAATTTTATCTCGCAACCCGGATGACGTGCATGCGGCTCGCACTGTGTGTACTCTGTTTCGGAAGGCGATCCTTGGCCTTTTTTTTTTGCTGCGTACGTTTATCAGCAACGGTTCCATTTCTTCTGTCGGGTTTCTTTCTTATCCTTTAAATTTTTTTTTCTCCCACGGAAAGGAGCCTGGGGAACACTTAGTATGCGAAAGCTATAAAACCTGTAAATGAGCTACACTTCCTTCGGCATCGTGGGGCGCATCGGTAGCTTAACGTTTTCAAACATTTTTCCACGGTTGCAGGGTTGAAGCAAAAGGTTCGTCTTCTTTGGTTAAAAAAAGGTTTTTAAAGAACATAATTTTACCTTCGATGGTTAACAAACAAAACAATTTCTCTTCTCTAAATCAACCTTAATCGACCCAAGTTATAGTACCTTAACATTTTCCGCATCTGTTTGGAAGCATTGCGCAAGAACGACACCGTTGTCATCGTGGGATTATCTCGTTCTCTCACTGTTTCCCCGCCAGATAATCGCCCGGTCGTAAAGTGTCGCCGAAAACTCAAGGCAAGAAAAATACACTCCCATAAAAATGATTGATGTCCGTCTCATCATGGTGCGGGAGCTGCTTAGAATATTGAGCCGTTCGCCAAATGAGCGGCAGCGACGGCATTTTAATCCGTTCGAAAACACCGTGCATCATTTCGGATGCAGGCCCCGTCCGGGCGCCATTCGGATCCTTTTCCCTTCGACGGAACGCGCCAAGAACCGGGTCGAGTTGTGATGGGAAATTTGTGAAAAATACAGACAACGGTCGCAGGACCAGGGATTCCCGAGTGTTGTTGTTGCCAAGAGGTTTGCCCAAAAACGAGGTCACTGCTTGAATGGCTGCCGGGTTTTGCGGTGGCCGGAAACCTGCAAATTACTTTCCCCAATTATCCGACGAGAATCCCGGACCATCCTCGGCACCATCGTACGTTCTCATTTACAGTCGAAATGGCAACGCAAACACACTCATCTTCGTCAAACTTCACACGATGATACGGCTGGCTGCCGTGGGTGCCGGTGCTACCGAGAGCACTAATGTGTCCTGGTGAACCATGGATTTGCGTGAATCATTCATCATCCGGCGGGTCCAGCGGTGGGGAAGTCTTCTTTCCGCAAAAACCCGGTTACGTACGCGAACTCGGACCCGGCACCGTAACGGCAAGGCCACCTTGGAGCCATTCCGATTCCCGGTGGCACACGGAGCGCATTGGACACAATTGACATAGGACCAGACCTTTCCGCACATTTTCACTCCACACCGCGGGGAGGGGGGGGGGGGGGAGGAATCGCGGCAGTGCATGCGATTGCTTGCTCGATCCGGCAACCCGGGTCGGGAAGTCCTTCGACAGCGCCGTCGACCAATTGTCGCATTTGTTATCTAAGCCGATGGGGAGTTCATTCGGGAAGCCAGCGGAATAAAAGGGGGTTCCGAGCAAAATTTTGCACTCGAACGCAGATACTGGAGGAGCGTAGCGCACGGATTCCCGAAGGGACATGGTCGAAATGTGTAATCCCTTTTCTGAACCGCAAGTGCAGACGTACGCATTCACGCAAACCGTTCGCTGGAATGGCAGATAAAGGGTATTAAAGCTCTGTTACTTTAACAACACGTGTTTCAGGTGTCTAAAAGTTGAACGGAAAGTCTGAGAACCCGACATGACAGAAACAGCGAGTTACAGAGAAGTTCAGAACAAAAAGCCCGTTTCTATGATTATCTGGTTTGTCTGATTTATTCTTTACATATATCTGCAATTTATTTAAGTAAATATCATTCTCTGTTTCATATTGGACCAAACTATTGTATTTAAATTCCTCTATTGCGTTGAAGATCGCTACTAAATTAATCGAATCTGCCTTCAAGACGCCACATAAAGCAAAGGAAATAAACCTCAGCAATTTATATCCAACCCCGGGGATGAACTCCGCACAATAAACCCCAGACATTTACGGCAATCCTTTGGCACTATCTTACGAAAAACTTTCTCCTCCAATCAACCGAAAATGCACAATCAAACTAATTGATTGGCTAATGCGCCTCCCAACTCGCACGGCTGCGGCGCAAAACACCGCATAAATTGTGCTTTTAAATCCATCATGAAATTGAATCATAAATTTTACGATGAAAAACACATTACACCCAAAGGTGCCGGTGGCCCATTTCACCAAAGTGGAGTCAATGGTTAAGCGCAAAAGTAACAGCAACAAAAAAAGGCGGCAAAAAGAACGCCCAGCATGCGACCATTGCTCTGTGCGAGCAGGCGTATGTTTACGAGAGCTGGAAGATGGAGATGGAAAATTCGACATGGTTGTCGTCAAGTCGTACGCAAATGAAGTCCCCGCATGGAAGGTGTCAGTAAATTTTCGAATAGGAAAAGCGGCGGGACGGCTTGGCGTGAAAGGCGTGTGTTGGGGCAACCCCCCCCCCCCCCCTTAACGAGGCCCCTTGAAGAAAGCTTCATAACTTTGAAGAGCAAGTGGCGTAATAAAATTGAATGAAAAGTACCGGGCTGAAGGATCCAAACGATGAAGAAAGCAGAATGCATGGAGCCGAGTGGGATTAACGGTTACAAAAGGTGGTTCTAAAAATAGTTGAAATGCACGCTATGAAGAGAGTGTTTGAGAGTATAAACCAATATGTTAGCAGAACCATTATCTAAATTTTTGAAAGCTTAATCATTATCGACAATGTTGTTGCCGTTGAGAGTTCGTCGCACAATCGCTACAATTTACGCTGCATGACAAGTGTTGGCCGGAAAATGATCGAACCGGAACGACTAATGCTGCTAATATTTTTCCCGTTGTCAGCATAATGAATCAATTACCGCGTTTGCTCCGTACCACCACCGTGCCCACCAATTGACTCCACGGACACCTTCCCAGTGCGACTATTTGCGACGATAATCGTCACCTCCGAAGGTGTTTAGGGTGATACCCAATAAATAATGAATGACATACGCGCGTCATGGTACGCTGGGTCCGTTTCCGATAAATCATCCCCAGGGGCGGATCGTGCCCAAGCCCCACGGACGCTGACGAAACGAAATGGGCCTCGGTTTGGGCATAAATCAAATTTCAGACATCATTTACCCTAAATTACTCTAAGCCCGACGCCACTTTTCACTCCTTTATGTTGCTTCCCCTAACAGTGCCACAGCGTGAGGGCGGGTGCGTGATGCGATCGGAAGGTCCTGGTCCTTCCCGGGAAGCGTGAGGACGAGGGCTTTTTTATCCGGACACTCTACCTGTCGCCCATTTTGGCGAGTCATCGCAATTTTCCACGCCACGACAACCCATTAACCGATCCCGGCGAATAATCCACCTGTTCAGGTGGACGGTACTCGGTCCGATTCCATCATATTTCTTCCGTAACGCTCTGCCACCGGCAGAGAAGGAGAGGGAGAAAAGAGAGGGAAGAAGAAAAAAACCTGAAGCCAGTTCATCGCAAATGGTTTATAAATAAGTCAATCTGTTAAGTGTTCAGCGCGATGGTGGCCCATTCACCGTAACCGGCAGCTTCCCGGATGCCACGGCGCAAAGCCGGCAGGCGAAGGAATGCCGAAGAGGTCGATTAGTGAGCCGGATTAAGAATTTTCCCCTCGCATTCGCCAAGGGGCTTCTTATCCGCCGGCGTTAAGCTACTGCTACGCCGTCTTCGTAAGCAGGGACGTCACCGATGGCGTGGCGACATTTTCAATATCGAACCGTGTATCCCGCCCGGAGTCCCTTTCTTTTTCGCTTCCCTGTTGTCCCATTTTACGCACCGCAGCAAAGATGGAGCAAACGGTGGGAGGTTCGGTATCATTTTCCTTCGAAAGAATTTTCCTCCCACAAGCCCCGCGGTTCGATTCATGCGAAGCCACCCTCGCTGCACAACTGTCGCCAGAACAGGAGATTTATGGGCTTACGGCGCCGAACCGGAGCCTGGAGGCGTCTTTTGCTTGCCTTTCCTTTTCGACTTTCGGCTTCGGTCCGAGGACTTCCGTTTGTCTCGCAGGTATAAAAGTCGAAAAGCTTTTCCCACTTGCCAGCAGGGCAGGGGATGGTTGCCGATGAAAGCCTCGACTAGCGAAGAAATTGAGAAAAAACATTGCCAACTCTCGCCTGGACAAGTTGCAAGGCAGGTGAAAAGCGTAGCTAGCGATGGATAGACCGGCCGGGCCTGTGCCGCTTCACTTCCGGTACAACAAACGGGATCTCAATAAATAATAAATAACTGTCATCATTCCGGTGGTAGTCATGTGTTAAATCATCCTGTTGATTGGCTCACATTTACAATCGAATGATTATTTATTTACAACTTAACAGACCCCGCCCCAGGCGTCGTTCAAACAACCTCCAAGAAACGTGAAGAGGAGCTCAGACGATGCCTTTTTTAAATTAACCAAAGCCGATCATTTCATTGCCGCTTTATGTTCGCGCACTGTTTGTCTGCGAAGATATATTTAACCTTAAATTATTACTTCAGCCAAGTTTTTTTTAAATAATTTCCGAGTTGAAAGCCACTCTACTTATCACTTGTTTACGTGTCAATCAAAAATGTTCTGGCCGAAATCATCATCATCAGCACCGTCATAATCCATGGCCATGAAAACATAAAGCAATCGCGAAGACGGCACCAGCTGGTGGAATAAAAACCCCGGGCAATTCAAATTCATTTCATTCCAAATTGACTGCCGCCTTCAGGACTGTAATCCCCTCAAATTGAAAGCAACAGGTTAAGCCTGTGCGGGGCCAAACCATTTTGCGAGCAACAAAGCACCGTTCAATTTTTTTTAAACGATAGAAGACGCCAACAAAATAAAATGCTACCAAATCCGAGCTGATGAATCCAACCGCAAATAATCCCCTACGAAATAGCACACATAAAAACCGCATAAGAAATCACTCACATCACTTTACGCTACCTTATGCTACCTTTATCCGTGGAATAATTTTCACACCCATTAACGAACGGCGGCGGCAGCCCCCCTCTCAACGCCTCATTACAACCCAACGCCCTTTTCCTTCACGCATTCTGGCAACCTTGGCAAGGGGATAAAGGTGGACTAATCCGGCATTCCTCAAAAAGTCAGCGCAAATGCCTTCCGAGCCGCGAAATGTCAACTGTCAACCGGCGGAACACGGACGCACGACACTCCTGACTTCCAGGAATGCCGTCGCAGGCGGATGCGCTGGGAGGTTTTATTAAACGTAAATTTTCCCATTAACTAAATTTAAATATACATAATTTCTTCGTACTTCTGTGGCGCGGTTCGGCGATGGATTTCCTTTGCAAAGTTTTATTGTTGTCTCTGCCGACTGACGACTCTGCTGGACGGAGAGCTACCGCATCCTGTTCGGAGCGCAAAAACATGTGCCAAAAATCCAGCACCACCATCACCAACACGGGGCCACAGGGAATGCGGGAAAGCTGGGCACCGGGGGCGTGCTTAAGTAAAAAGTATTTCGTAATTAAGAAGTTTACAGATTTTCCCGCTCGCTAACCGAGGAAGCACGAGCCTCCTGCGTGCCTTTGGGCTGTTTCGTTGATTTTGTTCCGCGTGCGGTTCGCTGCCGCGGGCGTCCTAATCCCCAAGCTGCCAGCGAAAGGAAGAAACAGATGGAGGGAAAAGAAACTCGTTCCGTCGGTATTTCGCTTACAGCATTTTTCCTCGCAACGATTTTCCGTTTCCGCTCCGTGCTCGTAGCGTTACGGTGTTACATGCAGCTTTTCATCTGCATAAATTGTATTCATATCTTGTTTTTAATTTTGATATTGTTTTTTTTTTGTGTTTCCTGCTTCCCCCGGCCTGGTTTCCATCTTCCCTTCGCGTTCCTTGCCTGGGCATTGTTTCTGTTTTCTTGTGCAGCGTATTAAAACAAAACACTTGCGTTGCGTACGTGGCCCATGGGAAACACACTTTGCGCTAAAGTGACTGTTCAACCGAAACAAAGAGAGATAGATAGAGAGAGAGAGAGAGAGATAGAGAGTGAGAGAGAGAGAGAGAGAGAGAGAGAGAGAGAGAGAGAGAGAGAGAGAGGGGGGGGGGATGCGGTAGCAGATGAATAAATATATCCATTACAGTTGACACGCCAACGAGCGGGAAGCTTCGGTGTGAATTTGATTCCTGTTATATCTTCATTTGCCATTCCGTGTTGTTTCTTTTCCTGATGTTGTTTTTTGCTTCCTCCCCAATACCGCTTGTCGGAAAACTTAACACGTGGGAAAACCGAAAGGAAAACGGAATAGCAAAATTCGGGAAATGCTAGGAAACAAGTATTTTATTCCATTCCGACTCACTTTGCCGGAGTGTGAACGATGAAAATCAGAAAAGTTTATCACTCAAGCCGAGGACACAGTTTTCCGGAAACCAGATATTTCCGGACATCACAGTGCAGGGGCAGGGGATGGCGGAAAGCCAGCACCGAGCAGGGGCGCAGGGGAGCACCACTTCCGTGGCACACTCCTTGCGACAGTTTTTCCGCATTTTCGACTTTTCAATGCGGTGCCCGCGAAGAGTTCTCACATTTCCAATGGCGGCGGATGAGAACTGAAGCAAGAGGAAAAAATTCTGCTTACATTTGTTTTCATTCCCCCCCCCCCCCCCCACCCTCTACCTCTACAAAACTTTTATACTCACGATTACACGATAATATCCTCTCCGTGGGAGCTTTACGCGCTGCATGCAAGCATAAGTGACATTCCAGGGTTCGGTGCACATTTCCAATTTTCCCGTGGCGTCGCAAATAGATCCTTGTTTGAAAAATGGAGCACTCGTCAAACACCATGCCCTTTCGGCGAAACGGGTGTCTATTTCATGATAAGGAAAGTTTGTTCGAAAGTATTTTCATTTGAAATCTGTCTCGCTGTTCGGCTCCGGCTTTCCCTCCGTCTGACTCTGTTCGGACGCAAACGTTTTTTTTTTTTTACTTCACCAGTTTTGCAGAATAATATCCGGTTGAAATAGTTCCAGCATTTGCTGCGATGTGCTCTGTAACTTGATGCTGATGTTTGACATTTAATATGCTCTGTTTTGATTCACCCTGTCTGTTCTTTGTTTCCCACAGACCTGCTACGAAATGGAACGATACCTGAAGGACGAACCGAAGCTGCAGAAATACAAAAAGCTACCGACTGACACACCGTGGGACCTGTTTGCGGCGCCCGGACCCCTGCCCGGCTCGTGGAAGGTGGAGGTGGAACCGTACTGCTTCGACGAGCTTAACCTGAACGACCGCGGGTCCGATTCGCGCTCCGAATCGTCCTCCTCTTCGTCATCCTCCTCCTCCTCCTCCTCGTCGTCGTCGTCGTCGGACGGTGTGCTTGCGCCGTCGTCCACCGCCAGCCCCTGGCAGTCCGGGAGCGGCAGTTTGCTGAGCTGCTCCGTGATGGTGAAGAAGGAACCGATCGACGACCCGGAGGACGACCCCGAGTCGGACAGCCAGGACGAGCCGAGCGAAAAGTACTGCAGTAAATCGAACGCCTCCACGCCCGACACCCCCGGCAGCACGACACGCGTCAGTATGAATCCCACCACGAACGGTAGCCACGCGGGCGCGAGTCGAAACAGCAGTAGTCACCATCATCACCACCGCCATCACCACCACAGTCACCATCACAGCCACCTGCACCATCCGACGAACGGCATCGAGCTGAGGCTAGTGGCGAGAACGAGCGACCTGCTGCCCACGCTCACGCCACCCTCGTCGCCGGAATCGCACCTCAGCAAGGACACCTCCAACAGCTCCACCACCATCAACACCACCGGGAGCAGTTTACCGCTGGCCACGATCAAGAAGGAACCATCCTCCGAGATCGCCCTGCTCGACCGCCAGGGCGGCCAGATCCTGCGGGTTTCTGCGGGCCCACACGTGGTCCGGCTAACGACGACGGGGGTGACCGGGGCGAACGGTAAGAACGTGGTCGCGGGTGTAACACGTGTGATACAGGTCAGCCCACAGCTGCACGCGGCCATCGCGCAGCGGCACTCCTCCGCCTCACCGAACGCATCGGGTAAGCCACGGCAAACGCGCCACACTATCTATCGTTTCTCTCTCTCGCTCTGGAAGACCATCCGATGCTAATCATGTTCCTCATTTCAGCACAACCAAGCTCCAAGCATCACCATCGGCAGCAGGACCACAGTCCGGATTCGAAGCGACGGATACACAAGTGTCAATTTCTCGGCTGCAAAAAGGTCTACACGAAAAGTTCGCACCTGAAGGCGCACCAACGAACGCATACAGGTGAGCCAAACTTCAAATTGGTTGTGCCTTAAGCCTTAGGGTGTATGGAAGTTTGTTATTTGCAACGGCGATGAACAAGTAAATTTGATAAGACAAGGCAGGCTCTGTACACTACCTTTAAAGTTCAGTTCAAACAACGGTAAATAATGTATGTGCCTTAGTTCTGTGGCCTGGAACAAATTCATCAGATTACTTTAATCGCAAATGTTCCCAAAAACCTATAAGGAAACTAAAAACCCTTTCTTTCCCTTCGGCGAATGCATGGCAATTGAATTACCTTATCGCATCCCGTACGAGTTTCCCAAACTCAATGCGAACCACCAGTAGTCAGTTAATGATCGTCTTACGTTCAACCGTCCCGCGCGCTCCTTACGCTTCCGTGCACGCTAATCAATGATTCATATTCAAAAGTAAAACTTACTTAACCAAAACCCCGTACCGTATCACGGCCCTTAAAGGCAAGCCCCAACAACCCTCTGCTTTCGAAACAGCCCGGTCACGACGGCCAGAGTTCTCCGCTTGAAAGAAAGCGAAGTTCCGGACCGCACGCAAGGGCAAAGCAACCTATGGTATTTATTACAGTGCCATGATTTAATTATTCAAATCAATCTTATTGCCGCTTGTTGACAAAGTTTTCCTTTAAGACCGCCTTAAATGGCTCAGCCGAATGTTTTCGGTCGCTTTGTGCGGTCACCGGATCTGCTTATTTATCCGCTGCGTAAAACATCGGCTCTTCGCACCGCCGGCCGGTCGAGCTATCGCACGGCGGAAAGAAAAGTAAGCCCGGGGAAAGTTGATTCAAGTTGGAATAAATTAGTCCAAGTTTTCCGGATAACAGTGTATTTGTGTGACCGAGCGTGCGCGTGCGTGTTGTGTGTGTGTGCGTGTGGACATCTTTCGTCCTGCAGGACACAAGGTTTATGTGCCCTGGTTTACTAATTTACCGCCCAACTTTGGCCCATTCCCCGATGAGCACCGGTTTGACCATGAAGAGATTGGCATGTATGCAGAGTGTCTTTCCTTCCGGATTAACTTTTACGACTGGCGTAGCCGGGCGATCGGGTGCCCTTGTACTTCGGGGCGGGTTCGTCCTTGCACGCTCAAGTTCGTCCGTCCATCATCGATTCTGGTGCGGTGCGGTCGCTAAATCAGGGCCACCGGCGGCCAAACAATTCGGAAAGATGCCATGGTTGCAGTTTGCAAATGAACTCGAGCATGGGAAACGTTGATACTGAAACAAGAGGTTCCTCTTCTCAGAAAGGAGTTTCTCTTTGATGGAATTTTGTCATTTATTCACCCTGTAATTGAGTGTCCCTTCAAAGGACTAGCTTTAGCTCGCAAGGGAAGGATTTCGACGGGATTTCGAGCAACATGGTTGATTTGTTCGTAGTTCCGACAGCGAAGGTACACGGGGAGATATGATTGCCTTAAGGAAGGCACTATTATTGGAAGGATAAACAAAACAAAGGAAAACAAAAACATAAAAAGGAATCTTTAATTTAATTTAATTTCTGTAACATGAATAATTCCTACGTAACATGTTAGTAGCTGAAAATCTGGACAAAACCTTACATTTCTAGAAACATCAATAGTTCACAAAGTTCAATTGCAATTCAATTGAAAAAAGAAATGCAATTCAGTTGTTCAAATTTAAAGCAATACGCCGTACAACTTCTTCACGTAACTGAACGTTGTAGAGGATCCAACATCAAACCAGAAACAATACTCAATATCCGTTCGATCGGCTTGGCTTCAGTTGGAGTTCTTGTATCCATCACACGTACGTGTTCAGTTTTCAAACATCTCATAGACGCAAGCACAAAACTTTATCGTCATCGGAGGACCTTTCACTATTCATAGTTGTGCTATAAGTCGCCACGGCATCGAGAAGGAACGCGATCAGGATGTAGCCATCAGCCGTCCCCGGGACGTGTCTGGTTGCGTGAATAATGGGTCCCCTAAATGCCGTTAAATGATAATTTCTGTTTAATCCTCCCGCTCGAGCCTATCTCGCCCGGGGGAAGCGTCCGGTAGCACGAGCGACAATGGAAGAAATATGCAACCTTTCCAAAACCGCTCCGAAAAGGATATGTTTCCCCCGAGCCCGCTGATTAACACGGCCCCAAAATGGCGAGGACGCGACCCTCCACCCGCCCCAGGGTGCCCCCTCTCCATGTCGAACAAGAGGCAGAAAAGGAGCAAAATATTTATCCTCATAATTTTTGACTCATGCCTTATCTCTAAATCACTCTTATGGAGCCACTTTCGGAGTACTTCAACGGCGTAATGTGTTCTGCGAGCCGTGCGCTCCTTCCGCTGCTGCTTGCTGACTACTGCCCGAGGACTGTTTTCTCTGCGCTACCAGCGTCAAGAAGTTTTCGTCCCTTTTCTCCCACCCCACTTGCGTTCCCTCGAGTTCGTTGGCTCTTGGTGTACTTCAAGCTTCCGGCAACTTCCGTGCCGGATGATGCTTCATCCCGCGATTCAAGAGGCTCCTTTAAAAGGCTACTTTTAACGTTTTGCCTTCCATTCAGGCGTGGGCAAATGGGGTTGTGGTCCTGCACGTAGCCGTGCACTGAGGTTCCGGAGAGCGTGTCCTCAACGCTGCTGGTACCGGGATGAAACGATGGGGGAGGCGAGTTGTTTAAAGTGAAGTGTACCCACTTCGCCATGATAAGCGAAACGGCGGAGGTCGGGGACGATGGACGCGCCAGGCGCAACGATAATTATCCCCCGTAAAGTTCTCCAGAGACCTTTGGCAGCGCAGCGCGGAAGGGAGCGTGAGCAAAAAAAAATGTGTCTCGCCGAGTTTAAAAGGAGCCGTTTGAAGTACACGTTGTTTTAAACATCCTTTCGTGCTTGTTGTAGCTCGTGCCGCCGGCACCGGCGATAGCGTGGCCCAGAAGAATCAATAAGCCAAAGCAGTTTGCGTTAGAAACGTTGGCGGAATTCGTTTTCGTGTGGTACGCGAGATATGTTTCGATTTTGGTTAACCACCACCGCAGAGACCTGCAGAGAAAGAGTGTCTATAAATAACCACCCTAGGCTAAGGTACATTGTTGGCATATTACATGCCGCTTTCGACAAATTGATTATGCAACGTTCTAACTAATTAACAATTTGTGATCTGGAGATTTTCAAGGATATGAAAAACGATCAGTTTTGGTTTCTTTCTTTTTTGTTTTCGTTTTTGTGCCCAGTAAAGTTTTCCGCCGCTGCTCGCTAAAGTATGTTTTTAATAAAATTCTGCCCCAACGGAAGCGGCCACGCGGGACGGGGGAACGCAGGGAGTTATTTACGGTGAATTATTTTCTTCCACTGACGCAAACATCGGACGGGCACGTGCTTTTCTTTCTGCGCAAGATTTTCAATAAATTCCACAACTCCTCAACCGGAGGCTGTCTGTGCTGCGCCGTGTCGGTGAGGGAAAGCGGGGAAGTTTGGTCGGCAGAGCATACATTTTCCTACCAGTGCGCGTGGGGGAAAACGCCAGCAAGCGGGCATTCGTAAGGCACTCGCAGTGCGTCCAGTTCATCGTGCTTTGGTGGAGCTTATTAAAATCATATTTTATGTGGCAACATGTTTTGCCCTGCATCGCGCTTGCCCCGCCGAGGGAAGTGTATCATCATTTCGGGCCGGCAAACGGCTTTTCCACTTGCTTCCACGTGCGCTTTGCGTGTGATGATGAAGACTTTCGCAGGGCAACAGTAGCACGCGAAATGTAGAAGTGAAAAGAAAAAAAAAACCCCGCACATACGCACGCACTTACACAACCTTCCCAAGAATTACAACCGATGGAACGTTCCACAGGGTACCGGGTAATACAAAAAAAAATCGACCACGAAGTCCTCTTTTGGGCCTAATAGAATAGCGGTCGTCGTCAGGTTCCATTGTCGGTGAGACGGTACCCTAAAAACCAGCGGAGGAAAAGGCCGGCGCCAGCTCCCGGCGCTAATCGGGTACGGCCGTGCAATAATGGTGGAACTTTCGGTTAACATTCACCAGCAGCTCAGCAGCAGCACTAGCAGTAGGGGCATCCGGACGCCGCCGGCCGGTCTCAGTACGGTCGAACCGCAGAAACAATTTAACCTCAGAAATTTTTAAACATAAAACATAAAATGCCATTTACAACCCGGAGGGAAACATATTTTCCAGAAACGCGCCGGACCATGTACGCCGACTGGCACGGCATGGCATGTGTTTCCCTTCGCTGGGGAACTGGCATGGGTAGTAACTGTATGTGTGCCGGGTTTGTGTTTGGGTTGGATTTACTTTTCAGTAGGAGGATTTAGATCTTGCCCCTCCGCCCATTCTGTCATCCGCCGGAAGTTGTTTGGGGCTGCAAATTTCGTTGAAATGCCTGCGCCATGGGCAAATCTTGGAAATGAAGTTTAAATTATTTGCCGCAAACCAGCAATTCACCACTTGCTTTAACTGTACATACTGTACGGGATTGATTGATTAGACTTTAAATTGAAAAAATACTACGCTTTTTCTTTTACAAAAAACAGGTATATTTAAGAAATAACATTATTGAATGAGGATTCACGATTACTTATCAAAAGCAACATATGTCACGTCCTTGTCTTACTAAAGAACGGTCCAACGTCCAACGGTGATTTTACTGCAAAATCTGCATAGAACCAAATACTCATTTATGCTTAAAAAATTCCCAAAATGCAGTGAAACAATGCTCTGCGCCACGCAGCAAATTGTGCAACTTTACCGACCGTGTTCCATTTTTGTATCCAAACATTTTGTCATTCCATCGTTACTTTTCGAGCTGCCGAAAACTCGCCTAAAACATCCGCATTCGTTTGAAGTTGCTCCCACCGGCATGCCATTGCCAGCCCCGTTCGGCGGCCTCCGGGTAATCTTCCAACCCGTCCGTCCAACACGTTGAATGGAGCGCAGAACGTGAGCGTTTCGCAGGTTCGCGAGAGGCAGGGGAATATTTTGAATTTTTCATTAGAAGCAACGGCAGTAGCAGATTTTCTCGACCCCCCGGTCGAAAGTATGGGGAGCAGGGAGCGCGGAGCGGGACGCTCGAAGGAATGCTTTTCATATCATTCCATGCCGTACCATTCCATTCCGTGCCGAGCCATTCCATTCTAGTCCATGCCATTCCTGGCATTTTGCAAAGCGAAACACAAGTGTACGATGGTCGTGTACTTTGCACCGCACGGGGGGAGTGAGTGCGTCGTGATGAGGAGGGGGGACACGCACGCCACCGGCGAATGGGTGGCCCACCCACCTGCACCCCCTTGCAGAACCGGCAGGCACTTTTTAAGGATTTGCAAGCGCTGCATCCTTCACGGTTCGGCCCGTGTTGCGCCGTGAACGCGCCTTATCGTTTTGCCTCGCAATCGCTTATCTTAGCTTACCATCCGCCAAACGCAAACGGGAAAATGGACTATCGAAGCGCACAACGGAACGGCAGAACGGCGCTAATTGCTGGAAAGCCGAACCCGAAAATATACGGCGGTGGAATCCTGGCCGGCGGGATTTCAATTAGCGATTAAAACGATTCGTTTCACAGCCAAGCGGCAAAACGGAGTGTACGATTCTCCTTTTCTTCCGCTTATGTTCGTGTTTTCCTCTTGGTTCCACTTCCCTGCTCGAGGGAGAACCAAAAAAAAATCCCTTAAACCCCACGCCGATGATGGAAGGTCCTTGGGCGAAGGGTTGGGCAAGATATGAAATCAACTATTCAATGCCACTCTCTCCTTGATCTGCTCGCAAACGAATTGAGCTGAACCTTTGCCCCTTTATCGTTTGACCGTCCAGCTCGGCCGAAGTGGCTTCGACGGACGGAACAGTATGTTAATTAAAAATTAATTAGTAATTATCCTTCAATGGGACTCGCGCTATCAGTCGAAGCAAGGATTAATGAAGTGTTGGCAACAGCGCGCCAAAGGATTCAGCAGTGTAATTCCTTTTCGTTCGGAATCAGTAAGACCTGCCGCTCGCAGGATAAATGGAGCTTTAAAATTCCATTTCGGATGAATTTTCGTTCAAGAGGACTGTTTTCAATTGCTCATTTCTTCAAAAGAGTTCGTTTTCCCCGCCAATTTAACGGACCAGTTTGAAATTGCTTTAATCGTAATGGTAACTTATTACTAACCTTTTGTTTTTTGTTTTTTTTTATCCATTTGTCGAGGATAAACAAGTAAGAACCTTCAAAAATTCCAAAACCGCGCAGTAAACGGGCTTACAAAAGATGGCCCAATCCGGCCCGGTTGTCAAAGGATTACGATCGAAAAACAGAACCATAAAGAAGAGATTAACTTTTCCATTACGCATTTCCCGATCCGCCCCCGGCGCAGAAGAAGTTCAGCGTCCAGTATCCGGGTCCAAGGGGAAAAACTGCACCAGGGCTTGCCTGTACCAGTTCGTGGGCCAGGCCAGCCATTACTGCCACTGCAGCTCCACGCAGCTCCAACTCGATTAATGATGGTGACAAAAGCAGGCAAGTCTAAGGAGATTTACCGAGGCTGTCTGAAGATACGTCACGCAAACTTTTACCAGCGAGCTGCTGCCGTTCCCGGGGTTGACTGCCAGGATCTGTCGGCTTTTGCTCGGTGACCGCTGGGAAAGGGAAGCTACCCTTCGCCCTTTCCAACCTTCCGCAGAGGGTTTCCTTTTTTTTTTGCGTTCGTTGCGAACGTTCCCGTGGCGAATGATGTCCCGGGTCGAAGGAAATATTCCTGCACTTCGTCCGGCCTGGCACAAGGCGGGAAAGCCAATGAGCTAGATCCTTCTTATCTAAACGCACGACGGGCGAAGAGACGAGCGGTAGCTTTCCTCGGTTCGCACGATAAGATGCTCCCGATCAACAAGATAATGCAGAATCCACATAATGCTGCGTATACACACAGCGTGTTTAGGCGAATGTCAAATTTGGCAAATTGCCAAAGCAACACGACAAACACTATACTGGCGCTTTGTTCTCTTGGCGCTGTGTGTATTTGATGCCAAACTTTGGCAGTTTGCGAAATGGACGCCGCCATATTGCTAATGCAGGGCCATGTAGTTCATTTTCATTACTTTCTTGAAATAAAAAATTAATTGCATTAAATATAAGCGCTTGACTTTATTAAAATATATTGTGAACAATTTGGTGTTATAATGAAGCATGCATAATTTAGGTTGCACGATATGCAACTGGCGTTTCAAACAAACTGGTCCTCTTTCGCGCTCGTTGGCGCAGGATGTCGTACAAATTGAACTCCTTTTTCGCTTTGGCATTCGTCAAAATCGCGATTTTGTCTAACATAACATGTATCACCATGTAGCATAATTTGTGTCTAACATAATATCGCCATGGCTTACGCGAAAACTGTTTTTATAAATTCACATATATTTACTCTAATATTTTTTTACTACATAATTTATGCACAATTCGTTATTTATTACGACATCGTTTTTGTTTGTGTTTCGAATTACAGCTCAAGCGTCCCATTCGCAAACTGCCAAAGTTTCGCACCAAAGACACACAGCACGAATACAACTCAACGTTGGCATTCGCCAAAATCGCGCTGTGTGTAGATGTGGCATAGGAGATAAAGAAGTGTATCACATTCCAGCAAATCGTGCTTTAAATAAATACCTTCAAAATCTTTATGAAGTACTCCAAATCTGCTCCACTTCTGTCCTATATCTTTTCTATAAGTTTGTACATTTTGGTTTTCTGATCCGCATTTGCGCAGCGTTACTAAGAGCCTTTCCGTACCGTACCGTGTTGGTTTATCATGCCTCTGTCCTTACTAGCGAGTCACTTTCCAATTTTGTCATGCTCGCTTAAAAAATCCTTCTTCCTGGTTGACGCTAAATCTTTCACGTTTTTACTCTTTCCCACCATCCGCCACAAGCCACGTCCATCCCAAGGGATCCTTTCATCCCAGGGTGTTCTCGGGATTCAGATTCTACCCAGCAGGATGTCACGCTGCACGCTTGCTCAGGGCTTTCCTGCAGTTGACCCAGCAACGCTTTCTACCGGAATTTGCAACTTCGATCCAGCCAGTCACGGCTTACCGTGCTTCATAATTCTTGAAGTGACGTCGTGGCGTCGTCCTTTTTTTTCGGAGGATTGCGAGATTGCCTCCCTCGTCGCGTAAATTATGCACGAATTGTAGCGCTTGAAGGATCTGATAAACAGACAACAATTCATTGCGGAACTTAACAAGACAACTTGAACGGTATTGGAAGGAGCGTTAAAAAAAAAAAAAACTCGTGGCAACCTGCGACGACGTCAAGCGAATATGGTTTTAAGCCGAATTTACAACGCATGTGTGAAATTTCACAATTTAATTGTTGCCATAACAGAACCGAAACTGCAACTGGTTCGCGCTGATAGGAGAAATTGCATCCACGGACGGACGGAAAGTTTTCCGTACGCCACGGGAAAAAGAAATTCCCTCCAGTAATGGAACTGGACACCGGCGTACGTTCATTTGTGCCCAGATTAATAGTGAGAAATCGTTGTGTGTATACGCTGTTTAATGAAACTTTTCTTCCGCTAGCTCCCCCGATAAACCTTTCCTCGCTTTTCCGAGGCGAAGCGCCGAGTGTCGGAGTTAATGGAGTTGAGTTAAGTCTGGTGCTGGTATATCATCATCATCATCCCTTCCGTGGCTTCAAATGCTCCCGAGGATACGCGCGAACCACTCCGCTGTCTAGCTGTATTTCTCCACGCAAAAACCCCCCGTGGACGGACGGACGGGCAGTCTATAAAATTTATCACATTTTTAATGGATAATCATATTTCATGTTGTGCTCCTCGCTGCTCGCTCTGGCTCTGCCGGTTGCGCGCGAAGCCCGGAGAAATGGGAGATCGTAAATAAAGTGCCGAGGTAAACCTCGCGAAGGTGATGAGATCGCGTGAAGCGATTGCAATGTAAGCTTAAATGGGGAAATTTCTCAAAGCGGCATTTTGATTGCGCTTGGTTTCGGTGCAGTTGCGCTTTCGCCTTCCAATTAATATCATATTCATAACGTTCGGCGGCAAAAGGATACATTAAAATTAAAACGAGATTTAAGTTTCAATAAAACGAAACTTTCATGCATGACCATGAGGCATTATTTCTGGATTTTGTTTTTGAAAAAATTGCCTTTCCATAGAAAGAGTTGTAGATTCCAGAACTGGTGCAAAAGCAACTCCACTCGCGGCGTTAAACTTCCAAAAAACGCACCAATTCTCGGCTCAACAAAGTAAAGTAGCGATCCACGCCATCAACTTAATTCATGTTTTAACTTCGCTTTACAAGATTAAAACCTTCGGGCGCGTTTCAAATGGTTTTCGGCCGCGTACTCGAATGGAAATAGACTCGCTCCTCCCTCTGAATATGCACTTTCGTTCCCATCGTATTTTCATACTAAGTAATCGGCTTAATATTCGCTCAACACTTTGCCTTATACCGAGGTACCTACATTGTTCGTTTATTCGTGTTCCATTTATTCCAAGTCCCTGTAGTTACCTCGGCCGACCTCTATGAACCGCCACGTACTAATGACAGTTTGTCAGTGTACTGTTTTTGTTTACTATAATTGCCCCACTAGCTGGGACATATGGCGTAAGTAGCCGGTCCTTTACCCCTTAGTGTTTTACATCACCAGATTAGCTTGCGAAGGCCCAAGACGCTGGATTCAATAGCCGTACTGGTATAAATTCTCGCAGACGTTGAAAAAAGAAGAAGAAGTGCCACTAGCTAGGTTTGTTAACAGTGATTTTTTATCGATATTGTTCACGGAGGCCCGTAGTTCACAACAAGACCACTTGTTATTGACCATTTTCCTGTTTTAAGCTAGTGCAAAAAGGACACTATGGAATGTACCATGAGTAAATCACAAAGAGCCAAGAGCTACTGGATTATCACCGTTTGGCCGGTGCGCGTGTTAACAGTCGAGCTACACCGGGCCACCTGCGCCTTTAGACCGTTCACTTCGTTCTGTGCCCGCGCCAGTGATGCCTGCAGATCCGCCTTTTCCTTGCTCCAGCTTGCCATCGCGTCCACACCGGAGCCCCCGGGCCTGACCCCTTCCTGCATGCCCTTGCCTTTTGCCCTCTCTTCCTCGAGCGCTTTGGTGAGGCTCTGCTTGGTCGCCTCCAGGTCCGCGTTAACCGTCCGCAGGTGGCTCACGACGGTCAGTGCCTTCCGCAGCTGCTCCGTAAGCTTCTGCACGTCCCCGGTTGCCCCGCTGGCCGCAGCCGGCAGTGCCATCGCCCCGGGGAACTCCCCAATGGCCAGCTTTCCCAGCGTCAGCTCCTGGCGCGCGCGAACCAACCGATCGAGGTAGGGATTTTTCAACTCCGCACAGCAAAACTGACCCTTCTTCACGTGGCCCACGCGCGGACACTTCGCTCCATCGCCGGCAACGGCCACCTTTCGCTTCGCCAGGCTGGCCGTGATCTTCTCCACGAACTCGCAGTGCCAATCGTTGTCGCCGAGCGTCACCGACTTCAGGCGCGGCCAGTTGAGTGCGCTCTCGTGCAGCTCCACGTTCACCAGCCCGTTGCCCTCGAGGTGCAGCCGCTGGGCGGACGAGATGCCGCTCGCGTTGGCGGCCGGCAGCGTGGTGAGGAAGTTGTTGGACAGATCGACCACGTCCAGGGTGGTGGGCGGCGCCGCGGGTGGCGTTCCGCCCGTCGTCGTCACCGTGAACAGCCGATTGTGCGCCAGGTTCAGCTCCGTCAGCGCCTTCATGTTGCGGAACAGCGAGAAGTCTACCGTCGACAGCCGGTTGTGGGACAGATCGAGGTGCGTCAGCTTAGCGAAGCGGGATAGCGCAGTCACCTGCTGTAGCTCGTTTCCGCTCAGATCGAGCCGCTCCAGCACGAAGATGAAGTTGTTCGCGTCCGTCTCGATGGCGCTGGCCCGGTTGTTGCGTGCCAGCAGCCACCGGACCGATTTGGCAACCGACACGACCGCCAGCCGGTTGTTGCTCACGTCGAGCGTTTCCAGCGTGCGGAGTTGGCCGAGCGATTCCCAGCGCATCTCCGCCAGCCCGTTGCCGGAAAGGTTGAGCGAGCGCAGGGGAGCACCGGCCGGCAGAACGGCTCCGGCATCGAACGCCGCAAGCGAGTTGTTCTGCAGACTGAGGTACTCGAGGGCGGTCAGCTTTCCGAACGCACCCGGCGGGAGATGCTGGAGTCCGTTCAGGGAAAGGTCCAGCTGGACCAGCTTGGTCGCCTTGTCGAAGCTACCGGCAGGCACGCTGCGCAATGCCACTCCCGAGGCCGTCAGCTGGTCCACCTGCGGGAACTGCTCGAACAGGGTCGTCGGCAGGAAGGCCACACTGGACTGGCGCAGGAGCAGCTTCCGCTCGCTGGACGGCCGCACGTTCGGTGGGCTCGTTATGACATCCCCCGGGAGCACGCTAACGGAGCTGAGAATGCATCCGGTCCCTGGCAACGCCTGGCCCGTGCATTCAAACCGGAGCGATCGCTGGCTTCCCGGCGCTGCTGGGGTTTCCCCACGGAGCGCGTTGATTACGCTGGAAGCAGGAGGACGTAGCAAGCCATTAAATCATTTTCAACCGACCTTTCACTAACCTTGATGCTCGATGGCTACCAAATGGTACCTTAAAAAAATCAAAACCCGGTACGCCATCACCGCCGCCAATGTCGCTGCTCTGGTGGATCACCGGACTTCAACTAATCGCGGGAAATCCCAGAACTGTAGCTGGACCCGATGCAAACAGCGTTGATAACGCGTTCCATGCCACTATCGCGAAACCTTTTCGCTCAAGGTTATCTGACTGGCCGGTTCGTTAGCAAAACAATCAGCGCAAAGTAAGACGGTTCTTTTCGCGTGACTTTTGCACTTTTGACGATTTCACGAAAGACGCTCCGATTGCCGGACGATTTTAAAGGCGCTGGCAGAGTTCACCCTTCGCTAACTAAATTATTGGTTTTGTTTCGCCGTTCGCTTGCCAAATGTCTTGCAATTCCGTAACAGGTATCGAAACTTCTCAGCTTGGCACCAATGTTCCGCATTTCAGTGCTGCTCCTCTAATGCACCGCATCTGCTGTCAGTGAAAACCGAAACCGAACCACACCATGACAACCCCGATCGGCGAGAACATGTTGCAAAAAAGTGCCGTAATTTCTTGTTTTACAATTCAGCAAAAGTTTTACGGCGCGCCGCAAATGCATTCCGAACACGTATCCGAAGCGGGAGAACTGCCGTTCGAAACAAAGCAGCCGAAACCGATGAAGAGTTTCGCGCGTAGGAAAAACTACAACAGCATCCGGGTGGAGCGATTTTATTTTATTTTTCCTTTTGCTTTCACCGCTTTCCCATCTTGAACAATTTCACTCAATCCGAAGTGAGGTAAAGAAGCGTTACTTTAACGAACGGTGACTACCATCGCGTCATCCCTATTGTACGAGGGTAATTACATTACGCGTTTCCGCTTGTTTCGCTTCCTGGTGTACTTTCGCGCCAGAGAACTTTTACTTTCCGGAGGCTGACGGGAGCTGGCTCCCCATTATCCGGGGTGAGCTGCACGGGAAAAATCGCAAACACACTTGCGTTTGTCGAAGTCCGATTTCCGTCGCGCGTCCGTGTGTGTGTGTGTGTGTTTCGCAAGGGAATGGCGCAAAGTGGCTCGACTGCGTTCATCCATAAACATTAACTCGCCGTCGGTGCCGGAGCTACGACTCGTTATCAGATAAATTCTAATGTCTATAATTTAGTTAAAGGGTAACTTTCTAAATGTAAATATATGTATCTGGCGCCGTTTCCATTTCCACGCCGTCGGCGACTTTTATCCTCCGGGTTCGGTGCGGGACTTTTTTCCACGGCAAATGCCGGAGGAGCGCTCCAAATGCGCGGTTCGTTGGGAGACTTGCCTTGAGTTGCTTGCGCGAATTTGTTGGAGGTTTTGTTTGGTTATTTTGTTTTGTTCTTCTTCATACCACTCTTCGATGGTTTTTGGTCACGTCTCTGCCAACCGGAACCTTTGTGTCCAGATTCTTTTTTTATAGAATAGGAACGGTTTCCTCCTTTCTTCCTCCTTCAGAAGCGCACCCTGCGGTCACCTATCGCAACAGGACGATCACCGATGGAAAGGTGATAAAATGCTTTTATCGCACCACCCCGAATCCTTTGCTCCGTTCTTTTATTCTTTGTTCTTCGAGCCCTCCCCTAATCCTTCCAATGGGTACTTGGGTCTTCCCACGGAAGTGACCCACTCTGGGGAAGCCTGCAACCTCTTACCGGCCCCATAGCACTATGGTTTCACTTAGGCCCCAGGGTACTCACACGGCGGGACGTGCTTTATACCGTGTAGCTGCAAATGAAAACACGTAATTAGTTAGGATAATGGGATTTGGCAGGCGAAGGGAGCGGAGCCGATGAAGCCGGCAAGATTTAGGGAGGCAATTAACATGCGTGTCCGGCCCAAGGGACGATGGTGGTTGTCTTAGGAGCTCTGGGTCCGAAGCTTTTTAGGCGGCTAATCACAGCGCCTGTGCCGGAATCTCTGATGAGATGAGGCGCACGCCCCGGAAAGCATAGTATGCATCCATTTTCGCTCGCATCCCGGAATCGGAATGCATTTACTTTGCTAATACTGGTGGCGAATAAATTACTATGTTTTTATCAACCGGCGTACGCTCACTGATGGAATTATCAATTTACTTACTAATGAGCGAATACGAAGGACGGACAAAATATGCAACGAAATTACTTCAAGCAAAGTTTCACGATTAACGTGTGCTGGTGGTGAAGTTCGCAAGCGTCTCAGAAGAAAAGAAAACACATCCATTTCCACCAACCGAAGAAGATTGTTCCGTGCGACGGGACATTTATTTACATTTATGGTTCTGGATGAAAACCACATTGAACGCAACGACTTTGTAAAAAAAAGACCTCCAAGCACGGGTCGTTGATAGCAAAGCATCGACTGATAAGGTCCTGGAATATTTAAAATAAGATAATTATTGTTGCCAAATGGTTGGAGTTTTGTCTATCTCCACCGTCTTTTCCAAGACATTCGGAATCAATGTATCTGAATTTTTTTTTTTTTCTAGCAATAATTGTTTGGAGGTCTGTGAACAAGTTAAGGTCGCTTAGTTCTTCACATTTAGCCATGATATCCTACGACTTGTGACACGGAGCATCGTTTTGATGATCTTGTCTTGTTTGGTAGCATAAGTTGGAAGGATCGGACGACCCAATTTTTCTTTCATTCCTTTATATCGACGCCAGGAGTTAACCAACTGTTGCGTTGTGGCAAAGATTTCCTGCTGCTGTCCACTGGAATGATTGCTTATTTGACTCAAGAGATTAGTTTTAGGTTCATGTGTTGTCCATCGTTCGTATAAAATCCTTTCCATCTCACCGGAACAGCCATAAACAGACAGAGTTCAGAATGATCGACTTCTTGTTGTTTTTGATAGACGATAAGCCATTTCAAAACCAGCTTGATCGTGAAGAATTTTTATGAAGAATGAAATACAACCGCTCCTACGGATGTGGATCTTATCCTACTGGATGTTAAATTTCTTGTCTTGAAACAACCTCCGAATTGTCGATACAGGGACGGGCACATTTTAAAACCAGCACCTTAAACCACACCTATGCTATTTGGATTGCGATAAAAAAGGAACAGAAAATCAAACACGAAAGTGTTGAGAATTCATTATATAAAAAAATAAAAAACTTACGCTTGCGACAAACATTTCTTCTCAAAGGCCAGGATACAACTTTAAAATAAATATCGTGTACACTTATCAGTGCTCTTGCCACATGTCCGTCATCCTACGGACTTGTCAGTCGCTGTGTTATTTGTTTGCGCCCATAAGCAAACATTAGCGCGCATTACACGGAGCTCATTGTTTTACGTCTGGCAGCTTGACGCCCCCCTAACGAATAATCGGCCATAACCGTGCGCCTGGCTGCGGAAGAGATTGAATGGAGACAAATTTACGACTTCCTCACTCGGTCTATCGGAAGAAGGCGCTCCCGGCAGAACGACTGCACAGTGGCTTCGTTGAATATTCCGTTTGAAAAATTTACACCTTTCGTCCTGTCGGAGCCGAACCCGATCAACTCACGACCCGCCCCGTGCAGCATGCTTCCCATTGCAACATACATACTTTTAACTTCCTGGCATACATGTGTGTGTGTGTGTGTGCGAGTGTTCTTGTATGTGTATGGATTTATACCTTCTTAAACCGCCCGGTTCCAGCCCGAGCCCGAGGTTGGGTTCCATAAATGTCTTCATCTTGCAATTAAAATGAATTATGCACCATTAGTGATACTCCGGCCCAGCCCGGCATCGTTTATCCCTTCCCCCATTCCACCCGGGAGGGATGGATGCCGCCGAGGGATCGAAATTATTTTTCACCCTCCCGCGCCAACGCTGGGACTGGCTGGCGGCGGAAATATTAACTCCCTTTACGGCGTCCGGGAAGGGAAATGGGAATGTATGCAAGAAGTCATTTGCTGAACGTTGGGATGCTGGAAGTTTCAATGATCTCTCATCCCACCCGGTTTCCCACATTCCCCGTTCCTTCACGTTTCACAGTTGCCGTGGCGATCATTGCTTACCATCACTCACAGCTGCCAGGATTCCCTACCGGAGCAGGGTGAACGCATGAAGGAACACAATTGAAGCGATCCTCTACACGCATAAGCGCAGCATCCAAGCGAGGGAGGAAATAAATAAATTACCGCAAATTTTCTGAGCTAATGCTTTCGTTTCCTTGCAAACAGTCGCCTTCATTTCCGGCGAGCGGGAGTCAACATGAAGCGCTGTAAGACAAGGAATGCGCTTCGGAAAGTTCTCGCTGAACGAGTGGTCTTTGTCGTAACGCTGACTTAAGTTGCTAAATGTACTTTACACGCTTTTGTGCACGGAAACATTAGAAAATAGTTAAGTTGTGAGCATGGAGAATAAAATTTTAACCATAAGCAGCTCCGTGACAAAACACATGTTTGAAAAAACCGTTCTCCTAATTATTCCAAGCAATGGGCCAATTGCCCCTTCGCTTCACGGCTTCCCCCTTCAAGTCCATACATGCCTTTAACCATCGTGCAGAATAAATTTCGAGCAACTACTATCTTCCCACGGCATCGGGCTGACCACAGTGCACTCGCTTTCCTGCACCGGAAGCAGCAGCACCAGCAGCAGCGGAACGTGCCCGGAATACTAAACCCACCGTCGGCTCAGTGTCGCGGTTCCATTAGCGTCTACGGCGAGTGGGAGCATGGGGTTAATGCCACACGCGCCGGCGTTGTGAAAATGTGACAAAAATCCCATCACAACCTTTCACCCAACCAAGCTATAAATCCCTCCAGTTTTTCCCCGTTTGCTAATCGATGCCATTTCTTCCCTTCTCCATTCTCGTCCGCAGGAGAGAAGCCGTACAAGTGCTCCTGGGAGGGCTGTGAGTGGCGCTTTGCGCGGAGCGACGAGCTGACCCGCCACTACCGGAAGCACACCGGCGCGAAACCGTTCAAGTGCCGGCACTGCGACCGATGCTTCTCGCGCTCCGACCATCTGGCGCTGCACATGAAGCGGCACGCCTAAGCCCGGCGGCGGCGGGGCAACTGTGCCGCGGGGGAAAACAGGCGGAGGAAGGAGAAGGCAGAACAGGAGAGCTTTACTGTCGGTGCACTCGTCCCGCGGAAGGGGGTGGGAAACATAAGTAAGATCAAACTGTAGCATAAATTCAGCCCCAAACCCAAAGGGTGGCAGGAAGAACATTTTAATGCGATAGAAGTAGAAACGTACGAGTCGAGAAAAAATAAACACTAAACAGGAAAAAGGTTAGTCAAAATTTAAGTAAAAGTAAAAGAAAAAAACACACACACAGCAGGAGAGAGAGAGAGAGAGAGAAAAGTGGCGGTAGTAATAATACAATGTCGCCATCGGTCGACGTCTGTTCGGTGGCGAAACCGCGAGCGCGAAAGCATTTTTGCCCCGCTGTCCCTTCCTCTTCATAATCATATTTTAAGTATCGAAAAAACAAACCCCCCCCCTCCCCATCGTATACATAATCATCGTCAAGATTGTCTTCATCAGCATCAAAAGCATCATCAGCATCATCATCATCATCATTCAGTAGATTCGCTCAATCTCACGCAGCGGAGTGGACACCACTGGGAGGAACTGGGAGAAAGTGATAGGAGATTTAACGGAAAAACGGACGTGAAACCTTTCGGTTGGATTCGACGTGGCGCATCTAAAGCATTGAAATCACTCCTCGCTGGAGCTCGTCGAGCCAGCAGCCATTTAGAAAGCAAGCGGCGGCAGTCCAAAGCATCTTTCAATACCAGGTAGCATAAGGAAGGTTGCGTAGTGTGTAGAATTGTGAACGTATTTCAATTTTATGACGTCACCCGCGTCACGTTGTGTTCAAGAAGAGGATTATTGAAATGATTAGATTATCATTTTTATGTTATTTTTTATTTTAAAAGTTCTTTTTCACCATTCAAATTGTGTTAACCTTAGTTTAAATATTGTTTTGTTACTTTTAGTACGATGTTTACGAACGGTTTAAGCTTAGAAAATGATTTGGTTTAACACACTTAGATAAAGCTTGCTGGCTCCTTGGGACGGTGTGTGAGAAACACACCCGATCTGTTGGCTGTTGGCAGAAAATGAGTATTTCTAGTTAATGTTAGCACTAATGGAGGGTCGTTTCACTTGATATAAATAGTACCAATTCGCACGATTACGTAAGGATTATTTAAGCACACATGCGTTTCGTCTGCTATCGTGGCCATTAGCTGTTAGGATACCGAGTTTTCTACCAATAGTTTGGGATAAGTTTTACCCGCACGTATTTTGTAGGTTAAGATAGATATTGTTTGATTTTTCCCCCCCTTCTTCTTATGATTAGAATAATTCCATTTTACGGTTCTACAAATGACGTTCTCTACAGCGGAGTAACGGCACCAACACAGTTGAACGAGAATTCCAGCGCGACACGAGTCAAGTTACATCACTGCCAATACGAGAAATACCGTAGCCAAGTGCAACATGCGTGACTTTAATTGCAGGGAGGGATAAGAAAAAATTTGTAAAAAAAAAAGAAAGTAACAAATCAACTAAATTATAATGGCGCCGAGGCGCACTTCTGTAAATTAGCTCTGAGTGTACACTGTGTGTAAGTTGTCATCATTTCTTCTGCTTCGGAAGCGACCTGCTCTGCTTACGTTCCGTAAAATGTATTGTTAATCTAAATGGATTCTACCGGCATCGCTTGGGGCGGAGCATAAGTTGATAGACGCAAAAATTAAAATACGCTAAAACATAAAAGTACTATACAGTTGCGTTCAAAATGTTGCTAGAAAAAAAAAACAAGCGCAATAAACCATAGTTCACAGCAAAGGTACTCCAATGTGTACGGTTATGTGCATTGAACTGCTGCCCCGTTCAAAAATTGTTTAACTTATTTGTTCACCACGTGCGAATCACTGCATCAGTGTGCTCATGGCGTTTGTTCGAACCATCATAAGTACCGTGTCTGTCTTATTAACGTTGAAGCATTAGTAGGTTATACGAAAGGAATCAAAAGAAAATCGCTACAATCAAAACACAGCTGGCTCGCTGTGGGTCAACTTCCACCAGGGGAAACCGAAAGAGAAAAGGACGTTCGGGGGCAGATTCCATTTAGACATCACAAAGGTAGTTTAAACACCTTTCTTCCTACGTCTTGGGTTACTTTGTTTGCTCATCGTGCAACCTAACAAACAAACCGAACTAAATACGTATCCTGGTGCAAGTGTTTCCCCTTTCGTATTTGTCCATCTGTAAAGGCTTAGAAAATGCGTATCTTTTTTATCCCTGCACTCATCGCAAATTGCATTCCTCGAGAAGGTATCATCTAGAAGAAAAAAAAAAAAAGATCGCCACTCAAAAATCATTGCTGGATCAAGAATCGTACGTTTGGTTTACGGGAAAGCCGAGTGTTGAAAAAAAAACCGACCAGATTGGCCACACATTGTTCATTCAGTAGAAACACAAAGCCAACGATAAAAGACAACTTCTTTAGGGTATTTTGATAAAACACACAGCAAACCGAAAGGCAAGAAAATTGCGCAAGGAGTTACAAAAGCACACGACAGAGAACAGAAGGGCTGAAAGACGTTAAACTCTCACGATCATCAACACTGTCGTTAAAAAAAAAAGTTTAGCAACAACAACAAACAAAATAACATTCATACCACTAACTAAACAGTAGAGAATAAACTCCATTTTTGTACGCAAAAGTAACACGAACGTCGCAATGAAGCAGATAAACCAACAAGAAAGCAAGTGAGTTGCATTTAAAAAAAACTAAACATTTAAAAAAATAAGCGGAAAACGAAACCTGCACACGGACGACAGACCATTTTGGTAACAGGTAGCATATACGTAGGGTAACTGTAAGCTATTTTAGATCAAAGTTAGCATAATTCTGGCCAGTACGCAATGGATTTAAGCAGGAACAGCTGTACAAGCGCAAATCGGACTAGACTAGACAGGACGGAACGGAAGGAGAAACAAAAAGGAAAACAAAACATAAACAAATAGATCCGGAACGGAACGGTAGACGAAATCTGCAATGTTTAAAACGTCAACATAGTGAAAAAAATGTGTCAAAAAGTAGTATTAACCAAAGACTGGATAAATTTTTAAAATGTATTTTAAAACAGCGGAGTGAACGTAAAACAAACCACTAAACGTAGCTGTGCGGGGAGGACCGTTCGAAACTGGAGAAGAAGAAAAAAAACGGATAAACACGCAAACACACGACAGGCTCGTGAACCCGGAGATTTGAAAATATTTTAGTTTTCTTTGCTAACTTAACAGGTAGGACAATACAACAATGTGTTTTTTTTTTCGCCCGTTTTCGTTCGCGGGATAATCATCATCAGATGTGGTTTGTGGTTCTTTTCATACACAAAAAGCATAAAACGTTTCAAGGCGCGTGAGAACGTCGCACTTCAATTTGAAAGAAAAAATGAAGCAGAAAAGGAGCAAGATAATATTTGTATCGCATAACAGGACGGCCCAGTGGCTAAACGTTTTAAAAAACAAAAATTCGCAATTCCAAACCACGCGGTGGAAATGTCGATCAAAATGGACAACCTAAACTTCCCGGAACATATATTTCCTCCCGGCCATGGCCGCCGCATCCGAGCAACACCGAGTAGCACCGAACGAGCAAAACTGTAGCAAGAGTAGAGTTTAGATAAGATTGAATATATACACAAACACACGGAAATGATATATATATTTTTTAAAGCATTTTTTTCTCCGGCAAACGAACGTGAACGAAACAATGAGCACAAACAAAACAAACTCTCCTACACACAAGCACAACACACTTGGCACACGGTTAAAAAAGAGGAACACGAGGGCTACAAAAAGGCTCACGGTTACTTTTTCTTTTTATCACGAAATAAATGCAATAGAAGCGAAACCGAGCGTCATTTACAGAGTGAGTATTCTCTTGTGTTTCTGTGCCCAACACTTTCCAACATTCCACGTTTGGTTGGGATTGATAGTTGCACAAAGGAAATTGTTTAAAAGCAAAGCTTTGCCCCCTTCAAAAACTTCGAATCGAATATCGGGAAATCTTTCCCACTTTTCCGTTTCGTTCTCCTTGTTGACAAGACGTACATCGAAACACTAGTGAATATTACCGCGAGGTGTGCCAGGCGCAGCTCAAAGCTCAAAACCACCAAATCAACCCAAAATTCAAGCCCAACACGTGACCCACGGGCGTACCGATAGTTTTGCAGACAGGAATCGAATACGATGTAAATGAAAAATGTAAAATGAAAAAAAAAGCAAATAAGCACAGTAACGTATGAAAACACGCAACGCAACGGTGAGAACGATAAGCAAATACAATAATAACTAAAAAAAAAACGAATTTTATACACAGAGAAGAACAAAACAGAAAAAAAAACCAATGGGCAAAACCCATTTGATGCTCCAGCCGTTTGGCGAAGGAGGCATCTTGGACGCACCGGAATCGCGACCGGAAGCGAAGTATTTGTAGTACCGCACACTATGTATGTGCGCATGTGTGTGTGTGTGTGTGTTTGTGTAAGTTTGGAAACATTATACAGTAGCCATTAAATGGGGTGGGGTGAATTTGATATGGTAACGCAAAGACGCAAGTTTCTTATCACAAGACGCTGCGTGGATGATCGGGAAAGGGATGCAATGTTCAGGGCAACGATGCTGCAAATTAAAACGCGCCAAAAAGCGGATGTGGATACAGGCATCATTTTGCACGCCCTTTTCTTTTCTCTATTGGGTCTTTAATTGTTAGCTTAAGCAATGCGAATTGTTTTCCAAGCAATTTTTATGCTGCAATTCCTCCGAGGGGAAATGTTTCTTGTTGATTTCCATTTGGCTTTTCAAAGATTGTATTAACCGGTCGTTCTCAATCGTGTTTTCAAATAAACGAACAACCCCTTGTTACGTTGTAGTTTGTTAAACTCTCAGCAGAAAAGCTTAAACTTGTGTTAGGATGATCGTTTCAACGCCAGGGAAACCGTTTGTTTTTCCGCCTAGCATATACGTATTTGCCGATTTTTCTTTTTCTTTTTTCCTCTGGGCATATAAAACCGGAAACATGTTGCGATTGACCGCGTTGGTTAGCTGGCTGTTCTTTCTTCCACCCATAACTCGACTAAACTGTTTCACTGTGTCGCTTGTTAGGACAGGGAAAGAAACCTACAAGCAAAACATAATTGCTTGCATTTCATTGCATCGTTGTGAATGTGTTGCCTACCCGGAACACGCGGTTCCGCGGGAGACGACGGCAGCCGTCTTGCAGAAGGAACGGAGAGGGGGGAGGGGGGGTGGAAAAAGAAAACAGGAAGCAAAGCGCATAGTTGCAGTTTGTACATAATAGTTGGCAACGGAAATCCAATCGGGATGGTGTGCATTACGTGGATGGGGTGAAAAACTCGTTGAAAAAAAAAAGAAACCAACACGAACGACGGTGTAGCTAAAGCAAATAAGTAACCGTAAGTAAATAAGTGATATTTTCAAGTAGTTTGCAAAAATCTGATATAAACGACGAGTGCGCGCGAGTTTGAGGGGTGGCGACGAACGAAAGGCCCGGCGATGAGGTGTTAGGGTGTGCAAAGGAAGCGGAAATGGTAACGAGAACCACAGGAAACATTCCCTCTGACATTGGACAGATGTACAAGTGTGCGCGTGTGTGTGTGTGTGTGTGGGTATGTATGTGAGCGTGTGTAAAAAGGCAGTGAAAATGGTGGTGTTGAAGGAACGTAAATGCAGAAAATCAAACGGTAGAACAAAAAAAAAAAACAAAGACAAATAGAAAGAGCATTAAAGCAACGTAGAAACGCATGAAATAGTATCAAAAACTCATCGGTAAGGGCAAAGAAAGGAAGGCAGGCGAAGAGAAAGAGAGATCGGGGGTGGGGGCGGAAGAGAATAAGCAAATGATGGAAGCTATTTTTTATGAAAGTTTATAATTGTAATTTTGTCTATAGTTGATAGTAGCATAAAGGCAACGGAAGGAAGCGCACTATTAAAAAAAAAAAAAACAAACAAAAACAAAACAAAGATTAACCAGTTTACCAAAAACACGCAAAGATGTCTCATACTCTTGGTTGCGCCGAACGCTTCTTTAAGCTATAGTATTTACGGGGCATGCGATACATAGTGCAGGGCGACGATGGAGAACGAGAGCGGGAGGCGGAAAGAGCAAACGGAGAGGCACTACATTTCCCTTCGGAATGATTTCACCCCGAAAGGAACACCCTCCCCCCAACGATGCACCGATGCTGCCCCCCCCCCCCCCCCCTTTCTGACCACTGACCTCTGTCCGATTTCCACCGTTTGCATCGACGCTAGCCGCTTGTTATATAGGTGTGTGTGTGTGTGTGTGTGTGAAAATTAAGGGCAGGAACCGGTCGGGCGCGCCGGTCGGGGGGGGCTGCAGGAAGCTGGAAGCACAGGATGATCGGTACACCATCAGTAGTACTTCGGTTGGTTCGTTATGTCAGTTGCCATGTGTTTTTGAATATTTAAATGCTATATTACCATTGGACGGGGAGCGAAGGGAAGGGAAGGCACACCTACCTTTAGAGCATTATTGTATTCACACCGTGACGGCGATCGTGCGACGCGGCACGGAGTTTAGTAAATTTAAGGCAAAAGTGTTAGTAAATGTTTAACCGAAGCCCTCTCTGTTCCCTCTCTGCCATTTTTTTTTTTTAAATCTCCAACCATCCCTACACACACCCAATCACCTCCCTTTTCCTTTACCTTGCCCGTTCAAACCAACCATACTGTTCCATCTCTATATTCCACATTTCTATGATCGTATTCAAGCACGTGCATGGGTGTGCGCATGTGTGTGTGTGTGTGTGTATGTGTGTGTGTTTTATTGGTTCATTACTCACGACTCTCGTGGCCACGCATAATCACCAACGCACACCACTTTGTTTGAGGCACACGACTGGGAGGGAACGAATTCACGAATTTTTTTTTTTACTCACCAAAAAAAAATTGTCTTAGTGTTTCTGGTTGTTTCCTAAAGGACGATGTTGAAAGGCGCAATTTCAGGAGGCGAAAAACTCCCACTAGAAGTGGCAGGACTGGTCAGCATTATGCTAGGCACGAGCCGTGGTGCACAAGAGAGTCGAAGAAAAACAAAAATCGCCCTCCCACACGCACAGAACACAGAATGCGCGCCATTTGGCGTCTCCATTGGAGTTAATGTATCCGTTAACGCAGAATTAAGGTTATCTTTAATCGAAAAGTGTTTAAATTATTCTTATCCTTAAGGCTTTTAAACATAATTAAACGAATTTTATCGATTACCGGTACTTTTTTGTACAGTGGGGGAAGGGTGTCTGTTTGGTTTTTGCCCCCTTTAGAGTACGGAGCAAAAAAAGAAAAAAAGAAAAGTAAAACAAAATTTAGATTGTTCGCAGCAAAACATACACGATGTTTTTTGGAAAATGGCCGGAGGCCAAGTAAGGAAATGCAGGAAAAAATAAGGGGGGGAAATCCGGGAGGAGGAGAAACAAAAACACGTTTAAACTCATTGTTTCCCACGCTTTGTCAAGCTTTTTCCATATCCTTTCTCGTTGTTCAGTGCATGTATTAGAACGTAATAAAACAAATATCGAGTCTTTCGGGAGCGGGGAGAAGGAAGTGCAGCGAATGCAGGTTAGGTGGGTGGGAGTGGGGAGGGGTTGGGAAAGGCTGGCCACACGTAGTGAAAAACGCTTGGTTGGAAAACAGTGAGAGTGCGTGTGCGAATGCTTGGGTGCGGAATTGTTAATGCGTAAAGCGAGTGAACGCGATAAAATCCACCAGCTTCTGAAGAAGCTTGAATGCAAAAAAAAAAAAGAGGTCCTACTTCAAGAACGCTTCGCGAACATTGGTCAGAGCATCAGGAAGCAAAACTATTTAGCAGAAAAAGAAGGGGGTAAAACTCTTAGATCAATGTGTTGATAGTGATTTTTTTTAATTTTTTGCTATGGAATGCTTTTCGAGACAAACCTCTTCCCCATCAGCGACACAAAACAGCATCGAACATCAATCTATCAGCAAGCATTCGGTTTGGCTGCTTCACAGTTGTTTCGATAGGAGATTATACTTTGCTAGCGGATCATCCCCCACCGTTCGTTCGATTCGATTGTTATCAGCCTATCAGTTTCGAGCGGGAAGGCACGGGAGGAGAAGCAGCCTGGAGCGGGGGGGGGGGAAAAAGAAAATGCAGCGACAGGACACGGCCCTAGCCGGAAAAATCAAACTTCCTCACACATCACTGCTAAGTTGTAACACAGGCGAGAAAATGAAAAATGAAATTTGTACTTTCCCACGAGAAAAAAGAAACTCCTCCACAAACGACAGCAGCATAGGGAAAAACAACCTCTAAGAAAGAAAAAAAACAAACAAAAAAAACCACACAAATAAGAAAAGAGGTAGAGAACAAAACTCTGCAGAGGAAATGTGAGAATCAGTTTAAAACACATGTGCAATGGAAAGGGGGAAAAGGGGCACACGATGGCGCAAACGATGAGGAGGAATTGTAGCTTATAACTCTGCTATGTGCATATTAAGTTTAAGAATGAAGAAGAAAATAAACGTACGTTCCTGTTACAAAAATAAAACTGCAATAAGGTGTCCTTTTAGGTCTGTTTCGTGTGGTTCCCAAAGGTGTCCCGAGTGCTGATATCACACAGCTAATGACGATGGCCTTGTTCGCTTTCATATGCAAGTTTTTCTAGTCGTGCGTCGTCATCGCAGCATAAAAACGCAATCAGCATCCAGTTTGTTCGAATGTGTTCGACGTGCAAGCGAGCGGAGTTATCTCGTTGTAGCTTGCAGTCCGTGGTGTACAATTATCAAGGTTCCGTGCCGTCACGACCACCAACCAGCCGATTGCTACAACACCGCCGATCACGGGGAGGGTTTTTTTCGAGCTTCCAAGTAGAACGAAGTAGAACTCCTCGTAACGGGGCAGAATTGTACGGCTGCATCGCGAACCGGGACTGATAAGCGATGCTACGATCCAGGGATGTGTGCGTACGCCCAGCCGAGGGCTGAACGCGAATCGGATTGTCAAAAACGGCACCACGATGACAGATCGAATGGCCGCCGCAGCTGCGAAGTAGCCGCGATGCGCTCTCTCTGGTGGTATTTTTAGTGAGTATCAAACGGCGGGGGAAACCCCAAAAACTCGGGGAGGAGGGCTCATCAAAACATCAACCCGTGTCTAATCATTGCCCGGCGTTTTCCTTCCCAACCACCAACCCTCTGTAGCTTGATCGCGCTGAGCCTCCTGGCGTGGCTGGTGGACGGCCGGCGGGAGGCCAAGTTCAACTGCACGCTCACGGCCAACTACTACGACTGCCTGTTCCGGGACGTGGTCATCCGCAGCGAGTCGGACGCGGACAGCATCTTCTTCGGCGTGCAGAACTTCAACGACACCAGCATCGCGTTCCGCGACTCGGCGATGGTGGTGCTGCCGAAGAAGATCTTCGAGACGTTCCCCGCCATCCAGTACCTATCGAGCGATGCGTGCCACATCCAGCGGCTGCTCGGCGGCACGTTCGCGAACGCGCAGCGGCTGCAGGAGCTGCACCTGTACGACAACCGCATCAGCCGGCTGAACAACTTCGTGTTCAACGGGGCGCTGCAGCTCGAGATACTGTCGCTGTACAACAACACGATCAAGCAGCTGGAGGAGCACGCGTTCGACGGGCTCGGCCACCTGCGGCTGCTGTACATGGACGAGAACCAGATCGAGAAGCTGCCGGAGGGCCTGTTTTCCGGGCTGGAGGAGCTGCAGATCCTCGAGCTGCAGCACAACCGGATCAAGGAGATCCACGAGGACCAGTTCGTGCTGTGCGCGATGCTGCGCGAGCTTAACCTGAGCGCGAACATGATCAGCACGTTCAACATGACGCAGCTGCAGTCGCTGAACAAGCTCGAGACGCTCGACATCGCGCGCAACTACCTGGACGAGGTGTTCGTCACCAAGTACCTGCGCACGCTGAACGCGCAGGAGAACCAGATCAGCCGCCTCCTGATGGACCAGGGTGACTTCTTCCAGCTGACGCATCTCAACCTCTCGCGCAACAGCATCGCCAACATCAACAACATCTTCAAGTTCCGCAACCTGATCGAGCTGGACGTGTCGTACAACGAACTGGTAACGCTCGACTTTGTCATCTTCGCGTTCATGAAGAACCTGAAGGACATCAAGCTGAACAACAACCGGCTGTGGATCATCGACAACGGCATCCCGTCGCCGGCCAAGTCGCTGCGCAGCCTCAACCTGGCGCACAACAAGTTCACCTTCCTCGACCTGGCCGTGCTGGACACGTTTCCGGCGCTCGAGTACATCTACCTGCACGGCAACGACCTGATCGACCTGCAGATCGAGGAGATCGAGCAGAACTTCCCCTACCTGACGCTCGTCTCGTGCGACAACAACGACTGGGACTGCATCAACCTGATGCACGTCGTCACGCTGCTCGAGCGCGCCTACGTCAAGTGGTCGAACGGTGCGCGCAACTGCACGCGCCCCGAGCAGCACCGGCTCATCTGCTGCACCTCGGCCGAGCATCACCTGCGCGAGAAGATCGTCCGGCTGACGCGCGAGATCTACAAGTCGCGCAAGATGATGAAGCAGCTCATCATGGAGAACGCCGAGCTGCGCAGCGAGCTCGAGATGCAGTACCTCCCAGGCGACGGGTCCTAGGACCGGCAAGCAGTCACGTGTTTCTCGAAACTCAACGCTAGAGGCATGAGGCATAGCAAAGCGCATAGCATGCAGTTAGGATAATGTTGTCGTAAATAAACTTACTTTTAGAAACTTTCGGAACCAAACAAATTCGTTCAAACGTACAAAACATCTTGCAAATGGTGACCTTTTGCTCACGCGTTGCGTAATTATTGTCACAGTGTGTCCCAACACAGAAAGTCACCCGCTTCTCTCCATTGCTTTCCATCGACGTGGTTGATGAATTTCAGTTGATCAATAGCGATTGAAAATGTAGCAAAACGAACCTCAAGAGAAAAAAAATTTGTCCATATCCAAAATTGTACCGTGCAGCTTACGCTTACGTTAGTGAAAGTGTCAACACGATGGCGGGCCGAGCAAACGCAACCGAACTGGCCAATACTGTATCGGTTCGCTGTTGACGAAGGCCTATCCGTTGCGCTCGAACTGATGGGCCGTGTGAGGGAAACGCTGCCTCATCTCATGTCAACTGATCGTGGCGCCAGCTTTTCAGAGAACAGATTGATGAAGTGCTTCGCGGCACCGATTGCCGTGCGTCCCCAATTCGCGCGCAACGAGCATCGATCTTTTCTTAGCGTTTTCAGTTAACCCTTCCTCGTGCAGTCCGCAGAATAGATGGATGCTTGTAAAAGCGTAATTTAATGCCGAACAGTAGTAGAAACAACAACTTTCAATTCCGAGCTCCATAATTCTAGTTCCACCCGGGTTCTTTGCAGATCATGTTTAGGGTTAAACACTCTACAAGGATAAACTAAACAAATCAAAACGTACTTTTAAATAGCACTAAAATATTTTATCACCTTTGGTTATGACCTAATTTTGTTTAATTTTTAAGTTAATGGAAAGAAAAGTTTCTCAATCTGATTTTGTACATTTCATTTGCACTTTATCTTTATTTATTTTTTTAGATCAGGTTTTGTTTGTCAGGCTTCCCTTTCGAAAACATGGCACCTCACGAAGGGTTAACCCGGCGATTACCTAAGCGCAATCGGTGTGCGATTCATCAACTGATCGAGCGGCAAGTGGCAGTTCCGCCAATTACGACGCCTAAGCTGGCGGGGAAATAAAAGAAATGGAAGACAAAGATCCCACGGTGTGGACTTTCGACCGGCCATCGGTGGATTTTGCTTTCGCTTTCCCGGTTTCCTCCGCTGCTTCGCTGGAGCTGACCCCCACCCAAAAGTAACAAAAAAACCATCTCGGAAGTGGGAAGTATCCGGATTGCGAAGCGCTGCTCGCCAGGGCCTGGGACAGTACGATGCACGTGGTCGGTACGCGCAGACGCAACGAAACGCGCCGCGAGTGTGAAGATGAGTGCGAAAGGCTTGCCAGGGCCTGGCCGGTGCTGGGAGGCGTGTGGGCTGCTGCTGATCGCGTTCGTGGCCCGCCTGACGCTCGAGGCGGCGAGTGAGATCGTGATCTGCAACTACGAGAGCTTCAAGCTGTACGACAGCATGTACCGGCCGCGCACGGCCAACTTCTGCGTGTTCAACGACGTGTACCTCGGCGGGGACGTGCGGGTGGCTGACTTCCTGGCGAGCAGCCTCGACTACCAGCGCGTCGCGTTCGCCAACTCCAAGTTCGCGCAGGTGCCGCCCTCGCTGTACAAGAACTTCGACGAGATCCGCGAGCTGTACGTGCGCCGCTGCTCGCTGGAGTCGCTCCGGGTGACGCGCCTCCTGGAGAAGGTGTACGCCGGCGGCAACCGGATCGCGAGCGTCCAGCTGGACGGCAACGCGTCGAACAGCCTGCGCGAGCTGTACCTCGACGGGAATCGGGTGCGAGCGCTGGCCAACCTCACCAACCTGCCGGCTCTCGAGGTGCTGGTGCTGGAGAACAACCCGCTGCTCGGCAACGTCGACTTCGCGCAGTTCGCGCGCATGGAGCGCCTCTGGAAGCTGGACCTGGAGCGCGTCGGCATGACGCGCATCACCAACGGCCTACAGCGCCCGCTGGCCGAGCTGCGACGGCTTGACCTCTCCAACAACGCGCTCACCTACGTGCATGTGCGCATGTTCCGCACCTTCCCGAAGCTGGAGCATCTCTGGCTACACGGCAACCGGCTGTACTACATGGAGGCGGACCGGGTGCAGACGCTGCTGCCCGGCCTGCGCAGCATCGTCATCGACGACAACGCCTGGGGCTGCGGGCATCTGGCGGCGCTCGGGCAGGCACTCCGTGACCGTGGCATCGTCATCCGGCACGGCGACTGCCCGGCGCCGGCACGCTCCATCCACCGGGTGTGCTGCTCCGACGTGACGGACGTCGTCGACTTCCGCTACCTCATCGAGATGGGCATCCGCAAGGAGAGCCGCTTCGAGCAGGACGTGCGCGAGCTGCGCACCGAGAACGACCTGCTCCGTCGGGACTTGCAGCGGCTGCAGCGGCAGCTCGATCAGCTGGCGGCCAACCTTACCTTACGGGGCGAGGAGCAGCAATCCGGCGAACATCCGGCATCAAGCACATCCGTCGAAGAGTACGAGGACGAAGAACACGCCTAATACAGCACCCAGCTGTAAAAAGAAGCGACAGTAGGCACTCGAAGGGACTTATTTATTTTATTTAAACGTTTTGTGGTGTGTATTCTATTTAAACATGGTTTATTTAAACATGTGGCAAACCTAAGATAAAAAGTAAAAACGTGCCTGTAAGCTAGAGTTTATGTGATACATTGTTGCTGTTTGAACAAGTGTACAAAAAACCTGGTTCACGAACAACAGAGAGATAGAGAAAATAAAGCTAAATTAAACACGCTGAAACTAAACAACAATCGCCTTTTTACGTTCACCATGCAAAGTCCTTCGTCGCGTTCGCTCAAGATCCTCGATCTATCACACAACAACTTGGTGAACGTGGCAACCGATCTCAATCAGTTCCAACAGATAGAGGAACTTTACATTGATCACAACTCTATAGTGAACGTCAACCTCGAAACACTGCGGAATTTAAGCAATCTCACTTTGTCACACAACGATTGGGACTGTGCTAAATTGGCCAACCTGGCCAGAAGCTTGCCTGCGACGACGGTGGTCGACTTCGATACCGAAACTCAATGCAAGGACCATTATAAACTCGAAAGAGGAATATGTTGTAGGTTGGTTGAATCCGGGCCGAGCGCTTCTGACAATGATGTTCAAAATACGTCAACACGTTTCAAAAATGCTGCCCAACATTCTACTATTGAAAAACACGACAAATTATCACCGACTGGCCATGTGTGCACAGAAAGCACCGATGGTTACGATTGCATTTTTAGGCACGTGTTCATCGAAAATCTGAACAACGCAGTGCTCTTCGGCTACGCCAGGCAGCAGTGGAATTATCAATCAAAGCTTACATTTAAGGATTCTACGATAAGATCACTGCCAAGAAGCTTAGTGGACACGTATACGAACGTCGAGCTGCTTAATTTGGACGATTTAATTGTAGCAAAACCATGGACATATTTGATTCGCTGGACGCTTCCAACGCTCGATACACAGAAGCAAACATTTTACCATTTGTATGGAAATAAAGTCTATAACTTGGGTAACTAAGGTATTACATTCGTTATGTCTCGTAACAGAGGTTCGACATTCGTTACATCGCTCAAAGTATTGAGAAATAACACGGTTGAAAGAAATGTTATCAAGGAATAACGAAATGAAAAAGCGAAATGAAGCTTGTTGCACCGTAATTTGCGCCACGTCCGATGAGACTTTCAAAGTTCATTCTATTTTAGTGGCAAGGCGGAAAGCCTATGTTATGGTCGCCCCTGTGTAACAGTCAGTTGAGTGCAGCAGATTGTTCCGTCGCCTTCCGACATGATTTTCTCGATCAGTTCCTCGAGATCGGATGCACCGTTGTAAATTAGATACTTCAGATCGACACTTTTCCCCTTTGCTCGTCCGCCCCCGACATTATGGCCGAAGGCCGATGCTGGTTTAGGGGTTCTCGCATGTCACGGCATTTTTGCAGAATTTGTGAGCATATCTTGTCCGTCTGTCACTAGTGCTAATTCGGCCTGACATCTGCATCAAGTTAAACTCTCATTAGCTAGAGGGTGCCAGACGACCGTCAGCTGCGAGAGTTCAATGTTGTCAGTCCTGACGTCCCTCGCGATGGTAACCCCGCGGTACGAAGTTGCATTCTTTTTGTAACGTTGCACCTGCAAGTGCCCCTGCTACAATCCTGCAAGACTGAATTTTGCTCTGAAATTTTCTAGAGATGCAGGATGTTTGGGTTACCGTGAGCGGCTGCGTGAATGAACGCCCTCCTCAAAATGAACCCCCCTACTGCTTTTCCCCTGTACCCCGGGATACCCAATGCCCGGGGTAGAAATGTCAGCTCGAAATGAAACCAAACTCAAGCAATTCCTATAATATTTTTCACACTTATTTATCTATATTTAAACTTTCAATACAATTTACACATATTATACGGCTTCATGTGCCCTGGAACGGCAAACAGGACAGCTCACGAAACCTTCAAGCGACGGCTTAGTTCGCTTCTGGTTGTTCAGTGTTGGCGTTCTTTTCGATAGCTGTTCTTCGCAAACTTATCGTTTTGCAATATATTTCAGAAAAAAACGATGCATAAACACTTTTTATACAGAAATTCACACCTGAAATCCGCTTTTACATCCAAAATAATCCACTTTACTCGGTGCACGATTACAGCACTTCGAACAAAACTACATCACTGCGCAGGCTACTAGGATGAAAACAGATCTGTTTTTTGACAAACAAGCCGAGCGAGCTTGCTCTGTAGCGCGACGGGATGAGTTTGTAGAGTTGAGGGGTAAAAATCATAGTGGAAACAGGGAGAGGATGGTGGATTTTGAGTGTCGAGAGTGATTTTGTACCGCGGGGAATCTATTGCTTGCTGATGATCTAGAAATCTAGAGTCCGTCAATGCAGATTGCGCGTGTCTACATGGTTTTTTCGATGTCTTCAATTTCTGTGGCTTACGTCCAACTTCCTCGACCTATGTTAGTCCTGAGAAATGCTCCGTAATCTTCAGCTCCCACCTTCCCTATCGCGGTGACTACTTTCTTAATAGATGTCAACGTAGCCTTGTCGATGAAATCCGTGACCTTGGTGTCATTCTCAACACTAAGCTAGCGTTTATGCCACTTTATGCGAGTGTGCTGGGAAAAGTATACAAAACGATGGGACTCATCTAATCGGTTTTCTATTCTTCGTTGCCTCCAGGGCCTATTTGGGTGCTTTGCGTTGCGCTGTTGAGTGTACTTCTGTAATTTGGAAACCCTCTACTGTAGATTGGTTGGGCGAGGTTCGAACGGTTCCGCAAGATTTTTACCCGGCGTCCTACGCGATCCGTATCCAGGCGTGCCGGCGCTCCTTTAACGCAGGCTTGCCGTGAACTTGATGGTCCAGTGACGCTTGCCAATGTCCGGTTGTAAAGTTTCTTTCCCTTGCTACTCCGTTTTCCTCTCCACATTGACAAGCGTCGCACTCGCTGCGCACAGACCGTCCCACGTCTGGGCAGTATGCGTAATTTCTGGGTTTTGTATTGAACGATTTGATTTGATTGAAACCAATATCCGTTTCCTGGTTACCTCTATCTCTCTTCAGCTCTAAACTCGTTTCCAAATCCCACCCCATCCGGGGTCTGGGATTACCGAGCGCGTACGCCGGCTAAAACACCAGAATCCGGATCGACCCTCTCCAGATACGAAGGATCGACTATCCACGTATGCTAAAAGGGAAAACAAGTCTTGCAAGCCCTAAAACTGGGTAGGCTTTACCAAAGGATAGTTATGCCAAGGAGAAGAGGAACAACCATAACCTTCCCTTCCCTGTGTCAGTCCTGTACTTGCTTCACAGCTGTGTTGTGTTTCTTTTCTCTATGTCCTTTTTATTTGTATGTAGCCTGATTTGGATGTAGCCAATGCTAGGGATTAATCTGTAAGAGTTTGTTGTAGTGGCCATCTAGTTCAACGTTCTTATTAAATCCATAAGGCAGATAGAAACAAATATTAAAAGCGAAAATCAAGAAAACAAAATAAGTAAAATCGATACGTTACAGCAGCCGGAAATTCTCTATGGGCAACTGTATTGAACACTGCGTTGGAGGATGCAAACGCACACGAAATTTTAGAAGTGAGTCGGAGTGCTCTGGTCTATCATCTGCCCCACGCAAGAAAACAATCGTCGGCGACTCACCCGGCACGAGAAACAGAGCAGCGCCGCAAGCTCGTCGTCTGGACCAATTTGAACTGAAAGGTCCTTTCGGAACAGCAAATGTTACCGTAATAATTTCTCTAAACCGAGCGCTCCTTTCAAAAATTGCACTGCCCCATCAACATTAGGCTCGTCCACAGGCGCTCTCAACGCTGAGGCAGTTGAATCAGGCGGAGTCTGGTAAAACCTACCCTGGCAAGAATCCCATATAACACTGCTTGTACAGCGTAAATAACAAAATAAAATCATTGTATTAATTTATTAATTACACCCTCTGCGGCGCTTTAACTATCCAAACACAAACTCCAAAAGAGTAAAACACAAGGTCAAAAATAGCTCCAGGAGGTCACAATAAAACAGCGCATTGATATATTTGTTGTCTGTTCGTGGCTCACGATCATTTGTATGCAACTAAATGGTGAAAACCCAGCGCTAATCATCATTCGGGGATATTTCATGGCAGAATAAAGTCTTATCAGGGTCATGAACTTTCTACGCAAACACTGCAAAACACGTCAAGGTGTCTGTAACAGAGGAGCGATTGAACAATCTCGGTTATTTCGTCGTGTCTACCAGCAATCCGTATCAAAAGAAATCATTCATACCATTGTTTTATTTCAAACATGAAAAAAAGTTGACATTTTAATTTGGAAAGTATTGTTTTCCAGAAATAAATGAAACTTTCCCTCAGTTCGAAATGGACATTGTGACGCTACGGCATGAAAACATACTGGTGTTGGTGTCAGAAGAGGAATTATCTCTATAAGAGTTCGCTTATCAACCCATGGGAATCCCGGACCGAGCCGCGGAGGACTTCATCCAAGCCCCTGACGGTTCAGTTTAAAACAGTAACCGGATGAAGTCGGACCTGAATCGAGCAATGGGTTGGCGTGAAACTTTGGTGTTGAGGTAAAAGTGAACCGAAAAGCAGAAATTGGATACAGTGAAATCTAACATCTCATCGTTTGTACAGTTTTCTCCTGATGTGCGGGTTCATCCAGTGTAAAAGCGTAAGGTACCAGCATGTTGACTCGGGAACATTTTCATCTGTGGACAACGGGCAAGCTCAAGTTCAACGCGAAGATCCTGTTTTCTGGGATGGAGGCCAAACTCGTCACACTGAAATATACGGTCAATCACGTTCGTTTGGAGAAAAACGTCATCACTGCAGAGAAAGCAACCAGGATTACGATTGCATTTTTCAGAACGTGTTCATCGACAATCTGAACAACGCAGTGCTCTTCGGTCACGCCGCTCAGCAGTTGAATAATCAATCAAGGCTTACATTTAAGAATTCTACGATAAGATCACTGCCAAGAAGCTTAGTGGACACGTATACGAACGTCGAGCTGCTTAATCTGGAGCGACTGCAAATAGAAACGATCCAACCGTTCGCGTTGGCGAATGGACAGAAAATCAAGGAACTGTTCCTGAGCTACAACAATATTGCTTCGCTCGACGCGGGTGTGTTTGATTATCTGAAATCTATGGAGAAACTTGTGATGGACGGGAACCAGCTCGCCAGCCTTCCGGTTCCGTTATTTCGGTACACAAATAATCTTAACGTGGTCTCTATGGCAGGCAATAACCTGGACCGAATCGAGGATGGTACATTTCGGAACAACCCAAACCTGGAGAACGTGAATGTGGCCAATAATAGACTCACCCACTTTGATCTTTCGTTCATTCCAAGGTTATATGAAGCCGATGTAAAAAATAACCTGCTTCAAGAACTCAACATACCAGGCGAAATTCATCAGTTGGATGCATCGCGTAATCAAATTCGCAGAGTTGTCGCACAAACCGGAAACATGGTTGAAATCCTCAGCCTTTCCCACAATAAATTAAACACTGTTGGTTGGCTGAAGCCTTTAAAGAAACTCCAATTGCTCGATCTCTCGTTCAACGAAATCGAGGACATCACGTCGACAGATTTCAAGCAGTTAGCTAAATTAAACACGCTGAAGCTAAACAACAATCGCCTTTTTACGTTCACCATGCAGAGTCCTTCGTCGCGTTCGCTCAAAGTCCTTGATCTTTCACACAACAGCTTGGTGTACATGGATAACAATCTAAAACCGTTTGAACAGTTGGAAGAGCTCTACCTTGACCACAACTCTATAGTGAACGTCAACCTCGAAACACTGCGGAAGTTAAGCAATCTTTCGTTGTCACACAACGATTGGGACTGTGCTAAATTGGCCAACCTGGTCAGTAACCTGCCTGTGACGACGGTGGTGGACTTCGATACCGAAACTCATTGCAAGGACAATTATAAGCTCGAACGAGGAATATGTTGTACAGCGAGCGATAAGCCGTACCACGATCGGTTGATTAAGTACATAGCCGAGGTGAGTGCCTACGAAAGAATGAACCGGAACAACGCTATATGCAGCCGAGACACAGTATACGACACGGTCAACAGCGTTAACAACGAAATCGCCAGCTCCGGACCTCCAGCATCACCGATGCTTGCGAAGGAGGTTCAAGATTTGAAATCCGACGTCCAATCTCTCGAGCTACGCACTGGCGAAGCAAGAAGACAAATGAGCAGGGACGCGGATAAAATCGATGAACTGATACGTACCTACCGCATACCGAAGCAGGGGCTCGTGCAGCCGTCGGAAAATTTGCGGAAAGTGTTCGACCATCTCAAAGACCGCGACTCTTTCAGGGTGAAGGAAACGGCTGCCCATGAAGGCGAAAAGAAAAACAAAGAAAAAGAAATCAATGACCTGGAGATCGAGAACAGTGAGATGCAAGCAGCGCTGGATCGCATGAAAGCCCTTCGGAAACAGAAAGTTAATGAGACAAGTCAGAAAACCGTGGAGATTAAAAAACTTGAAGCGAAGAAGAACAAAAATCTAGCAGCTAGAAAAAATACAAAGTAGGAGACGCGTGCGATCTTGCATGCGAAGAAAAACCAAAGCAGAAATGCAATATCTTTTCGCTTAAACTAATGCATTACATTCACGAGATCCCAACAGCTAGGAAGAACGAACAAACAAACGTTCCGTTGTTCCATGTTTTATGTTCTGTGAGAAGATCATTCAAATAAATATAAATGAGGCCGTTGTAGTAACGCAATGTGAATTTTCAATTCGACGCTTTATTCCAGCGCTCATTTAAATGCAATAAATTTTTATATCGTTTGCACTTCATTTGTGTTTGCGTTATAGAGCTGACGAATACGGACTAATAGAAAATAATGATACAATTGCAGGATGAACATTGACACAAACAATTTTCGGTTTTAATTGAATAATTAGTTAGTTCTATGGTTGTTTAAGGATTCCGATTTGTTCATTGCACAAAAGATCTGATAAGAGCCCCGAACTCATCACACATATATTGCAAACACCTCCCTTGTATCGGTTCGGTTATTTCCAGTGACATTTAGTACCACATCAGACAACTGAAGCGGTACCCTGTCCATAGGCTTTCTCTCGAACTGGCAAAAACGTTAAGAAATTTATTTGGAAATCGTCGTTCGTCTACACCGAACGGCGAGCAAAAATATTAGTGTTGGTTCCAGCTCGGGATTGATCTTCACCTTGATTCGCATATCAGCGCATGGGAATACCGGACCGAGCCACGGAGGACTTCATCCAAGCCCTGGACAGTTCGGTTTTTAACTCTAACCGGATGAGGACGGACCTGAATCGAGCTGAATGGCTTTTCATGAAATACATGCAATTCGCGAGATTCCAAAAAACTAGGAACCTAGGAAATTGTCGGTACAAACAAACGGATCATGCAGAGGAGGTGCTGCTCAGTGCAATAAAGCGATAATTAAATTCAACACTTATTCCAACGGCTTATATGTTGAATCGCTTGTATGTTTGAACATTATTATTAAGCAACAACACGTCTAAGGTCGCATAACCTATTCATTGAGAACACTGTTGATTTCAATTTATTTGCCTATTTTTCTTAACACACGTGACATTACCACGGAAACCCGGATTCACCTACAGTTCCCGATCTCGGCCAGCTTAATCCATCCAATTCTCCACCGCCTTCTCCATGCGCGCTCGCGTGATCAGCTCCGGTGTGGGAGGGCGCGCGATGTCCTCGGGAGGATGCAGCACCAGATGGCAGTAGATCGGAATCTGCAGCACAGGAAGCACAGAGGTGAACAACACGCACAGCGACGCATCGCCGCTCATGGACCGGACAGGACTTACATACAGCAGCGACATATCGAACACCGGATGCTCGCCAGGGCGGGCCCTCTCCGGGAGGCGGAAGTGACGCCCCACGATCGGTTCCTCCAGTGGTCGGCCGATCTGTTGCAGGGTGGCCAGGTACTTCAGCTTGACGCTTCTCGACTTTCGTAAGTCGTCCGCCGACATGACTCCCGTGCGACTGATGGTGCGATTTTCCACGAAAGGCCAAAACCTGGGGCTCGGTATCCCGATGCCTTGGCAACGTGATAAGTCCTTCGTAGCATGCGCGAGTTTCAGCGGCAACCAGGGCAACCTGTTACAACGCCAAGACCACTCGATGACAAATGCCTTCACAACTTGCGTGCTAAAATATTGAATAGATACGCGTAATAGCACATTCCTAAGGTAAGGCGGCTGGTTGCTAGGGAACCAGCGAGTTCATATTCGGCGAGTTTATATTCGCTTATTTATATTCGAAAGAAGGTTTTTAGTCAGAGAAAACACGAAAAAAAAACGAAAGAAAGGGGTCGTTTGTCGATATCTAGGCTGAGTGAGAGCGTGGCTTCTATTTTACTCAAACGAATGCGATGGTTCTTACTCATCGTCAGCTCGTCAGCTTGTCCAAGATACACACTCCCCATATGTGTGAGGGTCAATATTTTCCATCTGCAATGCACTCATCGCAGAAAGAAGTCGCTTTATTAGTACGCTTATCACGCTCGTATACCTGGCCAGGTGCGCAGGTTAGCAGTATAAATCACTCAAACGCGAATAAGCGTCTCACCTTGCTTGGTCCGTTCGGAGCCAGCACGTTGGACGCCACGAATCCCCACGGAAAACCCAAAATATGGACCGTGGTGCGGCCGCCGGAATTCCGTGGATAAATTATTCGCCCCATTTCGATCGGCCTGCAACGGGGACCGAATAAGCATCCGCACCGGGCGTCCGTCGGGTCTGGTCACGATGGAGCCACGACTTTCTTCTCCACGATGACCCTCAACAGCTGGTTCTCCCTGGTGCGTGTGCGCATCTTCCAGGCAAGCGGAACGACATCCTAAAATGCGGAAGAATCCCGTACGCTCTAGAGGCGCTCACCCCGGTCCCATCGGACCAGTGCGGACTGCTGGCCTGTGATAAACGAGCCTTAATTATTAATTTTTCACGAGCTCCAGGGCCGCCATTAATTATTCGTACCGATGGGCACCGCACTGGGACGATAAAACTCCCGTCCTGCTAACGCGCAATCAGAAGAAAACTGTCTTCCCGGAGATGTGTTGTTTTTTTTTTTCTTTTCTCACCATCGCGAATTCTTGCTGACGGTCCCAAGGAATGTGCAACCGTCATCATGGATCGCCCGATCCGCGGCTCGAATGCTCTAGCAAAGGTTCGCCTTTTCGGGTTAAAACGGCGAAATTAAATCAACTGGAATCGACGGAAATTTCTTCCAAGCATCTTCTTGCCTGCCATGAAACAGTTTTTGCTCATGTCGTCCAAACGCAAATACAATCAATCGACGTGGGTAAAGTTTCTCAAAAATCGATGGAAAGGGGGGGGGGGGGGGACTTCAGAAGTTTTAGTGCATCGAAGCATGGCCGATGCCTCCCCACATATGTTGGATGTGCACTTAACGGAGGAAAGAACTTCATTTGCCCACGTTTCGCATTCCGGTTTTTTTTTGCCAAGATCATAAGACAAACTTCCTTACACCCGGGCAAGGGCGCACGAAGACGCAGAGGAGGAAAGAAAAAAACCAGTGTGTAGTCACTCCTCTGCTCTCCCAGCGAAAAGCTGGCGAAATTCTTTAACTTAATTTACGATGTGCTTGGCGTAGACTTGGCGATTTGTACCGTTGCGCTTTGAAGTAAGGGATAAGGAAAGCGAACCAATAAGTGACGTTGCACATCGGAGTAAAAACGTACGATAAACTTGCCAGGCAACCGACGGGAAGCAGCGAATTGATGCAAATCTGCTGCGACATAAAGCCACTCCAAAAGATTTCCATCTTTTATTACTTCATCATCGGTGAATGTGTCAGCTGTGCAGGGGACTGGATTAAATTGCATTCCAAAGAGTATCCCCGGCTAATCCACCTCAAATGGCACAAGCTACAAATGGAAGCCTCACCAATAGAATCAATTAAAACTCTGCATGTGCCGCCCGGGAGCCTGTTCATGCCGAATGGGAGAAAAAAGGGGCATCCATGTGCCACTACCATGTCGTCGTTCGTCGTTTTAAAAAGCTTGACAACCACTAAGTCGTCGCCGGGTACTTCTTGAAGCCGGCCTCCTTCCCCCCTCCCTGGTAGCTTATTGTCGTTCGCGATGCAAAACTTACACTGCGCTTTCGACATCGCAGGCATCTCATCGGTTGATGGCAAATCTCCACCGGTGCCCGGAATGTCCCCGAGACGCAATCCTGCACCCTGACATGAGCGGCCCTTGGCCCCGACACATACCGACCCGTCAGTTGACAGCGGGCGTTAAGCGGAAGTTTTGCGAAGAGTGCTCACACTGGCCCCGGTTGGGAGAAACTGTCTCTGGCAGCTGGCATTCGATCGCGTGGAGGAAATATTTCGCGCCCGATTTCGCCATTCCACCCCCCGATGATGTGAAGGAATTTATTGAACATTTATTGGATTTTCGGTATTTGCCGGGATAGTTAGATAGTCGATGGTAAGATGGCTTGCTTGCGTTTGATATTGGATGCGCTTCGGAATTGCAAATGCCGAGCCCTGCCGGCTTGCGGAGCAAAAACAAAAAAGAAAGAAATAAAAATGTCCCCCACTCAAGCGTGCACCGTACTGGAAAGAGCGAACCCGCAAACTGCTGCCACTTGGAGGAAGTGAAATTTAAAATAAAATAAAAACCCCGAAAAGGACCATCTTCCGTCCGATGAACAATGGCCGGGGAGTGGGGGGACGCGAAAGTACGCGCGCCGAAAGTGTCTGTGCTTCCTGTCGGCCAAGGAAGTCAGCATCGGCGGTTTGGAATGTGGCTTGCTTTCAAAATGACGACTGATGCGAAAGTCACATGCGATGCACTATCCTTGCCAATGGTCACGCGAACCGTTTCTTTTTTTTTTAATTTCGTTCCTGGCTTTCTCACTGATGAACTGGCTCGAAACACGGCAAACGTTTTCGAGATGCGAAACGGAAGCTGCCACATGGTTCAACCTTTGCCAGAGATGGAAAGCAATCGTGCCGCGCTCGTTGATCGTTAATAGTTTAACGTCAATCAATAGAATAGTTTCGAAGGGTATTAGGAAAGAGTTTGATTCTGCATTTGCTATACAAAAAAAAACTCAGGATTATCGGCGGCCCCGGGGAGGCACGGCAACCGCAGATAATCCGAAAAATGTTCGAAAGATCAAGAACCGATTCGAGCTTGAACACCGATAAATCTGTATTATTTTTGAGAATTGTTATCCGTTGTCATTCGAACGATCTTTGGATGCTTGTCCATCGTTATATGTGTCGAGAGAAGAGTTTGTTGTTTTTAAACGTCGCCATACATGAAGTCCTGACTGAATCGTTTTGGCAAACAGAAAAGTGAGTTTGCATATGCAGCTGCAGCTTATAAACACCCATAGGCCAGCATTTATTTTATCGCTAAGACAGAAGAAGGTAAGGCTGTATCGGTAAGAGAAAAGTTTTCTTTTACTTGCGTCCAAATTCAATGCCGGACGAATCTTGATTGCATCACTACAAGCCCGAATCAAATTGACACTCGATTAATCCACTAAACAATGTGTCCGTCATTTCCAGCTAAATTCGAGCTAAAGGATTTCACTAAATTCGATACATTATAAGAGGACACTTCTTTATTTTCCTCTGCAGCCCGTCTACCAATCTAATGTACCATTTACATTAGGTGGAAAATACTAGAGTACTACTAGAGCAATTTTCCTACGGAAACGGACCCCCTTTGCAACTCTACAGCTAGGAAATGTTAAAACATAGTAACACAATCCCGATAAATGATTGTCATAAATGCACACGGTTCGATACTACCCAAGATAGATCAAATATGGGACCGTAGACAAACGTGACCGCTGCGAAAGTTTGCGAACGATAGCATTCACCAAATTACTAATTGTGACCCGCTGGCGCTCGCCATTTCGAAGCTCTGCACAGGTTCGGCGGGGTGAGGACCAGGCCGTGGCTTCGCTCAACAGCTTGTTTATTAGAAAAGTTTTATTTGCTCATGTCATACCACCGTCAATATGTTGCGAGTCGCCGCTCCGCCGCCATGGCAAACGCCGGGGGGAGAAGGGGGGGGGGGGGGGATTTTGTACGGGGAAAGTTCGATACTGATTCGAGGATTCGGTCTGTCTTCGCAGGCCCTTAAACATTCGGGTTCAAGTCCAGTTCAAATATGAGTGCGGTCGTGCTCCAGCCGCGCCATCGGCCGCCATTGTTGGCACACCGTATCTGCCGGAGAACAGACCAACTTCGACTTGATTCGTCCCGACGCGAGACTCCGATTTCCATCCAGTCACTGCCCATGAGCACTGATCGATTACATCCCAAGTCCCGGGCTGGTCAGTCGCTTTGGTTTGTAATATTTGACCAAGACCGGGCCGACAAACCGTACGAAACCATACATCTTTATTCGTCGCAGACTCTTTGCCTCGTTGTCGCTTTTCTTTCACTGGTACAACAAATAAATCTTTCAACTTTTGTGAGGAAGCCCCAAAGCTTCAGAACCGATGCAACACAAAATCCTTTCTGTACTGCACAAATAAGTAGCATTTAAAAGAGAAGCAGCCACATGAGTTCACCCTCCTCATTGAAGGAAAGTTAGGATAAATACAATGAACCGGAAGGTTTCTTCTTATCGCGCGCAAGCAAATGCGCAATCTTCTTGGTGGTTATTAAAGTCAAACACAACTTTCGATACTGTAGTCATGAACATCCGCAAGGATGCAAAGAAAAATCGGAAGGTCTTAAAAACAATTAACGACGGTTTAAGCAAAACGTTCGAGACTCCTTCCGCACAGGACGCACACATTTCACATGACGAATTAATAAACTTGAATACCGATAAACAGGGAGCGATAGAGGAAAAAGGAAACATGCATTTCCAACGTAGACAAAACCACTCCAAACCCTAGAGCTGGCGCACTGGAGAAGGCGTTTGTAAAAAAAAGAAGTGTAACTTCAAGCTCGCGAACTGTTCCAATCTGCGTAGCAACATTTGTCGATAAAATGTAATAGAAAGCCCCAAAGTTTTTCCTGTTGAATTTAAGGCTGGGTTTGGTGCTCAAACAAAATTAACTGATGTCTTGCTTCAAAAACCAGTCTAATAACCTCTTGATAACATGAAAGGCTATGTATGGCTTCCAGAAAGATTAAACTAACATTCTCAGTGATTCGAAGAGAACATCCTCCTGCATTTCTAAGAATTATCAGAAGTCATTTTTGTTGCAATTATCGTGGAAAAGCATTTAGAACAGCCTCTCACGTTCTGCGAACTCCTACGGTCAAAGTTATGCTGAACAAGCCCAGTTTTCAAAACCTCGTAGCAGCTGCGAATCGCACTTCTTAGTCGTCCAGGGTCCATTTTTTTTTTCAGTTCGGCTAAGCTCTTAAAATTCAGTTTCAATAAACAAATACACAAAGAAACAACTCATTACTATCCACGTCGTGGTGAGCGTTAAGCGAATTTTCCATTAAAAATCCCTGCAATGGCAAAGAAATAGATTGGAAGTCAAACCAAGGCAGCAATACATTCTTCCTCCAAGTAATGATCATATCGTAGAAAAAAAAAATTGACACAATCAATAAGCTTCGTATATTATCCACAACATTGCCTGCGTTGAAATAAATTGTGAACTGTACAAATTATGTACCCACTGTATAGAACTGAACAGAATCGTTACTCATTCGCATCGCATTCCTCAAGATAAGCAAGGCTTGAGCAAGAGCGGTGGTCATCGCTGGAAGACCCCGTGGGCGCATTATCATTCGACATTTTAATTTTGTTGCGTTTGCTGCTACATTTTGCCTTTTGGAAGCGCAGTCTTAGACCTGGAACGTATAAAAAGGGGTTTGCAACGCCCTCTCTGTGGCACTGTTGGAAGAAAAACGGGTAAGGAGAACTGTAACGAACTCAGTCAATTCTCTTACCCACGATTGTGAATAACACCCGTGAAATTATACAGTGCATGAAATATGACGAGAAGTTATCAGAAAAGATTAGTCGATGTCACGTAGGCCAGGTGATTATCTAATTGATTGAATAATTTGACTGCGAATGCAAATTACATTATTTAAGAGCTTTCCTCTTATGCTAACCGATGCTCAAACGAATTTGTTAGGAGAATAAATTCCACGAACGACTTAACGAATGAAACGTATTATATTTCAACAAAACATAAACACCAAAACACGCTTCCAACATGGTTGCCTTATCATCTATACTCTGAGTATCGAAAATCCCCGGTTCGTACCGATCCACGGGAAAATACGGCTAAGCTCTATCAACAAAGTTCGTCGGGTTATCGGACGCTGCTATCGGCTTCCCTCGGGGGCGCACCGTGATTGCTTTCCTCCAGCCGGGCCGGTGTTTTGAATCCTTTCCGTAGGACCGGATTCGAACGTACCACAATGGGTGACAGCTTGGGCGGACTCCCGTAGATCGTGGCCAGTGTTTCCATCTTTCGCTTCGCCATGCTTGCGCCGGTGCCGGAGGCGAGCGGAGTGGAATGGTGCGGTTGCGCCAGCCTGGACATCGATCGCTGCTGCTGCAGCGGTGTGGAGAAGCTTCCCTTCGCCGGCGTGCCACCGCCCACCGTGCTGTCCTGCAGGTTGCGCACCTTCTCCTGGCAGCGCTGGAAGAACTCCTCCCCGTCGATCGCGTCCAGCTGCAGCTGGAAGCGGTCCCACTCGGCTCGCTGCTGGCCGGAGCGAGGATGCTCCGTGAACGTTGTGTACTCGGTGGCGAACGACTGCGCGATCGCTTGCCTCTGGCGACCGATCGTGCGCCACTGCAGGTTGGCCACGCACAGGATCGCCCGCTCGTGCACCACATCGTCGTACGCGTACTCGACCAGCCCGTGCCAGAAGTTAACGCACAGCAGCTCCATCGCCGTGTCGGCGAGGTAGATCGATTGGAACTGTTTCGAGTCCGCGGTGCCCACGTGCACCACCACACCGATCGTGTCGAACTCGTGGAACGGCGGGCGGAAGACGGACGGATCAATTTCTCCGAGCGGGGTGATGGCACGGGCAAAGCGCGCCAACTCCCCGAGGCTTTCCAGGGCGGGCAGCCGTGTGTAGGTGCTGCCTTTGTGTGCGGTCAGCTGGACATCGGCGTTTTTGCTGCCGTTCGCCGTGATCGTGTGCAGCTCGAGGAAGTTTTGCTCCTGCATGACAAACCGCACGTCGTCGGTTGGGCGCCATATCGACAGCACAAAAGCTCGGTCCGGTTTCATGTGATCCATTAGCCGGACCTTCAGCAGGGCAGTGACCGTGGATCGGCTGGAGCGTTCGTCCATTTGCGCCTTCACCCGACGATTGATCTCGTGCTGCAGTTCTTCCTGTCGCTGCTGCTGAAAGCGCTGTATGACGGCCTGCTGTGAGAGGGTTAGTTCCATCTGGAAACAAAAAAAAGAGCGGCAAGTAGAATTTGGGTTTGGTTTGGTTTGGTAAAACGGTGGATCTTACATCGAGAAACGAAACATCGAGACCACCTTCGAGCAGTTCCTGCAGCTGCGAGCAGGGTGTAGCCTCCGTCACCCGAATGTTCCGATTGAGGGTGGCGGCCGTACGCTCCCTTTCGATTTCCTGCTGTATCTGATTGTACAGCTTGTGCAGGCTGTCCAGCTGACTCGCGTCGTTCCTCCTGCTGTGCCGCCGCTGCATCCGCTCCGAGCGCAGAACGGACCCATGTGATTCGTTGGCCAACTTTTCCACGTACACCAACGGGTACACGCGCACGACGATCGCCCGAAAGCGACCGATCAATCCGCCCCGCTCGTGGATGCTGTGGCACGGGGTGACGAACGGCACCGGCCACCGGTAGTACCCCAGCTTCACCGACCACCGCGCGCGCCGTGTTGAATTCGCGTGGATCTTCAGTCGCACCTCCGGTGGTACCTCCAGCGGCGAACATCCGTCCTTGTGGTTCAACAGCTCCCCGCCCTGGATCATCAGTTTGGTGCCGATCGCTATCTTCCCCGATCGTATGGCCGCCGCTAGCGGCACGTCAATCACCGTGCGAACCGCGTACCATCCGTCGGAAAGCTCCAGCTCCCTGCCCACGATCGTACCCTCGACGGGGAACACGTTCGATACGAACAGCACCATGCGTCGGCTGGCGATGTCGTCCTTTTCCAGCACTTTCCTCAGTGGCGGTCGACGGGCGCAATCGATCTCCACGTGGTACCGATACTGGAGCTGATGGAACACGTTCTCCGGGGTCAGTACACCCCGAAAGTGGCCGTTAAAATTACGCTCCAGAGCACTCAGTTTGCTCACGATCCAACGCCAAGCGTTTTCCACCCAACCCGGGGCGACGAGCCGAGGATCGATGCCGGGAGAGGCAAGAAAGCACTGCCTCATCTCTTCCACCCCGACGGTCGAGTGGGGATCCATCAGCAAAACGGCTTCCCCGTCGGAGCCGATGGGAACGCCGGTCGTATTACTACTGCACAAATCTTCCCTGAAGCGTAGAAAGAGATCAATTCGAAACGGATTAAATCAAAGAAATAAGTACCGACAGTTTCAAAAGCTACCACCACCACTCACCCATAGTAATCGGCCATGCTAAACCGAAAGCCCATCACATTGTCCAATGTGACGCTCGTGGTCGCATTCATCGCTACTCCCGGCATCGGTCCACTTTCGCCGACAAACTGCTCCAATCCGACCCGATCGGGTCGTGCCTTTTTGTGGCAGAACGTGGACACCCTAGGGCGTCGCAATTCCTCCGGTTTCGTTTCTACAAACTCCCGTTGCTTCTGCAGCTCTTCCCGTCTCCTGCGCTGCACCTCTTCCGCTGGCGAGGGGAACTCTTTTCTCTGCTCGTCCGAGGGTAGTTTCGGTAGGATTTCCGTAAAACTATCATCCCAGTGCGACGTGGACGTGTTGACCGTGGCATCCTCGCCCGCCATGGACACCTCTTCGGCACACTGCTCGAACCTGGAAAGCAGCCGGTTTTGTCTCCTCATGCCGCCGTCCGGTGGTTGCTGCTGTTGGTTGCGGAACAGCTCGTCAAACTCTTCGTCATCCAGCTCGGCGAAGAACTGTTCCACCTCGCGACCGGCAATCGGCGGCTTCGGTGTGTCATCCGTTTTCACCATCAACGATGCCGGGGTGCTAGTTTTAAGGCCAGCCACCGGCTGGAGGTTGTTTACCCGGGCTCGTTTCGTAGGGGTCGACGGTTCCTCCTGGGATGATGAAGCTTTGCGCTTGCGGGGGCCCGCGGCGTTTGGGTGGCTTTCTCCCGCGAGCTCCTGTTCGACCTGTTCGAACAGAAGGCGCGCCTTGGCGAGGGCCACCTCCGACACCTGCAGACATTTTCCGGCAGCACTGGAAAATCCAACCGCCGGCGGAGGTGCGCTATTCTCTGTTACCGCACCGGTAAACGTTTCGAGTGGGAAGTTTTTCGGTAATACTAGCTGCTCCTTACCGATGGTTTCTTTCACCTGTTCTTCATCTTCGGCAAACAAAGATTTTGCTCTGTCAAGTGCTTTTTTCGTAACGGCAATTGCGCTTCCTCCTGCCGTACAGAATCCTCCCGCCAAAGATTGATCACTACAAACGTTCGAAGGCTCTTGATCGTGTGCTTTCGCTTCCTCCTCGTCAAACATCAGCTGTGCACGCTCTAAGGCCTTCTTCGAGATGGCGATCTTACTGCCGCCGGCTGTACTAAATCCTCCACCCAATGGAAGCTGTTTTCCAGGGAAATTTTCCTTATCCATTTTCAACTCTTCCTTATCGAAAATGTTATGGGGTTTCGCAAGGGATTCTTTCGAGATAACGCTTCCTCCTGCTGTGCTGAAACTTTCCGATAAAGGTGGATCACTAGAAACTAGGTCCATCGCTTCCTCCTCGTCAAACATCAGGTGTGCACGCTCTAAGGCCTTCTTCGAAATGGCGATCTTACTGCCGCCGGCTGTACTAAATCCTCCACCCAATGGAAGCATATTTCCAGGGAAATTTTCCTTTCCCATTTTCAACTCTTCTTTATCGAAAGTGTTCTGGGGTTTCGCTAGGGATTCCTTCGAGATTGTTGGCAAAGGTGGGCCACTAGAACCGAGGTCCTTCGCTTCCTCCTCGTCAAACATCAGTGGCGCACACGCTAAGGCCTTCTTGGAGATGGCGATCTTACCTTCCCTGGCTGTACTCAATCCTCCACCCAATGGAAGCATATTACCGGAGAGATTTTCTTTACCCATTTTCAACTCTTCCTCGTCGAAAATGTGTTGTGCCTTCGCGAGGGCCTTCTTAGAGATGGCTATCGCACTGCCACCGGCGGTACTAAATCCACCGGCAAAGGGTGGAGCAAGTTTGGAAGCAACTTCCGTGATGTGTGCTAACCTTTGATTCTTTTCTGCCGCTACCAAACCAACAATTTGGTTGTCACCTTTTGCCTCTTCCTCCTCGGCGAACATCGAACGAGCTTTGGCGAGCGCTTCCTCCGAAATGGTAATCTTCGTTCCGCCGGCTGTGCTAAACCCAACCATCGATGACGTTGATGGTCGCGCACCATCACTCGGTGCCTCGGAAAACCCATGGGAAGTAATTGAAGATCTAAAGCTATCTGCACCCAGCGGAGGCTCTTCAGTTGAAGGCAATGGCGAATTGTTAATTGTTGTTGATTGCACTTCTACCATTGACCCAGCCTGCCGCATAACGGGGTGTACCCGTTCGCCGGGGGTTTGGGTTTGTTTAATGACATTCGATTTGTCGTTATTTTCTAACAACATTTTTGTTTCCTCTTCGACAAACATTGCGCCTGCTTTAAGCATGGCGGCATCGGATACACTTATCGCACCACCTTGGGCAGCGTTAAAGCTTACTCTTATTGGTGGTGTTTGTGGGAGGTTGACTCCTAACGTTATACGCTTCGTTAAACCAGATTCCATCGGAACAGGTTTCCCTGCTAGAAGTGAACCACGCGAACTAGTGGCCCCGTCAGTGTGATGAGTAGGGGGCTCCTTGTCCCGACTAGACCGAACCTTCTCCTCGGAGGGATGAGCCAACATAAACAAATCCTCATCGTCGTCGAGCAGTTGCTCGATTTGGGGACATTTTGGTGGCAACGCAAGCACGTGTTCGTCATCTTCCGATGGTAAACTATCGTCTCCGGAACACTCAAATGGGGTGAATTCAAACCGCAACACTCTCGGCGATCGTTCACCGTTCGAAGCGAGCGAAATCGGAACCGAGGGCTCGGGCGAAAAGCCGCAAAATGGGGATTCCCGATCGATCGATTTCGTCTCGTCCTTGTCCGCTTCCCGCTGCACCTCGCTATCCGTGCGGCTTACGATGGCTTGCGAGAAGAAGGCCGATAACTGCGTGAGGTTCGCTTGGATTAGCACACTCTCGTTCAGCGCCACCCCGTCCATGGAGATGTCCGTCCCGTCGCCATCGGGAACTTCTCGCTCGGACGGTGCCTCCGTCTCATCGTCGCTCAGCGGTGGCTCGATCCTAGATGAACAGTCCGTCTCGTAGCTCAATCGACGAGCTATCGAATCCTTCGTCACACGCTTCACGTTTGCGTACCGTCGGCAAACGGGTTCCCTTTTCACGGCCCTCGGGGGGCTCGCAATGTAGTCCTGCAATTGAAGCAGTCTCCGGCGCAAACTCTCTGTTTTTATCACCGAAAAATCGACCTCCCAACTGAATTCATCATCCTCGGAGAAATCGTCAGTTATACTTTGCACTAAATTTTGTTCACACTTGGTCCCTGAAACTGGTAACAATGTTATCAATGGTCCATGGCTTTTAAAAGCTAACGGAAACATACCTGCTTGCTTGCCTCGGGAAATGGTTTCAGGGATGCTTTCAATCTTCAAAGAAGGCAATGTTTGCGAACCACTTTCGGTCGGTTTTTGCTGATCTTGTCTCGCAGAACAGGCCAACATTTCAGCTGCCTCGAAAATGTTGATCATCTGCGAGTACAGATCCAGCTGCGTGAAGCTGTAGTTGTGCTTTTTATCGCCCGTCTTGCAATGCTCGAACACTTTAGGTTGATTGAGGCTGACGTCCCGTTTGGCAAGCTCAGCGGCGGAAAGGAACTCCTCACCCGTGGCCGCTATGAAATCGGGCGAAGGCACTCTGCTTTGCGCGGAAATTGCGTTTGCCCTTTCGAGAAGAATGGCCGAGGCCAGAGGGTTGGCATCCACCGTTTCGATTTCCCCGCTGCTATCGTCGAAGTAAAACGCCGACAACTTTCTCCTCGGTGTGTTTTCGGTTACCTTAGTTACTAACGCTATGGTGGATTCGTTCGTACCCTTTTCGATCGAATGTTTGGATACATTGTCGGATTGTTTGGATACGTTGTTGATCGCGCTGTGCTGGAAGGATAAACGCGTGAAGGAAGACGCATGTTTGCGGCGGGTTTTTTTACGTTTAACTATTTCCGGGCTAGGAGGCACTTCTTCCATATTGCTAATTACACAGTTCCACAGAAATTATACTCATTTTATCATTCATCAAGCACGGATTATTTCCCAGGAATACCGCCAAATGTTTTGTTTTGATTGTCAAATTATTGTTCGCGGGACCATTTAACAAACAGAACATGTCAAGGTGAACCACTAGGCATTCAATTTGTAGCTCAAAATATATAGAGCAACTAAAACCGTCGGTCAAAATTGGGCGAAGGACAAGTGAATTATCTGCTCTAAAGGAACGATCCGGAACATATTTTTTTGTTGCCTTGCAAACCAACAGTTCAAGCTTACAACTCAGAAGCAGGCCACACTAAATTGGTCACACTAAAAAAAGACTTATGAGTCATATCAGCAGGATTCAACAATTTATTGTTTTACTGCTTTCTGGAAATTGTTTTCCCGGAACCAGGTTCATCATTCCAACACTAGGAACTACCTGGATTCATGCCAAGGGCTAAAACAACTTTCATCACTAGATGTGTCATTTTGGCGCGAACATCAACGCCATCTTATGTTGTTCGTTTGGAAGAGCATCGCTTCAGCGCGGCTGGTTTTAGTTTGGCTTCATTAAAAGTTCTTTACTTGTTTTCTTCAGTTTTGTGTGAAAGTTTATCGTCTAATTCATTTAACAATGCAACGTGACTACGCTGCGGATAAAGGTAAAGAAAGAAGTTCGATATTCTATGCGCCTGATTGACCAGATTTCACTATTCTCTTTCGCACGCATTCAGAGGCGATCAAGTCCTTTCTGGCGGAGTTCTACCGCGAGGAGGACAATGGAAAGAAGAACTTTGTGTACGCACGGCAGATTACGAAAATCGCCCACCGTGAACAGATCCAGCTGACGATCGATATGGACGACCTGATCAGCTACCGGGACGAGCTGGCCGAAGCGTTGCAGGCGAACGCGCGCCGCTACGTGAAGATGTTCTCGGACGCCGTCTTCGAGCTGCTACCGTCGTACAAAGAGCACGAGCCGGTGAGCAAGGACACGCTGGACATCTTCATCGAGCATCGGCTGATGATGCAGGGACGGCTGCACAACCCGGCCGACGCCCGGGACGCGCGCAACGCAATCCCGATGGAGCTGGTCAAGCGGTACGACGTGTACTTCAAGGCACCGAGCGCGTCCAAGGCGGCCTCCATCCGCGACGTGAAAGCGGAGCACATCGGCAAACTGGTGACGGTGCGCGGCATCGTGACGCGCTGCACCGAGGTGAAGCCGATGATGACCGTGGCCACGTACACGTGCGATCGGTGCGGCGCGGAAACGTACCAGCCCGTGTCGGCGATGAGCTTCAAGCCGACGATCGACTGTCCGTCGGAGGATTGCCGGGTGAACAGGGCCGGCGGTCGTCTGTATCTGCAGACGCGCGGCTCCAAGTTCGTCAAGTTCCAGGAGGTCAAAATCCAGGAGCACAGCGATCAGGTCCCGGTGGGGCACATTCCCCGTTCGCTGACGATCATGTGCCGCGGTGAAACGACCCGCCAGGCCCAGCCGGGTGATCACGTGGTGATAACGGGCGTTTTCCTGCCGATCCAAAAGACGGGCTTCCGGGCCGTCGTGTCCGGGCTGCTGAGCGAAACGTTCGTCGATGCGCACCGGATCGTGTGCCTGAACAAGTCGGACGACGGTGACCTGAACAACGAGCTGACGCAGGACGAGCTGGACGAGCTGGCCAAGGACGACTTCTACACGCGCATCGCGAGCAGCCTCGCGCCGGAAATCTACGGCCATCTGGATGTGAAGAAAGCGCTGCTCCTTCTGCTTGTCGGCGGTGTCGATCGGAGCCCGGATGGCATGAAGATCCGCGGCAACATAAACATTTGCCTGATGGGCGACCCGGGTGTGGCCAAGTCGCAGCTGCTCGGCTACATCGATCGGCTGGCCATACGCAGCCAGTACACGACGGGCCGGGGGTCTTCCGGCGTTGGTCTAACGGCCGCCGTCATGAAGGATCCGCTCACCGGCGAGATGGTCCTCGAGGGTGGTGCCCTTGTGCTGGCCGACCAGGGCGTCTGCTGTATCGACGAGTTCGACAAGATGGCCGAAGGGGACCGCGTGTCGATCCACGAGGTGATGGAGCAGCAGACCATCTCCATTGCCAAGGCCGGCATCATGACGTGCCTGAACGCGCGCGTCTCCATCCTGGCGGCGGCCAATCCCGCCTACGGTCGCTACAATCCGCGGCGCACGATCGAGCAGAACATTCAGCTGCCGGCGGCGCTTCTGTCGCGTTTCGATCTGCTCTGGCTCATCCAGGACAAACCGGACCGTGACAACGATCTCCGGCTGGCGCAGCACATCACGTACGTGCACAGCCACGGCAAGCAGCCGGCGACGCGCATCAAGACGCTCGACATGACGCTCATCCGACGGTACATTGCGCTCTGCAAGCGCAAGGTCCCCGTCATCACGCCGGAACTGTCGGACTACATCGTGAACGCGTACGTGGAGCTGCGCCGCGAGGCCCGCAACAGCCGCGACGTGACGTTCACGTCCGCGCGCAATCTGCTCGGCATTCTGCGCCTCTCGACCGCCCTGGCACGGCTCCGGCTTTCCGACACGGTCCACAAGGATGACGTCCAGGAGGCGCTGCGTTTGCTCGAGATGTCCAAGGATTCACTCAACCAGACTGAGCAGCGCGTCACACAGTACGTAGTGCACGCTTTTTCCCCCGCATTCGCCATTATCCGTGCCTTATCCTTATCTTTCTTGTTCCGCAGCGTACAAAACACCTCCGACAAAATCTTTGCCCTGGTGCGTGAGCTGGCCGGCGAGAGCAAGACGGTGAAGGTGGCCGACATCATGGAGCGGTGCACCACCAAGGGCTACAAGCCGGACGAAGTGGACGCATGCATCGAAGAGTACGAGGAGCTGAACGTGTGGCAGGTCAACCAAACGCGAACGAAAATCACCTTCATCTGAAGCGCAGCGCCGTTCGAATGATGCGTCACTTTTTTTTTATTCCTCTTTATTTTCCTAATTGTCTTATAGTTACTTAAGTTACTCGATATTTTGTCTTTAAATCTCTTTTATTTTCAAATATATCTCTTTTTTGTTGAATGGTAGGATAACCGATAGCCGATTGAAAGAGGTTGGCAGGAACCGTTTGTAATAGTATTACGTGTGTGTGAATTGTGTGTAAGTGTTGTACCGATAGTTGTCCATGCGAGGACAACTAGTACAATCACCACGGATACCTCGTTTGCTTTTTTAAATAGTTAACTAAATTTAAAAACATGACAAAACATAAGGAAAATGTATCATTTATTTATCGAAAAATCAAGAAAACACAATTCTAGTCCCTATAAAGATTTAGAATAGCGTCGGGACTGGTTCTTACCCTTGCATTGATCTTGCGATGCCTCCCGATGAGGGTCTATTTCACGAAACCAAAAAAAAAACCTCTAAATCTACGAGGAAATAATTGCTAAACACTTCTCGATTTGAAGTACAATCTGCATATTCATACGCAAAAGGAGTTGGCCATCTTGGCGTAGTTTTTACGACCAGCAGCAACACTCGAACCGCCCCACACAAATGGTGCGAATTTTGATGGATTGATTTATGCCCTAATACCCAAAAAGAGCAGGGAACGGCCTGTATGTAGGGTCGGTTCGGTTTAAATGGGAATAATCGAGGCACGTTTCATTCACAGCAGATTTACGGCCTTGCGGTTGAAAAGGCTTCAAGAATGTTTCCCCCCCCCCCCCCTTTTTTTTGCCCAATTGGTGGCCCTTGGTAAAGGGTTTTTTCGTTGCGCCGGTAGTGAACGATAAAACCACAATTGTACGCCCGGAATAATTGATGGTGCAGGTTCGGGACGGCGCCACGGCCGATAGTGCTACAATGGTGTAACTTGTTGTAAGATAGTGAGTGGAACGACGCAATCAATTGAAGATTGTTTAAAGCCTATTAAAGGGCGGTCTGCGGTTGGCAAGTCGTGAGTGTAATTTAAAATATTGATTTTTTTCATTCGCGTTCGCTCGGGTACGGAACTATCAAACTTGCTAGAATTTTATGGCGACGATGATGTAGTACTTAAAACGATGCCCAAGGTGATTTCCAACACAGCGTGCATAATTGATTCTGGATAGTTTTGCTGAATTTCACATTTAATTTAATTGCCATAGTTATAAGCCACGCACCAACCTTCTATCTTCCTTTTCGGGTAAAACGTACCTCTTTTTCTTTAAGCAGCCTCGTTTTTAGTACAGAGTAGAAACAAAAAACGGTATCAGAATTCAGGAGTGGTAGGTGATTCACGGATCTTCAATTTAATCCAATCTAAACAACAATACCAGGAATTCTTCCGTGGCGCTTCCATTCCACCGTTCGACCGATTCCATCCATTGCCCGACATAAAAGAAAAACGGTCAATTCACAGTTCATCCAATTTTCGTGCCAGGTGAAAGACGGCACCGGGCCGAAAGTCGATTGCCCTTTTCAAGCTTTCCCCTCCAAGGCGGCCCTTCACGCCAAGCTCGCCAGGACGAGGGCTCGGAATAGAATCGAGCCGAATGCCGACCATTGTTGCTCACTGTTGGGGCTGCTTCTCGCATCGGAGCAGCGACGGAGCGGACGATTTTCAGTCCGTTTTTCTGTATGCAAATAGCAGTGCCAGTCGTTGTCCTGTGGTGGCCGCCCTTTCCTCTTTCGAGCCACTCTTGTCCGAAGTGTGTCCGAATGCAAATCAGTCTCCAACAAGAACAAGCAAAAAAAATCTGATAGTCCAGATGGTAAGCGAGAGCTTTGTGTTTGCACACGCCGATGGAGGGCAGAAAATGGTCAAAAAATTCATTAAACCTGATTGCCACCGATCTTATCAGCGCCTATCGCGCTCGTGGACCGTTTAAGGGAAAAGGAAACCCACACACCACTCAGCATTGGAAACGCAAGCCGGAAGTTCGGAGAATCATTCAGAATGGCTGGTAGAGATTGGCTTAGTGGGCGGATGGCGCAAGGACGCCTGGTTCACAACGGAGAAATGCCCCCGCCCACAACACGCCCAAACATATACACCGAGATCGAATGCATCCGTGTCCTTTTTTTCGATCGCTTTGTCTTCTCCATCGCTTTCTCGCTGTGGAAGTCTTTGGCATCGAGACTGGAACCGTTGGCCGCAAACGCAAACGTTAGCATTGCGCTGCCGTTCGTCCTTCGGAAGATCCCCTGCCCGAACTGGTTCCCGTTTCAACCTCGCCGTAACCGCTTGCACTTGGGTCGGCAGGGATCGTTTATCGTCCGGGATAGGTTATGGTTACGGTCACACCGGGAGGGTCCTTTTGGCCCTTTTCGGGTACGTAACTTTTCCTGCCTTCTCCATGGAGCTGCACCTCCCAAGGGGGCGAGCTTTCCTCTTCGCGTGTATAAATCTCAGCAGTTCGGGCTCTACGGCTAATGCGCGCACCCGGCTATCTGCTCCGCCGTTTGGAAGGCAGCCATTTTTTGTGTGTTCCTTGTTCATGGGGTTTTCTCTGTTTTATGCTTCCCCCAGTCGGGGGAGGTGTCCCGGTGGAAAATGAAGATGACACTGCGTCAGATTTTTAACAGATTTTTTGTTCTTCCACCCCAGCGCCAACGTTTATCGGTGGGGCAGGCAGGACTGGGCAGGGAATTTGTGCAGAAGAGGCTGACCTCGGTCGAGATGTTGTTCTAGATTTCTTATTTGCTGATTTAGAATACATTTAGCATTTTTGCTGATAGGTTTTTTTGTTTGTTTTTGGGTAGAAAACTTGTTAAGCGCGAACTAAATTGGTGTGTGGAAGTTACAATATTTCTAGTGGTTTCATGTATTGCTTGATGGAAATTCCACCCTCTTTCATTTTCTTTCAAAAACGTTTGGCAAGCAAACTCCGTGCTTTGAAGGATATATCCCTAGGTAAAATATTCCAATATTTAAATTTTACAATTTATCGCCTTTTTTTGTTCGATATGGTCGGAAGTAAGCATGCCAAAAACTGCTGTTTCCATTTTAAACGAAACCATTTTAAATGATTCACCCGTCTCGCATCGCTTTCCTCAATGAAATGTAAGATAATTTGTAATCTTGTAACGACCGGTACTTGTTGGCCCTTCCCAGGCTGGACTGGTGTAACTAGGCAGCTTTTCGGAAAATAAAACCAATTTTACGACCCCAATGGCGCCACTCCTAACCTTCCCTCCCGCATCGGGCGGTTGGTGTGTGCAAAGTTTAACTGCCTGATTAATGAGCCATTATCGAAGCGGCGTGCTCGAATTTGATGAAGTGTTGCACCTTCACGGAAACCGGGAGCAATCAAACGGACCCGAAGGGTGGCAGCTTTTCCTTCCCGGAATGGTGGTTTTCCGTCGTCCCCTCCCAGCCCCGGCGTTGTCGTAGCATAATTGAGTGGCTGTTTATGCGATTTGTCACCTTTTTGTGATTGGCAGACGGCCGGCTGTGGGGCTGGCGAGTTCGCTGGGAAGTGGAATATTAATTAGCCGTGCCATGCTTTGCCGTGCGGTCCAAAAATGGGCACCAACGGTAACGTTAGATCGTTCGTAGACGACGGTGGTTTTTGGTTCTCTTCTTCCATTCCCTAGCAGAGTATTATGCACGTTGGACCTCTGGCGAGCAATGCCCTACTAACATTCTCTCCATACTGGATACCCACCAAATGAGTTATTGAGTTCCGGGTCGATGAATGGGTCGATGACTGGGTCGAGAATGCCCGCTTCATCGACTTTGTGAGTTACGTAACTCATATTCAAAAAAGAGATACGCTGCCATCCGAAAAAAAAATCGGCGGGAGAAGCAAAATTTAAAAAGCTAAGTGGTGTGCGGCTTCGGCTTCGCACACTGTTACTACTACTTCTTCAGTGTGCGCCTTCGGCTTCGCGCACAGTGACTACTACTACTTCTACTACCATCGACCCCGCCCACCGTTCGTGGTAGACGACTTCTACCCACTATTACTCCCCGGTGTCCACATGCCAGTCTGTCGTCAGTCGATCGTCGCTGCTCAAGGAGGAAGGTTACAGTCTACCATCCACCAGCGTCAGGCGATCGCCAACATTGCTTGGCGGAAGGCAGAAACTCTATTGAACAGAGGATTCTAGCTTTCCAACCAAGAATTGATCCCGGACTTTTTAGATTGTGCTGAGACACGATATATTAAACACTATCGGACTTGGCACAAAATATGGGCTTAAATACGCACGGCGTTCTGTATGCTTCAGAACAACTACTCCCCCTCCTCACCCTCCCATTGTCTTCGATTCTGCCTCTTCCTTCCATACGATTCCCTTCGCCGCTGCACCAGCGGGTTGTTCTAAATATACATTTTGCCGCCGACTGGAGGGGGAAAGCCATACGGCGTGCGGTCGGCAAAGCGTAGCAAAAACATGCTCGGTCGTACCGTGCCGTCTGTGTGCGCGAAAGTGTACGGCACGCATATTGGATTCTGATGTGGCATCTGCACTGCCGGTAGAAGTCTGGTAAATTCTTGCGTATGCGTGTGGTGAAGCGTATGTAAAACACGGAAGTGTGGTTTAGTATTGTTGCATTATGCGACGCACAGCTGTTGCTGGACGATGCGGAATCTTTTTTCTTAGCTGATTTATTTTTCAAACAAATGACAAAGCGCGCGCTTATAATGTTTTTTCGTGATTTATTTAATTGGTTTATTAACATGATCAGCATGAAAAATGATTACTCATGTAAAAATATGTATGAAATTTGATTTGATTCTACAATATGGCAACTATACATCTACGTAGTTTGGTGGTTTACCTCACCTAATTTACCTAATCAAATTAATCCGTAAAGCCCACATCATCTTGCCGGGGTTATCCGTTGGATCACAATGTGTTATATAGACACTGGCCGCGGTAAAAGAAGTACAACCTTCAATTTTAATGAATTCTTAATCGTATTTGGCTTGCTTTGAACAAAACCCAACAGTTCTAACTCACTGCTATCACCCATAACCGAGATTAGACGAAGTTCATTTCTTCGGGTAAGTAGGTGCATGTACTGGCTGACGATTCGACCTGTGACAGTATTTTACACGCATAATAGCATCAAAGCGCTTATTCATTTTAGAATGATCTTCTTATCGTTTGAGGTTTTTTTCCAGTCAAGTGCAAAATGAGTTAACAACAATTAACTTAACAATTATCAAAAATGCCATTTAAATGAAAAACCAAGCATTTTCAATATTAAAGTTCAAAAAAGAAATAATCGCTTTGTTTCGCACAAAGCTATCATGCTTAAATAAAATAGTGTCACTGGTTGAAACGTCACTAAAAAATACACCTTCCTACCCAAAAATAAGAACCGGTTCCAATCTTGGTTTTAATAAAGTAAAATGAGCAAGTACTATCCCGTTCCGGTTTTACACAGTTATAAGTGTTACTCGTAACGGTTGATATTACCTACCGGGAAAGTACATTCCCAACGTAAAATTAGCTTTAAATAACATTTGCTCGCTCACCTTTGGCCCATGTACTGTAATAAGTAAACAAATGACAATCTTGCACCACCATGCGGAGGACACCTTTCGAAATATTTTTGGAAAATTAATTACAGAGATTTTGCGCACGAGGGCGGCATTCGCATCTTAAGGCCTTTCGGAAGATAAAAGTTTCTTTGCGCACAACATATATTATAAACAAAATTTAACCCTTACGGATTCCAGTGCGCATGCCAAACATTGCGCGCCTCAACAATCGTACGGGTCGGAGAATTTTCACAATTCTTCAATTACTTCAACAATCGTACGGGTTGGAAATGTTCGCTATTCACCAACCACTTACAATCTGTTCAATGCAACTTTTAATGGGATGAAGTTTATCATAATGGTTTTGTAGCCAAGCATGTCAGACTTTTACTGCTAACATTGGCGTTTTCCGATCCTGAAAATTTTTGGTATGCGGGAATCTGCAGAAAATTCAAGACAATATCATGTGCAATAGAGGTTTCCATTTGCTTAAAAACTTTCATTAATAAATTGCATCTGCAAAATGTGGCACCGCGTGGTTTGATAACGCCAAATGCAGAAGACAGCGAAAGGAACGGTGATCAGCTGGTTCGGCGCGTTGCCTTCACTTCGCTGGACCGAACGCCACAAGCGTTTTGCGTAGTATAAGTGCACAGGCGCTTACTGCTTTGGCAAAGGTGTGTGCGTCAGATTATTCTGACTGAAGAACGAAAGTGGGCAAGATAGCGAAAATTGGGTGACGGCTGGCCGTCGTGGGTCAGACTGCGACGGGTATAATGAAATGGAAAATCAGTCGATCTGCGAAAGAGTTGCCGTGTGAATTGATAGGCGTGAGGGGCGCCATGAAATTTGCGAGGAGGGGGAGACCCACGAAAAGATACCCACAGCGAAGCGATCGAGTACCATCGGCGGGTGAAATAAAATAGTGTGCGGGTCACTACCACAGGTATCCAAATTCTGCAGGCAAAACTGCCTGGCACAAACTCGACGACGGTAGATTTTGGGTTACCGGCTACCCAACGCCAAGTCGAATGGAGTGATTTGGCCTCGGATTGAGTGAATCTGAGTTGTTTTCTCACCATTTGTATGGAGAAATGCCCGTAGGGTGGCGTCAGTCGCCACAATGATTGTCTCGTTTTAATCAGCCGGTTTTAATCTTCAAACATTTGGCCCGCGCGATTTGAACTACGGCGGGGGTGTTTTTTTTTTCTTCAAGAAACCGATTAGCGTAGCACTATTTTTTTTAAAGCTATACTCGATTCGGATACCTTTTCGACCAGAAAAAAGAATAGTAACTGCCTGTTAAATTATTGATTTATTTATAAATATTTCCACATATTGTTTCAATCAATTCATATTTCAGGAATGAATTCGTTCGATTGTTATTGATTTCCCTTGTATCCGATTTTTCCTATTAAGACTTTCGATATTATTTAACTCCTTTGTAAGCCATCCATTCAACATAAATTGAAAGAAAAAATAGTCAACAGCAACGCCAAAAAAATGTGTATTTCAACAACCTATAATTTGTCCTGAAGTATTTAAAGCAAAATCTATTCTAGCACTTGGTTTGTTTTGAAATTCACAAAATAGTTTAGTAGATTGGATTCTGCATGGAATCGAGAAGGTCTTCTAACATATTTTTATGGAAATTGCTGCCTTTTTGTGCAAAAGTACTTTCCACAATGATAAGGAACACGCCTGACCAAGATTCACCAGTATCTTTCTACAGTTGAACCCATCGAGTTCAAAGTCTGGACATCGTGCTAGCCTTCAAAAACCACCGATCTAGTATTAGGGATGTTCTAGGAGTTCAACAAAGCTTTCAGAGTTAATAAGATCATAAATGCTTGCAATTAGCGTTTGTTTTTAAATTCTTTGTCAAAAAGCAGCCTGCACCAGAATTTTAAGAAAATATATGAATTGTATTATAGATGTTGATGACAAGATGCAGGTTTTACCTATGATAATATTTTTAAAAAATAACGAGCGGTGGAATGGAGATATTTATCTCTCCAGAATATCATGGCACTTCCGGTCAATTACTACGACGAGTAGATGATCGAGTCTCCCAAAGGCAACGAGGAACCATTCTCCAGAGTTCAAAGGAAAATTCATCCTTTTGCACACCGCTACAGTTTTGCCTTTTGCTATCGGCTGAATATTACGCCAAAGATATGTAGAGCAATCAGGATCGTCTAGATTGAACTTCTTTTCAACAGAATAAACATACATTGTTTCTGATTTCTGCTTCCACGACGAATGATTTCTGGAAAACGCTAATTTTGCCCACCTTGACCTAACTTTTTCATCTCTCGCCTTTTTCAGTGTAAACTTGGCGTAAAAAAATGGGGGGTTCCCTTATAGGAAATTCGGAATCCTTTTTTTTATTACAACAATGTCTTCAAATCTTTGAAATCTGGTGTCATCTTAAATGCTCTTCCACTGGAAAATTTAAGTGAATTTTCCCCAGAAAATGCTAACGAGAGCATTATGGAGCAGGATTGGAGGTAGAGCAAAAAAAAAAAAAAAGAAATCTCATAAATTCGATACAGCATCACCGGATGCCGGTGCGTTACATTGCCTAATTGCCCATTTAGCCGGCAACCGAAGCCCATTCGCCTAATCAATGGCTAACGGCCCCTGGGAGGATCGGTTCCGTGTTGGTGTTTCTTGCATGCTCCCTTGCACCATCCTCTAACCATAACCCACCCCGGGATTGCCAGAGCAGTCAGCTTTGGATTGCTGGTAAAACATTTAAAGCGGTGATGTCCACATCATAAAGTCACATCAGCCCGAACACCCCTGGGCAAATTGACGAGGCAAAATGGGACGCAGCCAGAAGCTGCCACGCGTTGCCTTAGCTTTTAAACCATCACCACCCACCGAGGGTTTGCTACGTTAATCGTTTGTTTTTTTCTTCTTCTTCTTCTGTTCATTAAAATCCGCCAACCGTTGAGCCGGCGACATAAAAATAAATCACGATTTAATGCTGAACATTGATAGTAATTATAATATTTTGTCCGCTCGCGCCTGATCGCACCGGGAGCTGCGGGGGCGCGTGTTTTGAGGCCAGCTTTTTGAGGTTAGGAAAACACAATGGCTCTCCGTCTCCTCGGGCTCGTGTCGATTTGCGCGGGGAAGGTGGGTGGACGTTGTGAAGTGGGAATTGCGACACCGTTCCTTCTCGGCGGAGCCCTGGCCGTGGCTCTGCTCCACCGTTCGCCTGCGGAGGTGGCCTTCGCTCGGTGAGCATAAAACGGAAGCCTCCGCAAGCAACGTGCTGCAGCCGCGCCGGAAGGACTGCGTTCGGGGCACATGCTGTCGTACGAAATCCGTTCGCTCGTTATGTTCTACTCCGTCATCCGTAATTGTGTCACGAAAAGGGGAGGTTCGGGGAGGCAATTCCGGTTGCAAACCGCGTCGGAATGCACGGAGGTTTCGCTCAAATTGCCCGTTGAAGATGTTCTCGTTAACACACAGTGGGCGAGAAGCCGTTACATCGTCGGCCACATTTTCTTTTATTCGACTTTTTCATTTCAATACCGACAAGATACCAGAAATGTGTAGCTTTCTTGCTTTGTTTGCTCAGTCTATTCTTTTTGTATTCCCGTTATTAAAACAACTCAGTTTTTAAATTAGAGTATAAATAGAAGGCGGGAAGGGAGTTTATAATTATACTCGCATACAAAATTGAACTTAAGCCATCGATTTCAAAGGAGTCAATATTGCTATCGAAACACTATAGACATTTTGGGCTACTGTGTGCATGGTCATCCTAATCACATCAACATATTAGCGAAACGGAGCCATATACCTTTAGAAACAGTCAAATCTTATCTCCAGCCTTCTCGTCTCTCATCTTCCTCGTGTCTGAATGATGAGGTTCGGCATTGTTGAATCGATGTCCTCTCAATTGAAGGCCCCGTGAGATTAAATCCAGACTTTCTGAGAACTTAAATAGTTGAAATTCCAGGTGCCAGGACTTGTTCGTTATGGGTAGGTATTGCAGTTCTTAGTGAATATCGGTGGCTTTTTTGCCCAATGGAAAGAGGCAAAATTTGCTTACAACTTAGATTTTAAATTTTGGCTTTTGAAGAACTAACCCATAAATGAATTATCATACGGCCCATAATTGAAATGTCTCCGGAAAACAAAAAAAAAAATAAATTGAAAAAATAAATTAGAAGATAAACAATCAGGTAGACAGGTTCATAGCTCTCTGAATTTATGTTAGACTAGATAAAAATGATTAAGAATAAATAATTTCCACTTTTTCCCTCAAAGCTGAATTCACAGAGGACAAATGGAAATGCGCGAAACTAACGAGGAAGATGATGAGTAAGTTTTCAGAATACTACAAAAATTGAATTAAGGAACAAAATCCAAAGGCGTTAAACAAAATACAGCAAGGTATCAATGTGGGAAACTTCCTGACCAACATCTCAAGTAAACTCGGGAAGAAAAATAATTATGTATAAACCAAATTAATTAAATGAGTTTGGATTGGTCGATATGTAACAATCTTTGTGTTATTGCTCATGTATTAAACATGTTTTATCCACACCTTCCTCCCATAGTGTAATCTTGCCCTCACAGTTGATCTGTAATACCGAACGGATTGCGTATTTGCAGCGTCTCAGATTTCTTGGAAAATCCCTCCGTTCCTTCGTGAACCGGAACGGCCTTTTCGGCCTCGGGCACCATTCGCAACTTCACGGTGCCGTTTGAAATTCAATAGAATTGTAGGACGAAAAAAAAACGTACCATGCATGCACGTAGCTCCGAAATGTGAAAAAAACCCGATGCATGTTTCGGTGGCTAATGTGGTAGAATTAAATCGTGCGCTTCCGAACAACAATCCTTATTACGTCGCAGCTCAAAGGCAGGGGGAGGAGGGTGATTTTTGCGAAAAACCCGCGTGCCTCCCAACACATCCGAAAAGGGCGCTGCTTGACGCACATGGCGAAACGTTTTTCCCCGGGCGTGTCCTCGGGAAAATCTTTTCCCATTGAAAAGTCTTAAAGGAGAAGAGCTTGCGCGAAGCAAACTTGTGAAGATCCACAAAAGCTGAGGAAGCAGCCGCTCGGAAGGGGGGGGGGGGGGGGGGGGGGTGAAAAACGCCAAGGATGTTGAACCCTGGCGAAAGCACACAAGTTCTGTCGTCGTGAGGACGCGTGCGGCCGAATCGCAGTGAGATGAAAATTCGCAGCCAGGCCACTGTGCTGCTGCGGTGGATGATTTTAGGATGCTGGATCGATCGGCAACTGGCGCCATGCTGTCCTCGATAAACATTGTGCTGCTGCCGTTGGGTGCGTTTGGAAAGAACGTGCTTCGGCGGATTCTGGCCATCGCGGGGAAGGACTGCGGATGCGGGTTGCGGTGGGCGAAGTTTTAGGTCAAGAACTTTGCTTGCGCTTGCCCGGCGGGTAACGGCAATAAAGGTGTTTTCGAGCCATGTGGAATTGGCCATGTGGGCTGAAATGAATTATTATTATTGTTCCAGAGAGAATACATAGCAAGAAATATGTTTTCCTTTCTTTCATTAGCAGTAAGCCAATATTGTTTCTTGTAAGTCATATTAGTAATTTGGGACTAACAGCAATTGAAAAAAAAAACTATTATTAAAGAGGTACACATACATACATATACTAGCCTTTTGCCCGGCTTTGCTCGGGAAGTGAGGGATTTTTCGATAAAAGCATCTTTGGATTAAGGGATTTCAATGAAAATTAAATAAACTTTTTCGACGTTCTTCCTATATTTTTCGACATAAGTTCCCTGCGATTACGTTGACTTTCTGGGAGTTTGAGCTTCCCTAGAACCTTGCGTTTGAATTACCCTTCTTCTCTATGACCAGCGTTCTATGAACTCGGGAACTCCAGATTAGCACAGTAGGATTTTCTATGGATGGCGGGGGTTCGAATCCAGATCGGACTTCCCCCGGTACGACTATCCACGTACGTTAAATGGGAAAAAGTCTCGTAAGCCCTAAAAAATGGGTAGGCATGACTAAAATAGTCGTTACGTCAGGAACGAAGAAGAAGCGAATTTTCAAAGCAAAATAAAAGCAACATTTAATTTCCAATTTCCAGCTAAAATTAAATAAAAAGTTTTTCCAGCTCCAGCTAAAATTAAATAAAAAGTTTTTCCAGCTTTATTTCGACACATAAACCTGCCAAAAACGACACAAATTGGTCCAGCCGTTCTCCAGCGAAGAGAAGAAGACATACATGGAATTATTAATTTGCTCTTTTTCTTCATAAAAGATTAATGTTTGTTGTCTTTTTAGTGATATTTTAAAATTAGGAGAGCAAACGGAGTTAAACAAGTATGAATAATTGGAAAACGGATGATGAATGATTTTTTCGCATTAAAGACACATTTCCTTTTGTGATAAAACTTTCAAAACAGCTAAAGAAATGCTCTAAAAGATACATTAAAAAAGGTTTAAACGTTTTTATTCAAAAGTCCCTTCTGCGAGGCCAAATCAGTTCGCAAATCAGCTCAAAAGCCAAAACCCTCACCGATCGGTGTACAATCTAAACATCACTTGCATCACTTTTTGGCCCCGCAAACCCGCCGGCCCAAGCTCGATGCAAACGCCTAAATGGAAACCGTCACGAGCACAATGAAAGCACTTTAAGTGATCTCAAACGGGTACTCCAGCAGTTTCCACCCGGCGATACCCGTTGCAAAACTGTCAGCTAAAAATATTGAACGGGAGCGATGGTGCCAACACGTTCCAGCAGGACTCTACTTTATCGTCAATCGTCCCCTGAACCCCCACCGCGCCGGAACCGCAGCCTCTAGCGATGGTTGATGGTGTGTGCGGCTGGTGTGTTTTCCGCCCCGAGAAAAATCCGTCCGTCGCCGAAGCGTGGCCGAAACCGGTGTGTGGCCTTTTCGCCCACCACGGGGTGTTTAGATATTCCAAGTGTGTGTATTTATTTTCCCGAGCCATCCGAATGTTTAGAAAGTTTTTCCACCACAGATCGGGTGGGGCGGGGACAACGGGGAAAGGAAAAATGGTACTCCACTGCCTTCCGAGTATTGCGAATGTTTCCCCTCGATGCCGGTCGATACGGAGTTCGAGAGCATCCCGCAGCCGCTCCAGCCAACGAGACGCTCCGGTCTGCGTAAACGGAGCCAAAGTACAAAATCACAGGCCCTTCGGTATGATAAATTTTAAACTCGACGGCCCACTGCTCGTGACAGTGTTTGGGGCGAGAATTGATATCACTCGCCAAATTGCCGTAATGGTCCATTAGCTGCAGTGATGAGAAGAAGAAAAAAAACGAACACACACTTTCCGTAGAACAAACAGCCGTTGAAAGCGAACAAATATTAGGTTGATGGTAAAAATGTTTGTCGGTTGGAAGATTTTCAAAACAACAAAAGTCATTAAATATTGTGCCCTTCCGATTGTGGTTTACTCTCCCCTTAACGTTGCGCAAACACTTCCGAGCATTTTGCCAAAATTGTTCATGTTGAGCGCTTTCTACGTTTCTTGCTATATTCCTGTAAGAAAATGAAGACAAGCAAAAAAACAAACCAGGAGTACCTCGCGCAACAACACCCGTTTTGATTTTTTGGAAAACAAAATCAACTACACAAAGCTTTGGGAGCATTTTCTCTGTCCGTGGAGCACCAACCTTCTCGCACGTGCAAAGTGGGCAGAAACGCTGCCCGCAGCAAAAATTGGCAAATATGCGGTTTCCCTAGCGCTGACCGCAAGCGTGGCAATCGAAGTTTTTTTTTGTGGTGTGTGTATCTCGTGTGGTGGCAACGAGAACGAGCGAACGAGTTGACGCCAGTGACCAATAAATCAGCCATGTTTTTGGCAGCAGATCAACCGAACTGACCTAGTTACATAGGTTACACCAAACAGGTGTGTATGAAGCCCTAGGTCAGGGTGCCTACGGAACACACTGTACGCCTGCTGTATGCTGGAGAGCATACGCGTACACGGGAGCGCGGGCGAAATGAATTCATGGCACGTGTTGTCGGAAAAAAGATTCCTGATAAGGGCGCAGGGTACAAACAGGCAAAAAGGACAACAAATCTCGGCGATTGCAGAAACGCTTGACTGCAGCGAAACGGTTGCAAAAGCTGTCGTGCGTGTGGGATTCGAAAAAAGGAAAAACATACCAGCATACCACGCATAGCAGCTGCAGGGAGTTCATCACACCTCCATCTCCACTGCACTGCAAGAAGATACTTACATTCTATCGACTATTGATCCTGTGAGGGTTTTCTATGGAACAAACCGGATCATTGAAGTTGATTGGACTTTTCATAAACATCTCATATTGCATCGGGATGAAAACACTAGTTGCTGGAAAGCTGGAAAAATCAATGCAAAATCAATAAAACACACCCGCTACCCATAAATGTAAATTAAGTACGGAAAAAATGGCGCCTCGAGAATTGCGTTTGTTTGTTATTCATTCAGAATAATATGTTTATTGTTTCTTCCTTTTATTCACCAATACCGGTTTTGCTGGTTGGTTTGTTGAATTCATGCTCATGTTTCTCGATTCGCGATCCCTTTTTGCGTGTACGCCGTTGTGGAGCTTTGCTTGTAGTGAGTTCTTATCTGCTCACTTTCCCGATTTTCTTCTCGTTCGCTCGCTTTTTGTGGTATGTTCAAGCGAGAAAATCTGCGCACCATTTTTTTTTTCAAACGTTATTTCCTTTTTGCCTATACAGTATTCCTTCCGCCTACTGTACATTTTTCCGCATTTGAAGTCCATACTGTCGTTTATTTCGATTTTATTTCGCGAACGAACGAAACGTGCGCAAGCTTAATAAATGGGGATCCATCGTTTCACGCTCAATCGCATTCGACCTCGCAGGAAAGTAATGATGCTGACTGCGGTTTCGGTTGTGCGGACGCTCTCGTCCCTAACGTCGACCTGTGGGTTCTGTTCTGCCTTTTTTTTGTTTTCGAAAACATTATATCCTACTTGCCTACATATAATACACAATGTTCTGTCTTCCCCTCCCCTACCCCCTCGCCCGACAACTAACGTCCCTCTTCCCATTGCCTGCTCCCAATTTATAATGATCATCCCCTCCCCGATTGCCATACAGCTAGTCTGGCACGCGACCATCTTTGTATTCATGCGGCCAGCCATCACTTTTATATATACTTTTTTTAATGTTTGTATATTACCTTCCTAATTTCTACCTTGTTTATCCATGGTTTAAATTAATTTAATTTCCTGTTTGAACTGCATTTATTAGATAAATACAATGTAAATTGCGCTCTCCACCTCTCACCTACCGCCAAGTTCATTTTCTCGGGCTTCTACTTTTATTTGAAGCGTTTCTTTTCTTCATTCCTACACCACGCGATTTGGGTATCTTGGGTTGTACAGACGTTGCCTTTTTCCTTAGTGGTAATTGTGGAAACAACCTATTCGGCAGCCGCCAACATGCCGTTGATTCGATCGAGAGTTCGATCGGTTGAGAAGATGTTTGGTATTTTCTCCTCGCTTACCGTTAAAAGTCACCGTTGAGCGCTACCGAAGGAGAAATTACATTCCGTGAAACTTTATTGTAGGAAAATATCGACTGTAACAATGGTGACATGAAATGGTGACAGCAGGACGAAGAGTTTTCTACCCGCACGGAACAATAGGACCATTATGTGGGCATAAGATAGAATTTGAATCGTTTGCTTGCTGTAACATGTTGCCATGTTAGAATGGATAGCCGACATTTTGTGACATGTGTTCTTTAAATGGATTTTCTTTTAACAGTTATGACTCGAATTTTGAAGACTTTTCTATCCGAAACGTGCCCAAAAGAAGCATACCAACACAGACCAATTTGAAAAGAATTATACAGAAAACATAATAACTGCAACCTAAATCTAAGATATATCACTGGAAGTGGAATTAGCAACTTTTCCATTCGCATTTTTTTTTTCCATTGGTTTCAATTCATTTGTTTTGTTTGCATTCGGATCAAATTTACTCGTTTTTTTTTTGTTAAATTTTACTGCACTATGCATTCTTCGCTTTCCCAAGGTTTCCTATTGGTTCTCCATTTGTCACTCGAACGGGGTTCATGGCACGATCATATTACGTTTTCTCATGTGCTTACTATTCTCCGCTAGGTAAACCCATGATGAGCCGATATTGCTGGACTTGGTGATTTCTCCGTTATGTATTTTTCTTCTCCTATTCCTTCCTCGGCATGCCCCGCTAATGCTGTGCCACCGTTTCGGCGGCACTTGAGAGAAAGAGTTATAACGGTGTAACTGTAATTTTCCTTTTGCAGATTTTGGACGCGTCCGGGAGACGTTCGGCGTAGCAACTTATAAACGCTCGGTGCCACACGATACAGGATTTTAAACAACAATCTAATAACAATAAATTATTTGCTCTTAATTTTGCTTTCCTTCGACTTCACTCCTCAACCTTCATAACCTACGCGCGCTCAACTACAATCATTCACATTCTTTTTTTTTTTTCTTTCCCTCTGTCATCCTGTGTTCCGTTGCATTTTTCTTATATTTTTTTTTCTCTTATCTCAATCACAGATAGTTCAAACAATTGGGTTAGCATTCCGACATACTTATGTGTTCTCGACGTCATATATCCTTTCTGTTGAAAATGCTCAACATAATTACCTTTCTCATCTTGCAGCATCGCTCGTTCTCTCGTTCTGTCAATGATTGTTATTAAACTTCCTCCTGCACACTAGCGCATAGTTGGGCCGTTTTAGTACTTATCTTCGGTACACATTCCTTCCATTTTCTTTAGCTATACATAGTCGCATCATCCGCGAGTCGTTCGACATGTGTACAGCTACATACGAGTGCAACATACGAGTTGCCTTGAGCTGTACGTTATACTTGGCAACTACTTGTACGGCATGGTTTTCTGCAGCACTGGGCGAGAAAACGTTGGCCTATAACGCGCCCAACAACAAATGGCTGAATTGAAAATCATTCAATTTAAGAAAAGCGTCTAGCAAAGGTAGATAGAATGCAGCCCTAGGAGGTAAACAAGTTCATACCATAAGACATGTTAATATGCTTATATTGGACTATTGGTTGGCGCATAATAGCATGTTTTTGTGCGAACATAATGTCGACGCATGATGCCTCAACAGTTGGAGCACTTGCAGGTAATGAATTATGTTTGCATATCAATTGAGAGTTCGCTGCGGTGTATGCTGTGTGCGTATACGTTTCCATGGATGACATCGTTTTCTTTGCAGTTTGCGCAAATAGCAGAGTTGAGTTGATTTCGCCCTGCCAACAAGAGGGACGGTTAGTTTGTAAAATATCATGAAGACCCTAGGTTACCCATGGCACAAATCATGCGGAGAAGAACGTGTGCCGCGCCACCATTATTCGACCGCGAATAACGGCTGGACAATCATTATCGTGCGTTTGGGTCTATAGAAATTTGTTAACTAGTGGTTGAGAGTCTATGCGTAGGTTGCTTTATAATGCGTACGTTAGTATAGATGCCTTGTTCGTCATCTCCACCAACAATGATTGCTCAGTGTTTCGGAAGCGCAAACAACATTACAAAGGACTGGTTATTTTTTCCTAACCCACATGCTCATCTCCTTCAGCAATCTATGTATATAGCATTGCAATGGTGAGAATTATCCTGTTCCTATAAGTTTAATATGTACATTATATTTTCATCCACGTACTATTTTCTTCGTTCACTAGTTTTAATCTAGCTTCTGTTCTTTTTTCGTAAGTTGAGTTAGTAGAAAGAAGATGTTCACACAACTTCTTCCTTTTTGTTGTTGATGTAGGTAAGGTAAGTTTGTTTGTTTTCCATTTCATTTATAATGTTCTAGCTACCGTTTTTTGTTCTTTAGTCGACTACAAAAATAAAAAGTAGATATACTCGTATGCCTTTGTTGAAGAGGACAGGGATAGATACCACGACTTGACAACTGAGTTTTGCTGCTGAACACGTACGAATATGTAAAGACGACACGGATGAAGGCGATAATATAAATGACAGTGGAAGAATCACGGCATTAAGCGCTAAAAAACCTCTTACCACCGACCGCGGACTGGTGATTCCAATGAAATCTTACACACACGTTTCAGAGATCGCTGTGAACTGATCTTTCGCTTGAGAATTGCCGAGCAGTTAGCATTTACTAGAACCAATTGACCACAACAAACGGGAGGGATGGGGGCTATAAGAATAAAGTTAGAAAATTCGAAAACTTATGGCCAACGGGTAGTTTGCGTCGAACGCTTCACGAGAGCACTTCGAACCGTCTGGAATCTTATGTCCTAGGTCGTCTATGGTCTACCATGCAGGCGAATTGATGGTTTCTTCTGCTAGACGGAAAGGGGCCATGCTCGAAAGCATTGCAAACAGCGACAGGATTGCCCTGTACTAATCAGCCACAAATCGTGATGAGTCATTCTCACCTCCGCATCTGAGACCAAGAAAAAAAATGTTTAAGGAAAAAAGCTCGAGATTATTCACACTACCTAACAAGCTTTTATGTTTAACAAAAAAAAAATCGAATGTGTCGGAACACATTTTGTTGAAATGTATTGCTTTGCTAGCACGTAACAATTAACCGTCAATGCAAGGAACCAGAATAGACAGGAGCTGCACCCGATACAATACTAAGCGTTGACTATGTTTGTTTCCTCTTTGGGAACTAATCGCATTCGTACCGATTGATTTAAGATCCTAGACTTGAGTGTTTTGAGGAAGGATGTGTACAAGATGAGAACGAGTGGTTTCGTGTTGATGAGGGCGTTTGTGTTATGTCTGATCCTAGTGTGTGCTTTTGCCCCTTTCTATCCTTTGTCTCACCATCAACGTGCGTAATATTCGAAACCACATCACAAAGAACGGTCTCGGAACGTTCTTTGTCTTGTGCTAACCTTACAGAGAGGAAACCCGGAGCCCCTTCTGCCCGCCTGTGGTTGGTAGTTCAGTGCCTACTGAATCGATCGGACATCAGCAGCAGCGGTAGTGCGAGGGCGGCCGAGGATACGGTGAGCAAACTCCAGCAAGAGTGAGCTGAGATTCGTTTCGCGAAGCCCGTCTGGCTAATGGTGGGGACAATCTCTTTCGTGATTTCGTCTTGCGATCGTCCGATGAAGCCTGTGGAGCAAACAAGAAATAGGGACGATTGCGGATTAGATTACAACAGAAGAGTGCGACTTTCGGGTTGGGCAAGACTGCCAAGCAAAAGTAAGTACCGCGAACTTACCATCTCCAGATCCGGAAGCCATATAGCCATCCTCTTCGTCGTCGGAGGCGTAGGAATCGCCCGAACCTTCCGCCATGTCGGATTGCATTTTATCCACATCGCCCCGGAAGGTGATCGGCAAGGACTAGCATTGGGAGAGGGAGAAAAACACGTAACAAACATATTAAAATTTAGCAATTTAGCATAATATGCCTCATGTGATGGTATGAAAAGGCCAAAGAAACAACTTCGAATGGAAGGGAAAAAAACAAACAACTCCCACACTTACCGCTTTGTTCACGGCTGTCTTCAGATTGATCAATCGGTCGACTAGCGTTTGCATGTGAGGCGACACTGTGGCACTAGCATTGTATCTCACTTCGGGATTGTATCGATCGCCGATTTCCGTCACGATTTGCTGGGTATAGTCGCTCAAGCTGTTGCCAGTCCAGCAATCTTCATCCGTCAGATGATAATCCTCGTTATCGCAGAGCCTGTAAAGTTATTAAATGCAACAATCGATCATTAGTAATGATACGTTTTCCAATAAGCCTAGGCAAGGTTTGATAATTTAAGTAGTTTACTGTTTTAGCTGTTTTTAGAACTTTATCTTGACTAGGTGTCGATGGTGTTTCGAACTATTCATCCAGCATGTTTGTAATCGTCAGTGCCTAATATTGCAATTTCGCCATTTTCCGAATTTTCAACAACCTACGCAGGAACCGAGAACGCTTAGTCACCGCCTAAGTTTATCCGTCCAGTGGTCGTGAGGCGATGATGCGTGTATTAAAACATGCCACATGTTGTACCATTAACGTTGACACCCACGCCGGTAACTTTAGCGCACAGTCGAGACGTTGTAGTGTTCCGGAGGGGAACAATGATGGCCGATTGTTGTGATTATATCGTTGTTTCTTCCCCTACTTTTTCGTTTACCCCGTTTGCCTTACGTCTGTTACGTGCCATGTGTGCATACTGCAATGATTGCAGCACACTACCAGCGACAGTAAAACCCCCGCGAGGTAGGTTTTGCGATCGCAATTAATCGAGCCGATTGTTTTCCCACCAACCGATGCCATTAGGACGCAGTTCCAATCTTGACTGGCAGGCGGCTACGGTTGAAGAAGGTCGCAACGCAAAAAAAAAGAGAAACGGAAAACCAACCTGCTGGGATCTTGTTGCGAATTAATGAAACACATTCGCAACTTGTCCTCCATGAGGATGAGTTTTTTGTGTGTGTTTTGATGGTTTAAACGTTTTTGTTGTTGGCGTTATATCCGTCTAGATTACGCGGCCGTCGGCAATGTTTAGCTATGAAAAGGATCGTTTGTAGTGTTTTTTTGCGTGACATGATTATTTGAATTTAGATGAATTCAACCAATGGTGCACAACAATTTGCAGTGCATCTAAGACACAAATATGAATAAGCCAAGCCAGGTTTTGACACGTTTGTGAATAAGTACACTTTATACAGTGTACCATTACTTCTTGCATTTCCACCCGTCCCCCGTTGGTTGAGGGGCGATGAATACAACTAGTTCGAACATCGCCAGCGCTACTACAAGTTATTTGAGGGCTGTCAAAACATAATCAACGTGCTAGGATGGGATCATGAGGTGCATATTAATGAAGCGCAGCTCGAATGAATGCTTCCAGAAAGCGTTAAGTCACTCGGTGGCGCGTTTCCACTCAAATTGGCAGAATTAAATCCAGAAAGCAACAGGATGTCACGCAGTATGAAATCGTCATCGTTGGCACCATGTGGAAACGAAGAACTGCGGCGTGAGGAAGGCAAGAACGAAGAACGAGCGATTTGTTACGAAAGGCCCTTGAGTTGCCAACGCCATTAATACCCAATTACCTCACACCCACTAGTGTGCATTGTGGCTCTCCACAGCTCCCAATCTGTAGTTCGCGATCACGATTGCTTTTCGTTTTGTGACTGCGATGGAATGTTAATTAATATCGTTCCCACCCTTGCAAAGGAACCGGGACAACCCTTGAAATCCGATACGCGCCCATATAACAATTACATCCCGCGATTGTGCAATCCGACTGCACGTTTCGGATGACAGTCGCGCGCTAGCTTCGTTTATTCCTGGAACCCGTTGGCCAAAACTGTCCTCAACCGCAGTACTCACGTGGTAGACAGCTGCATGAAGAGATCCTTATTGTTGTCGATGGTCATCTGGAACTGGAGCATCTCGTTGTCTGGGGCCAGCGTCCACTTAACGCCTCCGGCCAGCGTTTGGGGCGCATCGTCGAAGGACCCGTCGGCCGTATACTCGAACGGCATCATCGCTGCCTTGCCGCAAGCTTGTTCCACCTGCGAAAAAAGACGTGAATGGAGGGGGAATGCAAAAATTAGATAACATTGAGCCGAACATTTGAATGCTTAAAACAAACTGTCCCCCATGGCCGTCCAATGGCAGCCGCCATTTGATGCCCGCAGGACCAGTGGGATCCGTGTTTGCATATTTTAAATATTAATTAAGCTGAACTATTCGATGCAAATATCATTTCCGCCAGCGACGTCGCACGCAACCACCGCCAATGCCGATACCGATGCACTCGGGGAGAACGTGCATAGAAGGTTTTGGTCCACTCAACTGGCTCGGCTGATCGTGGCATTATAATCACCTCGTTTGCCAAAAATGACCCACTCTGGAGAGCGGGGGAGCCGCACTGTGTATCACAGAGAGCCGCCAGGCTTGTGGATGGTAGCTACACAATCGACCCGTTCGCATAACCCTGTTGGATCCGGGATGCGACTGGCGCCGAATTTTTGGCAGTTGCATTTGGATTTGGCTGCAACCATAGGGGCGACATTTTAATATTAATCAATGGACTGAATTATATTTAGCGATCTAACTGCGAGGAGCTCGCTCAGTGGTCTTGCTCGTTCCACATTCGCGTTTGACCATTTCCATGTGTGGGATACACTCAGTTGGGAGAAACATCGCCGATGCGGATCGACGAATCGATCGAAGAACGAAAGATGACCACCAGCGGTCCATCGCACATCTCCTTGCAAAACCCGAAATTCGGTCGCTTCGGATAAAGTAATCAGAAATGCAGGCGCACAAATATGAGCACGCGATTGCGATCCGGGTTGCATAAATGGAATGCAAATCAGGTACAGGAAACTACTGAGCTCGTAGCCAACACCACCGGACGGCCGCTGGCAGGCGGGAGGTTGAATTATTTGAGTGGTTCTGAATGAAGATTAATGCCGGGGACATGCAGATGAGCTGCGAGCCGGTCGGGCGGGATTGGCAAAAGATCCTCGCTTCCGGTGTTGCCAACGACGTTTGACGTTGGCCCCGTTCGGACAATACTTCCCCGACAATGTGCCCTCACTGCCCGATGCACGCTCGAGAACGCATTCCGCTGCTTCCCTGTGCACTAATGGGCTAATAACTGGGATGACGCATTTTTGCCGTATGTCGCATCCTCCGTCGGGGCCCTTTCCGCCCACGGTTCCCCGATCGCAGACTCGCGCATCGACTCGCATGCACGTGCCCGGAATAAAAAAAGAGATTTTCGTCTGCACCACGGGGAAGGCCATTCCAATTGGCCCGTTGCGTTGCGTCTTCAACCGTCAGCCAGCTCGACCGTCAGCTCGAACTATAATCTGCTCCAATCCTGTTTTGTTTCCTTCATAACCATCGAAACGGTCCCGCGGTCGTCGCGAATGGTCGGATCTCCTTTCGGTGCATTTTGTATAGCCCACAGCTCCCCCTTCCCCCCGGAAGATGCCGTGCGGCGAATCGCTGATGAAGGCTTAAGGAAGCACTCAATCACTGCATCGTTCGTCGTTGACGCTTGTTGAATGAAAATCCTTCTGAAAATATGAGCGTATCCGTGGATTCCGTCGGTCTTTCGTGTATGTTTTATTTTTTTAAATTTCTTTCTGTTCATTCTTCAATTCAACTTGTACCCCAATTGGGGAAAAATGTGCGCCACGTTCGCCGAGTCGTTTTCAGTCCGTGCTTAAGAATTGAAATCATTTCAAACGTAGCTTCCATACCCGGCAGCAGCACTTGAGAAGAAACAGAAAAAAGGAAAACGGAACTCTCGAAACGGGGCGGCTCGTCTTCCGTTCCCGTGCCATACCCGGAGCAGTGCCGCCTGTTGGAGCGAGAACGAACGCGGCGTGATGAGGCGAGTGTGAACATAAATCAGATTTATGCTCAGACAAACACGCGGTGGCACGCGTAAACATTGCGCAATGCTAACGTGCACGGTTCCACGTGGGAGCGCCTGGACGCGTTTCGGAATGCCGTTCCGCCCTTCTCCTCCCTCCTTCCGAAGGTCTCGCGCCAGCACACGCGATGATTCCGCGATGCAGGGATGATGATGATTGCGAAGGTGATGGATTAAGTACGTTTCATAACAATTGGGTGATTTATACCGGGATAGTCTGGAATGCTTGCTATCCGCGGGGACTGGCCGAATACGTGGATAGGGGGAGGTTGGCAATGGTATAAATTATTCGCGGTATAGATTTTTTTTATGACTCATGTTCCTTTTTTCCTTTCAACCTTAACCTTTGGATGATTGTATACGCAACATTTGAAATCAACTGAATTGCAATTATTGAATCAATTAGCGAAGGCGTGTCAATTGCCCGACGAAGCTATTTAATGTTTTATCCGTCGGATTAATTGAACATAATTGTTAAATTTACACACGCTCAGAAAAAGTAGCTTTCTATCTCTTCTAAATCCAGCCAAATATTCTAAATGTTTCAAAGACAGAACCGATTTGAATCTCGAAGTCATCCAACTGATCCATCAACACTTTCCTTGTTGAACCTAACCACAAATCTATACATACCACTGAATGCAACTTTCGCCATAAAATCCTACGGGTATTCAAATACGCCTTTTTGTTTCACTTCCGTTCCCATGCTTTCCGAACGGCTTTTCGGCTGCTACAGATATCTCATATAGCCACCGGCCATTAGCACCCTTACTACGGTTTCCGCTGGTATTACCCCATTAGCAAGTGTGTACGAGCCGACTGGTTGGTGTAAGTTTCATATCTTTCGTGCGATTTTCCGTCCGATCCGGTTAGACAGTTTTTTTTTTCGTTTAGCAAGGTGGCACATTCAATTAACATAAATTATCTCCTATCAGCACCAATTGCCACGCGAGGGCCAGTTTACAGTTGAGAAAAGTGGACTTCCACAAGTGGTTACGCTGCGGCTAGGGGGAAGGACCTTTCAAATTGTATTTGGTTTAACTTTATCTTTATTGCGTTCCTAAATGTGTTATCTGATGTTCGGAGCTCCAATTATTTTTCTATATAAAGCTTTCATTAAAAATCCATCAATTTCCCAATTCCCAAGGCAGTTCGAGTTCCATACAGATCCATACTCGTATACAAAGTGCATGTTTTTAAAGATGGTTCGTCGATGTTTGTTTGTTAGCAGATCCCCACGATGACAAAGTGTTTCTGCAGAGCGGAAACGAATTGCATCGTAAATTTGGAAAGCCCTTCTATTCCGTTGAAATATGACGCTTCTCCTATACGACTTTTCTGGCAAAGAAGTTGGATGGATGGGTGGTAGGTATTTGCCCACGATGATGCATTTCATCTGTATGCTTCTGTGCTTTTGTTTGTCGTGTTCACCAGACAGCACATCTCGTGAGCAAAAGCCTCTTCGTTGAACTAGCTACGTTCAATCTCCGTTGGCCCTTTGAGGAAAATGCAATTTCCCACCCGTATTTGAAGAGAGTGCTGTGTTCCCTGAACCCTTTCAACGCATCCAGGAGCAGAGTGCCAAAGCATCCATCGGAACGAGTTGACTTTTGAAAACAATAAAAATCAATCTCATTTCGTTGCAGGAGGTTTGTGTTTGCACGCTATTGGAAATTCCTGTTCGTTTCGGGTTACCGCGGAAACCGCCGAGCACAATGATTTATATCGGTTTTCCACCGCAACTGCAGGGGTTCTATCTTTCGCGCGCTCCCATTCTCATTGATAACGCCACTCGGCTGCAGGCTGACTGAACTGACTTTCTTAGTTCGCCCCGACAATAGGATCTGTTTGACGACAAATAGATGGATGGATTTAACCTTGGGTTGAAGATAGAATTTGACAAACTGAAGGGGAGGCATACTCCCGCGATACCCTTTTAGCGTGTTCGTTTCTTTGGGCTTCCTGTGACCATACACGGCGCTGGGTTTTGCTGCGATGACTTTCCAATCAAAGATTCGCCGCAGGCTGGATAGCGGACCCACTTAGTTCCTGGCTGGAACTCGGTGGTGCGTTTTGCATAATCAATCCGTACCGTCGCGCCTAGCCGAAACTGTCATAAAATATCATTAGCATCGCGTTATGCACGGTGACACTAGTCGCGTTTTTTATTGCGCTCCCAGGGATATATCTGAGCTCTGCAGATCTCGCAGGCGGGCGCCTACTGGACCGAATGGTTCAGATAATTTATGGCTTCATTTGGTTTCAATCAGAAGCGATCGGTCGAAAAGTCCAAAATTAGTCGCTTATTTAAAACTTAACTAGCTGGAGCCGTTTCGTGGGCCGTTTTGTTGGTTTCTCAGGTTTTTTACTTATCGGAACCGAAAACACGACATCGAATCGAACCACCAAGCTCTAGCCTTGAAAAGTATGATTCAATGCGTTCTCCATAACGCTGTGGCATGCTCCGTCCGATTGCTCTGGTTTAGGACTGAGTGAACTGAGTGTGCGATCGATGGATCGTTGCTTTTTGTGTTTGTGCGAAGTGAAAAATCTTGTTTGCTAAATTTTTCTCCATACACGATTGGGGAACGTTTTCTCGACTGGATCTACAGCCAAAAGTTGAGATCAGGCTGGGTCATTTTTGTGTGTGTGTCCTCAGATCCATGATCGAGCACTTCTGATATGGAGTGGAGGAAAAATTAAACCGTATTCGAGAAACGAGACACGCACACACACACACACATCATTAAACGCATCCACGACCATAACAGGGACTGACTGCTGGACAGCACGTTGAGGTTTAGTATAATCTGATTATTTTTTATAGAAGATCACACACCGATTCGGTATAGTTCGGAGCGACCACCGAAACCGAACACCGAAACGCTTTCAGAATCTGCGGTCTGGCTTTTTGGCAACCGCGGCTCGTTGGGCGTCGGTAAAGTTGAAAAGTGTCACTTCTTATTAATGGCAACTGAACCCGTTTGGTGATGCTCCGGACTTTTCGGCGGTTTCATTTTAGAAGCTCAGTTTTCTTTCCCTCTTCCTTTCTTTTCAACCGTATCACGCAGATATTAGCAAATCCTTGGTTGGAATTTGCGACTGTGCAGACTTATGCTCCAGTCTTACTCATGGCTAAAGGCTGCCGTGCTAGTTCGGTTCCTCCAGGACGTTCTCGGTTCCCGCGCCACAAATCGGAGAAACACGATCAGTCATCTTTTTTTTTTCCCCCTCTAACCGATTGTCCACAGTTGCCGACGAATTCCGATCAATTGACCAACCGGCCAGAGAGGAACGGTGGGACGACACCGAAGGCAGGCAAGGGCAGCATCAAACCGAAACGAAACAAAAATGACGCATCGGTCGTCGGCGGCACCGGTTGTGGCCGCATGCCGGCGGTGATCGAATCATTCGTCTTCGTCCTTTTATCTTCGATCTCCTCGAGGCAGTGTGTTGCGGGCTGCCGCCGCTTCTCTATTGCTCTCGAGCTGAGCATGGCAGGCCCTATTGAAGACACATTCCTAACCCGGGCTCGAGGGCATGTGGGGGCCTGGGAATGGTGCGGGTAGTTCGGGTTCTGATAACTGTTGAGCGATCATGAGGTACGCCTGCGAATGCAGCACCTTGATCCAATCGTCCTACTGGTTCAGTTTCGTTCGATCACCGCTTTCGGGCTAGGCTCTTTTGGTCTTTTGAATGCTCATTAATCATTTTCAGTTCGAGACGAGTTCATACACAGGCTGGAAGAGGTGGAAGGATACTCTCTGTTCTCATCCTTTCCGACCCCTGTCCTTCCTGGTGGGACAATGGAATTCTTAGCCACCCAAATACCGAAAGCTAGGCAACAACAAAACCTTGCAGAATTAAAGAAGTTACATGACAAAATTTAACGATAAATGGATTCGTGGAACCATGGGTTCTAGGCAAATTGTGTTGAAAGCCACATGAGTATGAGATTAGTTTTTTGTTTGTTTGTTGAGGAATTGGTTTCAGTTAATCTCCCCCGATAAATTACAGTTTATTAATTCCATTTCCACATCCTAAATCATGAAGCCTATCGCCTATCGACTATTTAAGAAACTAACTAATATTTTCTTTTTCGCTCGCGTTATTCGGTCAATTAAATCGCTTCCAAACTTTCTTTAACCCGACCTTACCTGATTCTAGAGACAAAAAAAAAAAAACCATTTGAAGGTCTTAGCTCATCGCAAACACCATCTTTCTCGATTGGTTCATCTTCCCATAGATTTTCTTTGTTTTTCCTCACACCTCCTTCTCTTCTTTTCCCTGCACAGCTGGTCCAAAAATTCACAACCCCTCGGCATATTGTGAATGATAGTGCAGTTTTCGGCCGTACACAAAGCAACAAAGAATGGATCGGCATGGGTCGGAGGGAAAACACCACTCCGGCCGACGATGATCGGCTGCCCCCGGGGGAAATGGCGATCATCTTTAGCCATTCGAAGTCCGAGCGAAGAGCTTGCTCTGCCCTGAGAGTCGGAAGAGTGCACATAAAACTAGCGGCGACCTGCGATGCGCCGATGCCCGCTTAGACGAGAAACCCGCCGATTGTTGAATCTCCAACCGAACCCTATGATTATCAGGAGATTTTATTGTTTCCTTCGCCAAGACTACCGTCACTTGGGCGGACTGTGGACACACAAACACACACGTATACTGAGAGAGGTTGCGTTTGTGTTGAGAAAAATTCTTTACAAAAAAAAAAACGGCAGCGGTAGGAACATGGGCGGTAGCAGTAAACCGCTACTCGAGGGACAACCATGTGACCTGCCTGAGCAGTAGAAGATATGCTGTCTCATTATTTTTAAATTTCCCCCCTTGCCCCTGGCGTTCATTCTTCGGTCGAAGCGAGGGCCTATGCGGACAGGAGATTGAGACGATTGGACAACACCGATGCCCTACCGATGATGAAGCCGGTGGATTGTGGACCGATCATAATTTTCCCTGTGCACCCTCCGGATCAGCCGTTGTTTGCTTCTGGCTATAGAGGGCTACAGGCGACCTCTTGGAAGGACCCATTTAGCGCCGTAAAAGGTACCGTTTCCGCTTTTCCCCGTCGCGATAACGATCGACGGGAGTATCGTTAGAAACTGACACGAAAAGAATGAACCGTCCGAAGGAATGTCCGGAGTCGAACCACCGGACACCGGATGTTGGCCGTTGCTCCAGGATGGACTGGAATGCGAAAAGAATTTATGAACAATCCACTCTGTCTATTTGACTAGCACTAGCTCTTATATATGGCTTTTGATTGTTTGTTTGTTTTCATACAACAAGGAGGAGAAAGCTTTTCCGAGCAAGTTGCGTGATTTGATAGCTTTCCAGCATCAGTAGATTTGTTTCCCCAAATGTTCATACAAATGAATGTTTCATTATGCCAATAATGCATACATTCAAAAGTTGCACGAACATAGGTACATAAATATTACTAGACGAATCCGGAAAGCTAGCGAGGGACTTACACGTTGGTAGGCAGTAAAGGTAAGTGTAAAATAACTGAGCACCGAAGCATAAAAAAGGGGAAATAAACGGACAATGTTAAAGAAATGATTAGTGTGTATCACAACCAGAACACCTCCAAACACAGCATCCCGCGCATCAAGAGCAAGAGAGATGGCGATGGTTATACACATAGACTTTCGAGACTCCCAAAGGAGTTAACAGGCGCAACGATAAAAGGCAGCACGAAGCAGGGGAATCAAGGAAGCCAAAACGTGGAATGTAATCAGACGAGCGCGGGGTTCTGATGTTTGCCTTTTTTTTTTTTATTCGAAACATATTCTTTCCTCGCTGGTTTGTCTTTGTCGTTGGATGCCCAGCATCAGAAGAAGAAGTGATTCATGGCTAACGTTTCTCACACTTCGCTTCCAATTTTCCACCGTTGCTCCATTCCGGTGCTGTTTATCGTGCGTTCCTTCATTTTCCATCGATCGGCGGCCACGCGGCCTCACGCTGACCCTGGCGGAGGCGATCAGCAATTGGAGAGGAACACGGACGGGAAGGGAGAAAAAAAAAACGAGCCAAGATGAGCTTGGAAACGGTTCGGCAGGGAAAACTGACGCGAGGATCAGCTGCATGGGAGTGGTGGATTAAATTCCATTCTTTAGTGCATGTGTGCATGTGTGTGCTCCTTTGCGGCTTTTTGAAAATTCTCACGAAATACGATCATTTATCATCATGTGTGTAAAAACCGAACAGGCAACGATAAGCACCGTGGTTTGCAAAGGCCGTAAAAAGAGTTTCGGAGGGGTTAAAAAGCTACCACTGATTTTCCTGCTAAAACCTTATCTAATGTTTTCCCGGTCTAAGTGAACATTATTTTATAAAAAAGCATAACAATGTTGAGCTATTCTTTAGAAAAGTTGGATGGTTTATAAGGGATCCTTTAAAATAAATTTGACTTGGATTGAAAAATGCACCTGACGTAACTAATGACGTTGGAAATGTTTTTTTTTTTGTCAAGGTTTCAAGGTTATCAACATATTTCGTTCAAAAAAATTCACGATATCAACGCAGATGAGCCCAGATCGGAACCGATAAAAAATAAGTTTTTTGGGCAGACAGGGATGGCGAAGTGACGCAAAAGTTTCACGCAACTCACTGCCAGCAAATGACAGTGCAGAATGTTTGTGCAATGTCAAATGACCACTTTGACCCATCGAACGCTTAGTTTATGTGTGAACATTTATTTTTTTGGTCGTATCGTTCAAATTTACTTGCTGAGAAACGACGAAGAAACCTTTCGTACATGCAAAAATGTGCAAGTCGTTCATCTCGAATGTTCGGAAAAAGGCAAGAACTTTACTTTTTTGTGTGCATCCGATCATTATTATTGAAATGCTTCTTGCGATTTTGCCTCCTAATCCCGTGATCATTGGTGATTCTTCACACCCCCATGACCTTTACCGGTAATTGATTTTCTGGCAACGATCGAGATAAGAAAAGCAAAAAAAATATTTTAACGGCACGAAGCCAAGGGAAACAAAGTTCAAGGTGAATTAGGATAAACCATGCGGGAAATAAAACCTATCATTAGGTGATTGCCAAATGACTGCCCTGATAGTTTTGCCCGCTCACCTCTTCGATTACGTAATGGTGCCAGCTGGGGCGTGCGGGACACGGATACGTTGTAAGTCACAAATCAAACATCGATTAGTGCAACCTCTTATTAAGTGCCACATTATTGGCGATCGTGCTCCCTGGTTGACGTCTCATGATCGTTTTTTTTTTTGTTGTTATGTGTATTACGCCAACGCAAAAATCAATGTCTGGATCGTCCTGCTCCTGCTTCCAACAAAGATGCAATCAAATAATCATATGTCACAGTGCCTACAGGGCAACCGCGGCTTCGTGGTTCGCACGGGAATCCGTGAAATGTTGTAACGCATGCGCTCCGGAAACCAGCAAGCCAGATTCGGAAGGGGGTAGTCTCGCGAACGGCAAAATAATGTGCAAATTGACCATACCGGCCAACAATACCGGTCAGCTTCTTCAGCGCATGCTGGGTAGATATGTGTGTGTCGTTTTTTTCTTCCTGCACACTGAGCCGTAGAGAAGACGAGTTCCGAAACAGGATACGATAAAACAGCGATAAAGAAAGAAGGAGAATTAGCGGCATCGCCAATGTCATAGAGCGTTTGCAGAAAACCCCGACCGAATGGCACGAGGGGAAACGGGGGCAACGCATCGCAAGGGTCATCGGATGGACGGGCGAGCGAAACCAGCCCATAAACCGGTGGGATTCCAGGATTGTGCAAAATATTTCGGATGAACCAGACCAGACACACGGAGGCCCACGAGGAATGTGCTCTGGAAAGAACTGATGCTGCCCCACCGGCCGCCGCCAGTCCTCCTCCGAAGTCCTGCCCCGAGCATCGCCCGTTTCTTTCACTTCCCATTGATAGTTTGCCGAAATTTCAGCAACCAAATGGCTGGAATGGCCGGTGTGGGATATATTGCCCGAAAACGAACTCTGCCCAAAAGCACGGAACTGGGCAAAAAGATACCAGCCTTCTCCATTCGCGGCAGGGCAAGGGACGGGCGGTTGGAAAAAGGCCACACCACAAGCTCGCTGCCGGGGTGGTCAAGCTGGCTGGGAAGAATGTTGGCACAACGGACGCAGAGAAACAGGCGGAAGAAAGAAAAAAGACACACATCGAATCGCCGAAACGAAACCGGCCAAACGCGACGGATGACTTCTTCAGCTGGTTTAAACTTCTGGTTTGAGGCTGGGTGCGAAGAAGGCTTGTCCCTGCCTGTCTGTTGCTGCTGCTCGTGTCCTTCTGCTCGTTTTCCGATGGGGTTCTTCTTTTCCCAAAGCACACGGTTGTCCGGCGCGACGGCATTGCAATTGTTTCGCTCGGATTTGTTTCGTTTCGTTTCGTTCTGTCAACCAACACCATGGAAGTATAAACCGATCCGACGATCTTTTGCAAATAGGCAAAAAGAGATGCACTTACAAATGTGTGATCATATGTGCTTTGTGCCTGGCAGCTTCTACAAATCCTGTAAAATGCAAATATTCGACCTAGCCAATACTATTCGCAAACAAATATATGTTTAGTATAAGCAAACGGAAAGGAACTTGATTCATTCAAACGACCACCATTGTTAAGGCAGCTTCTCGTTTACTTCCAATGTTGAATTTTCTAATTTGAGAGTGTTCAATAACGGTCGAGTTTTCCAGCCAGCCTGTCTACTTATACCACTTGCCTCGCCACAGACCTGTTGGAAACAGAAGTCAAAACAAGTCCACCTGGATGTGGATTTGTGGTGAACGGATTCCTTTCACGAGTGGTAACCTTTTAAACAGTCCAATTTGCGTACATTAACACTTCTGCAAACAACGCAAGACATTACACGACAAGGTAAGGCCTGACAGACGCCTGGCCAGCTGTTGAGACAATAAGCCGGTTTTTATTTGACAATGTTATTAGAATGATATCCATCACTGAGGTCCAGCCGGTCTGCTGCATCAGTTGTTGGTGAGCTGCAGTTTGGTCCTGTCTTTGCTTTAGCATACCATTTTTAAACTCTGACCATGGGATTTTCTTGGGATAAGAATGAACTTTTTGCTGTCAAGAATAGAAGCATTGACAATTTTTAAACGACTGATGAAGTACCTACAACATCCCACTACCCCTAAAATAAGAGGCCTAAGCCGGCGGGGGACACTTCTAGTAACCAAATTTTGGAAATAGCAACAACAAGGTGGATAATGTTGAGGCCAGTAGCCCTCAAACCGGATTAACCGACTGACAGATTTGACAGCAAGGTAGAATATCCTATTATGGTTATCAGTTAATCTCATTTCAAACGATCGCACCCAAAATCGCAGAAAGAGAACAGAAATAAAGAAGTTACTCTGCCGCCTCAACGGAGCGAGTTATTAACAGCATTTTAATGAGGATGAAGGTGTGCAGGTTGAAACTGCCATATTGGAACCAAGTTGATAACCCGCTTGAATTTATGTTAAATGTATATGTTTTTTAACGGCGTAAAATTACGTAAATTTGTTAAATGTCAGCAAAAACTATGTTGCCAACGTGAAAGCCTATCAGGACAAAACTGGAAGAACTATTTGTATTCAAAAGACGAACGTATAGGTAATAGGCTGAGACTCAACCTTAAACCAGAAAGAAGGGCATGAATTTGCTTGGCGCGTAATGAAACGTGTAAGTGAACATTACAACATCGTTAATGGCATATTTCGAATAGATCGCTGCACCGCACCCTTCCCCTCACATTTGCAACAATTTTTCAAGACTTGATCAATGAAAACGCTGGGTTTTTTGGAAGCTTTTCTGCCGGGGCGCCAATTTAGCTGCCGTCACCGAGGGACGTGAAGGAGGACACTCGATAAGCGGTATGGAATGTTTATGGCGATTCTTCGTGCGTGGTAGCATAAATGGAAGATGTTAAGATCTTCGCCTTTTCAACCGGAGGAGTCAAGAAGCGATGGAAGAAAAGCAAAGAAACCCATGGCAACAAAGGAAGATTAAAAAAAATTGGGAAAAGTGAATAAGCGTGAAGATGGCGAGAGACATAACAAACGCGCGGAGAAAAACCATGAACAAACGATCAACGTGAGAAGACAGTCGTAAAGAAGGCGGAAGAAACAAAAGCACAGTTTTGCCAAAAGGGAAATAACTCAAAAAAGAAGGCTTGTTGAAAATTAACAAGCGTACGGGTGTGAGAGCCAATGGAAGACAGCGGGTGGGGATTGCGCAAACCAGCCGAAAAGCCAGAACCAAATTTCGAAAAATGCCTACACTAGGAGACAACTCAGCACATACAGTGGAAAGGAAAAGAATATGATCCATGGAAAAAAATATAGAAGTAGGTGTGGGGGTGTGGGGAATTAGCGGACTTAATATTGCAAAATATTGCGCTATCGTCTGCCAATATCCTTCGAACGGGGAAGATACCTGATGTGTCCTGTACACGTTGTTACAACGTTGACACCATAGAGCATAGATTCGTCCCATCCATTTGCGTGATTGCCGCCTGGAGCAGTTCATTAGGCTTCAGCAAGCTTCAGGGTGTCTACTTTTGTTTGAATGTCTTTGCTTGTCGGAGCTTTGCGAAATCAGCGCCACGAAACGAAAAAAATTGCCTGCGTTTTTTTTCCAACTTCATCATTAAAATCGTTGGCAACAACGATGCTGCGATCGATGTACAAGAACTTAAATGTGCCTTGTTTTTTTTTTTAATAGACCTTAAGAATACATTTATAATATATGCTCACTATTTATAATATAAATAGTATTGTTTTATTTAAAATATAGGACATGGAGAAAATAATGACAGGGTTGACACGTTGGCTGCCATGGCTATCATTTTCGATAGCCACCTTACATAATTTTTTAAGTGTTAAGAGGTGTTTAGGTTCCTTTTTTTTCAGCAAAAATGTGTTAAGCAAAACCATCCTCCATACCGAGGTACCAAGGGAGATGTCAAATTGGACAAGCGATCCTTTCCTTACGTTCAACAATAGTTTCGATTTATATTTCTCTCCAACGTTACTTCTCTCGTTCCCTGAATCTCGGGTGGGCCTTTGCACACATACGGACGTTGGACGCCATGAAAACAGGACAGCTTGAAGTCACAAACTGCAGCACAGTAGTGCCGTTCAGCAGATCTGCGTTTTCGGAAACGAGAAATCTCGCAGCACGGGACGAGGGGCAAGAGTAGGAAAGCGCGCCTACCGAAGAACAAAACTGCAATCAGGAGAAGAATGTATTTCTGATTCCTAAAAAATCCAGTTAAACCTGTTTTATGTGTGTTTTATTACTTCAACCAATAACACTTAACGAGAAATTGAAGCTCTCTGCCACGGTTTCGACGGGCCGCTGCTCTCTGGAATCTCGCGTTCCGCGTTCCGTTGGTCCGCTGCTCACGCTTCTGTACACACATACACAAAAAACACAGACACACGCACAAGTGTACGTTTGTATGTGCATGACGCAATGAGCTTTAAATAAGCCGATTGGACGGCGATCCTCAGAACGGAAGAAAGAAATCTCGCGTAAAAGACGCAGGGCGGCATGCAGCAAACGATCGCGCGAGACCTAGGGATGACTAAGAATGTGAATGTGAGTTGTTCTTCCCCTGGAATATTGGAACGACTGGCTTGAGGGGTTCAGCCGATCGCCGTCACTGGTGTGTTATTCTGATCTTCGTGAAGGAAAAAGCTTCTTCGGGCAAGTTGCATTCGAAAACTCTTTCCATACCCTTTTAGAGGAAGCAAACAGAGACAAAATGACGCGCAACGAAAGTGAATGAATGGAGCAGAAAAGAAACCGAATGGAAAGAACAAAAAGGAGAGCGCAAAAGGGACACAAAAGCAGAATAAGAGGGTGGAACTGTGTAAGCTAGAACCTTTAAAAGGGAAATGATAACGAGTCGCATATGCACTTTTCAAGAAAAGTGCAGTACAATACAAATCTACAGTACAAGCGCAAGCTCTCAATATGTAAAAATATGTATAATTGCATTGGGCCTATAATTTGAACCTTTTAAAAACCCAAGCTATTTTGAGAGATTTTTGTTTTGTTGACCTGCGAAAAAACGGTCAAAGTTCATTACAAATTACAATGAAACAACACACTTTACTGTTTCAATAGAACAGAAAAGTTCGAACAAATTTTCTTAACTGTTTGTTACTGCCATGATTCATACATCCGAGCGTTATCATCAACTAACCTTGTCACTTTTGGTGCACTCAAAGTCGCAGGGAAATAACAAACACGTTCTCGGGAAACCTTTACGCCTTTCCACACTTCTCGCGGATTGGAATGTGTCTCCCTTCTTCCTGCCTTGTTTAAGCCTCCGCTTTACCCCACGATAAACTTCCGCGATGAGCAGCACAAACTATCTGGCCTCGACTGCATAGAACCATCTCATGACACTGGTTCCCACTCTTGGGGCACTCCACCAAGAGGCAACCACACGAGAAAGACAGAAAAGAAAAACAGCCATAAGAATGCCTTTTTATGTAAATGGAACGTTGCGAACGTCTTCGCGGAGCGCGCCCGAAGAAGCTGCATACGTGCTCGTCCAATGAAAGCATCGTGCACATTCACACTTACAGTGGTACGAACAACTTGTCCTGTCTTCACGCTGCTTGCGGCCAAAGCATACGGACAAAGTACGACCGCCGTCGAGGCCCCTCCCTATCCTAAGGCCGCTTCACCGCGGGGCTCCACCCTTGATCGGTTGGCAAAAGTCGCATGCTTTGGCACAAGAACGCTTGCTCCAGAGGTGCACTTGAGCGAACGAAGATAATTCATTACATCTCCAGCATCTGTGAACCCGCCGCGCGAGTATCGCGAGGGTTCAGGAGCATCGAGACATGCCGGGAACCATTTTCAAGGTCTGTCTCGCGCCACCCACCTTAAAGCCATTCGGCGCTCGTTTGCGTCCAACTTAGATGGACGGCAGTTTAGATAAGCGCTTCTGAGTCTGACCTCATCGTTCGATGTGGACACAATGTCCTCTCGACGATACTCTCAAAAAAACATAACGATGCTCGATAGCGTAGTGGACAAAAGAAGGAAGGAAAACAAAGCTAAAAACTTCTTTTCCCAGACCCGATCGCTTCATCAGTCAACGGTCCACAGGCATCTTTTGACCGAAAAAAAAAAGCGCGGATAACGACCACAATTAGGAACGATTAGCATGAGTAGTGACAGCGGGTCAGCGTTGAATGCCGATTACTCATCGGGTGCAGACATGACGGCTAAGGATGACTCAGGCATCACACGGATTAGTTCGCTCATCGAAGATGGGATCGCCGAACCACATATCGAATGTGTGGCACGTCTTCTATGGGCCGTTGATTGTGATTTGAGTAGCATGGCATTAGATTGCCAAATATTTATGGCAATTTCGTGTTCCGCCTAACTGAGCATACGCCGGGGTGAAAAATGTGATGCATGACGGGGTTTTTAATCACATTTTTCAAGTTTTTATGGGAATTCCATATTAGAGCTCCGTAGGTCCTAAAAGTTGAAAACAATGTTAGCGTCATGCTTCATAAATAAACAATTCTACAACTACAGGACCATCTTAAAGGTTATGATTAAATTTATTTCAAGTGCTCTCGCTATGCTGTACATCGTGTGGCACAGCATAAGCGGTGGTTGTGGAAGCTTGTACAGGCTTTTCCTAGCCACAAGACCCAAACAGACAGCCAACAAAGTTAGCAAGCTCGTCAAGGCGTAGAAACAAATTCCCATAGCACACTAGAGGCTGTTAACTCCAAGAGAGAGGCATCTCTTCGCTGTGCTTCTTCGCTAGTTCAGTCGATTCTATACGTTTCCGCGTTCGAGGACAGATTACAGGTCCCGGCATTCCAGCTACCATCTCTCGAGAAAGATAAAGTACTCGTTTTAACTGAATTAAACATATGTTATGCGCGTGTTCCCCACGACACAGACCCTCCACCTGATCCTGCTCCACAACAGCTGCTCATCTGGCATCCCTGCACTCTTGTAATTATAATCGAGAACGAGACGATTCATGCGTCATGCCGGTGAGCAAGTTTCGTGTTGCTACAGTATGTTTAGCCTTGCAGCTAATGCTAGAAGCTGCTGCAAGGTCGTATGAAATGGCCTTTTAATACCTCATGATTTCCTCATGAATAACGGGTGTCGTCGGAACACCGGCTATAGCAATTCGAGGGTCATCAGCCAACAGGCACTTCATACCCAGAGTTGTATGACGAACTACTTCAGAATGCAATGCCAAGAACTGGTCTCTTCTTTCCCAGTACAGGAAAGTAGTTTAAAGACATGCGCCCATCTTTTGCCTAGCCTTGCCAAATCATCTTTTAGGCCCAATTTAGGAAATATGACCTTAACAGCAAATGCTTTGATGTTCTTAATAATATTTGCTTAACAAACAAATCTACCGTGAAATATAATTCATAGCAACAGGAAACCAGAGATTTATTTTTTAACTTCCGTTAGGATAATAACCCGCTTTCCAACTTGATTGACTCCCTTCATAAAAAAATTTCAATGCGCGTGAGTTTTGTGCCGTCCTCTTTTTCTGCCATGTCAACTCCGGGTTTCAATTTGCCATTCGCTTTCCCATCACAAAACACTATTTCATTGTCAGCTATTTTGCAGCAAGTGGCCATATTTTTACCTTACTTATTTTCTTTCAACCACTATGAGATGGTACTCTATTACTTTTGCTGACTCTATGGAGTTTTGGTTTATTTAGCTAGCTTTAAATTTATTTAACGCTGAAATTAAATTTATTGGAAATTGTGTCAGAACATTCCCAATAAATTTCCGGCTGTTCCTGCTCAAGTAATCAACTGCATTTAAGTATGTAAGAGAGTTCTTTGAAAGACACAACTTATCAAAAATATGTGTCAATACTTTGTCAATACAATATTTTTGAAATAGTCAATACTTTGAAAATTATTCTGCCATTAAATGTTTGTTATTGATCGTGTCCAAATAATGTCTATAGAACCAAAATACCAGAATTGTTTACAAAGCATATCCACAGGAAGTTAAAATTATCGTAAAAAACTAAACCTCCTTCAAAGTACACCTCTTTTTAAGTGTGTTTTTGCGACTCTGAGCCTGATGAATCGTCAATCGTCTCTTGTGCCTTGAACGAATATTTTGCCAAATCGATGTGGTCCAAAAATTGATTACGATGGTAAAACCGGCTCACAATGCGTGTCTAAATACTGCTGATTAATTTAACGGCTGTTTTGGTGGCATGTTTCCCAGTGGCGTATTTTCTGGTTGGTACAGTTTTATTCCCTATGAAAATTGTTCATTAAGGGTGCGCCCCTTCTCTCAAAACCCTATAATGGACCCATTCAGAAACCCACGAAACAATTTAAACCTTTCGAAAATAAAAATAAAAATCACTAGTGTGTGGTTCTGTCCACGAATGCAAATGACAAATTTCGCTGACCACTATTTCAGCTGATGCAGCACACGGACAAAATGGTGCAAAACTGTGTGAAATATCACAGTAAACAGGTTCGTCCTCCCTCCATGGTTTCCCAATAATTTAAAGCATTGTCAGCAACTCAGGGTTCATCGGCTGTCGTTCACGGTGGTGCGACATTTTTCTTCACATTCAGCATTAAAATTATTCTATGTGCTGCTTAATGAGGGAAAGTGTGACCTCCCTCTTCCACCTACCTGTTTCTCAAGTTGTGGTCCAATCTCCATCGCATGCATGATGGCGTTCGATAGCTTTGCGTCGAGTGATTTGATCTCTGCTTCGATGCCATCCACCGTCGACCGGACGCTACTGATCAATGACACAATCGCCTCTGTGAACGTCGACCAGCCCTTGTTGAGAGCGCCGACGTACTCGATTAGGCAACCTCTGTGGATGAAAGATGGCAATGCGGATTAATTCTCCGCTGGTAGGCTGTGGTGCTTTTGGCAATTGCCGCTGCGCCTTACCTCATCACATTCTGGCACAGACCCGCGCACGGTTTCGCGTGCAAATGGTTGTACCGCTTACAGCTACCACAGTAGTTCATGCGTAGCAGGGCCTTTCGACAGCTCGGCGCGGACACGCCGACCTCTTCGAGCTTCAACAGCACCTCGGCTCCTTCGCGAATCGCTCGCAGAAGCACGCTGGCCGCACTCACCGTGGACACCAGCGATCCGGAAAGCTGTTGTGGAACCATTCCGAATGGTTTCAGATCCGTGTACGTGTGCACCAGACAGTTCTTGTAGTCACTGAGGAAGTCGCGGTTGCCGACATCGGCCGGGTTGCCGGTGCGCTCATCCCGCTCCGTGCCGTGTAGGATGTCCGAGTGGATCGCGTGGTGGTATGCCACCGGAAAGAGATTGCGGAAGAATTTGCTCGTGACGAGCGCCAGATCGTCGCCGGCCAGTGGCACCCGGTCCGTGGCGACGAGGCTGAGCCGGATCGTCTCGTACAGCTCGCGAATCGGCTCGCGGGACAGCGGCGACATCTTGCTGTAGACGGTCGAGAACAAGATAAGCGTTTTGTTCTCGGACTGTCGCGTTAGCTGGAGCAGGTAATCTGAGGACGCAGCCGGAATGGAACGAGAAGAAACAAAGCAGAAGAAAATGGATTAATAATGGTCAAGGGGACGCTGATTCCGGGACAAACGGGGTGTTACGCCAAAACATGGGAGGCGCATTTCACGGATTTCACGATGGTTGCACATGGTACACCATGATGCATAGAAGCATTGGTTTTCGTTCCACCTGGCAACCCACAGGGAGATCAATTATTGCACGTTATTCAAAGCATCCGCTTTAGTATAAAGATGTGAGGGCACTTCACTTTATTGGAACAAACGAAGTCATGCTCTTTTGTGTAATGCAATGTGCTGTGGCATTTACGAGCTTGATTGCAATTGATTATGAGCTGGTTGGAAATAAAACTGCTTGACTTTAATGATTCATCACTTGGAGCATATCTTCAAATTGCTGCAATACAACATAATTAGCGATGCAATGAAATTTGTTGCACGCAAGTCTTTTATTTTTTATTAACATGGTCAATTTCACGAAACCATTTATGTCTGTTATGGATACAAATCTTTATGACATAAAAACACCCATCAAACCTATTTTCTTTGTGCATGTTGTGGATGAAAAAGTGAATTTATATTTTGCATCACAAATGATTAACGGAAATGTTCTAAATATTGCATATCCCTGACCCCCGAAGGAAGAAGTTTGGTTTATGGTGTATGGAAATGAAATGTTTTTATATCTTATACACAGGTTTTGCAATTTCTTCCAAAACAAGCTACATATTGTTTTTAATTGAGGTAATGTGCTTAAGAATGCATGGTAATAATTTGATACTCGTGGCATCAAAAAAAATAAAAATCGGAAAAGAGGAAGCGTCCTCCACAAACAAGAGCTTCCAAGTCACAACGTAGAATGTCATGCAATAGAAATGCACCGATGTTTATTAATGCAATCCACGTCAAAAAAAAATTTTACGCCGGAACTTTATCACAACTGGCCAGTCGCATATCCTCTGTTCAGGCTATACACTGTGCATATCCTTCCGTTCCACGGGTCAACATGAAAACAGGTTACCATACTGCTCGATTGTAAAGCTGCGATGCACGCTTGCTTGTTTTACCCTGCTAACTTTCACGTCATCCTCGCGGGACTGAATTCCGTATTCTATACACGAAGAGTAATTCCAAAGGAATTTGCTGAACGAAGGACGGGGAAAAATACGACAGTTCATTCCGTTTTGCAAAATCGCTTCCGGTGTGCCCTCTGGCACCGTGGTTTTCAATCTTCGCAATTTCCGCTTGGCAAATGTCACCGAGTTAGCAAACAAACTAAGCATAGAGTGCTGCTATCATGCGAATAATTTTCACTTGGTTTGATGATTGGTCTTGATTCACTTGGTTTGGTGAAATTGATTCACGGTTCTATAAGCCAACATTTCAAATATTGCATACACCATTACTCGCTCTACAGTATAGCATGTTTGCGAATATAAATTTAGATTATATGCTTGAAAAGCATTATTTTCTTGCTTATTTAAATTCCAAAAGTGTATAATCGATTTGTTTTTCCTGACGAAATAAATGAATTCAATTGAAGCCAAGAAGGACGTTCGAATATAAAAACAGTTTTCTCAAATGTGAATTCTGTAAGGAAACTGCAAAGTCAAATGTTAAATCGTCATCAAAGCAAAACTTGCTATCAGCATGTTCCGAAACTTTTACTACCGTTTTCAATTACGGTATAATAACGGGTTTATATTGTGATATGTTTTGCAGCGTTCAACAAAGCGTGACATGGCTTCCAAAAAATTGATTCTACTCGCGATATAAAAAAATGCTCCTCGCTTCTCCAGATTGCGACCGTTCAATAACTTGACGGAACAGATTTATGGTCACACCGTGCGCCTGATGGTTGTTTGTACCGATTTGTTGTTGAGCTTTTGCTTCTTTCTTGTTTGTTCGTCGTAGATAAAAAATGAAATTCAAAAAAAAGGTTCGATTTTGCCCCAAGGAATGACGACGTCATAAAACTGAAGCCATGTATCCGGGCGGCATCCAGGGTCGACGGATTATGCATGACACGATGGAAAGGAAGGGATGACGCTGAAGTGCAAAAATGATAAAATTATAAATCACAGCACACAGCGACGCACATGTATGGTCTTTTATGCAGACCGGTAAAAAACTGAGCTTTAACCCTTTTTGTTTTCCGGGTTCCGTTTGCTACAATTTAATTTTCAAGCTTCTTTTGACAAAAAACTCAATAATCCATTTTTCCATCATGAAAAAGCGGTGCCAAATAAGGGTATCAAATTAAAACACCACAGATGAAGCTGCACGAAAGGAGTAGGAATGTATTCAAAATAAGCCTCGGATCCCCATTTTATTGCTTGTTTAAAGATGCCTTTAAAAGCAAATCTCATGTGGTTTCAGACCATTATAGAGTTGGAGGTGTGATTAATTATTAGCTATTAATAAGATTATTCAGATTAATTCCTGCCAAACACGATCGCATGCTCTCGACAGCTTGGTGGTCAACAACATTATTTAAAGTTACGTTCAAAACTCAATAGAAAAACTGAATGTCTTGAAAATCTAACACGTTACCGCTTCAGATTAATAAATAGTTGGTAATGTTTTTCATTGTAAATCCAATGTGCAAACTCGATAAGTATTAGCCATCTGCAACATTCAGAGAAAATAAGACGATCGATTTAAAGCATATACCTTATGCAGCGTACATGATTTAGTGAAGCCCTAGTTTATAATAATTTATGATCGCATACAATGTGCAATTGCCTCATTGAAGTTGCATATTTTGCTTCATAATTAATTATTGCTTTGATAAGATACTCTTAGCGTCTTCTTCAGCTTTATGGTCATGTGCATAAAATGGTACCATATATATGATCATCCTCGAACGAATGTGTTTAGATCGTAGGCAGACTAAAGGGCATACATATTCAATTTGACCGAGCGAAGTTGCTGTACTTCCGAACGTGTCTACCGATAATCCCCATTACTTTATGACCACCAGCAATACCTGCAGCAGCACTACTCGCGTGCATCAAGGCAAACCCTAAATGAATAATCTAAAATATGCAGTTCTCGTCTGTTGTTTGCTACACCCTTGTCGCGAGTGTAAAACGAAAACTCGGTCCTGGCCTTTCCAAGGCTAGGGAAAACGCTAGCAAACAAGAGCAGTAGTGCTACGTTGAGAGAAAAAACCGAAAATCTCACTTTGTTATCCTATTTCCTGGAATACGAGGCGCCAGCATGTTGTGAATAAAAATCCGTTACTGAAATAAAGCATTTTTTGCAGTTTCCATGGACATGCACGTATAGACATCACCGTGGCACTGAAGATTGCTGTGAAATATAGGTGGAATATTTTGAAATAAATTGAGTTCGCAGAAGCTTTTAGACACGGCACACAACTAGCGGCGCGTGACTTTATGATCGGAGTTTAGAATTAGTGTTCCAGCAACTTGTCCATACTATAGGGTATCATCAGAAAAAAAATCCTGAAAGTGTGATGGAAAAAATAAAAAAATAATACGAAACACGTCATCGAAACTAACATGAAAATGGTCCAAAAGCTGTAATTTTTTTGAAAATGGTATTTTGTAACAATATTTATCGGAGGATTTAAAATAAAAATCTATTTTCGATAAATCAAATCTTAGATAGCCGATTTCCATGCATTGGTACGTTTTGGTAAGGGGTAGATAAATGAATTTCACACTTTGCCTAGAGTTAAAGCAAACCACAACACAATCTCACCGAAGCAGGTTAGCTTCGATTGAACACTGTGCAAATAATTGCAAACCATTCGTAATTCCTAATTAAACGATCGAATACGAACCATTTTGCAGCCGGGCGCATGCTCTACCGGCAAATCACGGCACTTCAAATGCAAACAAGCGTTATAATTATGCTATTGAAAGCAACTCCCTCTTCCCTTCTTGACACGCATAATTATCGCTTTAATTGAGGTGTAATTGTTTGCTGTTAATCATCAATGAGATTGGATAATCCTTTATTTGCCCATCGCTTCTGAAGGAAGCATCCGAAGGAAGGTTAGGCGATGCAGTCTGTTTAGCGTAAGGTCATTAAAATCCATCAATCGTATCCAGTGGGTAACGGTCGGTTACATAGCTTGCGATTTATGTTGTTTACCTTGTTCCCATGACGTATGACATCGAGCAGCGTGTGAGTGTCTGAAATTTAAGCCTCAAACGGTGACGATATGTATGCCCCCAAGCATAAACTTGATCCGTTTACATTCGCTAGGTCTTCTCCGTTGAGAGTCGCCTTGTAGGAGTGCTGAACTATTTTCAACAATGCAACGGAGAAGCCTCACGACCGTTTAGAGAGCTTCAGCTCATTTCAATCACATGGCACAGAACGACGTGCGTGGACGATGGTGCCACGGAGCAGCGATTTCAATGCAATATATGGTAATCTGCATAAAGTACGGCGCTCTTGACGTGTGCAGACTAACCTCCGCTCACTTGATATGTATGAATGCACACGCATGGCACAGCTTGCCGACGTTTCCAGTGTGACGACCCTTGCTAGAGCCGTTGTACATATGGCTCTGTTTCGACACCATCGGCAGGCATCGGGCTAAGCGGTGGTAAATAAATTACCGCTGAATTCAGCACAGAAAACCTGCAGCCTGCAATAATTGATCACATTAATCAATGTCCCACGATGGAACCGGGAGTGAAAGGTGCACCTCGTGGCCCCCGACGAGGAGCGTGGGCGGTGGATATATCAAGCTAAAAGTCCAGCAAACTCGGCTGAGAGCTGGACAGTAGACCGAAAACCGTTCCATACGGCCTAAGGTGTGCTGGAGAGTGGCGTCTCTGTTGTTCAGTGCCTAAGAGACCCCTCCCGGAGTACCTTCGTACTCCACGACCATCCGGGGTGGCTCCGGGGAATCTAAAACCTTCAGATCAACACCATTGACACCTGAACACTCGTCCCCACAGCTAGTCAGCCGTCTCAACGGAATATTGTTTGATCGATCGGACCTCCTAACCAAACGAGGGATTAGCGAGCAAAACGAGATGCGAGTTTTTATGCGTGCTATTTTGTCGAACCTAATAAATTAGGTACTTATCCGTCTACTGGCTCTCGTTTACCGGAGTTCGGAATGACAGCGTATCATAGGCCGCGTTCGTTTAAGGGTCGGGTAGCCATAAGGAAAATGACGTAGCAAGATTGATACCTTATTTTATACCAGCACCGTTTCTTTGTTAAGCTTTTTTTCTGCGATTAGAAGTATGGTAAGAGCATTTAGCGAAGGACAATCATTCTGTTCCATCTAGATTTTCAAGTTTCAGTCAAAATTATATGAACATGAAAGTAGCATACATAAAACACCTACCTTTGTACATATTGGCAGCCTGCTCCCAGTGTGACCGTTGACTGCGGATGTGGTGTTTGACTAATCGTTCGAAATTTTTCGTCGCCTTGTCCTGGAGCTGCCGTTCGGTTTCTTCGTCGCAGCAGACACCCCCGCAGACCAACCCTCGTTGACCTCCTGGAAAGGAAAGAAAATTAAAACATGATTAGCAAAAGAATCAAATTAAACCACAGTGATTGCATCGAACAAAGCTGTGCTCCACGAACACATTCAGTGAACTCGTCGGATATGCATCCCATTAATCAACTCAACAGAAGGCCGGCTTTGTACCGCTGTCGGGTGTTTGCCTGTCTGTTCGTCATCCGTTGGAAGTGTGAGTAATGGAAAAAAAATAATCGAATTTGGCGGAGTTTCCCATAATGCGAGCTCTTTACGTGGGTTTCACAGCATCTCTAATAAAAACAGCTCTCGCTGCTGGTTGTCTGGTGAAAGAGCGTGCAGGTACCCATATTCAAACATTTTCCTTACGTTGGTATTCGAGCTGTATGGTGTGCGTTTGTAAGGACGATGATAACGTGAAGGAAGGAAGTAAAAAATCATTCCATTCGCTTAGCTTATACCAACTGCCTGGTATCTCATTAGCGTGAAACACTTTCGTTCGGATTTATTTTCAGAACTTTCCGGCGCTATAAACCCACTCGCTGTGGAATGGGATGTTTTTATGTCGGTATGTACGTTCCGCGGTTGCATACATATAAGGTTACGTAGGAGATGAGGAACAGCAAACCCCGAAAGACGGAACGGAGCTCCACAACCAATTCAACACCATCAACTCTAGCAGGGCAGTCGCTCCATGCCACTCCAGAAATGGAAGAAACAGTAAGTAGAAGTGAAAGCAAACAGACCGTAAGAGAGCTTCCAAAAGCGCGCAAGTAACGAAGATGCAAGCATACTGATGATATCAACACATCATGAGTGAAATGCCTGCAGAAAGATGGGCAAAAGTGCGCGCCATAGTTCCAGCCGTACTTGCCTTTCCGTCACAGTAAGAACGCCTGTCCCGCGTGCCACTCAGGAGGGCGCAAAAATAGAACAGAAGTACTGCTGTAGTGAGCCTGACGTACGCGCGAGAAGCAGTGCCTTTCAGTATCCGCAATGTGATGAACCAGCCGATTTGCGCATGTCCTACTTCAAAATAGTCACATTGATGTAGTAGCCCGTCCTTTACTGAGGTATCATCTTTAGTTATTTCTAAACGAGATGCATCCATCCAACAATCCGAAGCAATGTAAAATCAACAGCCTCTAATTAGTAGAAGAATAAAATTTCACTTTAAAAAAATGCACGCATCTCAAAGACCTCCCCTTTAACGGTCTGTGTACTCTGCAAAAGCACCTTTTTCTTTGCGTTTTTTGTTGCACGTTGTCTCATTGTCATGCAAGAACTCAGAAACAATGGAGCGTGAATAGTTTCACGATGTAATTGGTGCTGGAATCCGCGAGTAAATCGTCCTCCACAAGGCTGCAAATCCCTGGATATATTTTTCCAACACAACCTTTTGCTTTGCTGGGTGTCGTGGTTTTCATTGCAAACATTTATGCGTGCTGGAAGTGTCGTTGGCGCATAACATATCAACCAGCAGCTGGCAAGGCAGATCTGTCGTGGATTCGAAAGAAAGTAGATAGCTGTTATCGTCAGCTGTATTCACGGCAAAAACGCTGCAAGGTGCTAATTGTACTTGAAAAAGTATAAAAGCAAAAGAAAGCAATAGCTGTTTGCAGTAACTAACAAGAGTAAAACCAGTCCAGTCCAGTTTACTCATGGTCAAAAACACCAATTGAAAGCCACCAGATTTGAACGCATTTGTTACTGTTATTTTAAGATCTCTAGTTATTCCCATTCAGCAAAACGGAAAACTTTCATTAAACGGCAGAAAGTTATTCGGCAGCGTTCAACGAACGCGCGGGGTCCATGTCCATGTTTCCAAATCAAAGAGAAATGAAATCATTCATTTTCCTCTCTGATTTGAATTCGTTTGGTATCGTTTGCTTTTAGTGTTGCGCTTCACTTGATGCCGACGGTTCGGCCATGTGACGTCCAGAGCGCGCTGGCCCTGATGCCCAATTCGCCAGCAATGTTGTAATCGAGAAACGGAACACGTGCACCATCTGTTTCCGTTTAGGATCAGTAATCCAGTCCCAACCCAAGCGTCAAAAGCCCACGAAAACGAAACCCTCGTCGCTCGACACTCGACACCCGATGGTGGGTGGTTTCATTTCTTCTTCCTTATCTTCCTTCGTTCGAACCCATTTTGTAAAGCCATGGAGTAGTGCATTCACTTTGCGTTGGAGTCAAGAGAGCTGCCGTCGTCTCTCATCTGCTCCTCCTCGGAAGGGATGCTGAAGTTTTACCCATTCCGTTCATTTTGGACGAGCTCCATTCGGCTGGATGTTATGGGGTCTTGCCTAAGGGGAGGGCAGACAACATGAACGGACAACGTACACAGAGGACTGAAAGGAAATGGAATTGTCATTTTATTTCACATTGCTCCAATTTCCTGCTCCAGTACCGGTTTCCTTTCTCGCAGTTTTTCGTCGGTGGAACGCTTGCACCGCATACGAGTCAGTGTTTTTCAAACCTATACACATTCACATCAGCGCTGCTAAAATTTTCTGACAAATTAACTCAATTCTGCTAAATGTTGGTAGGTATTATTAAATGGCACCAGATACCAAAATTAGAACAATTGTCACTAAAAACGTAACGATATAAAATTGAAGAGCAGTGCATTAGATGAGACAATTTTCCGGTAAGACACAATGCCGTATTAACACGTTAGCAACGCATAGGCGAAAAGGAGATGAAAAAGACGTCATCATTATGGAGTAGACATGAGCTTGGCGAAAATGGTTTACATATTCATTGTGAAACATTTTACTTTAATATACCCTGCACCCAACGGGGGCTGCGTGGACAGATGGGCATACAAAAAACCTCAAAAATTCCCGACAGCGGCATGTCTTCTGCATGAAATGCAAAAGTTCCCTATCGGACGTCGCTTGGGAGAAGTTTCAAGGGTTAGACTGAAATTCAATTTGAAAAGTGATTGATGGCGCTTCGCATGGTTCCCTGGCAAATCGTGTCGACCTCAACGGAGTCCTCTCGTATAACAAGAGATCGATGATGGATCGATCACTTGTCTGCGAGCAGTTTTCAATTAGCCCCAGAGTCAACTATCTATCAAAATTTCTCTCCCGTCGATACCAATGGACGCCAACTCTCACCAACCACCAGGCGTCTCCATTACGATGCATAAATGTTGAAAAATGTTTTATAAAATGTATAACAAGTCTTTCATCAAAGACTACTTAAAAGACTCACTTGAAGTAGTTGCAAATATCTGTAACTCAAACGGAAACGATTTTAGGATGACAATAACAGTCCAAATGGCCCCACAATTCGGTATATTTGGGAGGAAACAGGCTTAGGATCGATTTAAATATCTTAAAGCGAATTTAATCTGTTTGCTCCGTTAGAGCCACATCATGACGATACTGACGATGATTGCGTACCTTTAGATAAATCAACACTATTTATTAGAGATCTTTTCACCTCCGGAACGGAAGTTCGTTGATTGGAATCACATGAGTATCAAACACTACAATGGTTGCCAAACGGTTCACCATTAGAATAGTGAGAAGAAAAAAAAGTGATATTGAATACAGCAACCACTTCCAATCGTATCATTCCTTCAGATTCATGAACATTTTCTCACGGAAAAACAACGGCAACTGCAGTTCGGACCGAAAATAGGTCACTAGAATATAATGCAACAATCAAGCACACTAGCTCATACGGAAAAATGAATCTACCGGAACCGTAATAAATTTGGTTTATCGCCGTCTTTTTGCGCATTGGCCATGACCAACGAGACAATTTAGTAGCGGATCGGCTCGAGTTATCCTTGAACATGTTCATGTTTTCCATGGACGAAGAGACACCGTGGCGATCGTACTCCTGGCACATGTTATAATATAATGGTGCTTGTAGCCAAAGACAAAATCAGCTGAAGGCTCTGTTTCAGACAAGAGTTATACATGTTTTCAGATTGGAAAAAAGAACTTCAAAATATTGGAAGCATACGGAAGTCAGGTACGGAAAAAAATGGATAAATCGACACCGGCCAAAGGTCGATCAATTTTTTTCAGATGCTCGTCCTCTTTTCCATTCTCATAGCCAAATGGGTTTTGGTGTTTGTGAAAGAAAGATTGATAGTCTTTCATCTCGTACCGACAATCGATCGATAGGCTTTTATTCCGGATTTCAGCTCCAGAGTAGAGAGAATAAACGCCTATCGAAGAAGCTGTCTAATCCTGAACCAACCACACAATCCCGTTTTTCTACTCATTCTTCTTTTCTTGCTATTTCTCCTTTACAACTCAATCCATTACGATTGCGGGTGAAAAAGTTTGTTGTAAGTGAAATGGGACCGGTTCAAAATGCCTTTCCAAAATCCCTCTTTAAGGCTAGCTTTTTTCGAACTTCCAGGCCATTGAGTCTTTATAGATAGCAGGGATTACTGTCCTGTGTCAGGCTAAACAAGATGGGTCGAGCATTACGCTTTTACGGCCTAATGGAGCTCAAACTTTATGAAATTCCAAAATTGAACTAAATCGCGTTGGATGTCAAGGTTTTTTGGTCCTTCAAGTATGCACAGAGCTGAGCCGTATAATCCTTCACTCGTGAATATGAGTTTTTCTTTACTATTCGTTTTACAAGACACGTGAAAATTCTTCCCAAAAAATGCGAAACATTTGCCGACTTGTGTAGCAATTTCATATTTAAGAAGGCTTTTTGTGGCAAAATAGTACTTTAAACCTTTGTATTATCTTTTACTCTACAAAACGAAAAAACTTTGAGTCCAACCAGCCTGCGGATCATATTTCAGCTTTGCTAGTCACAAATGAAAAAGAAAAATACGGAAGCAACATTGTACACTGATGCTGCTTCTGAGCGGAAAACTTTTCCTATCCCATCGCAGCAAATGTTACCCTGCAGCACGTGGGCGGAAGTGAAGCAGAAAAGTTCAAATGATTAATAAGCCGGCGGGCGATCTTGGTTGCGGTCGGTCAAGTGCGGACAGACTTTGACGAACAAAATGTTGTTCGGAAGCAATTTCGAAATTGCAGTGAAGTATTCTCAACCTCAGAAGATCTTGTGCTATCATTTCGAAGCAGAGGAAAATGAAGCTATCAGTTTTTTACCAAGCTTTTGCTGGAGTATCTTGCGAGTGGCAAATCCTAGGCCCCCATAACATTTTCCCATCTACATCCAAAACTCAAAGCATCAATAAGCAAATAAATCGAATGATGGCTAACAACGGTGATTTGAGGGTAGCGATACGTTCTTCGACAGATTGCTTTGTGCTTTGAGTTCAAAACTTGGCAGCTTTTTGTCCTTGCTTTCAACGCAACTTAACCGCATTGTCAATTGATCGATAAAGAGGTCCGCTTTTCCCCACTACACTGAGCGGTACGACACAATCGGTACTACTCTTCGACTGACGGTAGATTTTCTGGATCCCCAGCAAACGGGGGCTAAAAACTTCATTCCCAATCTTGGATTAAGTAGAAAATGAAACCACGGTTTAGCATGAGTAGGGTGTAGTTCAGCTTGCCATACACGTACAGGCATAGATATCTGATTGCTTGGAGTAATGTGAGATCGTTTTCAGATCTTTGAAGTAGAGAAACAATTTGGAAGTATTCTCTCTTCTTCAATTGATGACAATGGGAGTAACCGTTTGATGGTATTGCAATGATTGAGTAGAACCAGTAACCAATGATTGGTACCTGCATTGATTGGCTTTCTTGTCGTGAAGAATCCCGTTGCCAAAATAAAATTTTCACCTTTTACTTTGTGAAACTATTATTACGCTTATATTTATCTTTCTACTCTAATATAAATATTGATGTCTTTTGTAAATATGAATGTATGAATACATTACTGTAAAGCAATAGTTTCTCTACAGGAAATTAAACTCAGAAAAGCACATAACAGGAAGTAAAAACAAAATCAGATGGAGAAAACTGTACGAATGAGTTTAGTTAAATTTAGCAGTTTCGAGAAAACATACTAGTACAGAATATATAATTTCAAAGGTCTACCGCACAAAACCTCCTAAACGATTTTCTAGAAAGTAGTGAATATTATTGTGTAGAAAGGAATTAAAATGTGTTGAAAGGAACGTTTTAACATTTCCACCCCTCTATTCCGTTCCCGGGTCCTCTTCCAAATCCCTGAACCCGTTCATGTTTATATTAAGTTATGTTTTGTGTAGCACTTGAGGCAAACAATTGAAAATAAAATTAAATAAAGAGGACTAGAGACTTTTCATTACCATTCATGTTGGAACAACGGATAACGTTGCATGCCATACTTGTGGTATTAAGCAAGTAAACCAAGCTTCCGACAAGAAAGTTAACTCATTACTGCTCAACTGCATTACCATTGTTTGTTGTACTAATGGTGCATGGTTGCCTCCAGGTGAACGGATGGTTAGATTTTGTGCAATTAAACCATCTCTAGCTCTTCTTGTCTGAGGAAAGGAAAAAGGTCCTTGTCTCGTAGTTTTTCATTTACTCACTGTTAAATTCTGTTCTTCTCTACTGACACCAACTACATAGCAAACAACCTAAACGATTTGTGGGAGTACCAAGTGCACGAGACGGTACGGTTAATGGAAGCACTCGTTACAGTGTCGGTTTACGATGAATTAATTTCAGTTTCTAGACCAACGCTGATGGAATTGCCATCGCTATCCATTTGAACGTTCGTTGCCAGAATGCATGGAAAAAAGGTTTGAAACTCCTTGGTCAAATAGCTAAAAATTTTGGTTTGCAACTCAGATGGTGATGATGATGCTACTAACGATGGTTGAGGTTGTTATAAGAGGTAGCAATTTATCTGTTTGTTTTATGTTCATGCCTTTCTGCGTAGCACAGTCTGATTTCTACTTAATATGTTACGTGAAGTTGTTGCAGCGACTTTCCAACCATAATAATGATACCCAGCAAATTAGCATGCCTGAGATGCAGTTTAGTCGTTTTACCAGCTGTTACTGTTGCCAGCTTAAAACTTGGTCTATAAGAAGACACTATGCGAAGCTGTTGCAAACGATCCAACTTGTTTCCCTTGGAAGAGAAGCGGTTCAGCAGTAGCTACAGCAGAAACGTGTAACTATGAGCAGTTGCAAACGGAGTTAAAAGTTAAATTAAGTAAAAAGAGCATGGATCACTCATTCCATCCAGACTCACCGGCTCTATTGGCAGAGAGCTTTCGTCACCAGTTTCGTTTTCAGCAAACCGTTTTCTTTTTTAACAGCAATCGTTGACGATAAATTTGTCGTTTAAGTGAGAAGTATGTTGAATGCTCCACTGCATTTAACACACTGCAAAGAGAACGATCTATTCACGCCCTAAGCCCTCAATAAATCTTCGTATTTCCGCAGGTTCTCTTTGTGCTTGCCGCTTTAGCATCTGTCTCTCCAAGACTCAATAGTTAAACAAAAAAGAAGTTACAATTTCTTTGTTACGTTTTGTGTGCGTCTTTCATCCTACGGGTTTATTATTTCTCTTTTGTGAGGAATGGTTAAATAATAATATTTTAACTATACAACCATTCACTAAAGTTTTTTGAGAGACGACATGCAACATTATTTCACGTTATATATTATTCTGTTATTTTAAATTTTTGAACTTACTTCCATGAGTTTCAAAGAGGACTAAATATTCTAACTATTCTAAATATTTCAAAAATCTTACAAAAATCTCATCCGCTTTCCCATCGGCAAAAAAGTGACTAAAGGTAGCGCTTATCAGTTGTCTTTGAAATGCAGAAACTAAAGCCGACAGTAATCCCCAGCGCGATTGACAATCTTTTTCGTTTCTCTCATACCACCAAGAGGAGAAAAGATTGCTTCAAAGTTGCTGTAATTTATTAAAAGTAAGACTTTATCGCACTACAAAATACACTCGATCCAGAGAAGGCTCAGCGATGAGTAATGCCGTTCGGGTGCGCTGAAGCTGAGGAATAAAGCTGTAAAATATGTAAGACTAATGGTACAAAAAGTCCTCCCCCACCGCTCATCTTCGTCTGCCTTCCTTGTCGCCAGAGGAATTGGGAGTTTATGACAAACGGTGTGCCATCGGCTGGTGAAAGAAATGCTCCCGAGGAAATACTACTTCAGTTGTGTATTTCTTCCGGGAGGATTGCAATGTTTCCTCCTGTCTCGTGCTTTCCTCACACTTTGTAAAGCGACAATTTTTTGCCAACTGGACACCAATTGCAACTAACGCAAAAAAGAAGGGAAGCTTTGCAGGGCCAAAGACAACGAGCTACGACGTCCAACATTCTACTTCTATGGAAGTAAAATTCGTCGGAAACGAGCGAAAATTTATGATGCATTCGCCACTAACAGTGCATCGAGTTCAGTTTCCGGTTGCCAGCGGCGACACGGCGCTCTACTTGCTCCGACTACAGTTCTGTAGTGAGTGTAGGAACGTGAATGTGGTAAAAAAATCTTCAAGCCGGTAGTGAAGTTAAAAACGGCAAAACCGTCATTCATATACATTTCTACACTGCAAATATCCTTATGGTGGTGATACAGAAATACCCAAGACACTTGTTCTTTTCCTTCCCTGCAACCTACGGAGGATCGTTCCAGATATAGCCACAGCACTGATGGACTCGTTGAAAGAGGCTACGCTTGATTGCAGTTTAATGTACTTGAAAATGCCATCACTATTCCGTGTATATCAGAAAATGTATGGTATGCTATGTAAAACTGGCAATTTTCAGAACCAGATGTTAAAAAAAATAAATGTGAACAAGATAGTTATAGCATGTTACAGTATGCCGTCTAATGTACCAGCAGTTGTTTCATTGATCTCTCCAAATAATGTCATGTTTTACCAGCGCAAGAAAGAAAGTATAGAGAATGGTTGATTAAAACTCCACGTAAAAAAAAACCGTACATCTGAAATAGTTTCGATTGTGATATAATAATCCCTCGTCAAAATCTGTCGGGGTTGGTGCCCTTACTTCCTAAAGAATTGATGATATTTCTTTCCGTTTGCTACTGTGTGCAGCAGGCTGTCCAAGCATAGTCTCTTATGTAGATTCACGATACTGGGAACGGGGTTTAAGATTGTAGCAAATCCTCATCTCGTAGACACAATTGAAGAAGCAACAGCTGCTGAGGTAATCGATGAAGCCAACCGTACGGCGCGCATCAGCGAACTCCAGGCATCAGCGAGCTAAGGAAATCCTCCTTCCACCAAAATGTCAAAGTGTTCCCGACTGCACAGAGGCATTGAACGGGGTTAAATGGGCCTCAGAAAGCTCCGGTTAGTCAAAGGAGCGCGAAGTGCCGCATGCTGAGGAGATGCACCGAACGACTAGACTCCCGGAGGGAAGTTAATTATTTTGATGCACTTTCCTCCGGGCCGGCCCGATGTTGCGTCGCACAAATGCCTCACGGATCTTATTTTATAGCAAAGTGGCTGTATCGCTGTTCAGTGTTAAGAAATGGCAGCAACAACTACCACAGCCAGCCACAGCGAGTAAGTGTACGTGTCTGATGGGAAGAGCTGTCCCGGAATTGCCCGATGCTCCGTCGGTGATAAGGCTCGATGACACGCTGTTACAACAAGGGCAATTATCTTCCATCTACTCGTCAAATTGAAAACTGATATGACACACAACTTTCCCAGAATGGAGAAGTATACGCTACAAGTGGCTGCACTCTTATTGTTCTCTATTTAATTATCTTATTTTAATTATTATAAACAGTTCGCGACTCTTCAGTGCTGAAATAAAGGCACTAAATCTCAATGGTTTGATGTGCATACTCTTTATATTAAAACGTTTAATAAACGTATGTGAAAATTTTTCGCAATCCGTTAATTAGTGAAATGAAGAACTCTGCTGACAGTTCCTCAGTTTCCCTTGCGTTGCGCTGATCGAAATCGATTTTATTTTCTCTTACTGCCCGGCTATCCGATGCAGATTTTAATCTCCATTAGTTCCCTTTATCATCAGAGTGTGTGCTTGCTTAACATAGTCAACTGAAATATTAATGCAACTACTCAGGGCAAATGCACGCTCGCGGAGGACGAGCTGCCCCCGTTTCAACATTTGGAAATATGATTATGCACTAGTTGGAAGTTCACTCCAGCTAACGGAACTTCCGGATCGCAGTACGGTGTGCGCTCGGGCATCCGCTTAAAAATGATTTTTCCGGGAAAACGATGCCGTTAGCGGAGCATGGCAAAGAGCGGCGTGAGGTACGGAGATGAGCATGAGCACACGATTGGCGGGCACTGAGAGGATGATACATTTATGATGAAAATTTAGGTCAACCATAATCAGCCAACGTTTTCAACGGCCAAAATATGCCATGGTGAGGACGAAAGACAAACGGTCCACAGCTATGCGGGGCTGAGGGCAACATGGAACCGGGAAAATTTCTCTGCTAGAGGGAGATTTGCCCAGCGTAAACGTGTGCCGCACTGGGGGCTCAGTTTGGCAGAATGTCAATCAACATCGCGGTCGGAAACCACAACGTGGAGTAAAAATGGAAAATTGATAGCATTTTGCCATGCACGGCCAACATCATCGTATTCACCCATTAGGGGCGCTGATGGAAATGAATTAAAAACGGGAAAAATGGCGCGCAGAGTGTGTCACGAAGCGTCAAACCATCGACAGATGGTGTCGAAGTGCCGGACGGCCGATACACCGCCGTAAGGGCTGTCAGAAATCCTGGTGCATTTCAATTATCTTTGTCCTTTTTTGCTGTTTTCCTTACCCTCGATTTTCTTTCGCTTCGTTTGAAAGCTCCGTCCTTCCTTTGCCTCATTTTGCACACACTGAAGCGGTTCGATCAAACCACAGTGAGCGTAAGCCGTCTTTCAATAGCATGCAATATTTAAAACATGCGTTTCCTACGGGCCGATTAATATGCGTGCGTACCATGGAACCACAAGAAAATTGCGTGCAAGCAAAGGTGTGCATGTGGCAGTTTATTCGTGCTACTCGCACACCGTGTTGTGCAAGCACGTATTATTAATTTTTAACCCTTCTGCGATCATAAAAAAACTACCTCACCCAGCAAAAAAATTTCCATGAGGGGAAGAGGAGGGAACCTTGATGCTGTGTAAAGCAGAAACGAAAAGTATTTCCAGCAGGAGAGCGCCATGCAAACAAGGTCAACTCGTAAAAAAAAAAACCTCAAAGCCCGCAGCATTGACACGATGAGTGTGTCCAGGGACCAACTGCGAGTTTAATTTCATATTTTTCCCCTTTTCGTGTTTTATCTTACAAAATTACATCACACTTCATGTCATCTTTCTACCATATTATTCTGCCGCGAGAATATGATGCAGTGTTTGATACTACGTTACTTTATTAAAACTTGTTGGAGGCTTTTTGAGAACATTTAAACAACTCAATTAATTCATCCTCAGACAACATTCAGCCACTTTTCGTTCGGATACGCACTCTGCACGATATGAATCGTTTTTTTCAGTCTTATACCAGCTCCAATTAGAATTAATTACACGTCCGAATGCTGCCGCGGGCAAATTAATTAATTCGCTGGTCGATAATCAAACCATGCTGCCCCCACGTACGCTCCTTTTGCACAGCACACATGCCCTCCGGGGTCAGTAGCACTGGAAAAAGAATCAAAATTATTATACTCTGCCAGCCTTGATTTTAGTATCTTGCCGAAGGAATGCTTTTGCAATTAAAATTAATTATAAAAAAAGTATAAATAAACCAATCGCGGCACTCTTCTGGCCGGCTTAAATAAGATCCTATTTCTGCGATACATTACAGTTTTTCAAAGGCATAAAAGGGGGGGTTGAAATACCAATACAGGCATTGGCTTCGACATCATGGTCACACGGGATCATATGATGTCTCGCAACGTTTCATGAAGAAGACGTTCAATTGTAAGGTGACCTGTGCGAATTTACTCATTATTGGAAGTTGTAATCCTTTTAAGTGGTTTAGTTTGGTGGTGGACAGCTGCATATAGTGACTTGAAAAATAAGTACATAAATAAATGATCATAAAACTACAACTGCGTAAAGGCAAAAAAAAACCCAAAAACTGCCCAGCCTTGCGTGGTTTTAAGATGCGGTATTCGTTCCGTCCGGTTTTGTTGAGTGCCCTGCGTTCGCTCGCTACTGCTTGCCACTTTCTACGCGGCAACTTTGGCCACATCGGCATAACCTCTTGAACCTCCAATTATTGCCCTCCCAGTTTGCCTCACCAGGTGCGGTCAGCGGACACGGTGGTCCGATGGTAGAGCGGATTCGGTTCATCGTTCCATTGCGTCATGGATCTTCACCCGGTTCCGTTGTTTTCGTGTTGCCCCTTTACTTCTCCTCTGGATCCACGGAATGGCTCGGAATAAAATAACAAATGTTTCTTTGACGTTGATTTTTCACCCCATGGGAAGATCCTGGAGTCCGGCGTGTGCTCTAGTTCGCACATTTGCACCACCCTCAATCAACCCTACGCATCAAGAGCACCCCTTTGGGTGCGGAACGGTGCAGAACGGGCAGCAAATCAAACACCTGGAGACAGACATGGCCGTCCCGGGGCCTGTTTGCCGTTTTGTGCGAACATGTGCACATGCGTCCGTTCTGAGGTACTTCCCTGCGTAAAGAAACAACCCGCGACTCGTGCATTTTGCACACAACCGCAGCAAAAAGGGTACCGTTGTGTTGCGCCGGCCACGTGATATCTTGTTTTCTTGCGCCGTCCGATCAAAGTTTCACATTGAGCTGCAGCCGAGCGACCCTTGAAGCGTGTCGGTTTTCTTTTGCATACTCGAAATTGAAAACAAAACCTGAACGCCAGGCACTTCTTCCAGTGAAAAGGGAGGTAACATGCACGGTTCGGAAAGAAGCACGCCAACCGGCAGCTCGGGGCGTGCAGTGGAGGATACGTCGATTATTGCTTTCGTTTCGCACGGCAGGTATTAAAGAGGTTTGTTACCTTTTTGCTTTATTGCATATCCCCAATCATGGATGCAGATTGTTCATCCAACTTGAAAATAAATAAAATATCTTTACCCAGCTCACTAACATTAACGTACCGACACCAATACCGCAGCAGCAGCAGCATGCACTTAGATTCTGTCTTGCAACTTTGGTTCCCTTGTTTTTTTGGTTTTTTGGTTTTTTTTTAAGTGACAGCACCTATACCATTCGATTGACATTTATATTTGGTGGTGCGACGTATGATACGATAAGTTTGGCATGTGTGCTGTTGGGTTTTCTTTCATATCCTTCGCCCAAAAGGGTAGAAATGGTTTTTTTTAAACAGTTTTGCCTGCAGTAAGAAATGGTTTAATGGTTGATATCAAGCATTCGAGCTAACGTGAACAACAAAAGAGAGAATAAAATTTATAATCAGCAAAAAAGACCTTGAGACATTTTCTTGGCTTCTGGTTAATTTCAAAATATTATTTTATAAAAATAAAACCATGGGTAATCCCGGAAATATATCACATGAAAATGGACAGTTTACAAAAAGATTCCAAACTTTCTCTGCTGTAGCAAATGTTAATATTCATATAGCAAATAATTACCATCTTTTGGCGCAACGTGCTAATTCAACATGGACGTAAGCTGCACCAGCAACCAGTGCACTAATCGTATGGCCTTATCGAGGGCTGTGCAACTATTCAAAGTAATTTGTGTCATCAACCATAAATTGTGTTTTTCTTCTTCAATTTTGGCGTTACCAGAACGAATTCCAATACAGCCTGCCGCAAATGGGGTGAATAATAAAAACAAGAAACAAAAAGACCCGTTAAACCACCTACTTCAAGAGGCAACTCATAAAAAAAATGAAAATCTCTAAAAATTGTTTCCCAGCCTAAGATACCTAACGAAACACTGGAGGGATCGAAAATTTTGACAAGAGTAAAATAGAGGGACTCTGTAGAAGAAGAAAAAGAAATGGCACAACGCCACAGAGACAAACGGCGCCAGATTTGCAACATGAAATTCACATTTGCACGCGACTCAACTTGACGATGGCTTTTCCAAGTCTGTCCCGTTGCATCGAACATTTCGATCGATAGCGGCTATATAAGTGCTGTTCCTCTATTCAGGATTCGTCGGGTGTGAGTACGCGAGCGTGCGGGAGGATTTCATCCTCGATTGAGCCAGCGTAGGATACCGTAATTAAGCTAATGGAAAATCCATCCCGTAGCCGCCCACCGTTCACGCCAGCTGTGTCTGGTGAGTCTCTACATTTTGGCTTCAACGCTCCAAATTATAACTCCATCTAGCAACGGATGTTGATGTAGCTAACGAAGTGTCTAGATGGATTCTTCGGAAAACCAGATTTACATAATGAAAAGGACTAGCAGATGAGGGTTACATGCCTCCTGCACAGAATCGTAATGTGTACAAAAAAATGTGTCCTAGCAGAAGATGGATGAAAACCGGACAGCAGTTTATTTTACTTGAGCTTTCGTCGAAAAAGTTGAATGATAAATTGAAATGTAGCACAAAACCAACAACCATACCAGAACGATTCAACAACAAAATTATCAAAGAGCATATTTTTCAAGATCAGGATTTTGGCTAGATTTCGGAGAAATTTATTCACCATACGACGTTTCAAACATGCACAAGGAAAACAAACACCGTGAGAATTGCTGGTACGCGGAAATATGCTGAGCTATCGAAATGATGCAAATAACTGAGCGGAACTGGTCCGATACAGAACGACCGATGTAGCGTCTATTTGTTTTATCTTTTTCCGATATGTGCACACTTGAAAACCCCCTTTTTTGTGCTCCGATTCAGAATGCAACCATTAGCAATTCACAAACATCAATGTCCACACGTTGACCAAGCACCGAACATGAATGTGTAAATGAAATTCAATTTATTTCGAAGAGTTCTCAATCGGTGTGAATGTGTTTGCAATTTTGCTTGTATCGTTTTCTGTGTAGTGAGAGACGAATCGGTTTCGAATTGAATGTCCGCTCCTACGCTTCGCTTCAAACTGATATATGTACAAATGATATATAATATGAAAAGATAAACTAAGAATAAGCTCACAATTAGTCTCAATAGAATTTCCAATCATTATACCTATGTGCCAGCAGTTTTTAAAGCGTATTCAGCTTTTCCTAATATAGTTCGTGCATATCGACACATTATATGGTAAAAATAAATATTAATATGTAACCACATAATTGAAAACCGTCAATAAGAAACAACAACGTTGAAACAAAAAAAATGGTAAGCGAAAAAAGAAAATAATTGAAAATCAAATTTCCCCCGATTTTTTCAATCATTCCTAAACATGCTATGCAGTTATGAAGAAATGGAAAGCTTTTGTCAGTCAAACCGGGCGAGTTACTGACAGTTAAAATTAATATAGTCCGATGCACCATGGTAATGATGAAGGCAGGGAAAACGAAACCAAAACAAGCGAGGCGCAGAGATTTGATTTTCTCGATATAGGAAATAGCACCAACCCCGCAAAAAATGTAGAGTGGGGGTAACTCATTTGATTAAATCGTAATGTTTGTTCGTTTTCGATGTTGTTCCTAAAATAAATAAAAAATTAAAAAGTTCTCTAATTTGTGTCCGAAACAACCGATTATTTATGTACTCTCACAATCAAAATGATCGTAACCTCGATTGCATTACACATTTTTGTTGACATGGTTCTATTGTTATCAAAATGTTTCAAGAACGAATAACCATTGTCATGTTCTCTTGTCATAAAATGTAAGTTCTTAGACACACTTCTCCAAAGCATTGTGTTCCGAAGAGGAAAAAAAGAATCCATCAAATTATAGAATATAGAAACGATGAAATTTATCTGGGAATGGTGAGAACTATGCTAATGAGACTATGTTATCTCTGGAATCGGCACTTAAATGCTTTCCACAAGCAAATGACTGTGAATTCCGGAGGAAAGTTTGTTATAAGGCAACTGGCACCCGATAGCAAGCAACATGAATTTTAATGATTATTGATCATTTTTTGCCTGCTCGGGCAAAGCGACCGGCCTCATTTATTTGCACAGTGCGCCTATCGTGCTACCGGAAAGAAATATGCATAAGCAGGGCAATAAAACGTTCATGACTCGCAAACTTTTATGATAAAACTTTTGCCTTCGAATGCGTTGCTTTTGATAATTCCAGCAGCTTGTACGCCTTTGCAATTCGATTATTTCAGTAAGCCTTTTTTTCCAATACTCATTGGATTTTCTGTTGTGATGTTCGCGAATAAAAACCATGATCATGAAAGTGATTGGATAAATTAATCCGCCATTGCAATTATTTCTTTTAATATCATATTTATATTTGAGGGTTGATATTGTCATTGTATGAAAGATGGTTTTGAACACCGTGGTTTATTTAATCACCCTTATTTCAGCTAATGGAGACGCCTGGTATTTGTTTTCTTTACTCATTTTCATTCATACGCGGTTTTTCTTGGTTGAGCAGGCCAATAGAGAAGCTGAAATATCGCTCAAAGTCAATTTCAACAATAGAAAGCAGCTATGCCTTCCAATAGGTCTATTTTGAAAGATGCGAGAGATATTTTTAGAATACCTAAACTACCAAACTATTTGCTACTACCCCCGTTATTCCTGCGTTTTGATTGACTGGCGGGATCGAACCTCCACATTCTCTTTTGCAAAAACGGTCGATATAGGTAAGCCAAAATAGGACAACGGTAAGCAGTGAAGTTCAACGGCAGATGTGTGCCAAGCTTCCATTTAAACCTATAAATTATGCAGCCGAGTGATTTAAGGTTTCAACCCTTTGTGGCCTTAGTGAGGAGGATAATAGAAACAGGGATTTGTCACTAATAAAGCAATTCGAGCATCGGATTCAATGTGATTTTTTAGACTTTTGTAAGAATTCAACGTTTCGAAATCAATTCACAAGGTTGCCTTTTAACTCAGTGAACTTAAGCATAATTAAAGCAGCTAATTAACAACGGCCGGCAGCCGCACTGCATATCCAAATTTTACAAAGCAGTATGTGTTTGATCCTAGCAGTATCAATCCTAGTCTCGCGCCTCAAAAAATTGCTTTCATCGCAACATACATTTATAATCAATAGTTCAATCTCATCCAAACTATCTAAAACACATGAAAATATCGCCCTTTTCATCCTTGCTTTCTTTCCCTTTCTCGTAAAACAGAGCTTTCTCAGCAAAACACATCAAAACGGTTCGTTGCTCTTATTTCAGGGCAACCAAAGAAGGTTCATTTTAAACAAATGTGTTTTCTCCTCCTCTAGCACAATTTACACTCCCGCTTTGCTGAACGGAATCGTAAACCAATCCATTTCATGCGGGTCCGGTATTTGGTCATAAATCTTGAATTGATTTCACCGATTGAAATCGACCGAAACAGAAAACTAGTGTTCGCAACCGGCGTTCATCGAGTCGGAGAAACGAACCCAACTCAAACCGGACGGTAGTTGCACTCCAGGTATCGCAAGCCGAAGGGAGCCTGAGCGGTAATAGGATAAAGTTTCCTTCGTCCCAGAGCTTGAATTTTAATTTACTAACGCCCATTAGTAAAACAGTGCCTGGGAGCCTCGTGCTATGCCAAGGGGTCGATTGGAGGAAAATTCTGGCTTTTCACCCCCTGTTAGCCCCTGTTAGTAAGCCCAGTGCAACCGGAACGGGTTTCCAATCGGTTCCAATGACCCACAGGTGCCGTAGTCTTCATTGCTAGAGTCGTTTAACGAAGGCAGAGAAAGAAGGCAGATGGTGGACGCAAGGTGTACATGATTGTTTATATTCATTACAACGCCCAGATTAATGATGATCGTAAATTTCTGCTTTCCTTCTGTAGTCACCGCTTCGTTCAGATACTAGCCATTCTTCCAGCATCTAGTATTTCTTCTGCCATATCTCCACCCACAATACCTGCACGTGATCGAACCGGTTAGTTGTTTAATCTATTTGTGATATATAAGTCCCATCTTCCATCATTGCGTATTCCAGGGGTTTTATAATCAGAGCGTCTGCCCTCGAGCGCGATCGTCAGTGAACTACCGCAAAAATGGAGAGCAGCTCTTGGAGTAAGTTTCTTTTTGTTGATCGAACCGGATCCCGAAGTCGATAAATTGTTTGTCATTAGGCAGAATAACTGTCGAAAAAAAAAAACGAACTAGCTTTCCGCAGTGCAACGGGAATTAAAGAAAAAGTACTAGCTGATGGCTTAAGTCGCAAAACCCATCATTTGTAAAATATCCTGACAAATGAAGGTACACGTGGGCTGCCACTATCCTTATCGGTCGTAGGTCGTGTCACCATCCTTATCCTGGAAGTTCTATTGCGCGGACGCGACAATTATTTATATGTTTATTATTGTCTTTGTAGGAATTTTCAAAATTGATGCTTCTCTTTTTCCGCTTGTCTGACAACGTGGCCACTAAACTGCTGTTTCTTAGTTCATTACTAGAACTTAAGTCCTAGACGTCTTCGTGACTAGTAATGCGTTTTTTTCTACGAAACGAATCACGATCGGCAGGAATAAAAATCAACCCATGAATATTGTCACGCCAGCGGTTCCAACTTACTGCTTAGGAACATGTTCAGTTGCTCCACGCAAGATATCTTTTCACATTGTTACAGAACTAACAAAAAAAGCTTTACGTCCATGAGGCTATTGCTCGGACCATGGTCAATAGGCAAAAGATCAACACACCGCGCGATGGCGTCACCATCTGCAACTCTCGGCTTTCATGATCGCAAACAAATAAATAAACCAAGAAGTCTCATTTCACCGCCTGCAGAGGTCAACAACAGCGGTCGGGCAATGTGGTCTCGGTTACAAACGTTTCCTCTGCGGTCGATAAACAAAAGGCGCCAACGAAGCATACTCGAAAGTGCACTCCGTGGTTCCCCCGTTCTTTTGCCCCACCACGAACGAATTTGTCTGGACGTCTGCAAAAGGCACGATCGCGAGCTAGTGATCGGTTGGTGGTTTATGATCGCCAACTCCGAGGAATTAGCGTTCTGCAGCCATTCAACCCGCGCACACTGCTTTTTCGCTTGTGTGTGCCGACGTGCGAATGGGCAACATGCAAACCACGGTTCCATCTCTTTTCATTTCGATTTACCACACCTTTCTTCGTACCGCATACAGCTGCAGGCAGGGTGTCAACATGCGCAGCTAAAATGAATTTGCAAAACAAAATCTTAGAATAAGTAAGTTGCTAAAAGGCAAAAAAGGGGGGGAAATGTCAACACAGTTGGACGCAAATGACAAGCGAGCAAATAGCCTATTTTCACCGTGATTTGCGGGGTTTCCTCCTTTGTATGGTGTTAGGTTTTAGTACAGGCATGTTATTCCATGCTGAAAAAAGTGTCTTGAATGCAATCACTCGGTCCCTATTGATACTTTAAAAGGAAGGTTAAAAGATGTTTAGTTGCTAAACTATGGCAAAGGAGCGCCAATTTTAAACTAGACCCTTATTTTGTACCCTCGGTAAAGGTACAAATGCATTGAATTTCAAAATCACTTCAAAGCAATGTTTGCTCAAAGTCATTATGCGTATAAAACTTTCAAAAAAAAAAAACAAGGCATTATTAACTATATTAGAAAAATCTCCTCAATGCATGTTTGCAATGCAATGCAGTCATTGAACAAGTGCACAATAAATACGCAGCAGGCATGCTTTTTGTTATAGCGACCTTGAGTTGAATTATTTATTGCAACACACATTGACCATGCGAGTTGTTTTGACACATTTCTCATTACACGCAGTTCATTACACGACTTGACGCGTCACAATCGTTATGTTCTTTCGCGGAAAAGGAATGTTAATTTTGATATACGCTCGTCCGTCCGCATCCCCGTTTGAAACTTGTTTTGTTTTATTTATTTTTTTCACGTTTTGTACGTACGTACGTAACTCTTTTTTGTATCGTTCTTTCAGACGGCCAAAATAATTGAACGGAAGAAATGTGAGTTACAAAATTTGAGGAGCAAACAATGCGCTCTTTAAGTATCGTACAGTTGAAGATTCCTTTCTCGTTAAGTAATGACCTTGTACAAACATTACCCATCTTAGACTCAATGGTCATTGATAAGAAGAAAAGAGGAAATTGAGAATTCTCAAATTTAAATTTAAGATTTAAAATATAATTTTACATAAAATATCTACCGAAATTATGATGATATTTTTTTTCTAACTAGTCCTACTTTTTATAGGAAGAGAATTTCTTTGAGAACAAGCGCTGCATAAGCTGACTGTGCATTAAATATATAATTATTCATCTCCGCCAGATCGTCGCATAATTAACATAACTTTTATCGCCTGTGACAAGTGACATTTAAACTTGGGCTCTCAAATGCGGAAGTTCGTCTAATTCCAGCGAGTTTAACTTCAGCTAAAAAATAATCGAAAAGGGAAGCGCGGTTTTTAACTTTGATTGGCCGCAATCTGCGTCAGTGCGCAGTTATGAATGAATGTTGTGCACAGAAAGAATAGCGCCCTGACAGTCACGATATAGTTTGAAAGAAGTTTTGGAATTTATTTTTCAATTCCCACTCCCCAGAAGATTTTAAACCCTCTGTTACCATGAACGGCGCAAGTGGTCGTCGTTTTCTGCACACTTCCGGCACGAACAAAACGACAAGAAAGGCATGCGATGAGCCACTGACCGGAAGTTGCGTCAGAAGCTAACGATAACAGTCGGCAAACGTTTGCCGGTTGTGACATCCGCCAGTTGCAAAACCCGGTACCAGCTCCACCTAGTTTAAAGGAACGCAATGACCCTGTCTTTTCAAAAAATTCGCAGACAAAGTTCAATGCTTGACACGTTGTTTTTCTTTAAAACGCCGAGAAAAGTGAAGGCAAGTCAAAAATATGTAAGACGTTTGTTTTAAACTTTTAAAGGAATACGTTTGGCATTGCTATCGTCAATGTCACCCGCCTATGGTGATTATCAGGTCAATTAATCATCTCGACCATGACGACAAAAGACATCGCGATTTCAGCCCAAGACATTACGGCAATTTTGACCCCCGGTTTATCTACCCCTTCATCATGTATTAATGGATTGGATGAAGAGGCTCTTTAGGAGTTTATTCTTAAGGCTGCAAACCAAACATAAGCAGGAAATGAAACTCCAGTTGAGATAAAGTCCTCCCATCAATCATCGGTTTCGACAACCAGACCACTGAATTGCTATCAGGTGTTGGAGGACACAATACTTCCTGCGATTGCTTTTGCACCCAGGACGGCTTTAGCTATAACCGTGACGCGTGGGCTAGAAAAGACTAATTTAAAAGGAAGTATATGATCACTTTCCCTTTTCAACATTGTTCAACAAATAAATCTAACGACAAAAATCGTGTGCAGATCGCGATCTATATTCGATGAAATGTTTGCCATAGAATATAGTTTTATTTGTGCGATGAAGCTCGTAAGAATGAAAGGAAGCTTTTCCGTAATGGGGTTTTCAGCCTTTGTGAAACTCAACAATTACATAGCGTCTAGTTGACGACAATTCCAACAGATAGGTTCATCGATACCGCCAATTTTATTGATTTGATTAATTACTAGAACAACAATCCAAGACATTAGCAATCCCCTACTTGTTCGCCAAGCAACACAACACCGACGAGGTTTCCGCTACTGTTTCGTGCTGGGTATATATTTGCATTGGTAATGCGGCTGTCAGCCTTCAGCCACCTTCATTTAGCGGTGTACCGCGCATCCATTCAATCTTCCGTCACTTGCGACGCTTCGTGCTAGACGTAACAAACATAGGGCAAAGAAGAGTAAAAAGTTGTGCTTCGAGCGGATCTTTCACCAACGCAAAATAATGTCTATGCTATTGATTGCCGTCCTCGGAAGCAAGCTAAGCTTCTAGAGATACTTGTCCTCAGATAGCTTGGCTGGTTGGTTTATTTCTTGTAGCGACCACAATAAATCCTTCTTTAGCGCGGACGAAACAGGACGGAGCGCAGGAGGTCCTGTGGGGGTTATTAATTTCAATTAGTACTTTGAGACACTCGTCACCGAGAGCCGGTACTTAGCGCGCTTGCTCGTGGGTAGATCGTGGTCGGAACCGGGATCGATAATCGTCACGACGACGATAGCGAAGACGGCACATATTTGAACAGAGTGACGATTGCCATTGAAACAGGTTGTCACCGGTCACACCAGCTGGGGACAGACCCAGCAGGATTAGTGTGGGCATCATATCTCGGCAGGACACGTTCTACCTCGTGCGCTGGCATCCGCAAACCCGCGTGGGAGGGTGGACCAGGCAAGTGACACCTTCGATAATAGCCATCCATTACCGAGGGCACTCACCGCCGAAGGTTGCAACCGTCGAAGAACAGGTTCCCGTTGTCATGACTCTGGAGGATAAGCTGGCGAGGAGAGTGAATTTATCGTTTCCTAGAGGTTAATCCTGCTGTCCCACAATTGCCCACGTTCTAAGGATTTTCCTGCGTTGATGGACACGATTGAGGCAAGTCTTTTTTTTTTAAATGGCGGTAGTGAAATTAAAATTCAGACTGCTAACCTTAGTTTAGTCGAAAAATGGCTCCTCGCCTGACCTGAAGTAGTGAAACTGTAAGCACAAAGGATAGCCGTACAGCACGCTAGATGTAACGGATTAAAAAGCTGCGCAGTAAAAACAGTGGAACACCTTTGCGGCTTACTCGCTTGCATTCACAAACGTCCAATCTGAACTGGGTCGATATCAAGCCATCGAGGGCATGAAGGCCGACGAAGTGGATATATCAGCAACATTGGATGAAATGAACATTGCAGCATGGGAACGCAAAAGCAGTTCATACCCCCCAGGAACGCTTGGTACACACGGCATCATAGCGTAGACACCATGGTGACACTAAACCGGAATCAACTCATTGCCAACTCCCTACAGACAGAACAGACAGAATTTGGTCCAAACAGTTGGGAATAAACGGGATAGCAAAACAAAGAGAAAGAGAGAGCGTGATGGGACGTTGGTCGCTAGACCAATTGTGACGCTGAAACGCATTTAGTTGCTATTGTTTCCACTACTACGCCCGGTGCAGCATTTCGCAATGCAATGGGTTTCGCCATGGTTTTATTTCCGCGCTGTCCCGGCACGTGTTTCGTTCGATCTTAACCTGCACGAACGGGAAGGCAATTCAATGCCACTGCGACGTTTGCGGCACGAATTCGACTAGCAAAACTATCTCAAAATCACCATAGACTCGGCGGACGTTGCTGCACTGGAAGAATTGATCAAGCCAATCGGTTGGCCTATATCGGGACCTAGGTGACGGAATGGAACGGAAAATGCCTGCTTGGTTCACAATTAGTGTAGAATGGTCCTCGGGAAAAATGCAGGACTAAACATCGGCGATACAACTGCTGTGACAGTCTAGTGGAGGTAAGAATAGAAACAGACCGTTCAATCGACACCCGAGTCGGCGGAGCTCAGCATGCCATCGATGCAGTCATTCGATTTCTCTTCGAAAAGATTGTGCTGGTGGTCTATAAACATTTGAACGGGGTCAAACCAACGTTCGACACAGCGCGCCCGAACGATGCAGCGGTTCTATTAAAACCACAATACTTGGAAATCCACTTTGGTATGAAATTTGAGCTTCAAGTATACACATAATCTTTTACGTATACGTACAAAGCAATGAAGATTTAAAGTTTTTTTTTTGCAATAAATATTGCTAATCACAAAAGCCTTTCAAATAAATATTATCAGGAGAGAACGTTAGTCTTGAAAAGTAGTCATGATAAACAGTAAAAATGAATGGAAAATATTTGATTTTTACTATCCATTTTATTGTTGGTAAATGGATGCAACTAATTCTCAAAACGTTTTTCTTTACGAGCATGTATCGAAACCCAAGACATTTGCTACAGTCGAAACCGTGTTGTAGAATGTTGAGCATCTCGATTGCCATCGTCACCCGGGCGGAACGCGCAAATGCCAGCCATTTATAAAATTTTATTGATTTGACCTCACCCCACCAAACCCCGACTGATTCAATCGTTTCTGTTGCGATGAATATTAAAAACCCATCATCGCCCGCTCGATCCCTTATCGAGCGCAAGAGTAGAGCAGAAGTAATTCTCACTACGTGATCAGCCATTCTCATCAGAAGAAATTTCAGAAAAGGCATTAGTGCACCCACAGCGTGATACTATAGCAATAAATGACGTGCCCGGTCATAAAGCAACCGATGCATATGCATATTATCGCTTACATTCGTGAAAGATTCGATCTAATTGGCCGTCGTTGCAAAACTCTGCATCACACCATCATTTATTACTTCCTGAGGTGTAGATTTAAATTAATAAAACCAACACAACACACTATGATAGGCTTAGATAAGCTTTCTTTCATCAGTTTGGGCGAGATAAGGAAACATCTGATCTAAACTCCGATTTTCCTTGTCTGAAGCTGCACTGTTTCTTTTCATGTGTGATAAGAATCAGTTTACAAGTATCACGTGGGAAAACAGAGAAAGAAGAACGCAACAGTAAAGAAATTGACTTCTGCACAAGTAACAGGCGGTGTGAAGGGTGTTGAAGCGTTCTCTTAATTCGTAAGTTATCCCGCTGCCTGACGACGCAGGACTTTCGGGCAATTAGGCAGGATTGTATCGGTTTGTTTGAATCAGCTTCTTTCATGTAACGATAACAACCTTTTTCTGCATACCGCGAAGGAATGGAAACATATTGGTTGGTCCGCGTAATACACCAAACGTTTTTTTTTTTTTTCATTCGGTTTTGGCAAGCATGAGCATCACGTAGGGTAGTAATTAATAAAATCACGCATCAGATACATACTCAAATGACTGCATCGCACATTTTGGTGATGGGCAAATAGATCTGGAGAGGACGTGGTAATGTAATTTCCTCGATTCGATCCATGGATCACTGACAGTGAGGAACTAATATAAATTATTCATTATCTTTCTCTGTTATTTTGGCTTTTGCACCGTATCCACCAGATCAGATACTTTCCTGGTAACCAAATTATCACCGCTTAAATGAGTCGTTGCGAAACGAACGGTAAACTCCACTCCGGTGCCATGAATGCCGTTTGGTGTACTTGAGAAACGCTTCACGTGCGTGTTTCTAATAGGAATACAGATATATCGCCGCCTAGAGATGTTGAAATAAAAACGATGCTGTACTTCCGCACCATGCAGGAGTTATCGAAAGATTTATGGCCACATGGGAATAGAAATCCAGACACCACATGCGCGTTACCTGGTTTACCGGCGGAAGAACATTCTTTAATTAAGACAGTTTCAGTTCTCCCGACGGGCGGTATCACCCTCTTTAAAGGTAGAGCAAAGGATTTACCTTAAAGAGCAATGTTGAGTGCGCCAACGCACCGAACACACACACGCATGCGGTGGCGAAAACATAAATCTCTCCTGTTCCTCCGAGGAGAGCCCACTGTTTCTTCGCTGTTGGCTGCTTGCGCCGGAGCCAGCAATGAACGTTGCCCACTCGAGAAGCGCCATGCACCGGGTAATATAAATCAGTCCTTCAGAAGGCTCCAGTGTCGCAATGAAAAGCGGGACTACCTTCCTTTTCCAGCTTGAGTGGTCCCGGTGAAATGGAGAAAACCCATGGTGACAGGACGTCGTAGGGTCCGTGTCGCAACGGTGCGTGGGGTAGAATCACTATGTACGGACATCATCTTTCTTTGGATGCTTGTCCAGGATTCTAAGAGGACTTGGAAAGAAGAGAAAACCAATGTACCTGCCGTACAAAAGACTGGCGTTGGATTTACTTCATTTCGACCTGAAAACCGTTCCCAACGTGGGAGCTTTAGTCATGTCGGAAACTGGTGTTGGCGGTCACATCATACGTTTAAACATACAGGGAAAGATAAAAAAAAACGCAAACTTCAGTTCATAATATTATACGTCCAGCGTTCCAGCGCCAAGTGGGGCGAACAACAATTGAACTAAGCGAGATGTACGAAGGCACACGCAATATTCCGTACTATTAATCAACGGAATTGTTCGACATCGTGTGCAAAAAATGTTTTATGCGCTTGGGCCACTTGCCACACGCGCTCAGAGCCTCCTCCTGCCACGTTCCATCATCGACAGATCCCTACAAACAAGATACGATCGTACCAAATTCGCGAGACGCGCGTTGGCGAAACTGTAGCACTTCAACATTCAGCGAGAAACGCCACGGTGCAACCGGACCGAAAAGATGGTGACGATGATGATGGTGTTGAAGATGGTATGATTTATCTTTCCCTTTTCTTCTGCCGCTACATCGTCTTCGCGGAACAACGCAGGTCATCCTGCTACTTGCTCCCAATTCGTAACGTAGCAGTCAGCCCACTCGCATACCGTCGGTACATACATGCATTCCTCAGCATGCGACGTGCGTAGAACACTCGCCGCGTTAATTAATTAATCATTGCTTCACACTCTCCAGACTACGACACAACAAAACAAGACGAACGAGCGTGAATTGCGTGCATTTCGACACTAGCTGAAGTCATTGTGCTTCTGTTTCAGACGTCTGGCGTTTAGGGTGGCAACAAGGGAACGAAAGTGTCTGCCCATTGGGGCGTAGATTTCACAAGACACTTCAGAGATATCCAACACTAGTAAAGTTCTTGATGGTGCTGTGCTGCTACTAATGGGAATCAATCATAACCCCCACCGAATGATGGTAGAGCCGTGACGAAATCAATTATGTAAACTCGTTAGACTCGAAAAAAAATTGTCGTAGGTCAGAATATGGAAGGATACAGCAACACCGTTGCAACAAAAGCTTGAAATAAACAAAACTAAAATGCAGATGATTATATTCAACAGAGCCATGCCCTTTTGTATAGGCAAAATGTACGATCTAACGAATAGTTAGCTATTAAAGGAAACCTAAGTATAACGTCATGATAGCAGTATAGTACGGCAGCAAGCGTGTTATAAACGAAACATCTCTTTTCAGACCGTCTAAAGTTTTCGTCGATCTGATTGCGGATGGACCGGAACCCCACCTTGTCAGCTGGGGTGCAGTTTTATTCCACTGTAACTATGCAATGGAGGTAAACGATCGTGAAGAACTGATATAAAAATAAAAAAGGTAATAACGAATCCCCATCTACCGCTGCGGGGAGTTCCAGGATTGTACTAACATCCATCCAGGTACCCATCGTTGACACCGACATCGCAACCATCGTAATGATGCCGTTGTGCCGGATCCAATGTTGGCGACCACCGTTCCGGAACTAACGGAATTCGATTTCTGCATCACGTCCATAATCGTCCTCCGTCGCGGGCCAACTATGGCAACGAGAACAGCGTCACGGTTGCTTCACAGGCAGGTCGTACCTGACTTCCCAACCAGGCAAGAACACGAACCGGGATGGGCCAACAACGTGCGGTGCAGAACAACAATCACCCCAACCAGTGGCAATTGTAGCGATTTTATTTCACTTATGCTACTGGCTACTGCAACCAATTTTGTCAACGATCCGAGCTTGGCCCACTGGCTCCCTAACAAACAGCGCTGGTCCTCCATCGGTTGTTGGTTTAGGGGTTAACGCGTGCCAACACAAGCGACTGCGGGCAAACTTTCCCCTGGAGGGAACAGGCAATCGAACCGCATCTGCAAGCTCACTCGGTTCGAGGTCTTCGCACGAAAATCAATAGCCCAGATCCGGGACAAGCAATCTTCCCATAAAAGAAAAGAAAACTTTCGCAACACCGTGGACAACCCACGCCATCCGACGGTCGCAGGGCAACGATTTGAAGCATTTCCGAAGCTAAGGCGGAAAGATAGTCACCATCGCAAGGCAAGTGTCGCGAACGCCCGAGAAATTGCATTTCTTTTTCCGCCCACAGAGTGTTTTTTTTTTTGTTATGCTCTTTTTTAATCGTTGACATTCCTGGCGCCGGAGCATAATAATGTCTCTGGCGCGACCTGAGAATGAACGTGTTATCAGCGTGTGTTTGTGTGGGTCATTCGGGCAGGTATGTATGCTCCTTTCGGGAATAGGAACGGGTTCCATTCCGTTATGACCAGAGTTGAAGGGGGCTGAACAGACATAATCGTAAACTGGAATATTTATCGACAGACGCTTCTTGTTGCAGCTTCGCTCTGGGATGTCGTCTCCATTCAGATGAACTCGAAGTGGTTCGGTTTTATAGCGTTTGGATTCTGCCGACCGCCTTCCCCCAGACGTGATCAGGCCAGTGGCGGCTACCGGAGAAGCGCAGGGAAACGTAATTAGTAAAGCTGAGATCTCACTTCGATTCAGCGAGGCCCAGGATGTAGCAGGTTGGTCCGGATGCCTATCGAACGGCCAACGTGCCATCGACATGTATTCAGGCCAATCAAAATGGTAATCTAAAAATGTAATTTTCATTCCATTCTGAACGTGTTTTGTTGTACGTTTCAAATTTGCATGAACATACAAACTCATCTACGTCTAAAGTTATTTCCAACTATACTAAACTCTCTTCATTCACAAGTGACAGTGCCAAATATAACTTAATTAAAGGTCCAAACTAATAGAAGGAGAGTGAGAACATCTCGCGGTCTATTCAATGCTTATGAAATCCTATGCACGGACGTTCTCCTGCTCTCTGTGCTGGTACTTCATCAGCAAGCCACATATCCAATGCAACACTGCTGGAGGCATTGACGGTGGTGTCAACGTGCCCTGGGACAAAAAACGGTTGACGATGTTTTATTTGCTCGCTTGATTAAACAATAAATGCCCGTGAAGCAGCCACGAAACCCTCCCCCCCCACGGGATCGGGGCCCTCCATTAGTGTAGCCACTCATCCATTCGTTCGCCGCCGGTTGCCAAGTGTTAATTCGTTTCTAACAAAATTAAACTCCTATTAGTTACAGTCGATCGCGACGACAAGTGGCTCCGCGGTGTGCGCATTCCCTGTTCCGCTTTTTTTTCTTCCTCAAAGAGCCATTGAGCCTTTTCGAACCACGGAAACAGACGAAAGAACGAAAGCAGTAGTGTCAATCGAACGTCGCTTGGTTTTGTAAAAGTAGAGCCCCTGTTCTTTTATTCTTACTCGACTTCATTCACGCTGTCAAGAGGCCTTCCATCTTTACGGTGGCATGGAATTGATTGCGTGGTTCGATTCGCGTGACGAACGTCAGTAGCGTGCTTTTTCTAGCTTCTCGAACACGGATCTGACGGCGGAGCACCGGCGTCGTGTGCCACAATTATTGTCATTTGCTGCTAAGAGGCGATGGATGGATATTGGTTACCCTGTCGAGCTTTTTTTTTGCATTTTTCACGTCAGCTCGTCAGAATAAAAACGTTAAAAAAATCAGAGTGAATGATGCGCTACTTAATAACGAAAAATGAGGAAAACCTCACTGCTCGTGCACTGATAAAATCAGTAGGAATCGATTTCAAACTGAGGCACCGATTATTTTCATCCTTTTCTATGTGCCAGGGCAAGCCTAGAACTGATGCAGAGTTTTCCTGTGATTGATGGATTGACATTGGCAGTAATTTCCGTGGACTATGCGGAGAGTCATTTACCTGAAATGGAACAAAAAGAAATACCATAAAAGCGTTAGATGGTTCTGTTCAAGCAACATACATCGGATACTGTAAATTTGCAAACTTATCGATCACAACGATATTTATATGTTGCCGAGAGATTGTAAAAGTAAGGCTATTGGCGGCTATTGGTGGTCGCTGTTTAATATATATATGCGTGGTGTTGTTTTTATATACTCTCCCTTCTAAATTCCCACGATAATCCTCAAGTTAACAACGAGAATACTAAAGTGTTCAAGACACACATTATTTCACAATTTCTGCAGTAAAATACTTCTGATTGCAAGGTTTGTAAGGCTGACTTTAAAGTAGCTTACGAGTTTGATTAAGTCATAAAAGTATAAATAATATATCCAAGCGCACTGGAATGAGCTTTCCAAATGATACAACCTACCGTAGCGCGACGCTTCCGAAAGGACCGTTAATGTAATCAGATATTCAGATCATTATCATGATTGTATGTACCAACAGTTCCTCCCTAGAATTCCGGCGCGTTAGGAGCTTTGGTGTGTAGAATAAACTTCCGCGCATGTTAGGAGTGTCAACGCTTATACTTATATTTGCCTAGGTTCCTTCCTTTCTACCCATTCTTGACTACGGTGGAGAAATTTAATCAAGTCAGGCCGACAGTAAATGGTTATGGGATCGTTGTCGGAAAGCGATGACAGTGCTTGGTAGCAACGGTTCCATGTGCGACCGTTTCCAGTGCATGTCTGTAGCGCTACAAGCGCAGGATCGTGCTTGACGGGAAAAACGAGGAAAAATAAACAGAACACATCCTTTGGGGCTGTTACATCCATGCCTACGGATACGGCAACATTGTCGGTATCGCAGAAGTCCACCCCGGCAAACAAACGATCTTAAGGCATAGGTCCAAAGCAAGCCACAAGCCCTCGTGAGCACATTGCTCGAGATTACATATTTGCTCAAGATTTTTTTCGCTTTTTTCAGTCATACTTTCCCACCAACGTCCGGATGCGTCGAAATATATCTCAGCGACAACACGGCTGGCAAAGGTCACCGGCATCTTCTTGACTCCAGCTTCAAGGTTTGGAGGATAGCAATTGTCGGCGCAAAAGTTAAAGCGCTTGGGGGCACATCGACACACCTACACTTTTTTTTACAAAAAGCGGGACGGACCGATGCAACATTGTTGCCTGCCGACTCGACGCTGGAGAATGGTGCAGTGTGCTTACTTTCTGCGTGTCCTCGCGCGATTGCAAATATGTTCCTCTTCCTAAGCGACTGCTGTAAGTCAGACAATTTTGTGTGTGAATACTTTCATATTCCACCGGAGGGTTCAGAGTTTTAAATGGATGTGTGTAAAGAATGATAAAAAAATAAGAAAAGGTATAAAAATGCGAAAGTTTATTTAAAAGTATTCGACAAATATATAATGGTTTTAATATTTTCTCATATTGGCATATTTAAACGTTGCACTAGTTTAAAAGAAAAGATTGTAGATGCAATTTTCATAAATTATTGGCTTATTATCTTTTTATATAATTGAAATCAGCCATCGCTAACCCACCCTGACGGAGTATTTTGCACACGAATGCGACTACACAATGTAGAGGCCAAGAAGCAGGAGGCGGTTTTTCATGAGCATAAATTATTTTAAATTAAATTTTGAATTTGTAATAGTGGGTATTCACCAGTTGTGCGTACTACTCAGATGAATGAGTGAAGATCATTTATGTAAATGATGAAGAAATGAAACCTCTAGGATTTCTCGGAACAAAATAGTCGGCTTACAAATTGTGCCGTATGCCCTGGTCACCAATTTACCTAAACGAAGCAGCCGGTTTGCACGATTGAATAATTAGTACACAATCATACGAATCGAAGAGGGAGGGATACTTTTGCATTGAATACCATTCGCTGTAAGTAACAATCTTACGATCGCTTGGGATTACTTCCAGCAATAAAGAGTCACCTTGAAAATATGAGATGTGATAGATTCTCAGAAGATAAAAAAAATGATGGATGGATGATGCAAAATATTCCACTGCGTTCAATCTACGGTGCAAACATTTCGCGTCGACTGCTTGGAATGCGCCCAGGTCGGATTGATTTATATTATTCATCTTAGAAAAAAAATTTTCTACATTTTAATGAAATAAACTTAACAAAGAACGAACGAATGAACACCCTCAGAAATTCCTTCAAGAATTAAATGTGAGTAAGCTATTTTTTCATCAAAATAAATTAGAGTTATTGTTGAAAAAGTTACTTTTAACACATGAAACAACCTGTCAAATTGAAGGTAAACTTTATCACAAATGCGTGGCTCAAATAAAGAATTGAATACCACAGATTACTACAATTCATACTTGGTTTATATGTTGTGTTGCATTGAAAATAAATAAAACCTACAACCCGTTCGGCTACCAATGTATGTTCTCTGCAGGTAAATGGTTGCTGGGTTGATTTGTTTACATTCATGGAGCTGGTTCAATGTTGAACCGATATCCCCCAGCTACCCAAAGGCAGGTAGACTTGATGATCCGATGAAGAGAAAAGCCGATGAGATCAATGAGCCACAGTTAAACTTAGATAACCGAGAAGTGCCTACTACATGAAAAAAAAAAAACGTAAAAAAATGCATCCTGATGCCTATCGGGATCGCACCACTCAGAGCCATAAATTATCACCACCGGCAACCAAGGAACGAACGGAACACTTTCACTGCACCGCCTCGTCTGTCATGAATCAGTAAATCAAGCTGTCAAATTGGTTTCCATTTCCACTCACGATCTTCGATTTTCCGACCTGGATGGATAAGAAAACGAAGCGCCGATTGCTGACGATGCGGATGTTTATTCAACTTGCAAGTAAGGGTATATGATCCACATGGATGCGTGATTGATAAAACCGAACGGCTAGCGATAGTAGCGGAGTGCGGTTTCTAACTGTCTTTTCACAGCCACATACTCTCGTTCTCTTCTATTTGAGGTATTTGAAATTATACAGAACGCCGCCATCGGGTGTCCGCCTCGGTCATGAGTCAATATAAAAAGGCCATAAAACGCTTGGTTATCGGTCAGCTACAGCATTGCTCAGACGCCGGCGTTTTGGGTTGTACCTAAACGGAGTCTGATAAACTATCGATGGGCCATACACGAATTATGGAGCATTACGACATAGCATAGTTCCATGGAGATAAGAAAACGATACGAAGTCTCATAAGCATCGTTCAAACATCAAAAGCAATTGTGATGAGCTCTCAAGGTTTTTTTTTTTAATGTTTCCCAATATGTACCACTGTGCCTCGAAGTTACAAAAGGGCAAAACTATTTGAATAGAACCATCACAAAACACGGTATGAAATACTGTTATAATTATGAGTTGCACAAGTGTTACTAAAACCACCAGCCGTTGTGCAGCTTTGTTTGAAAAAGGCTATAAAGGTATCGGAATAAACAATCTTAAGGCGGATGATCGTTATCGCCGTCTTCCCGCTCTGGTTAAGTAAGCTGACGAACGTGTGGGCTTAGGTATGGAGATCTTTTTCTTTTTATTTAATTTTCAGCCACTTCGTAATGTTTAAACAGGTCTTCAACGAGCTGAGGAAATAAATAAATATGGCACAGGCGGGGACCTACAGCATTTCAGTAGGATTTCTCCCGTCATCTCGTGGCTTCCAGTACAATGTTCTCAGCCGTTGACCTTTCACCGCGAGACGCAACACCATACAATATCCACAGCGCAACAAGAACAGTGTGCAATGTAAAGACGCAAAGGCCCACTGCTGGAAAAAAGATGTAAAGGGGGTAGGTTATGAAGTCTTCCAGTGAGTCTAGCATCCGGGAAGGCCCAACTCAGCAGTCACTGCTACCCTAGTTAATGTCCGTCTAACAAGCCAGACGCAGCTAGCACCCTACTCTTGTCCACGCCTACGAACAAACGGCGAAGGTGTGCGTATGTGGCAACGGTTTATTTCGTTCTCTAATCTAAATAAACATCTTCATCAACTACGGCGCCCTCTAGCACCGGTGCAGCATCTCGACAGCATGGGATTGTAAATAATTTACAATCCGCACAGCAACTGGCGTCGCCGCTGTATCGAGAAAGGTGGCAGTATGGGGCTTTGAAAGCCACCATTAGAACACAAATGCGTGCACCAAGAAGCACGATTGCAATGCATGGTTCGAATCGACCGATATTCAGATGAAATACTGACATTAGGAGAAGAAAATATGTACGCATTCACTGCAATCGGTGAATATTAATTATGACCAATTATGACTTTGGTCATTGTCTCCGGTTTACCTATTTTCATCCGGTTGCCACAAGCAAGAAACTCGATTTGCAGGAAAACGCTAGGATAACAATAGAGAATGCATTCGTTGCTCAACCATTCTCCACTTCCCCCCCCCCCCCCCCCGTGCGCGGTAGATGCCAATCTGGGGTATTGCCTTCGGCCCAGCGTAATAATACTAAAGTATAATGATGCCTTTTGTATTGTTATGGATAATGATGTCGAGTATTGAGATGACAGACCGCCCACAAAACCGAATGGTTGATGCTTATGCAAGGCGTTTCCTAATAATGATCGGCATTCTAATACGCATCGATGCCGCACACGAGAGTTGAATGGATCGAAGACTGGAACATTGTGATGGAATGAGGATCTGATTTGAGGCTTTCGATGCCGTGTCGTAGGTACATCGGTATTGTCGCGAATGAACCATTATGCTTCACGCATACACACATTAACCATCAAACTACATTGAGCAAAAGTAACAAAGGCAGGTTGTTAATGATTATTGTATGGTACATTGACTGTGGAACTTGCAAAACTCAATCCCCGAATGGACTCGCATCATTTTGTAGATGTTCAAGCATCAACTATACGCATCACCAAATAAAAACGGCTATCTCCTGTTGCAATTTTATCTAAATTCAACGGATTACAATCAAACAAGAGTAATACAGAAATAATATTGTATAGACAATATAAATAAGCCTTCAACATTAAAAAAGAGCTCATTCCTTACTACCCGTAACAGAATGAACACATTTTAAATCTATGTCGTCTATTAAATAAAATGAAACGCATTCACGCATTTGAAGATATTTTTACGGCATTTATCCTCTTCAAACGCTCCTGCCACCAACGTTACACACCATGGTGCCCGTTTGGCGTTCCATTTTGCGACGTTTCCAAACGCGGGCATCCGCCACCGCAGCATCGACGACGTGGCCGGCGTGCGCCCGGTCAAAGTATAAATTACAATTTCCTAAACCTGCCAACATTTATCTCTTTATTAGCGTCAATTAAAAACGTTAAATAAATTATCTCCGCGCACTTGAGCCACCACCGCAGGGCCAGCCGCAGCCTTTGGCCCGCCGGTTTGTGGAAGGACCATTTCGGTCACGGCTCGGTTGAGCGCGGGGCAGAGTTTTGCGTGGACCGTGGACCCCATGGATTGCCCCAGCCGCGTTACGGGCGCGTCTGCGGATTTGGTAGCCATAGGCAGCGCATTCCACGCAGAGCCGGGGTCTCGAAACTCGCCGGACGCGCCCGCTCGTCCGAGGCCCGTCGATTAGTACCAAAGACAAATGACCACGAACCCTTTTTGGCGTCATCCAACTGTGTATGATTTTCATTTAATTTCCTTTCGTCTTTTCGTTTGGGGTTTGCGGTCGAACAGAAGAAAAAAAAAAAAGAACTGCCGGACTACAGCAAAGGCAAAGCTCGCGTCAAAAGACGTTAATCGCCGGCGGTAATGAGCCGAGCACTTTTTTACGCACGCGTCTCGGCCGGAGTTTGCAGAGGAAACTGTGAAGCTGGTCATCTGGAGCAAGTATCAAATTAGCTCACACATTGCTGAGCGTTTTATTCACGGTTAAAGAGAATTCGATTCGGTCGACCCTGTACCACATTAATAAGGGATGGTTACAGGAGGGGAGCACTTGGACGAGTGTTGCTCATGCAACCGACATGCATACGATGACAGTTATGAATGCTAAAATATGCCCTCAAAATTGTGAAACATACATCGTTTGCAATACGAATGAGATTGTGGAAATTATATGTGCTGATGCAAACTTATTTAGCAACTCAATCCAATGTTTTGTACAAGCCACGTTAACTTTACAAGGTGTTCCATTATGGGGTGTTATGGGGTGTTATTAATTAACTCAAGACCTCCAAATCCCCGGGACAAGCAGCAATTCATCTTGATTTGCAGTATGTCAAAGATCTTTATCCCGTCCTGTGGCCGTGATCAATTTCAAGTAGTTAAACTCTCCTGGTTCCTGGTAACTGCTCTTGAACCCTTTCACTGTGATGTGTGTATACATTTGTGCCAGGTTTTGTTTTGCTTGTTAATTTCTCTTTTAAACGTCCCAGTGCACGAGCCTCTTTGTTCGTGCAGCTGTTTGTTTATGTTTAATCGTCCATTTATTTATGCAACAAACATAGCCCTTTGCATTTCGTACTGGGTTTGTGCTCTTCGGTGTATAGTGGAGCCGAAGAAGCGGCAAAGTATCCTGTGTGGAGCCGGGTGACGTCATTTGTGCAGTGCGGACGACGCGAGTTAATCATCGCACTTTTGCAGAAATGTGCGTTCGCTGCTTTCTCATGCCCATTACCGCGTCCGAACAGCACCATTTTCCCAACTGGCCTCAATGGGGTTTCGAAGAAGTAAATCAATCTTGCTCGCGTTCTGTCAACCCCATTTGCGTTTTAAGAAAAATGTACGAACTAATTTTGTTCTCAGAATGCACAGTCAAGCGTGTGTTCTTTGTTGCCGGTTTGCAATAAACAAAATATATGTTAAAAAAGGAGCAATGCCTTCCATTAGCTCCATTGTGCAGTGAATGAGATCATCCTGGCATATAGAGACCTGATGGAGTTGCACTTTGTTGCACCAGAACGCATCACGCGGTAACCATTGGTACGTGGTGGTTTCCAAAGTTCGCAATACGCCTTTGCCTTCCTACGGATCGTACACGAATGCAGAATGCTGTGGAACAGAAGCATTTCTCCCATCTGAAAAGGCTTTCTGCATATAATGTTGTTCCTTTGAAAAATTATTCAGATCACGTTGCACCGAAACGATTTCCTGTGTGTAAAAAAACTACAGACTTCTTGTCCACTTCCAAACATTCGTACGTATTGGTTTCACATTTCAATTCCCTTTTTGTTTTCGCTGAACAAAAATGGAGGGTGTCACACAAGCATACAAAGAGTTTTTCAAGATATGTTTAACTCAATTTACAATCATCAGAACGCATGTTGAACAGAAACAAGATCATGAAAATAGGAGGATAATATGGAATATGAACAGACGGCGAGGAGCCTCAAATTAGTAAATCTAGAATTACATTCCTTTATGTCTTGACGTACCGCGCGTCTACTGTGGTCGCAAATATAGCCATTGTTCATAAAGCTTCAAACTTATCCCATGCATGCCATGCTGATGCCTTTTTTTGCATATAATGTGATTCTCCTGATGTCCACAATAGTCCTTCCATTCCCTTACGTCTGTTTCAATGGACTGTAGCCGCTACTTGCCGGCTGAGGGTCTTCAAAATCCTCATCCTGTTGCGAAAAAGTTCCATCGTTCAACTCCCCAATTCTTCTTTTGTGTTAACTGAGGGTTTGAATAAATAATTGCCACTTGAATCCAGTCTGAGTACGAGGAATGGCGAGGAGACATGTGCAACAGGAAACGTGGTGGCTCAATTCATTAATTTCATTTCCAAAACTTCTAGTGGGGAAAATGGTGAACAAGGAAAACATGGTAAGCTGGCAAAATAGTCAACCAGTTGCGTTCCGTACCGGGACCGGCAGCAGCTAGCTAAGAGCTAACTACGAGAAGAAAAACTAACGAGAGAAACTACGACCCACTTCGATATTTAGAGCCACCAAAACTCACCCAAGAAAAGCAAACGCGGTGACGCCCATGAAGCAAAACTTGTGCAGCGCTCTTCTTTGATGAGTAAATTTTGTGCTTTTGGTACGCCGCAAAGCTCGAAAAAAACAAAGAAAAGGGCCCACGATGTTTGGGCCTGTTTTCAAAGATATAACGGGCGTGGCTCACACTTTGTCTACGTGCCCAGAATTATGCAGAACGCAGGTTGGGTTGCGAGGAATGCCATCCAAACTAGTTGCGATGCTTGAAACGATGGAGTTTAACGAATTCTCAGGCATTCACATGTGCAGTTCAGCCCACCGTTCCACATGCAATTGCTCGCCATTTCATCTTATTCCCAGACCACTGCATTCCGTACATACTTCCCACCCAACCCTATGCAATGTCAACGAACGCATAAATGACACGACTGCACCCGCGTGACAATTGATCATTAATCACCGGAAGAGTGTTTTGATCGCTTTTTGTCAGCTCGCGCGTGCTCCATGGCTTGCCCAAGTTGTCGAACGAACCATTGTGTTTCCGTCGATTGGATTTGCGCTTCTTCGCCTTTTCGACGTCCGCAAGTCCCACCGGGCGCATGAAGGGACCTTCACCCAGTATGTTGCGCCGCGGTCCTTCCTACGCATGCCAAGTTTGGTCATGAACGATCTTACGTATGACCTAGGACACGGTGACCCTCTCGAGTCACACAGGGACGTCGACGATCGGCTGGCAGCTTTGAATCGGTTGTCCGTGAGTAACAAACAATAGGACCTCCTCCGCAGCTGTGGGTAGATGGCGCCAGCTAGATTGCAGCCGAAACTGTCAGAAGAGTTGCAAGAAACTCGCATTTCTTTTTGGACACGTCACCGTATGGATGACGATATTTCGGCAAACGTTTTTGTTTTTTTTTTTTTACAAAAAAGGGACCTTTGTCACTTGCAGACAATTACTCTTCGACAATTATCGGGTGTAGAAAGACAGACAAGCAAAAAAAAGTTAAACAACGTTATTTCCAGGCTCGTGTCCGCTGATCCGATCATCCATCCGAAACAACCTACGTATGGTTATTGAACTCTAATCTCACGGTGTACATCACCACAACAACGTATAGCACAACACTATGAGTGGCTTTCTTTGGTTCTATGTGATACTAACTTTGCTGTGATTTCATGGCTGAGGTCTGCAGACCCGTTAAAGCTACCCTCTACAGCAACTAATTACGATGTTAAGTTGGACCGCTGAAACGTATCAGATAAATCATCAATTTCTGACAACAAATGGGCTCTTCCGATCCGACACACCCATTCATAGCATCATGAGCTACCGAACTCATAAAATGGACTCTTTACCTCATGCGATGCTGCTCTCTCGTACACGTTTTAATTAACCCCATTTGCCGACGTCCCATCACTCTCCGGCCTATCGGTTCTCGTATTCGTACATCACCAGCGCATATTTCGCCTTCGCGCATCCTCACCTGACCTATCACACATTTTATAGCACGTCTTCGTCCGGATGGGTTTGCACGTGATTCCGACAACGAATTGGCTAAGCTCCACGCACTATTTCCTTACCCATGGCTGCGCTTTACGGTGGATGTTTGACGCGACAGGTTTATAACCTACACTTCCGCTTTCCGGCCAAACCCTAGGACCTGCCGATGATTAAAGTGTAACAAAATGTGCACAGGTTTAAAACCCATCATGTTTTCGTCGGATATTGCTAGAGATAAAGTCAATTAATTCTTCATACAAGCGTTGGTGATACGTTGTTGCTAGATAAATTCGAAACAAACATAACTAACACCCTTTATGTTGATTAAGCGTCTTTTTTCGTATGTTCATTTAGATTTAAAAAATGATTGGTTATCCATGGTTGGCAATTTTTTTGAAAACTTTCTACATTAAAAGGAAGATTATAGACAGTTCATCTGACCCGCAAGGAGACGATTTAAAATAAGCACTTCCAATAAAATATATATCCATTAAATCCACGATTCGACCATTTAAATGCTTAAAGAATAGCTTCTCCCCGATGGCGGCACCGATTAATGGGGCATCGACACAACAAAGTGTAAAAGGGTGAACAAACAGGACGTCCTCCATACTTAAAATCGGAGACGCATTGCTAAATCTCGGCAATCTAATGACACGCCTAGAAAGCTACACACGATTTCCGTAATCTAGCACCGCATGCATGTTCGATTGGTTTTTGCTTTCTCTTGCAATAGAAATCCCGTGCTTTCGTACGATGCCGAAGCATCGACATGCTCGGAACTCAACCTTTCGAATGAACTTTGCCAACACACACCCCAAACACCTCACGCCATCAGCAGAATCACTGAGGGAAAGGTTAGCCAATTGTAGTGGGGTAAAACCGAAGAAGAAAAAAAAAGACGCTGCAAGACGATCGCGTGGGTTGCGGGGACAGATTGATGGTGGGAAGTGACATTGCGAGACACTGAATCGTGCAAAGGATTTGTTGTGCTTAAAAATAAACAAATTTCACCGTCTGTTTCGATCAGGAAGCAAGTCATTAAACCACACAACAGGAGCTGTTGTCTGCATACCAAAAGAACATTGCTCTACTTTATGATCACAAGGCAAAATGATACAAAAGTATATAATTGTGATTTTCCATCGTTCCGCCTGTTTGCTATTCGATTTAATTTGTTCGATTTTTTCTTATTTTACGAAACGTTCGTTCTACCATCCAGGAAAATAACCGGCGTTGGAAGATTTCTTCTAATATCAACTCATGTTTTTCTACAAATTGCATTATTGATCATCTTTCTAGCTTTTCCCCACCATCCAGATCGCAGACAAGGTGTCGGTGTGAGTCATTCCGTGTCGCATGCAGCGAAAAACCCCGGTAGTGCTGCAGTTTTATTTTCCCCCAGTTTTCCACCACCAACGCCCGTCGGCACGCGTGTGGAAATGTCAACGTCATTGGTGGTGGTGGCAGCGATGATGATGCAACCTAGGAAACCCTGCACCAAAAATAAAAAGACGTTCTTCCACCTTCAGGCATCTTCATCATCCGTACACCGCCGAACTGCGAGCCGCCTTCGGTTGACGAACTGACAGCAGACTGACGGTCGACGACGGAGTTGTTTCGGTGTGGCATTTTTGTTCCTTTTTTGCCGCTGTTTTACAGGCCGAGGATCCCCATCGTCTGTCGATTATGTAACTCGCACTCACGCGCGTCGTAGCTAGCCGACGAGGTGAGGATCGTGATGCGATATATTTTTGGTAATGATTTGTATAATGTCTTTTTTCTTCGCTGTGCGCGACTTGCGTCGTGTTTTCTGGCGGGTAATTTTTCTCTGTTAATCGGACAGTTATTTACGCACGACACAAGGACGCGACCTGCGGTAGCGGAAACCAACCGGAATTGCCAACCGGTGAAAATGTTGTCTAAGTTTAGTGTAATCGCCACAATACCGCCAAGTGTGTGGAGAGTTTTAACTCCTCCAAATAATTGTGAAGATAAAGAAACAAGTGCATCCCTTTAGGTACATTGTAGTCGGGATCCTCAGATCAGTACACAAACCCCCTCTCCCGGGCACATACACAAATTAATCAGTCGCAACCGCACCATCACGAGATCAGAGCACAGACAGTGTGTGGGCAAATTCTCCCATCCGCCAGACTGACGAATTCATCCATCACGCGACGCACATTCTGCGCCGCTGCATCAACGAGCCTCCCCCATCGCGCCCATCGAAGCGGGAGGATGCTGAGGGTCGACTACCCCACCCAACATCTCATCGGCACCTGCACCGGTTGTTTGATGTTGGCGACGGTGTCATTGGCCGCGCTGCTGATCGTTGATTTGAAATTCACGCCGCGAGATCAGCGCAATACACATGTATTTTTAACATTCACGTCCAACTCAAAATTATTGACACGGAAAACCATTCCTATTCGAACACGCGCTCCGAACGCGAAGAAGGAGAATGTGGTGCGCGTTTTCGTGTACTGAGTGAAAGAAGGAGGAAAAAAAAACGGCGCAATATGTTACAGGTATCAGCGCAAAAAGCGTCACGCATGACGCACGCAGTTCGACCACAGGAGGTAACACTTTTCCGCCCCGGATATGGACGAAAATACAACGTTCGCAGACTCTACGTGCACCGGAAAAACAATTCCTCCTTTCTCCCCGCGTGCACTAGGAGCATTCGAACCTGTTCCCACACGTTGCGCCGTCCCTGCGTAACGGGCGGATGAAAATTTGCACTATTTTTAGCCAGTTCGAGAACGCCACACACCGACCGGACGCACGAGCTGAGCCGAGCCGATTTTCCTTCTACGATAGGATAGAGTTTTGACGGTGCTGCTCTTGGTTGAAAGACGCTCCGCCTCGGTTCGAACGGTTTTTCCCCCCGCACGGCCCCAGCGAAGGTCGCAACTCGGATGAATTTGTGCCGGCCGGGAAAAACCCACCTTCTGAATTGGAACGGGCAAACAGGGAACCCACGTCCAGGGATTGCACTTTTCTTTTAAAGTGAAAAAAAAGAAGAACCAGCGGTGGAGGACCAGTGTAACTTCATGAAAACCTCTGCATATTTTCCCACCGTGGGCACATTCCGCCCGATCCATTTCGGTGAATCAAGGTGGCTAACGTACAAGTGAGTGGAATACCAGTTGGTGGTTTATGGCTCATGCCAAGATCCAAGCTCTTCGGGAGTTCGTTCCACACGTGCGCATAATAAACGCTGGCGTGAGCTTCTTTAATAGCTCTGATGAAATATATGCATTGCACGATTAAAGCATTCCTAGCGCTAATAAAAATGTTCCGTATCTCTCTTTTCTTCGACGCGTTCAAGGCTTAGAAAAATGAGTCTTCATAAATGTCACACAGGTCGAGAAAAAACAAACGCATTGGATCGTCCGTACCACGTATGAAAGCAGCAGTCGTTTCTATGACATGTGTGAAATTGGGAATGAAAGACTTGAAATTCTTTGCGATTTGTAATGACAATAGTTAGCCTTACATTAAACCAGGCGAAAAGGAGCAAATTTTCTTTAGGTGTTAAAGAAGAATGCGGGGAATACTGAAAAAAAAAATGAAAATCATATATCCAAACGGGAAGAACAACTTCTGAACGATTGGCTATAATTTTTGATAGTGATCTTTTATATTGATTTCAGCGATTTTAGAACTAGCAGAAAAGATACATGGCAACACTGAACCAACGCCCACTATGCGGCCATATGAATGATGAAACTACCTCAACGATGTACGCATGCTTCGCGAAAAACGCAGCCATTAATGGAATAATATTTTCCCACAGAGACGTTTGGTGGTAGCAGCAACAGCAGCAGCATAACGTTGAATTAAAAGCTCGTTAATCTCTTCCACCAAACCGGGTGCGCTGGTAGATGATATGCGCTTCGTTTCATTCGTCTGGCAGCAGGCATTAGTCTGATGGAGCGGGTGGGTTTTGAATTCTGGGTGGGGCTCACGCCGGTTTGCCTTTAATTTATGTCCTTCGCTTCACCGATGAGGGGGATGTCAAAGTTAAACGTACTCGCCTTATTCCCACACCCATGCCGCACCCGGGGGACGAACCGAACGAGGATGACGCTGTGTGTGCGGAAGCATAAGGAGCACGCAAATTATCTCCTGGCATTTCCGCACGACGAAAGCAAGCGATCTCCAACCCTTGGTGACGGGAGAAATGTTCCATCCGCGCGTCATGCACCAGCAAAACCTAATGGTCGTCTGAGCAGCAAGACAAATTCCTGCTGGAGAACGTGTCACGGCATCGACAGCCGGAGCTAGAAGAAAGCTAGGTCCAACAGTGTTTGCGAAAGTATGAATGGCGAATGAAGAATTTTTAAATTATCCTTGCAAAAATGACCTGTCTAGCGAGACAACGGTGAGATGGTATTGTTTGCATCAGCTTTCGGGCGGAAGGTAATTGCTTTCAACTTGTCACAATCAGTCTTCGTACGTCAATATGCAGACAGGAAGCACTCAACATCGGCAGACAGCACTAGGCACCGTTCGCGGAGGATGTTATTGAACCTGGGTGCTTAAAACCCTGACAAGAACAAATGTTGTATAAAATTATTCCGTAATTAAAAACAAATAATTTAACACTAAATTCACCAATTCTGATAAATGTATGTAACACCAGCGTCTGCTTAATACTTGAGTCGCGAAAAATGCTATTCATAATGACGGGAAAAGCTCGTCCAAATCAATGGAATGTCCTATTACGAAGCCGGCAGATTCTTATTACAGACCACTTTCAGAAGACGAGCAAAATTTTCGATTTTCCACACTCCTAAGATGGGTGACAACTCTAGAACATTGGCGTTCCCTCAGCACATCTCATCGCCCATCAGCGACAGGTGAAGACTTGTTTTACAGGAGAAAAATGGTTTCTCCTCGAGTGCTGTTGTCAAGAAGGTGTTGTCTTACCGAATGGATAAACTCAAGTCTATTTGAAAATGGGAGTAAAACAAAAGTAATTTTCCTAACAACTACTGTTCCCAGTAACGCAGTCCCTGTCTAGCAGCTAGCGCCGAGCAACGGTGAAACTGTAGTTGAAGTAGAGAACCCAGTTCGCTTAACGAGCTCTTCAAATATGCAACATCCCACCAGCCATGCTAGCAAGTTAAACCGGTAAGCCACAAACGCACGACGCGAATGGAAGTCGGGAAAGCGTTGTCCCGCGTAAAACCCCATTTACTCACAAAAGGAGCACTTTAAGTGGCGCGCAAATGCCGGAGGTTTGTTTGGTGGATGGGGTTCGAGCGGACGAAGATAATTTCATAAAATTCCCACCAGACGTTCCCACCGAGCAGCGTCATCTAGACTGACGACCGAGTCGTCTGTTACGGGCCAAACGAGAAAAGGATAAAACTTTCTCCAGCACCCGTTCTCATCCCCATCCGAACAGCTTGGCCATCCTTTTTACGCAAAACGCCCTGTCACTGATTCGGCTGGTCCTGATGCTCATACTCAGGTTTGCCTTTTCCACAAATCGACAAACCTGTGGCAGTGTAGCGCGCAGAGCTGCGTCCTTGGGAATCGCAAATACCCGGGAAAAGTTTGCTCGCTCCGATAGTCCCAAGAGACAACCCATTTTCCAAGATTGTGTCACTCGCTCGCTCTGCCTTTCGCTGTGGATCTATCTTTCTTTTGCGTGCGGCCTCTCAGTTGCGCGTCGCAATCAGAGACAGCAAAGACAACACCAGCACAATCAAATCGTGGGCTTTAGATTAGTTTCATTTCCAGGAATGCCTTCGTTTCGGCGTCATTTAATGTTTTCATTCTTCCTCGCGCTCGAATGTCAGCCCTCGCTCGGGAAGGAAAATTTAGGAAAAGACCGGCGGTGTTACGAGAGGGAAAAGTTTTTCTCTGACAGGATAATTCCCCTGTCGATCAGTCCATCGTATGAGCGGTATAATGTCAATAGTTTTTAGCGAGCGACGCCAGCAACGAGAACTAAAGAGCAGTTCTGCTGGGAATAGAAGGTTACTTTTTAACTTTTCCGTCGATAGTTCGGATTTTTTGTTAACTACTTTTCTTGTCGTTCAGGAATGGGGACACATTTTTATGATCATTACTAAGCAATGAAAACGTACTAGGGGGCTTTACTGCGTGCTTTAAAGTTAATGCTCACAAACATTCCGCTCTTAAAGTTGATAAAGTTTTCTCTCAATTAGCGACGATTTCATAGTCGAGAAAGGGTCACAATGTAAGGCCACCGTTTATTCACCAAACAGTCTATGATAATCAGCAGAAGAACATGAAACCGATGGATGGTTTAGAAATGTTTAGAAAATCTTATTTTCTTTCCGCACTGTCTAGACACGGTCGCGCGGCAAAACACAACTCCACGTAGAACGTCAACATAGTGTCCTCCAGCCGAGCACAACCGTGAAGATAGCCTGTCCATTTCATCAGCGCAGAAAATATCATTAGCGTCTAATGAATTCTCTTTTCTATGATTAATGAAATAAGATTTTGTCCACCCGCATCGCGCATCGCATCCGGTGAGTTCTTCGCGAGTTCCCGGTCGTACGGCCCGTCCGAAGCGATAGGCTTTTATTCCATCCTACTGCCTTCCTTTTACACTCATTCTAGCCATCGAAAGGCCCAACGACGACTAGGCCAAGAATGTTGCTAACGCGTTCCTCCACCTAATGAGAACAAATCATAAATTATATCCTCCACTTCCAGTAGTCCGCACTCCAAGGGACGTTTAGGCTCCCACTTGTCTTGTTTGTCGAAAAAAGTAGAGCTATTCATAAAAAAAAGAAGCATATAGGAACGCAAAAAAAAAACAAACCCCAATGATGATGGGAAGAAAAATCTCACCAAAGGCGCCTTGTTGTTGGTTTGTTCCCACTTCTTATCGCCTCCTATGTTGGCCACTCGCTCCGGCATGAGATGATAGTTGCCATGGTTATTCACGCGCATATTTCCCGCATATCGCCAGCGCCGTGCCAGTCGCACGATGAAGGGCAAATCACTCGCGAAGGAAAATTTATGGCTGACACAAATTACGTCAGAATTCCCCTCGGGATCCGAAAAGCGGAAAACCTGCAAAGAAACCGCCACACTACCGCCTACTTTCAACTTCTGACAGCTCGAGGCAAAGTTGAGGAAAAAAAGAATGTCGCACCTTACGTTACGCAACCGATTTACTCGACGCCGCCCAAAGGTAGCAAAAGTCACCCCCTTCGCTCGTTCGGGAGCGTTTGTGTGCTCGGGGCAAACAAACGAAAAAAGAAAATTGGCGGTCATTTGTTTTTCCAGGTTTTTCCTCTCAGTATCCGCCCTTTTCTTGGAGCACTACCTCGTTCCCCAACGGTGTGGCACTGGTGGTGAATAATTTCCACGCAATTACTCACACCGAGCGACACCGCAAGGATCAGCACGGTGTACGGGTACCCAAGAAAAGTGGTCTTAAGTAAAACAGCATCTCATTTTCGCGGCTCCCGTGGGTAAGTAATTAATTTGTAAGAAAGAAAGTTTTTTGCTCAGCTTTGCAAATCATCGACGTGACCCTAATCGGTTGCGTTAATGTACCTGCCAGAAGCCGTCTCGTGCCTCGACAGTGCTCGTGTAATGCCATCAATGTACTCGAGGTTCTCTGGTTGCCACGCCTTACATTCTTTTACCGTATTTTATTTCATTTGAATTTTTTTAAATCGCCTTCGGAAGAGACAAATAACGCTCAACCTTTCGGGTAACACATTCTAAAATGCGCCTATAATAAATATACATTCATAACCCAGCAACATGTGTAAATGGTCACAAACATATCTAAGAATGATGATCTTCAGTTCTTCATGTAAATTTTACAAACTTTTAAACTGAGTTCTTGTATCAGTAAACTAGCGCCAACTTAAAGCTTTTATCAACCCATGAGCTCATCGATTTTCGAACAGGGAACAACTTCTTCTTCTAAAAAAATGGTAGAAAAACCAGTAGTGGTTCTAATTGCACTTATAGCTCATAACTTTATGGTTTTTATACAGATGTGCGTCGCGAATTTTTTTATGAATATTCTGCTTGCGGTTTAGCATGCTGAAGTATCATTTAAGCCTTTGGAGCTCGTTGGTTCGCAAGCAGTTATTAGCAGATAAAATGCTTCTTTTCTTTCTCGTTTTGCGGTGAGCCGGGAAACGATAAATCAACCGACAACAAACTGGTGGTGAAGAACGCACCAGATGACATTTGCATATGTCTCCGTCGCAAGGGAGCGTTAGGTGACCAGCGGCAGGATTCTATGTTACGTATGCGGGTAAAATGCTGATCTTCTCGAGGCACGCCTTTGAGAACTCGCTTCAAATCACGTTCCTCCGATGAATCATCCGACGCCGAGCGAGTACCGGGGCTCAGGAGGCTCCATTGGGTCATCGCGTTAAACCGGACCATAAACTAGCAGGCGATCCGTATCCGTGGCTGTTACTCAATGCTACATCGCTTTCCGCGTGCTAAACAACTTCCTAGCATTCAAAATCGGTCCACTCCATCGATAACTTAAACGCGTCCCGAGGCACTTTTGAGACTAACCTACACTGCACAACACGGCGCGCTGCCCGAGGCGAATTTTCGGTTCACCATTTCCGTACGTCCGTTCAATCTCGACCGGAAAATCCATTAGAAACTCAACCTATCCCACCGCATCGTGGTACCGCCTCGCCTTCAGCGAGCGGGTGAAGTGTGCCAGGTCTCGATGAAAATCGATCCTTTTGGCCAGAGAAATTTATCGTGCAGAAGGTGAGGGTTGGCAGTGTACGTGTCAGAGCCGGCTCGCCTACACCGGCAACCGGAGCCACCAGGAAGCTCCTGGCAGGTTTGCATAAATCGATCCACCTCCGCTTATGCATACGATTAGAGTGGGAGTTTGCGGGCTTCATATCGTTGGCACACAAATGGCAGAAATGTGAGAGAGCTTTGGGAAGAAACACATCAAAGCTCTCTTCTCCCCCATCCCAGGATCTAATCTAAAACATGGTTGTGATCGTCAAATATGCACAAAAACCACCTCGTCGTTATGTGGCTCCGGTGGAATATGCGAAACCGATGCAGCTAGCTGTGCAAATTTAAATGTAGCTCCACTATAATCGGACCCATCGAAATAAGCTGATGCGAGCAAAGATCTACAAAAGATCGAGTGGCGACGATCAAAGCGTGCTGGTCCTGTTTGCTTGAGAGGCGCATATTTAAAAAAAAACAAATCACCAAGCACGCAAAGCCACAAAACGACCCAAACATCTTTACCTTCCCGAATTTTGTTGCCCCTCCTATGCCCTAAATATGAATGCAGCGCCACCTTGATGGTAAACACAAATAAATAAAACAGAAACCTCGAACGAACTAATAGCTGATTTGCATTTCCACCAGTTTGAGCGGTTTTAATTATCAGCCGTCGATAAATCTGTCGGTGGTAAAACAAAGACGAAATTTAGCACCAGACGGAACACACCGCCCTTGTCCCGACGGTTGTCTTCGGTCCCTACTGACTGCTCTTCTTTCGAGAAACCCCCTTCGCTGGCATCACAAGTTCGCCATCGGTTGCCTCCGTTTCTGCGGCGACAACTGTTTGCAGTTCGGACAAAGACCGCGGGTAGCATTGCTTATCCGGCGATCGCGTGTCGAGCGTGAGGCGTCCAGCTGGCGACATCCTCCAACTGTCCTATGATCGCCTGCGCGGCTCATTATGGCGCAACGGCACGCGTTAGTGCCATCCCGCTGGCGTGGGGTAGTAATAAATTCATCGCGCGCTGGGTCATCGCGACCGGAGTGGTTTCTTCCGTTAGCCTTCGAGCGAGCGGAACTACCAACGTTGATGCGAGTTGCAGATGCGGCAGTTTTTGAAGATTTATTTTGCATACTAAAGCCCTCGGTGGACGGCCAGGCGGTATTTCCATACCAAACCGTGTGGAAAATGGCGCAAAGGAAAGAAGTAAAGTTCATCGAACGAAAGTTGAGCCTTTTCTGCGCTTAGTTCATCTGTTCCCGATGAGGCCATCAAGTACCGGGCAAGTTGCGAGATGGTTTGCGATGCGAACGAAGGTATTCAAAATTCATAGACAATTTTTTAACTCCCACCACCTACGGGGTTTCTGGGAGTGCCAAGAGATGCCTAATAGTGGGACGTCCAAATTTGGCAATTAAGCAGAAAAAAAAGCTTCATCCTCAGGCACACAGACACCCCGTGATCAGTTCCAGCGTGCACCGTTCTCATGTGGCGGCAGCATCAATTTGAGTCGCATTGACGAAAATAAATAATAAATCGCCAAAGATGAGCCGCCCCGGTCCTTACAACGTGCCGGTTGGTTCTAGTCGCGCCAGCATACGAGGGCCGGGCTCGAAAACGCGTTTCGTCTGCCCACGCGTTCGCGATCAAGTTGCCACCAAATCGCCACCGACGCCCAATCATCAGCCCGTAGTGAATCGCCCATCTACGGCTCTTGTGGCTCTTGACGGACGGGATTACCAGTTGCATCATCTTGCCGTACCCAATCCGTGCAGATGGTCGGGCAGTTTAAAGTTGATGTTGGCCAGTCAAAGATGCGAGCTTCAAAAGAAAGAAAAAAACATGAGGAAATATGCGAACAGACCGCAAGTCAAATTTACCGCTTTGTAGTTGGTGATTTGCTTGCGAATAAAAAAATAATCTTCCGCAAGCTGGTACGGCCCGCGTCACATATTCTTAGCTTGATTGAAAAAACAGCAGTTTCATCTCATGTGGGTTGCAGCTGATCTTGAGTCATCTCGCTGGAAATAAACGGAAAGCGGTTGCTTCTGTTTTTTTTTCTTCACAGGAGCAGGATAGGATAAAGCAATGCTAAAAAAAGGTAAGTTTGTTGTTTGACCATGAGCATTGTATCTAAGTCTTAGAAACAACTTTTAAAAACATTTGCAATCTTTTTTCTCATATTCGCTCCATGTGGTTTGTGGAAACGGTCATCAATGCATCTTGAAAATGCAAAAGACTTAACAGCTGTAAGACATTTTGTTTAGTAAAAATATTCCATGCAAAAACAAATTGTTGATATGAACAAAAGGAACATAATTCATGCAACGTTTTTTTTTAAACATCCTCAAAGTTGGAAAAAAACGAAGATCATTCATCAAATGAATCACTTATGTTACGCGGCATTTGCTGCCATCCTGCACGCGCCAGTGGAACGGCGCAAAATTGATTTCATGAGGTAGTAAATGTCAACCATGCTCTTTCTTAGATGTAAATGTTCTTTACGCCTCTCGACGCAACGGTAGCGGAATCCGACAGGCACGAAGAAGCATATGTAAATTTTAGACACCCGGAGGCGACCCGAAACTACTGACGGGATGAGCAAATGGCAGGTTAAGGCTGTAGTGAGTAAATCATTCTCGTTAAGCCGGATCCGGCTTTACCCAGATTTACCTTCTGCACATTCTCGAGCATCAACCACCCGTGTTAGCGCCGCGGTGGCGCTATTTTCCAATTTAATATGTGCAGTGATCCCCGTAAAGCTCCACACTGACCGTCAGCTCCAAACCTATCGATGACTCAGCCACGTTTTCATCACCGAATATGAGGCGATTTTCTAACCCATGAACTACCGACATAAGATTAACATTTTAAACACATTGTGTGCTTAGAAAACTCGCGGCCGCATGGGGAAAAGCTGATGCGATATGCGAGGCCAACTTCTCTATTGGTTCCGCGAGGTCGGCCACCGATCGTTGGATGATATCTCATTTACATGGCGCCACCCTCGGCCACATAGCTTCCTCCCACTACCGGAACATTCAAACTAGCAACCAGCTTCGAAAACATGCTGGAGATGATCGCTCCTTTCAACAGCAGAACGGTGTCGAGTGGAGCCAACATCAATAAAATTTATCGTCCAGCCGTTTGGTCGGGCGCCCGAAGGATCGATCGCTTGGAAAGTGACCAGTTTCCATGGAACGAAGCATCAATTCCGCCAGTTTGGATGCCCATCAACTCGTACGGTGGTCGATCTTGTTTGAACGAACGGGTAAAAAACGATGGTGGAGAGAGAAGGCAGTGTCGGCTATCTCATAAATCTCTTAATTTAAAATCAATCAAACGACCCACCGCTTCTTACGATGCCCGGGGTTCTCCCCGGTGACAATCGCTAATCAGCACCGTCAGCTGTAAAAAAAAAAAACAGGTACCACTCCAATCGATTTCACAAAAGACCAATCAATCGGATAACCTCAAGCATCCATCGAATGGGAAGCACGAGAGCACGAAAGGCAACGAAGGCGAACGCACGCGTTTACGACCTGACCCTCCTCCGGTTGATTTATCAAAAGTGTACCGAAATCGCAACACAGAATTAAAGTGCCATAAAAACGTTCTCGATTGGCGAGAACGAAACCCTTGTTCTGCTGCCCTACGGCGTGGCGGTTTTTGCCGGGTGTACTTCTTCTGCCCCGAAAGACATTCCTCCGGCCCGGACGTTGATCGTTGGACGTGGCTTCGTGCGATAAGAGCAGCACGGATCGAAACACTTGCAAGTGTCTTTCGGCCATGCCATAAACTCGCTGCTGCTCGCAGTCTTTGTACGCTTAATGCTAAAACACATTTCGTGTTTTACGATTCAATTTCAAACCCACACCACCTTTCAGTTTTTGTCTGTCATTGATTTCTGTTCCTTCACCCGGTATCTAGCTTTTGCTGCAAGGGAATTATGTATTACTTTTGTCAAATCGAAGTGTAAAATTAGATTCTTTGATGTTCAACTTTACAGCTTTTCCTCTCACCAGTGCATAATGGGGCGTTGTTCGTGGGATCCGCGGCCGCATGTGCATAACCGAGGAGAATGGATATGGGCGTCGCATAAGTGTGCCTTTTAACTTTGCAACATCGATGATTTCATTTTATTTTATTGCACACGTTTAACCTCTGCCCATTCATTGTCCCTTTCGCGGATCTTCGGATCGCGGAACGTGTCTTGCCGGATTGCTTTTGCTTTCGTTTCGGTTTCCGTGACTCGCTCGCTCTCCCGTAAGGCCTTGGCTGAGGCGAAAAAAGGCAAAGCGATGGTTCAAACCATCGCTGGAAGCTAAACTAACTTTCGGCAGAAACTTGTGCACCGAAAAGTTTCATTGGCATGAAACCGGTTTGTCTCTTCCTTCTATCTATCTCTCTTTCTCACTTGCTCACTGTTCAATCTTCTTTGTTTCTCTCCTTCAGTCCATAGTCCCTTCTTTTTTCCTTTTGATATTTCTATTTTCCTCAATTTTCATTCTTTCGAAGCCTATTGTTTTTAGCACTCCATCTTTCTTGCTCGCTTGACGTCTTCAACTCCTTCTTCGATAGGATAGTTCGCTCCCATCTTCTGGGTACGATGAGTTGAACCGCCAGGGGGGATGTTCCCATGCCGCTCGGTTGCATTACTCATATCGCGAATTTCCAAGCGCTCCAATAGCTTGCATAAACGATCGCCTTGGATCGCAGCCCCATGACTGTTGTAGGACATGAATATGCGAAAAAGCCACATTCCAAAGGTTTCGCGAGGGGAACGAGAACAAGCGAATCGGTCAACCTTCCATGCCGGCTACGAAAGGGAAGCATAAAAAGGGCTCCGATAAATGGTTTCACGAGTGTTAGAGAGTAGTGCGAGTGTTAACCGGTTTGGACAGGGCAGCTCTTAACTTAACTGAGCTCTGCCCCTTGACCGGGTTAAGTGCAAATCGTCCGGAGAATGCGATAATTGTGCTGCTTCCCCCCCGGAGCAAAAGCCCCAAAAGAATCGCTTTCCATCTGGTAACATTTCGCGGACGAGCCCACAAGATTCTTTTTCTAACATCTGGTCTGTCAGTTTGCACATACGTAACGAAAGGTATAACTCCTTCAACATACATAAAAAAGAAGTTGCATTCAGGAATATCCTTATTTAATTAGGCTAAGATGCTAAGGTAAAATTTACTATCAGTGAAGTACTTTATAGAGAATCCTACAAAGGTGTATCTATATTTAGCAAATTAAGTTGAACTTTGCTCTATGCGTTAAGAACAGCTCTCCAAATTATAGCATTTCCCAGATCATGGTGTGAAACGTGCCGCAGAACAAAGAAGTTCTTCCGTACGCCAGGTGCACCTGGAACTCGTGCTGTAGGAAATTAAGATACTTCTATCATAATTACAATAATTATCTCCATCGGAACGTATATTCCCATCTGCCCTTTACATTCGATGACCGACAACCGACACCGAGGAAGGCTAGAGGCATCCTTCCAGTTTTCCTAGTGTACAACGACATTCGTTACACTTGACCAACGGAAGAGTTGAAATGAAATATGCCTTCGTGCTGCTGTTTCATGGCTTCATCAATAGGTAAACTTAAGTGCGTTACAAACATGACGATAAGTCTACAAGTCACCAAAAGTAACCTTTCTGCTGGGCAAAGCGTTTTGTACAGTAAAAACAGAGTCCGCTAAACTTCCTGAATCGACATTTATTTGATCTCCACGCTCTACGTCATTGAGTTGTGGACCCTCACTATGAATGAAACGCGTCGCCCTGCCGTGGAAGTTTCGGATCTTGCGCACTTTTCCATCGCCGAGTCTCGCCTGCGTCATCCAGCAGAGGCCAGTCTACGCCCCAGGGTCTACGAGGCCAGCATGGGCATGTAACGGTTGTTTTTTTTTTACTTTTCTTCCTCTCCTCCTCCGTTTTAGTTTTATCATCATTATTATTGTTATTAAGACTTTTCCCCCGAAGGTCCCCCAGTAGCCTCCACCGATCGACCGTTCAGAGCCCGCGCGCACCAGCGAGTCCCAAGGAATCCAGCCAGTTTGGCCCCATCCAGACCAGCAGGCGCATCAGGTTCAAGAGCAGGCTGTTGTGCCTCTCGCCTTTCTGCGGCAGTGGCGTGCGGTAATGGTCGTTTCGGTTGTCGTGCAAGCTGTGGAGGCTACACTTACACGTGCACATTGGTCACAGCGAAGGAACGCCGTGTGAAGGAAAACGGGTTTTCCAGTTCCTTGCTTCCGCACCGTCGGACCACCATCAACGACGGCGTGCGACGCAGAAAGGAGAAACCCTTCTTAAACAGCGAAGAGCGAATGAAACGTGCGGCTTGCAAGGAAACACTTCCTGAATGATGTTTGAAAAAGTACCCGTGTAATACAGAGTATAGTTTTTTAAATGTAGTACATAACATTCAGTACATATGCCCGGACCTTCCGCATAAAATCTCGTTACCACTGCCGTAAAATATATTTGTTATGTTCGCTAAATGCGTTACCATAAAAGAGAATATTGTACATCCACGGTTAGGCGACGGCCCAAGGAGCAGATTTCTCTTGGGCAAAAATCGTATCAAGGATAGAGGAGGTGGGTTGAAAGGGATTGATTTGATTAGAAATTTAATAATTGATCAGGCTGAACGGTTGCGCATTAGTCTGGTAGGTTGTGTGAGTGCGTTTCTCGTGGCTCTGTGTGCGATCCCAAAGGGAATGGAAGGATGCTTCGGACCCAAGAAAAAGCTTCATATGTATAAGAAACAAAGAAACGAACGAGGCAACTTTTTCCTTCCAGGACACAAAAATATATAAAGAAAAATGCTCCAACGTTAATGCTGCTGGATCCAACGAACAGCAAACAATTTTCGCAGCAAATTTTCCGAATTTACCGACATACGATTCATGCATTGAATCCAAACCTGCTTGTCGTCTTAATGTGGTACGGCAGAATCTGACAACAAAAATCTAATGCAATTGAGTTTGTACACCTGTAGTTATAGACTGAGCTACCTGCAAAACGATTGCTATGTTGGCATGGCACTCCAAGCCATATGCAGACCAATAAGGAAGAAGAGATACTTGATGCAAAGCAATTTCGAGATTTTCATTACCTGTAACGAGAAAAAATAAAAGAATTCCATTAATGATGTGTTATGTCGCATCCTTGCTAATTAAGTAAGTTAAGTTAATTTCAAATAATGAAAATAAAAACAGCCTTAAAGAATATGTAGCCCTATTGAACGACATTGCATGCAATGGCACCAAGCAAACCCTAGATGATTTCCAGTTGTATATCAAAATTTAAACGATCCATTCGACTCGAGGTCTTTATCCCAAAAACGGTCTACTCAGTAATCAGGAGGACTATAAAAGAGTCCACAATTTCTATCCACGCCATGTGCTATGTAAGCAATCATCCAATAAACTAGCACCGGATCACAGAATTTGCCCAAACTATCCTCGTTCCCCAAGAAACAAGCTTCTTCAGTCTAGACATGGCCACCGATAAGATAAAATTGGTTCGATTCCCTAGGGCACGTACCACCAAGGGCGAGTTAAATCCTTTCGATGTTAGACTTACAGTTGTGTGTGTGTTTCTGTGAGTGTGTGGAGATGCACTGAAACAGGTAAGGTCTACAGCAAGTTACATCCGTAAAGCAGCTATCAGCTGCACACAAGTAACACTTCAGGTTCTCGCAGCATCGTTTCCTTATCTGCTTCGCTCTTGAAGTAGAAATTATCCCTGGGGATTTGCCATACAGTAATACAATGCTTGTATTACGTTACCAGGATTTTTTTTTGGGAATGCCATTAAAAGAAAGCTTTAAAACGGAAGTCAAAATATACTTCTAGCTTGTGGCAATCCCGCTTTTTATACAATTATTTGGAGCTGTCTTCAATTTGTAAAAATCTTTTATCCGAAACCATAGTTGCTGCTTCGAAATGTAGCTTCCAATTGCCGCTTTTAATCGATCAAGAACTACGCGGAATGATTACTCGCATTTTAATAAACATACTCTTTGACCGAGCGCCAGCGCTACTGTGGTGGTCGGTAAAATGAATTGCAGGAATTAAAACAAGCTGGCAAGTATCGCTTCCTTGTAGAAAGCAAATCTCAGTTTACAAATAAAAACACTCACGTCGGTGATAAGTGTAATCATTATTCAATAAATACTTGGTTGAGATTTACCTTCCATTTGCAGCGGAATGGAACCTAACCGAGGAGGAAACCAATTCCTTTAGAGGTGTTGACCGATCCACCATTCACACTATAGGCGTGCTGGACGGCTGGTGAGCTTATCAAGAGAAACAAAAAATTAACGACGCATGACTTTTCTAAACGATCGCCGCGTTCTATATCGCACGACTTGCTGAATCGGACTGAAAGCGGGCACAAGGTCAAAGCAATAAACAAACAACAGAATGTTGCAAAACTTGATCTGACTGAAATCTACAGAACCAACAAAGTATATCTCCAAGGGGACTAAAAAAAAGCTGCAACAACGAACGGTAGAAAAACCCGCTCATTCAAAGGTCAATCGATTGAAGGCAACGGTCCGCCTGTGAACACTCATATAAACACTTTCACCCGAGCAAGGGACAAACTCAAGCAAATTCGCTTTCACACTATCTCTTTCTGGTGAAGGAAACGCAGGAATGCCGTGGCTAACCAACGCCCACTCGTTTGTTTGTTTCGCGTGAGCCACGCAGTTCCAAGCAGTAATCCCAGTACGGCGCCAAAAAGGCAAAAAAAACGACAACCAGCCATGTTAACTCGCCTCGTGACCATACCTTCCCTTTTCCTCCTCACGGCCCTTTCGCTGCCTTACTGATTTCGTGAAATCTTGGACTGATTGATGACTGACGAGCCAATTCGCGACCAATCTGACTGCTCTAGCCCATTTGTGTGTTTTTTTTAAAAGTTTTTTTCTTCAAGAAGAAGCGCTGGTATGTTTGTCTCGCCTTTCCTATCTACATGTTTTATTTTCCGCTTCGAGGTGAACAAACCCAGGCGGGCACATTAAGAAAGACCTAACATGTTTGCAAGCCGTTTGACTGACGCGCTGAACTTTGCAACCCATCGCAAATTACCGTTCGTCATACGAAACACCCGTTAGAGGACTTACGGACCGAAGAAACCGCACCAAATTCTCCTCTATGAAAAAAATAAAAAATAAAATGGCATGAAAAATCATTCATCATCAACTTTGAAAACAAATCTTCATCTTTCATCTTTAAAAATAAAGTTTAAAGTAAAGCATTAGAAACAACATGCCAAAAATCCCCAAAATGCTCTAAAAGTTTCTGTGCTTAAATCATTCAAACATCGGTGCGATTCGGTCCAACAAATGGAATGAAAATTGCGTTTTTACTTCCGTGATTATCTCATTTTGTTGTTTTCTCATACATTGAAATTTCGAAATCCTACCTCATTCTAAGGTATTTCTGGTACAGTTTGCCTTCACTTTTGTACCGCACAACGTTGGAGGTTCTACACTTCGCCGGGTTTAAAGTTTGTTCGATATCATTATCGAAGCTGCAGCGGAAGGAAAAGCGGAATGCAAAGTGGCGAATGCTGGAAAATATTCGCAACAGTAGGTGTAAGCATGGTGTATTTTGGTGTACTTGTTCGACCTAAACGACGCTGTCTTGCGACGACTACTCTTGATTACGTATTCAACCCAGCGATTCAGCTACAGAAGTGACATTAGGCGCACGACGGCAAAAAGGGCTAAAATAACCCTTGCTAGAAATTTCCACCGTCCATATCACATCCGAATCGATAGAACATGGAAGTGTTGAGTCGTAGCATAGCGATTTGTAACAACGTGGAACAATTTGTTTAACGTGTAAGTTAATATGTTCGTTAAACGAAAAGTTACACGTACTTTCCACTTCATAACTCAGTCCGCAGCTGATACTATGTAGCCATCTGGACAACCGAGCACATCCTTCCAAACAAGGGCAATAGAAACTATAAAAAAGCGCTTGGCCCATGAACCGATAGGTGCTGGCTCCAAAGTCTGTGATTTACACCAATTGGTAGCTTCCTAGGAGTGTCGTGTGTCATCGGCGAAGCCCTCAAAACATGAAATAAATATTTTCTTCCGGAGTAAGTACCGGCTTCAAATCGTCATCCATAAAAGTATCGTTGACGGAATTTTAAACGGTGGTATAATACTTCTTTTGCGACTTTCGTAGCCGCCCGCAAAAGATGGGTTTAAGCTTTTCTTTGAAGAATCTCCCTTTTATCCCTCCGATAATAAACGTCTTAAGCACAATAGGTAACACCGACAGGAAAACAAAAGCAAACCAACGGTTGGGCCACACCGGAAGGAAATACGACTCCAATGTCGATGATGGCTGACGACCGAGGGTGGGTCTTATAGGAATTACAAAAAAAAATGCTTTTCACACAAACACACGTCACCCCAAAAAAAAACCTCGACCTCCGTCGGCTTACGAGGCATTAGTCATAGGTGCTACCAAGCACAAGGATATTAAATATCCTGAAAATGCCGCATCCACGCAGGGATATATTTTAGGTGATTTACCGTACCCGACCGGAACCGCAGCACCTATAACCGGTGTATTTATTAGTGGCGCTGGTTGTTTGGCGGCACCGCTTTCCATTTTTCTCCACTCGAAAAGGAGCACAAGCACCGATTCGTAAAAAAACGGTCCAGGGTGTTTGGATAGGGGAAATGTGTCCGGTGGGACGAAGCCCCCAACCAGCGCTACCTTTGGCGGCGGGTACGCATAATAATATTATTTACATTTTGTTGCTTTGATTGAGGCCACCACTAACTTAACACGGTGCCGAATGTCGAGCACAAACCTGCTCCTGCTGCTTGGGAAATATTCTGCCCTCATGGGAAAGGGAAAATGCACGGAATTATGCCTATGATCCTTCATTTTTCCGGAGCAAAAGTATGGGCAGGCTACCCATAACCGACGGAAATTGAAAACAAAAGTCCTGAACCCAGATTTGTGTCGCCTTGCGCGAGGGTGAGTACACTCTTTGTTTGCACTTTATGCTCCCGATATGTTCCTTCTCTTCAGCAAAACTCGCACACATGCCATGCTGCCAATGCTGGTGCCGCTGGTTCTGCGGATGAAAGGAACACGGAGGCTTAGTTTACGCGACAAACATTCGGTTCGCTTAAAAATTCGCCGCCACCTTGTCTCGCAAGACAAGCTACGAGAACCTCCCTTCCGCCGTTTAGCGAGGAGGAAGATTTTTGTTCGCCTTCCTTCTTCCGTCACTATCCTTTTTCATTTACTTTACTCTACACGTGCTGTCACTATCTGTCGCCGCTCTACAGAACTTCCGAAGCGCCCCTTCCCTAACTGGCGGGCCCCGAAAACAGCACTTTTTATGGAAAAAAAGTGAATGCGTAGCTTTACGCATGACAACCATTTGGTGCATGCGAAGGACCGACGAGCTAGACGGCGGTATCATCACACCAGCTACGCAGGGAATCGATGGTCAAAGCTTCTCGTATGCTACGCACGTTCGAATGTGCCACACATATGCCACGCGGCAAAAGTCGGCAAAATATGGCAGCCACGAGGGCGACATCAAGCGGCCATCCCGAGACAACGAGCAAACGAACATCGAAGGGCTTTTCCCATCAGAGAGAAAAAAAACCCCTCCCAGAGAGCTGATTGCGTACGTCTTCGACGATGGAAGGAATAGCCGTGGCAGCATGCAGAATGGAATTACCAGCTCCAGTGACAACAGCGCAATTGCGAGATCGAACTGGACCATAGCACGTACGTTTGCGCCCCGATAGTGCAAAGAAACAAGGGAGGGCAGGTTAAAAAAAAAACCATCCAGTGCAACACACCCCGTGCACCTCCGCGAGGTTTGTCAGTTGGCGACTTGCACGGCACGGCCTGAGACTGGTTTCGTCTCGGCGAAACGCGAACGCCGCACGCCGAGTCGATTGCCTCCGGCAAGGAAAACTGCATGTCCACAAGCCAGTGACAAGCCACGCCAGCTATCGATCGATTAATGGTAGCCCAACCCTTCATAGTTCGCCGGGGCAAAGCATCAGAACAAATACCACATCAAAAAAAAAACCGCTTTCAGCCGGGTAACAACAGCTGCTCTCGCGCTGCCTGCCTTGCAATCACGCGCCGTGCGTACTCTCGGGTCTTCTCAGCCGCCCTAGCTCGAACGAGGGCCCCCTGAATCAGGTTGATGGAATCTCCTTAAATGGCACTTTCCGCAATCTCGCAAACGGGTTTGGCGCGCCGACCCGCTTAGCAGCTGGCCTGGCTGACATTCACGTTCCGCAGTAAGCCATACACTATAGTCATCCGTAATGCATTCTTTTTAGTTCAAGCATGAATCAACAAACCCTAGCCAACCAACCATTTTTTTATGTTCACCGTCGAAACCCAGCAGCACCAGGTAGCTTAACCAATTGTACAATTACTCAATCCACAGACGATACGTTGGGGATACAATCTTTTTGTGCGAGAGTCCAAATCTACCCCACGGAAAGAGGTACATATTATCAGACCTAAAACTGCCACTCTTAGTGGACAGAAGCTGTGCTTTCATCACATAGTAGTACAAACGCTCGGCCGGAGTCGCCTGTCGAATGCAGAACGGTTACGTCCGAGGCACGCTGTCGCACATTTGTAATGCAAATGTGGGAAAATTTGTCCAATAAACTAACCATACGAAGAATGCTGGACGATGCTTTTAGTCGGCGCGGTTTCCGTCCAATCGACTCCTCGGCTCCGTTTAGTCACGAGCTAGTTTCGCCTTCAAACGCGGGACACCGTCGTCAAGAGTTTGGTCTAGTTTTTAATGGACAAATTAAACAATTCCTCTAGCCTACCGGTTCGCGGGTACTGGATGGACTGGCCTGGGTCTTGACCAAACAGACATGCGTCACGTCGCCACTGAAGTAGTTTGGTGAATTAGGTTAAAAGCTGTGACATTAGCATACACAAACTATGCGCTTTATCAGGCTGTCCGAGGCGATATCGTCGTTGGCATCGACGAAGTAAAAGGTCCACGATGTACGCTGTGCAAAAAATGAGTCTTTCAAGATAGCCTTCTGGGTTTTATAGGAATATCCAATTTCTCAGAATATTGTTTTTTAGATGGATGAAGTTATTCCTTTCAACTAGATAAACGTTACAGCATGGAGGTTATGGAAAATAAACCATGAAGAAAAATCCAGCTGCCATGCTTCCAAAATTACAGAGAAATCAAATAAAGGAATAGAAAAAATGAATGTCCTTAGATGAAAACAATCTACCAACGTTACACTGATTAATTATTCCAATGGGAAACGGTTGTTCGGTAATGACATGAACCATGCGTGCGCAGTGTTTACTTTTACTTCATTGAACACCGTTTGTCTACGGATCATAAATTATTCCGAAGCAATCAAATGAAACTTCCATAGAATCGCTGGCGCGCTTGATGACAGTCCTTCCATCAGCGCACACAACAATAAGCCCGAAACGTGTAGCTGTCACGTCAAGCTCACTTCGGAAGCGAGGGAATCTCTCGTCCTATCTGCCACGTGTGATAGGGGACTTTTTTCTGCCGATTGACATGTTTTTCGCCATTAAGCCTGGTTTCGTGTGTGTGCCGCGCATGATAGAAACATCACTCGCCAACATGATCCCACGCCGACAGCCCGATGAGGTGGAAAAAAACAGAACCTCTACTAAGACACTTCCCACGTGGCGGCGCACAAGGCATTTAATCATTTGTGGAATGGATATTTTTGGCGGTAAAAATGGTAACATGAGTATTGAAATGAGAACATCGCTCGGCGATGCGAATCTGAGCGCGAAGATCGAGCAGCAGAAGTCGCAGCCAGTGGCAGTACCAGAGCGCGATTGTTTATTTTTATCCACAACATCGTTCAACATTCCGATGGACAAGGAGATGGCGCGGTGGTAAGGATTGGGGAGAAAGGTATACGACGTGTAGATCTGTGTCCGCTGAAATTATGGTATATTCTACCGCCTCCGCCGCGTTAATTATTCGCTCATTTGTTATTTTCCACGCACACAGACGTTTACATAGCACGGGAAACTAATCATGCCAGAAAATAGAATTTTTGGAACACGTCTGTTTAAAAAAGGGTCATTCTGATTTGGTGTCCGACAATGTGCGGTTTGGCTCCAAGCAGCCGGATGGAGTCACTGCATCCAGGCGAGTTTTATGAATTTTTAAAACCAGTAACCGATTGACGAAAGTTTGGTTAATTTAAAAAGACAAAGTCTCGAAAGCAAACCCACAGAGGCAGAAGTAAAGCAAATATGCCATTATTACAGACGAATTATTTTTGATCAATAGACATTTTCCATCCTTGATTTCGAATACAAATATGTTCCAAAAATTGAGAATATTTTTTAAATATTAAAGAAACATCCGTCTCAGATTCGAACGGAATTCTTTTAACGATTTCCTGCCAAGCGCCACGAATGCTCAATGTTCTTTCAGTTTGAAGTGAAGCATTTTTCGACAGATAGGCAATTTTTCCGCGCTGGCATTCCGAAGGAGAGGACAAAGGCCCCGGCAAGCAGTATGTTTTCTCACCCGAGCGTGGCCGAAGTCACAAATCATCTCGCCGCACATATTACTACCAATCGCGACCGATGGTCCTTTGCGCATGTTTCCCTGTGAACGCCGACAAGGAAGGAAAGGTTTTGCTGGGGCTCCTCGTCGATTCGAATACTACTAAGCCGTGCTTTTTTCGTGTTATGGGAGAAGAACACAGCCAAACAGAAATGTGGCACCAACAGGCAATCCAACACGCGGCTTGATGGTTTTATGCTGACAGCGTGTATTGACGTTGATAGAAATACTAATTGGTGTGTTTTGGACATTTGCTGCGAAAGGGCAGATGTATTTAATGGCGGTGATGAAGACGACCCAAAGGAGCATATTGTAACCTCCGGAACATAGCGCGACAGGATCGTGGAGGTGATCGGAGTAGGCTACAATGCACCACTTGTCCATGATTCATTCACGCTCATCGTAATTGTGCTGATAATATGTTGTTTTGTTGTCAACAGATCTTTGCTCTACATCATCACAATGCAGAAGATACTATTATGTAGATATGTATTCAATTCTAATAAAAAATAGACACTAAAATAGGTTTTAAATCACTTTGAAAGAATCAGTCTTCCTAAACGGTCTATTATGAAACTAACCCATCGGAAATAAGCCATGAAGAGGCAACCATGCGATACAATTTCCCATCGCCATTTGAAACCACACCACGTGGCAAATTAATTTAATGCCTGCGGTTCTCTAACACGCCACTTTATTCTCCTCGCTGTTCTCACCTACGGTGCCTCGTGTTCCTGTGCGAACGTCGAACGCGGTTGCGTGTCCGATTTGTCAGATGTGGCAAAATGTGCTCTTTTTCGTGACTTAGTTGTTTTATTTCATCTTATTTTTTTCATCATGATCACCGATGACTTCTCCGGTGTACGTCTCTACCCACATGAGTCCCGGAATTGTTTCAGTGCGTTTCATTTTTGTTGTTGTGTTGCCTCGGTGCTTCTCCACCAATCTTCAGCCGGGCGGCACGCAGCACTCTGCGTGCTTAACCAAGCATGAAACGTTAGACAAAATAGGTGTCACATTTGCGCGAAGGAATTGGCGCCAAAGTGGTCGCGCTCGGTCCTCTCACTGGAACGGGCCGCCTTGATCAAACAGTTTGTAGATTGTTAACAAGAAGGTTACCGTCCTGCGCGGATCGTGTGAATTGGTCTTGTTGAAATAAGCAACATGCGTACGCAAGCAAGAAATAAAAAGAAAGCGAGCAGTAAGGCTTGTTTTGGACCGGTGAACAGGGAGGCCTCGTACAACGTGGGCATGTTTGAAACAACCAGATACAAATATTATACCGTGTGCAGCCAACGGACACTATGCTCCTGGGAACGTCACATGCAGTTAAATGTTTTACTAAAACACCTTCGAGAGGTGTTAACATGTCATAGAAAAACCATGCGAAGTAGACAGAAAACGAGAATCTCATTGGAAAGGTTGTTCAAGTAGTTTTTTGGAATAATTTTGTGCACAAGGGGTATCTACAGATAAAGGGCATAAGGGATCTACAGACTATAGGCAAGGTAACTCGGCACCATACAGCAATAGATTTTGGGCAAACACATAATCCCCTTAGGGATGTCAATACTCAAGCATGATGATGACAGAAATCAATCAGAATTTGCATGGCTGGCTAATTTTCGTCCGTTGATAGGCTGAGGCTATCATCATCCACCACCATCCTTTCTCGGCCGCCTGTCAATGATACAAAGGTACATCCAAACTGCAAACTGCACATCGGAATGCCCTCGGGAAGGCAATTGATTAGAATCTGTCGCCTTTGGAAGGACACGCAAGACAACATTCCATACTTTTCGGGCGTGGCATGTAGCTCGGTGTAGCGGTTGTCTAAATAGGGGCACCGTATCTCTCCGTGCTGTCAGACCTGCGTTCTCTGATGCGTCGTTCGGGGAGTTTGGAGAATTCGGGCCATCGGAAAATCAATCTCATCACTTCACAGCCCACTAGTGCCGCTTTCAGTGGCTCGACTTTGCATTTTTTGCACCTTTTTGCCCCTCCTTGACAACCCGCAAACCTCGCCAACCTAGAAGAGTAATAGAAAGTCCCCGTCCGACCTCCCGGGATACACCGACGACCCGAAACATAACACAACGAGCCCTATACCTAGGCGACGTTCGGCAGAATATCCGATTGCAAGTTTAGTGAGCTTCAGAGCAATAGACCGGCGTTTTCTACCCATTGCCGGAAGCTCGAGAGCACACCGGAAAGCGCCGTCGGCCAGCTGACAGTTTCCGGCCGGTCGCGCAGGAAGTGATTGAGCTCGGCTGCAAGCGTAGGCCAAATTCCTGCACCATTGTCAAACGCCTGGCGCTCAATTTTAGGCTAAACGCGGGCAAAAAGCCCGATGCTTGCAAAATGTGCGCCGAAAAATCTCGACACTTTCAGCAGCAGATCGGATGACCAGCGCGCGCGCGCTCTGTGCAGCACATCATTAATGCAAATCTCGCCGCACGGTTCGTTTTTTCGTCATTTTCTTTGTCCCAAAAACCGCACGACCAAAAATGGCCATCCGCGTCCGAAATCCAAAATCACCGTCGCCTTTGTCGATTGCGATTGCGACCGATTATGGTGATTTGGTCGCCTTTTTCGTCCGCTCGCCATCGGATACGGCGGCGCTCTGGAACTTGAAGTGTTTCCTCCCCACAAATGTCGCTCCACTAACTTCGACGCAACGTTGAGAGTCGAAGCCCTCCTTTCCTCCGAGCTTCTTTTCGCAAGCGTTTCGGCGACAAACAGAAGATGCTGCCGTTGAACTGAAGTCGGCAAAGCGAGCAAAAGCCGGTTTTCGGATGCCGTATCCGTGAGATATATCGATCGTCGTTTCTCTTGCCACCCCCGGGAACGGACGGCAGCGGGATACGACTTTTGACGCGATGTGTGCTCGCGAAGCGTGCATATTATGTGGGAAGAGTTGTGGAAGCCACCATTCTCCCGCGACGTCACCGGTGCCATTTTCTTTCCCACTTCCAAGGGGTCAAAATTGGCGATTTGGTTAAATTTTATTACCGTCGTTCCCGAACCGAACCAAACTTCATGCATTTCGCTGTTTGTTTATGTGTGCGTGGTGCGCCTCTGGGCGGCTCAATTATGGGTTTCGCGTTTCGATGGCGCATAAAAAAGAGAAACAAATGTATCACTGATCCGGGACGAATTTGCTTAAGCAAGCAAAAACACTGGCTGGGCTGAAACGAAACAAATTAAACCACCGACGCCACCGAGAACTGGCCGACAACGACGGTGGTTTTGGATCACACTCGAATTGTCGTTCCATGTTTATGGCTAGCAAGGCGGGCAAGAAACGAAGCGCGAATATGAACAGGGGCCCCTTTGCTGATACTGAACTGGACGCAAAAGAAGCATAAACATCATTATAAATACTTTGTTTTATTTTTAATACATCGCGACTGAATTAGCTTTGGGACCAGGAAGCGAATCGTTCATCCGTTCAACATCGACCCGCGAAGTTAAAAGAGGTTTAACCTTAGCTAAATGAAATGAAACAAAACCGGAAGGCTCTTTTAGCCCTTAGTGGTAGTTTCTCAGCTCGATCCACGGGTGCAATGCTTTGAGTCTTCCTAGAAAATGGGTGTTTACAAACGTTAACTTTTGGGATAATATAAGCACCTTTCCTCCCGCAGGGCATTTTTACAACGAATGCTTCTGGGAACGCCGTGGCAATTTCGCTTAACGTCACTTGCGGTTCGTTTTCTTCTAATCGTCGCTTGTTAACAACACAACGAGAGAGAAAAGCGGATTAAGCGGAAGCTTCCTTCCCTTCCATTTTGCCTTTCCCCGAATCAACATTTGTTGCTACCAAGTCGAAGGTAATAGACCAAACTGGCCTTCATCAAGTGACACACAACTTCCATTACCGGCAGCATAAGACACTCCAGCTGCTTGCAATTTTAGCGGCTCCAGGTGGGGGTTAGAAATCTTCAAAGTTTTAAACAAACCAACACACGATGACGTATGCGGAATTTTTAGTGTGTAAGCTTTGCTAACCTAGGAATTGAGTCAATAAGGCGTTCGGAGACGCTAGAGGATCGGGACCACTTGTTGGCAGCAGTGTAACGGCTTCCATCCGCACTGACGTCCGCGAATCCCATCATCGATCGGCTCCATTCGACCAAACATAAGAAATCAAGGGCCTTACCGTGGGGAGAAGAAGAGTTCTATTTTTGAACCACATGCTCACAAGTTACTTCTCAACTGGATCTGTGGTACTAGAGTACCCCCCCCCCCCCCCCCCCCTCTGGGCAGTGTTCCGCTAGCAAAACCACCGCGGGTCAGCTCGCGGGATCGAAAGAGTGAGGGAATGTTAAACACTCGGTCACTAAATCTGCCAAAAACATTCTCCATCTTTTTTTTTTGTTAATCAATTCTTGTGTTACTAGGAACTGCCAATCCAGAGTGCACGGAACGCATGCCGGCGAACGGTGAACATTGAGGATTTACAAATCACATCACGGCGGAAATTCACGGAAGCAGTATCCGAAAGTAAATAAACAAATACCAGAATAATCGTGCTCGACTACAAAAACATACATGTCTGTAGAAGGTTTTTGAATGCACACGCATGTAGAGATAAATCTGGATTTCATTCTTTTCAATGCTAAGTACCTCGGTGCTAACACCAAAAATTCTCCACCCGGCGTTCCCAGCGTTTTAATTGCTCGTATCGCATTAATGAACTGAAGGCACAAAAATAGCCCTCCATTTGGGTATTATCCATCCATCTAGGCTCTAGGGGCTGTTACTTCGGGGAGAACCGAGGGTGTTCCGGCAGTTTGCTTGGGTGCACGCATGAGCTGTGTGTGTGTGCAAAACTCGCACAAGTGAGCAAAACTTCTTCCTCCAATTACGCAAGGTTCGCAAGAACCTCCACGGACTACGAGTGATCACTTTCGGACTTGCCCGGGCAGCTCACTCGCTCTGTCCATTAATATAATCGAGTGGATGGATACATCGAAATGGAGCATACCGATCCCTCGGTCCCACCACTTCGCTGGGCAACACCAACCCCCCCCCTCCTCCACTTCCCACCGTAAACCTGGAAACACCGTGTGCGTGTGCCCAGCGGTAGGATTTTCCATTAGTCCAGCAGCGAATTCACACCCGCGTGAACGCACTCTAGATCGATGGAGCCACACGTGTGCCACGTGGTTCGCCAACTGTCGGCTTCGCCAACTAGCAACCGGTAGCGGTTGATTCCAAAGACTGATCCAAATTCGCGTGGACTTTTTGCCCGAGCAAGCGCGCCATTTGTTTTATTCTTCCTCCAACCAAAGCGCCCCAGACGCTTTTAGAACGTTGACCGTGAGCCGTTTGATGTGTTCGGGTGCATGCAGAATGATTTTACCACCGGGGCAAATTATCCGCGGTTCGCTTGATAGGTGGTGGCGTAATTGGATGTGAATTTGATTCACCAGAATCAATAACATAATTTAGTATTAGCTGGAGTGTGCAAAGGAGGGGGGTTGCCGTGGGGAGCTGTTGCGTTTTGCTGTTGCGGTTTCGGCGCCAGCCATTACGGGAAACAGATAATGATGGGCGCAATAAACTGCCACAGCTAAAATCCTAATGGAAATAATAATTCCCGATGGAAGGTGAGCTGCAATAAAATCAGCAACGCAATCAAATAAACAAATCGGCCAAAAGAACCAGCAGCATGTTAGAGGACATGTGTACCACATAAAAGAGCCAGCAACGAATAAAAAAAAACTATTTCATTTAGCACCGCAAGCTCACTGAAGAATAAGTTTTTCAATAAATAATAAGCACGAACATAAAACTTCAAGTAAAATATCAAGTTCAGCTTTAAGTTATTATACGGTAAGTTATAACGATTCTAATCGTACTCTAACGTGTTTACAAAATAATGAATCCGTAGCTATAAAGAAATGTGATTTATATTTGACTTAAATGCTCCAGAACACCTGTAATTTAATAGTGCAGGACGCCTGCAGAGATAGAACGTAAAATCACCAGAGTCCACTGTAACCTGCAACCACAACGTCCGACGTCGTGTACGCGGTTCATAAAAAGGGCGATCGTAAATGTTTATGCTCTCAACTCATAAATTGATAAAAATAGATCGCCTCGGAACAGATCTGGGCAGATGTTTAGGCGATGGCAGGGTATGACCATGGGATTGCAGCTGATCGTTTTTATTACTGAGAGAATAGTTCAACGTACAGTTAAGCAACCTGGAGTGTGTAGAAAACCGTTCATCACCCACGCTGATAATCTGTTTGCTTGTCATCTTGCCCTCATTGACGGTTTTTTTTTCATCCGTTACGATTTTATAACGTTGTTAAAACATTTAAAAAATCGTTCCAAAACAAAATTAAAGGTTGGTGGTTAAACAAATGTCATGAAGTCAACAAGCATTTCACATTGCTGCTACTGAGAATTGGGATGAACACCCGTCTCTGCCGAGCTTGAATAGCTGTTGGACAACTGTAACCAAGGGGTCCGCGATAGCTGAGCGCGTACGCCGGTTGAAACACGACCGCCGAGTGTGGGTTCGAATCTAGATCGAATAGATTAACAACTTCGTTACTTTCGCTTCTAAAACAAAACATATTTCATCCGAAGAAGCACTCGTCGCAGTTCTTACTGGATGGAGTTGGTTTATGACATTTATGAGCGGTACAATAACCAAATAGCTGAGCGGTTTCATCAGCAAAATCGTATTTTATTGCACAAGAAGCTATAGAATATTTAGTTTGTTTGCTATTGCAGCTATAGACCGGCACTAAATCGCATCTAAAACCCGCCCGCACCGGTGGCGATTTCAGTGCAACTCACAGCCAATCCAAATTCTCGACAGCTCTCGTCAGTTCTGCGCCTCGATGACACCAGCCTGACGCAAGCAAACATGCTGTCATCACATCCAATATTCGATACGTACATAAAAAGGTGCGCATTGTAGGCGCTTGTGGCTTGAATCCGAATACATTCTGGGGAATCGTTCGTGACGTGAGTCATTCGGATCCCCACACTATCCCCGGTCATATCTTTCTGATTTTCGTCATTTGCTTGCCCTTCGCTCAAAAGCGTGACAGGCGTACACCCTATTGCTTGATGGTCCGCCGAACAAACAAAGGAGTCCATCGGTTGCTCGCAATGCAATGGCATACACAATGCGATCCGTCTACGACCTACGACAATCGGGCGATCACTTTCCTTTTACAGAGGAGCGAGAGGTATGGTTGCTATTTTTTTAGCCCGCTAAAGAGCCTCACTTCTTATCAATCGCGATGCTCCTACGTGATCTCTTTTTGCCATGGTGTGGCACAAGTCGACCACGGCTGGCTTTCGCTGGGTACAGTGTCAATGTAAACAAACGCTCGTGCTTATTATCAGCGACACCGATAACGTGTGAGCGTGCACGGTGCATGTTGCGAGAATTGCTGCCACACGTAAGGAAACGCAGCGCTCCAAAGACAAGTTGGCGTCCAGCTGTGTTGGAGCAGATGCTGAGTTGAACCGTTCAAAAAAAGGTTCTAAACATTTCATCACTGGTTTATTCCTGATCTTATTTCAGTTTTTATACATAAAACGGTACGTATTCAATTTAAGCCACGAGCCTTATGTAGTCCCATTGAGATTTAAGTACGTTGAAGCATACCGATTTATTTATGTTGTATTGAAACAGCTCCAATTGAATTAAAGCACCAAAGCACCAGCACCTTTGACTGTTTACAAACATTTTCCAGTTTTCGTCTCTGCAGCCGCGCCCCATTTGATGTTATCTTTTTCTTTTATCAATAACAAGCAACAAAAAGATACGGCGAGAGATCTTATCCAAGTGTTGGCAAGGTTCTAACGACAGACCAACCAAACAGGCGGGTGTCTGTTATCAGGCCAAAAGTAGGGAAAAATATTGAGCAAAAGCATGTTAAAGATATCACTCTAAAATGAACACAAGGCAAGAAAATTTTTGGCATAGACCTTCAGGTAATAAAAATATAAACAAACGTACTAGTTCCTTAAAACTGATTTCTCATTGGCAAGATGCACGAAACAGAGACAATTTCGCATTTCCTTTTCATCAAAACGTCACCCCTGCTCAACTCTAAGCACAAACCAGTTGAGGACAGCTTCTGCCAACTGTCATTCACCGCTAGTCTCTGTCGACTAGACAGCGTTCATCTTCAACGCAGTATTTCCAGCAATTCCCACACTAGCAATCCGAACTCGAAATGTACATCGTCTGGATTTTCTCCAAATGTCAAAAAGATATCTCTGCAGATTGAGGATGAACCCGATGAAAATCGAGTTCCAGACAATCATCTAAAAGGTCTTCCCACTTTTAATAAAACTGTTGGCAGAGGTACCAAACGCATTCTGAATCAGACTCCCGCTTTTCGATGTACATGCATGCGCTGCTGTTCCCATCTAGAGCTAGTGGCTTGGATTCTGCACTGTGATCGACATTAACCACGTCTAACTCCCAAGAGGACAACGACGACAGGGTGATGATTCACAACCGGGAGGAATCCTCCTTTCCCTCTGTATATGCGTTCGTTTAAAGCAAATAAACAACTCGTCTGGGCACACTACAACCCTCCGCTCACAACGCGTATCGATTACCGGATGTTAAGGGTGAAGGGTTGTCTGCTTGTTTTTTTTTTTTTTTGGTTACAACGAAGCCCTTCCGGAACCGGTAGCGTATCTCTCACAGGAACTAAACTATCTTAATTAGAGGGAGAGCAGCTATCAAGTTGCCATCGTGATATTCATATGCTGACCAAGATACAACTAGGTAAGAATGATTGTATTTGCTGCTGCAAATAGTCACATGCTGGAAGAAACAATACCAAAACTCGCATAGACTCTAGCATAAGGTCCCGTAACCTCTATCAACCATGAAAAGCATGAAATGTTTCGTAAATGAAGGTAATGCAATTATATGCCAAAAATGTGTTTCTTCCATTTTGCGGACGAGAACACCGAAAGCAGCCGATTTGGGGAATATAGCAGCATCGGACATATTGGAAAAAAGGACACATCAGTGTGTCCCAGCGAATGATGGCGAATCGAAAATATTCCAGCAATGTCTTCGAGGGAAAGCAGAACAAGCAAAAAGGCAAAAATATAACCCAAATTCAATTTGCCGCCACAAGATTGTTCTATCCAACCAGCCAAAGCGGTGGTCTGTAGACCTGTTCCAAGATTGGTTGGTTCACATTCCGCCAATATGGGCTGTTGCTTGATGTAGTCTGCCATGGTAGGAATCATTTCAACTTTACTCTTTGATTTTCTCTTTCTGGCATCTGGCTAAAAGCATCTTAAAAGAACAGCATTCTTTAGTTTAGTATATTCGTTTTTTACCTAACCCTAACGGATATGTTCACAAATCCTGTGTCTTATATTAAATTACAAAGTCTTCTTAGCAGGCCGAGTTTTTTTGGATGGCAAAAAGCTGCCTTCCCTTTAATGCTATTTATTTCTTTGTAACGGTGCGCTACCACTTTGAAGATAACGAAGTGCATGAAGATGAAAATTAACTTACACAAAACCCGCTCAAGGACCGCAGGGCAAACTATAGCAATTATGAAAGCTGAAATCGGTTACACAATGCCGCCAGAACACCTTGACTTATGCCGGGCTTCGCTGCCAGCTTCACGATGCTTTATGAGAAGCGCCCCCGTAAAGACATCTCTTGAGAAAACAAAACGGCACTACACTGTGACCTGAGCAATGTCCGGCCGTCTGTCCTTCTGCCTGCGCCGGAGCGTCCAGCATCATCATCGTCATCGCCCCTGCCTTTTTTCATGCTTTTCGCTCTGGAAAAGTCATAAAATCAATTTTATCGCTCTATTTCCCGTTCGTCAGGATGCGATTGGCGAACTCTGCCGGATGGAGTTGCAGGAGTCGGCAATACGGAAAAAAAAAGAAAAGGTAAGAGCTTTCCATTCTGCTCGAGTTTGAATGGCGGGTCTGGGGCACGAGAATAAAAAAAAAAAGGAAAGCCCACCGGGAGGTCCAGCCGGGTGCGAGTCCTTTTCCGATCCCGGCAGCAGCAGTTGCCAGTCTATTCAGGTTGCACATCTTGTTGCTGGCACCGAGGATAAACTAGAAAACAGTCAACGAGAAGCGTTGATTTGCGTTGAGCAGCAGCAGCAGCAGCAGTAGGTCGTGAAGGATCGACTTCTATGGGTCAAGATAAGTGTCCCATGTCCGGAAAGCCGCCATTAAAATGGTACTCTTGAGTGGCGGTAGAATTTTATCTCGAGAGACTTCAAAAACTCGTTCAGGTAGGTATGAAGCAACGGCTCAGAGATGGCTAAATATGTGTGCAAAGTTTTAAAGTTTTAAATTCCTCAGGGAAGATAGCAGAAACAAATCGATTCACAGTTTGCCGGATAAACCACTGAATCTCAAATTTTTAATATCGTCTTTGGATTGTCAAATTTTCCATAAAGTGTAGAATTCTAAGTCGCCGGAGAAAATTATGATCAAAATTAAAATCCAAAATATAGATTTGATTGTACGAACTATGAAAATGATGTTTCATTCTGTATTTTTAAGAAACAGAATGAGTTGGAATGTACGAAACTACCTCTTCACAAACTAAAAAAGAATAGGCAATGCCATGTGACTCAACATGAAAAAGGTGCAACGTGATTCAACAAGCCATACCATGAGCTAAAACAAAAACAGACAAACAATGATGACTGTTCTCATTTTTCCTAGAACCACATGAACCTTTGGTTGTGTGCCCTTATTAGCAAAGAAAATAGAGCAAACCAAATAACTGTACAACTGGAGAAAAGATCGACAAAGAAACACCCATCGAAGGCCCGAACGCTATCAAAAAGAAGGTATTCGATACAGCGGCAAAGGGAAATCAAAGGATCTACCTTTTATTTGAACACCTATAAAAAAGGGGGCGCACAGAACAGCACCAAGCGGGAACAGGAATCCTTTCTGTTTTCCCTTTATAACTATTATCTACCGAAAACAAGTGTATTTAACGTGAAGGGCACATTGTGCCGAACACGAAACCGGCTCTTTCCGATCAATGCGTGCGGAACGAAGGCATCAAATGGTCAGCAGTGACATAGAGGATGATACGAACAACAGCAATAAAACGGGTCCATACACCCTGCGGCGTACCTTTCCAATCCCCCTTGGAGGGAAGAGGTTTCAGCGCAGGTAGCGGCGTTTTTCACTGATTGGTCGTGAAATCAGTGACGCGTCCCACCAGTGCCCCGCAAGCGGAAAGCAGCGAGTTTCCTGAATGAAAGGAAAAGGGACTACACTTGCATTCCCCGCCTCCACTCTCAACTAGGGAGAGAAGAAGAAGAGGGTTCTCAAAAGTGATAAAATTTTAGACCCAACAACAATGTTAAAAATGTGCAGCTCGGCAAAGAATGGAAGTTTTGGATTTGGCCGGGGAAAATGGGCTACAGAATCTACTTTAGCCCGCAAAACAATCAAACACGACGCCTGAGAGTGCTCGAGTGCCTTTTTCTAGGATTGCGTCAAAAAGAAACACAATGTGACACTGCGTAGCACCGTAGGTGTGTTAGGCTTCGTATTAGACACACATCGCACAAAAAGTTTACCATCTAGCCCCGCGGACAACTTCATTCATTGGCCCACCAAAGATGAGATCACAGCCGAAGAGAGAAACCCTGATAAGCCGTATTTGCGAGGGCTGCATTGATCCTAAACATTTGCATCCTCCCTTTTTCCAATCAATTTCGGATTTTGCCTAGCCAAAGGCCCACGTAATGCCTTAGGACATAGATTGATCCACAAGGGAGGGCAAAGGATATGGATTTACCTTACCTTACCTTCGATCTTTCTAAGGATTCGCGTGTTATGAATTTTAGCTTGGGATTAAGCAATCTATAAAAAGAAACGAAAGGACATTCCTTCGTTTGCTTTATCTCGTTCCTTCCTTCGGGTCCTAGCGATTCCTCCGTTGCTTGGTAGGCATTTCAAGATTTTTCTTTTTCCTGCCGTCATACTGATCCGGCATAAGATCATACATGGGTTGATTTAAAGTTGACTCAACCAAGAAAGAATGCACCGTTTCTGACTCCTGAACATTCCCAAACTGTGTTTAAAATTCCATCAACTCCAACAAGACATCGAGGTTTTCAAGTCGATTCGGATATTGGATCTTCTGTCAAACTGAATCAAACTGAGAACGGAACTCGAGTTTTCTTGTCGGATCGGTTAGCATCGATTTGAGTTGTAACTGGTGGAATTTTGGCTACAGTTTGCGATTATTCATTTGAACTCACAATTTCAGCAAGTTGTTTAGATAGGTTCAGAAACGGTGTAATAGCATGTCGAATGTAATTAAACCGTGCACGTTCCATCTGGTCAGCACTGTTTATCCTCGATTTGTTTGATCACCTGCGAGTCCAACATTTTGGTACGAAATTTTTCACTTGCCACATGGCAATGGCAACATAGTGTACGAAAAACGCAACTATTGGGGCGCGTAAACACACTCCATCGGACAGGGTCTGCAAACTACGGGCCCCGATAACCGACCGACGGGCGAAAGCGATAAACCCTAATCTAAGCTTTGATTCCGATTACGCGCTGCCCTGCAGACGCCGTTGTAGACGGTGTGCCAAAACACGCATTAAATATGAATTATCTTATCGGTCACAGGAGGAAGCGTCGTGGTTATGCTAGCTGGAGTTCAGTCACTCACGGCTGCTGGCAAACAAAAACCAACACAAAACAGGAGCAGAAGGAACCATACATCATTTCCAATCACCTGATTACTTCAAGCCACTCCCCGCGGCCAGATTTGATGTAAAGGAAGCGTAGTAATAAATTAAAATAACTTTGGAGCTTAGACTGGCAGGGTGAAAACTTGAACACATCATTGCGTCTTAGGGCTGAGTCGATCAGTGTTACATAGTTTGCTCTTCTACGTCCCATCTGCCATAAAGAGCAAGCGGCCAGATAAAACCCGGTTTAGAACTTTGCTGGTCCTTACTAGGGCGTATCTTTGTCCTGCGAGTACCCCGACATTGTTCAGTTTGACATCAATTCATCCCCAGAAAAGGTTGCCCCAACCCGTCCCCAAAAAAAGGGAGCCCCACCGGCGGAAAAAGGATCCCTCCTTTTGCTCACTTTGAGATTGGCAAAAGGTCCTCAAACAGGGAGCCTACAAACGCTTTACCTCCTTCTGGCATAAATCATTAGACATGAGGTTCGGGTCGAGTGTAAAAGAAGGGCGGTTTGCGCCGTTGATCCCTTGCCGGGCTTGTTGTACCGCACGGATCCCCTTTTTGTCACGCGATCGATCAAAACGTGCCGAAATTTGGCACACTCTCAATCATGGCAGTCACATCAATGCAGTCAACACTTCCACGCGATCGGGAAAATCGTCCATCGTCTCTCTTCGACAAGTAAGTGGAAGGCATCCATTTTAAGTAATTGGAAGCCTCGAAAATCTCTCCTCCCAATCGAACAAAACATTCGTTTACTTTCTAACCCCCGTCGTAGAAAGGGTACACATGCTCGACACATTTCTACGATTTTGCATTCGAAATCAGTTCGTTCCATCACCGAATCAATAACTCAAAATAAACAAAGGGACGGCGAATGGAAAAACGCTGTAGCCGAAGATAGTATTACATTGTTGGCAGGCAAGTGCAAACCCCTCTTGCAGTTTGATTGCAGAGTATCATGCTAGAAAAACATCAGAAAAATGGTCTCAAAGGGCAAAGGAAGCACCGCACAGGTCGTCAGAGATAGAGAGAGAAAGAGGGAGAGAGAGAAGGATAGAACGATGCCGGAAGAAAGTATGACTCATAAACGGTTTCCCTTCGTTGGTTCGCACAAAATGCACTTGAGGCAACAACAAAAGTAGTTTAAAAAAACACACACAAACAAGAACTCTACCGCATGGGGTGATTTGCGGAAATGTGTTCTCCCGTCCTCACGACCTTTGGAAACACAATTTCGTTCCCGCCTGCATTGTCGCCCCTTCTTCTCCATCGGAAGACCCCTGCAGCAAAAAAAAGGGCTGGCAGGCTATGGAAAACAAAAAATCGTTCGCAAACTGCATGACGAGGATGGGACGTACGTAAGGACAACGTCAAATCGGACCTGCGCGAGGAGCAGAAACCGGAAGATTGTTGAAGAAAGGTTGCAAACCATGAAACGCACTCCACCGAAGGAAGGAGAGGAGCTCAAGGACCAAGGCATGTTTTTCTAAACTGAAGTATTTTCCACGTACCTTGTCCGTTCGAGTTGACGGTTACATTGATGGAGGAGAAGAAGTTGTTGACCCGCTCGCAGGACATCGCCGCGCTCCGGTCGGTCGGGTTCGACCCCCCCGCCGGGGGGGCACCACCGCCTGCCGCCGTCGTCTCCCGTGCCTTGCGATGGTTGCGCACCGACGATCCGTCGCACTCGATGGCGAGCAGCGCCGTACAGCAGAGGATGAGGGCCAGGGACGCGGCCAGGCTGCAGCCGCTTCGTAATCCACGCGATTTGGGCATTTCGGTTTGCTTTTCTCTCTCTCTCTCTCTTTTCGCTGGTCGCACTATCTCCGCAAGCAGTCGTCGGTTGCAATTTGTATTTCGTATGTTTCACACTTTTCACGGAACGAGGGAAAGAAAACGCACACACACACACGCGCGATTACTAAAGCCGCTCCGCGGTTATGCCAGCCCCGGGGCCCGTTTTCCCACTGCACTTTTTCACCGATTCATTCATGCATCACTTTTTGGCACACAATTTTTTTTATAACACCGGAAAACACTTTAAATTCACGTTAAACCACTAAAACTGAAAACTCCCTGAACTGGGACTCCTTGTGGAGGTCTTCTGAAACGCACTTTGACACACTTTTACAATAAGATCCGGATAATGGATGATCCCCGCCACTTATGGTTTGCTTAATTACCACTGAAAGGCAGAAGAAATGGTTACTTTGATCAGTTACGAGGTTTCTTCTTCTTAACGCATTCAACCGAACACGCGGAGCAAAACGTTTTACTGAAAATAAATCGTTACGTAGGCGTTGCTCTAAAGTATCAAATGTTGCTGGGTCAATCTTCAGGACGTTCAGGTGGTGTATATGCTCCTTGTAAAAAAAAACCCCCCCTTTCACCCCACCACAGTGACACCACCGTTCTGCGGACCGGTCGGGAGATGGGAAATCGAAAGACGCGGGCGCGTGCTAGATTTCAAACACCAGCCACATGTCAATCACTATACCAAGGGGATGGAGGGGTGACCGCTGCTGCAAACCAAACATCTCACAAGAAAGCACGGAGCACACATACACACACATACACGCTCGATCGCATCAGCTGACGGTGGCGCTTTTTGCCCCTGCGCTCCTGCTGCACTCGACGACGGTGCGAGCCTTATCGAGGCTTCCCAGCTTGTCCGGGGGTTGCACTTCAGCGGTTCCGTCGGCGATTGGCACCGTACGCTGCGTTGAGCGGCACTATTTTATTTACAACAACAAAAAAAGGCAAAAACATATATTGTTCTGCTTAAGCTGAACCGAGCCGATCGGACCGCAGACACGGCCGCGGAAAATGCGCAATAAGAACACAACAACAACAAAATGCCTCGTCCGGCGAGGGCGATTTGCAATTGATACCGTGCGTCTCCGCTAGGGGGCTTTGTCTTGTCTTCGCGAAATGCTTCTCTCTACATCCAACGTCTTCTGCTCGCGCGGATCGGCGGCCGTCGAGTGGCCAGCAAGTTTGTTTTTTTTTTCTTCTCGCTGATCTTTTCGCGACCGTACCTAGCCGACGCAGTGCTCCTCTAGCACTTTGCTCGCCTGTTCACGCCGTCTCGTTCTCACCGCCTGCACCTTCACTCCGTCAGGGGATTTGTTTTGATCCGATGGGGGGGGTGGGCGGAGTAGAGATAGACCTGCTGTTGCTAGTACCGTTTTTCTTTTTTTTTCGGTGCACATGCACTCACTGTGGGAGGAGGCTGTGGGGTGTGCTTTTGCTCTTACCACCCTGAAGTCGTGGTCTGGTTTTCGGGTTAAATTTCGTGACGCAGACGCGAACCCGTCACCAGCCGCGTTGTGACGATGTAACCGGGGCAGACAAACGGGCAGTTTGTGTTCGCGGATTTATTTTTTTTCTCCCCGTACTCCACTCGCACCTAACACGGAATCCCAGTGCACATTGCTCGCGTTGTCTCTCTCTCCTTCCTTCGCTCGCGAACTCTGACTTCCCAGCTATTTTATCTCTTTATTTTTTTGTTCTTTCGCTCTCGCTCTCTATCTCACCCGCTCGGACGCACCGCTTCTGCACACACGGTGATGCTGTTTCGCGCTGCTGCGTGTTGTGGGCGCCGTTGTCAGAATCGCATGATTATTCTGCGGGACACGCAGACTCCACAGCACAACATCATAAATACACACCGGCAGGTAGGTGACGTGTGGGATTCTTTTCGTTCTTCGTTGAACTCTAGGTTTGTTGCGAAAATCGTCCCTCGCTTGTTTAGTTTAATTTCACCGTTCAATCTTACCCCCCGATGCACCAGCATCGAGCAAGTGAAACCCAACTCGACGCACCGTTACGATTTCGCTACACACTGATGCACGGAAGTCGGTTTGCTGACCTTTCACGCCTCTGAACCAACCGCTACGAAAGCCCGGAGAGAACTGAGCTGCCTTTACGAAGTGTAGACATCTTCACCGTTCTGACCAAGGTGAATATTTATAACACTGTTATTCTATGTTCACCTTGAATGTTTGTTGATACTAGAGGTGGAAAGCGTTCCTTTACGTTCCTTTTATACTGGGTCTATTTTGCTAATGGTAGTTCCAGGGATCCAAACGTTACGTCTCGGCTGGATACGCGAAATATCTCCTGTATTGTTTACGGGAATACTATTACAATTCTTCGGTGGTGTTGTCTCAAAAATCCCACTGTGGTTAACCAGTTCGCTCGAAAATCGATATGAGGCAAAACCTGAGAAATATCGTTTGGAATCGGATGACCCTGGAATCGGCTCTTTTCGGTTCGGCAATGACAGAAACGATAAATCAAATTTTAGTCTCCAATGATCTGTCATCGCTCGAAAAGCCAAATACGGGGCCGGTTGTTTATGTTCTATTTGCTTGGAGCTAAAATTCAACGTTACGTATTCTACCAAAGATATGAGATTTACCGACGCTCTAAAATCATGCTGGGTCACTACACTGTTTGGCGCTATACTGCTGCTAGCCGGATCCTGTGTTCTGGTTTACAATGAGGTAAGATGTCGGTAATATTTGTGCGAAAGATTCCTGAGATCTAGATTGCATTTTGTTTTTGTTTTTTGTTTTTTGCAGAGCCGAACAATACGAATTCTGCTATCGTTGGACGAAGCTCTAAATGACGCCGTCACTGTTAGCGCAGATAACCCCTACGAAAAGCAGTTCGAAGGGCGTTTGATTCACCTGAACGGGGCTTTGTTGACGGGGGAACCGCTCACAGAACCGGACTACAATATTCAAGTACAAGCGGTGAAGCTGAAAAGACGCGTCCAGATGTACCAGTGGATCGAAGAAACTGTGTATGCAATTCAAACTCTTCCTCTGGTAAGCGATTGTACGTCCGTTACTCACGGTTTTATTTACTTCCAGCGAGCATCGTTTTGGCGAATCAGTTGCAACGGAGGAAGTTGATGATCGTTCGTACTTCTATAGCAAAGATTGGCGCGATGAATTGATAGATTCCCGCAGTTTCTACATACGCAATGGCCATCACAACCCAACAACGTTTCCCCTGGACTCGACCGTGCATGTGTCCGAGCACGTGCACATCGGTCCGTACGAGCTGGGCGATGCGGCCAAGGATCGCTTCAAGACGTACCAGGAGGTGACTTCCGACACGCGGCCCGAGGACCCTTCGGTACGGATGCACTCGGGGCTTTACTATCACTCGAACGACATCTGGAATCCGGAGATTGGTGATATACGGATACAGTTTGCCTACGCGGGGCTGGAAGGATCGTATGTTACCGTTGTGGGAAAGCTAGAGAACGGAAGGATAGTGCCGTATGAATCTACCCACGCGAGGAGGGTTCTACTGCTGGAACCCGGCGAGCATCACCTCAACGAGATTTTCCGCCTCGAGCATCACCAGCAGCGGTTGACCGCGTGGGGCGTTCGGTTTATAGGATGGGTGCTACTGTTTTTCTCCACCATCTGCTGCGGAACCATTCTTAGGCATCTGGCCAGGGAGTACCGATTTTTGAGGCTGTTCGTACCGGATTCTAACTTTTCTCTGTCCACCAACCTTACCACTTCACTGTCCATCGCGCTGGTGATTGTATCCATTGCGTGGATTGTCCATCGACCTTGGCTCGGCGGAGGGCTTCTGTTCGCCGCCATGTCCCCATTTTTGTACTGTGCCCGTGGAATCGTAGGTAGCTATCAACGAATTGACTGAGAATCTCGTGGAGCATTTTTTATTCAGTGAGCTCGTGTTTTTAAACAAAGTAGTAGAATAATTAGTTTTAATTGTGTGATATTACCATGATATGTGTTTTTAATGGCTCTTAGATATCTTACAGTACAATAATTTACTAAACTTCTTTCCTATACGTTGATGGATTTGTTTTTTTTTCATTTTCTCAATTTATAAGTTTCGTTCAGAAAGAAAAACCATGTGGAAGAATGTAACCATTCAGTAAGTTATGAAACGATGTTGTGTTTAATTTCAAAAGACTGAATATCTTAACACATACTTAAAATTGTTATCAAACTAATTAAAACGTTAAGAACCTTCCTCAAGCTGCAAACTGAGTATTAAATTACACCGTTTTTGACGCAATCATAACAGCTGCTTGGTGCTTTTAATCAACCACCAACTGTAAGCACACATTCACCACGCAACTCAAATTCTAGTACTAAAGTGTACATTCCCAAACTGTATCCAAACTTTTACTTCAACTTCAACAGTTGATGTTTGTTTAGAAGCAACAGCCAGCTGATAAGATGGCGTCAAAAACGGTGTACTGTATTCCAGATATGTTAGGTACATATTATATTACAAGTACGAGAGAGAAGCTTCCTGAATTTTACTTGAATGACAATAAACTCGTTTCAAAAGTTCACAGCAATGCTTTTCCCGATTTTTTTTAAAGCAATATGTTGTCACGTGGTTGGAAATTGATGTGCATTGTACCTTCAATTTGCCGCTGAGATGAGGAGACCTTTGATTTGCTACCACGAACAACATTTTTACAATATAAAATTCCAACAAAAATTATAGCCTCTTTTGCGCGCAGAGATGTTTGTACTGATAAAATAATTTGCGTGGACACCTATCACGTGAAGTTGAGCTTATAACAAACCAAAAACAAATTTGCTGCAGTCTTAAAATGATTTGTTTGAAATCTTTACTTTACCGTTCGCTCAACGGCCGAATATTTCAAACGGTTATGCGTTCAAAAAATCCCCGTTAAGATTCGGCGTCCTGCTGTTTGGCAACACTGCCCGCTAACGTCAAACATGGCAGGCACGCACATTTTGAAAATACAACCGCAACGACAGCCCGGTCGTAACCGACAGCGCGGCGATTCGACGGCGGCAGTATTCGATTAAGTGCGTCGCGCACGGACGAGTTGTTCGCTAGCAAAGCGTCGTCTCCCAGTTTTTCGCGTTCAATTTGCCCTCGCGCCGGAATATGTGTAAAGTTCTGCAGTCGGTGTGTCGTTAAAAAGGTTAGAAAGTGGCAATGGGATGCAAAAGAGTGCTTCGATGTGGATCCGCATGAAGGGCGGCTGCAGGTAGGAAGAAAAAAAAACCTTCATCTGTTGTTGGTGGAAGCCAGAAAACTTGTGCGCATCATCGTTACCAGAGCAACGGTAGATGATTGCATCGCTGTGCAGAAAGTCGTCGCGGTTGCGGTGTTACCTTTGCCACTGAAAGGAGGTGTTTTTTTGTGTTCGTGCCGGGAGGAAAAGTAAGAAGAAGTATAGAAGGAAAAAAAATCTCGAGAAACCTGCTCAAGTAACCAGCGGGCCCAAGCGCGGGGTGTGGTGCGTGTTGCCGAGAAGCAATTGTCGCGGTTTTTACGTGCCTCTCGGCGGCGCTGTTTTACCGCTTTGCAGTGTGTGTGTGTGTGTGTGTCTTTGTGTATGTGTGAAATTGTGCTCGCAAGAAACCAGAAAGTTCCCGCTGATCGTGGCCGTTCTCGGAATTCAAGATTCAAAAATCTACATGATGGTTGGTGGACTCCGTGATGCACACTCTTCATTGCGAGTAAACCATCTATAATCGCGATTTGCGGCGTTAAGAGTTTCGTGTGGAATCGCGGAATCGTGAATAAAAAGAATAGGCGCTGTTGAACCAAAGCAAAAGTGGTTGCTAGATCGAAAGGTGTTATTGGAAGAGATTTGCATACTTCATTCGTGTGTGACAAGTGCACCTGAGATCTGACCTGGATCTGTGGAAACCGTTGTACGTGTTTTCCCCGTTCATCCTCTCCCCCTGGTGCGGGCTCCATCGGATTGTGTGTGAGTGTGTGTGTGTGTTTTTTTTTTAAATTTGCGGACCCACTATGAAAGAGTCATTATCGCTGCACGGGAAGAAAATCGTCATGTCCAACGTGGCCGGTGGTGGTGAGGCGACGCTGGCCGATAAGAAGCTGATCCCGATCTCGCACCAGTGTCCGCCGAAGAATCCGCTACAACCAATTGAAAACACCAACACAACTAGCAGCAGCGGCAGCATCGCGGCCGAGCCGAAGATGCTGTCCGTGGTTGCGGAGGAAAGCGAACGGGCTGCAGCTGGAGGAGGAGGAGCGGGCGGAGGGACAAACACCGGCGGTACGCTACCTCCTGCCGGAAGTACGGAAGGTAAGTCATCCAGCGCACGCGGGAGGAAAAGGAACGGCAAAGGTGGTCCGACTTTGGTCCGCTGTGTGGGAATGGAATGTAAATCCTGTTGGTGGAATGTCTTTTCTCGATCGGAAGGCACAGGGGAGAGTAGTGGGCCTCGGTGGAGCCCTCCGGAATGTACCGCTTCATTTGAAATGGCAAACGGAGTCGTTGAGATGTCATCGCACCCCAGAAGAACACACAAAATACTCCTATAGTCGATGCTCACGTTGATGGTGCGCGAAAGATGAAATCAAATTGGGTTTTATGCTCGCCGGAATCATCGAAGAGTAGCCCGAGCTTATCACCAATACAACCGAAGCAGGATGCGCCTTTACCCGCGATTCTGCTGGCATCTGTTTTTACTGCTGCCTCACTGCTTGCGCTTTCGTCATCCCCTTGATTCCTCGCGTCGTTTTTGTTCCTCTTCCTTTCCTTCTATTTCACATTTTCGTACAAACATAATCCCGCACGCCCTTCGCGCCCTTGGTCCCTTTTCGGGTTCCCTTTCTGTGTGCGTTTTGGGTCGTAGCATAACGCATACACCCGGTTGTGTTGTGTGTAATTCGTTCTTCTTCGCTCTGCTCTGCTCGGTCTTTCCTTTTGCCCGCGTTGGGTCAACATCATGATCATCATCAACATCATCAACATCATCGTTGTCTGATGTCGGAAGAAACGGAACACGACGAGCTGTATGTATGCAGCTACTGGCGGCGACCAAACTTAACGAAACATTCTGCGACGCACTGAACGAAGCGTAGGGGAAAAAGTGGTGTGTGTTATGTTGTTTTGTGTGTGACTGACAGAGACGGGCAGATGGGACAGAGGGTCCAAAAAAGCTGCGACAGCATAAGCGGTTTTTATCTTCTGTTACCTGAGTCACGGATTCTTTTCTTTCCGTGTTTCTTCAGTACACACACGCACACACCCATGTACTTAGAAAGTACTGGAGTCATACGATGATCGCTCTGCAGGTTTCCCCAAATGTCCCCGAGTTGAGGTCCTTCCCCTCGACTGCGACTTCTGGGGTTTATTCTGCGATTTCACAAATATTTTGCAATCATCGTTATGGAAAAATATTTCATATTGCTTTTACCTCAAAACCCCTAAACCCTTTCAATTTCATTTCGCTTCCCAGTACTAACATCAAATTATTCGACAAATTTTTTTTTTATTTTGAAGATGGATGGACCACCGTGGAGTTAAAGTGTTTATTTTCCTATCGCTGGAATATACGGTGTAAATGTAATGTGCGCCAGAGAGGCAACCGTCATCACGTCAGAAATTGTTTTACGTCACCGACGAGCCCCAACATCCCCCCCTTCTCGTTTCTTCACTCTGTGGTGGTCTGCTTTTCTTCAGTCCAGAAGACATTTACTCATAAATGTAGGAAGCAAGCAAAAACAAAAAAATATTAAAAACCAAATGATCTTCCCAGTTCCTCAGTCGTTTGACGTCTTTGAAAGTAATCGAAGAATCCACACGCACACACCCGCACCCAAAAAGCTGGGAAGAAAAAATAGAAAATATTTCTGATTCTTCTTTTGCTGGTAGATTTATTTTGTTGATGTCATATTGATGTTTTAATTCAATTGAAGCTCATGTTAGAGAATTAAAAACGTAGATCATGTAAGAGCTCACTGCCTTGATGAGGTCCTCAACTGCTGCCTCAGAATTAGTTTCATACAGCTAAACGTAATGCCTAGCCTTTTCACTTTAGTTCGGTGCTTGCCCGTCTCAAGTGAACCCTATCCTTCTCTCAAGAAAAAAAAAAAAACCCACCTGTTGTTGATCGGAGAAGGTTCATACGCTCCTAGCAGTGGCACCCCTTTCTTTCTGCGATCCTTCTTTGCCGTCTTTTTTTTTTATATTGCCTCACCGGTGTCCAATTCGTGTTCCACACCATTCCTTCATCATTTGTGGAGCATGACGAACGACAACGAAAACACCTTCACGAAGGTTAGGGCAGGGAGGAGGGGATGGGCCGAGCAACAGGTTGCTTACACTTGGTTGCTTTTCCGAGGGTTTGTGTGTGTGCGAAGGATACAGCGGGCTTTGTCTGATGTCCTGCGGGGTCCATCAAGTTTGTCCCGCAAAAATGTCCATCATACATCAACCACCACCCGATCGTTATGTTCTTTTCCCACCGTGACGAAATCTAAAGTTATGTTAGTGCTTGCTCGGGTGGAACGGGTTGAAGTGGGCAGTGCATCAGGGATCCATCAACATTCGTCCGGGATCGGGGATCATTATTGCTGGGGTTTCCGCAATGCTTGGATCGTTCCATGGTTCCTCGCCTGAAGGTGCTTTTTCAACGGATGCAGTCGAGTGAGACCGCAGGTTTTTTGGAGTGACGATATGAGGGTTACCTTGTCCGCTCTAAAGTGCCCTAGAAAGTTAAGGAAATTTTGAAGCTTTCTTTCAGCTTGAATCCGGTGAGCCGCGTGGATATTCACATCGTCGACATTTTCGAATGGCATAACTTTTGGCATGTGGGAAGATAGAGAAGTAGTAATTTTACATTTTGATTCTTGGCCGTATTTCCCACAATTATTTTGATGAATTCGATAAGCCTTTTAATTTTTTTTTGCCTGCAATGATTTCTACTTTTGACCTAAACTAGCGTCAATTCGACAAAAATCTATAGTTAAGAAACACCGTCCAGGCTAAATGTGATCCTCTGTAAGCTGTTCCCTCGCTCCAGTAATGATTAAAATAACCCTTACGTATAGATTTTAGCATAGAAGACAACGAGATTGCTGGAAACAAAATCTCTCCAGGACAACTGTAAGCTCAATTGATGCTTTTTTCGGGGTTTTGCTTTACTGCTACGCTGTACCACACGTTCCTCGGGAGGTTTAAACCTCCAAACCCTGGAATCCAAATTTCCTAACCCTCCCGTTATAATTTCCACACCTAGCCCCTTGCGGTTGTCAGCTTGCATTTCTTTCTCAAAAGAATAATTCAAGATCTGGCTCGAAGCTAGGATTGCTACAAAAGACGAGCGATTCTTTCGACATGGTATTTTCCCGTAAGGTTTCTGAAAGGTGTACACATTTATACCAACTATGACTTCCTTCTGCATTCGTCGAAGCATGTGACGTGCGTGTATAGACGCAGCCCCGTGCTTGTCTAGTGAATGAAAATATGATGACCAACAAGTTTCTCTCTTGATTCTGACTACCGTTCGACAGTTGAGTGGTCCATCCTCTGTCAAGGCCGGCACGATGTATGGTCGTGTAAGCGGCGAAACGAAACGCTTGGGGTTGAAGTCACGGCGGCTCCCCGGCCGGATGTACCCGGCTATTTCCGTTTAGCTGCGGCGGTCTTTGACTGTTTCGGTGAGTCACACGGCTGGTGCACCTGGTTGGGAGGGTTGCTCTCTGTTGCAAACTGTCGCGCGAATGAGTTTTGCGTGGCCAAAGCTGTCAACGTTTTGTGGAGACCTGTCCTGAATGGTTATTTTTGGCGTGTAAAAAATGTGTTCTTCTTGTTGAGGCTTATTTTTCAATGTAAGTAAAGATGCGTTTACCTAAACGACGGTGCGTTATGCATGTAGACAGGCAACATCGTGTTTGGAAGTGATGAAACGGTTCACCTTCGTCTGGATTCAGACAGCCCAGGTGAACAGTCTCCATTATAGTCTTTTTTTTTTTACTCAACGCCGACACAAGGTAGAAGACGAGATATGTTGAGTTCTCATGTCGACGACAAGAAGCCATTGCAAAGATGAATTATCACGCCAGCGATCCCTGAAGATCCCTCAAAAGGTACACTACACCCAACGTACAACCCTAATGGCGTGAGACATCGGGCGCCAAGTCTAAGCAGATGTTAATGGCTGGGGGAAGGGAGTAAGGGGTTTTGCATGACTTCTTCATACCTTTTTAACTTTGCTGCTGTTAATGGGGCGTCGAAGGTTAGAAGAAGCTCCGCCTCTCCGTGTCAGGTGTCATGCTTTGATGCGTTTGCCGAGGGCATCGAAAGGGTTTCCGAAAATGGTGCAATTCTTCACCCACCCTTTCACCTAATAGCGTTGTTAATCTTCCGAGCGCTGGGAACCACGGGAACTGCTCCATTCGTGATGCCGGCTGGAAGCGATATGTTCGGTCAAGGTAGAGCAACGTTCGTCAGCAACATGGTCACTTCTTTTCTCTCTCTCTCTCTCTCTCTCGGAGCGGTTTAAAAAATGACATGAAAAGGATCAGGGAAGGCCAGCGCATTACCGGGATATTTAGGGATGAAAATGAAAAACAAAAGGGAAGTAAAAATTAAAAGAAAAAGGTTAAAAAAGGGAAGAAAAAACAATGGAAAAGATAAACCGTACACAAAAAGAACGGCGCTACAAAGTAAGTCGAACGTAAGGCATTAACAATTTGAAAGCCACGTCCGCATTCAAAGAGGCTCTTCTTCGGAGGGACAGGGTTGGTTTTGTGTGCGCCCGAGCATCGCCGGAGCAATTTTCACCCATTAGGATGAAAATGGCGTACCTCCTACGCGCGGAGTTTGGTGAAAATTGGGTCGGTTGTTTAGCTTGCCTTGTCTTGTGGAAAAGAGTGCGAAATTAAAAGAAGAAGAAAAAATGGCACAAGAAACAACGAACGACACCTTTCCTTCAGCATCCACCAGTCGGTTTTGTTCGCCCGCAGGGGAAGCAAAGGATAGCCAAGTTTCGTGAGGCAGAAACTTTTTCAACTGCTTGGCAAATGTTTTAGAGCGAACGGCGGCGCCGCATTTCACTCCAGGCCAAGAAGCCAAGCAGGAACGCCGACGAGCGAGCACAAAAAAGGGTAGGATGCAACGTTTGTTGGGGTGTTGTTGTTTTCGGGGGGGATTTTTTTTATTGTTGCTTCTTAACACGGCTAAGCAGCCAGCCAACATAAGACGTCCTGCTTAGATGGGTAAGGTGTTTCAATTTAAAGAACATTGTTCCCCGCTCGCTCGCGGCGAAGGCGCAAAGGCGACAAAAACCCCGAAAGGATAACGTACGTACAGGCACGGCACGGACGGATGATGATGATGAAAATGCGAACCATGTCGCTTCCCGGTGCGATAATGCCCCTTCCCTTCTGATCCGGGAGTTTTAGGATGATGCTGGATCGTGGGGGAAACGTTACCTTTTTCTTTTCCCCTGCGAAGTACAACGGGGACAGGTAGGAGAAAAAACCACGCCGGCTCGTCTAAGCGACTGTGAACGACTTTGTGTTCGTTCCCGACCTCTCCGGGGCACTTTGCTTCCTTTTACCCGCAACTGTCCAGGATCCATCTCCGGACTCATCTCCGGTCATCAGTGAATTGTGTCCTCAATCCTTTCGCGTTTGCGTCGCCACGGCCGCCGCCGCCACCACCGGACCTAATGTGGGTTATTAGAAAGGGTAGCTAATTTAGGGCTTATTGAGGATGGAAGTTTTCCAGCTCGAACCTGGCGGTTTTCCTTCTCCTCCCGAAACAGGCTCTCGTGGTGGTTTTAAGCTCATCCAGAATGAGACACACGTACCCTCCCGTACTGTTGCTGCTCGTGCAGGGAATAAAGTTGGGATCCTGCCCGGTGAAGGATTACATTTTTGCGGACCGAATTCTATTTGGCAGCTTAATTGATTAATAGGATGCTGGCGACGGAACGACCGAGGTTTGGTTTACTGGAAAAATTTTGAAGTCCGAGCGCATTCCTAGAGTATATCACTGTTGTTCGACTGGCATTCGTTGGGAGATACGTGCGAAAACAATATTCCTTTAAGAGGGATGTTCAGGTCCGAAGCGTTACTATGAATCCGTACCGATTGTTTGTGCAGTCCACGTTGACGGAGCAAGTCAAGTCCCCTGTCATATTCAAATCCATGTTTGATTAAAATTTTAACTAGCAACCGTAACTTCTTCTCGGACGCTGCTCCTCAGTTGATTGAGTTGAAGTTGCGCCGGTATCAGAAGCCATTAGATTCCGTAATCACAAGCAGTTGGAGTAGATTGTTGTTGCCGTAGGTCCTCAAACCCTACGGTATAATATCTATTTAAGTTTCCCAGAACGGACCAACCAAGAACTAACACTAGTGGCTGCGACCCTGGGAGAGGTCATCTGTGAATCGTGGCAAAAGTTTTTCATTACTTTCGAATGTCTCCTGCTCCGACTCCGGCCAAGCTTTGCCTGGGCGCGACGTTCGCTGCAGTCTTAGCTTAGCATCCTTCCCGGTTCCATCCGGGGCTGGGGAGGTGTTAAAATTGTGCGCAAAACTTTGCCTTTTCACCCGATGATGGACGACGAGAGTACCACTGTGGCTGGAACATGCTGCTGACCTTTCGGGGTCCGGTGATGGCTGCTGGCTAAACGGAGGTCCCGGGCTGTTGGTAAACTTTACTCCTTTGCGACGCGACAGTTTACACTCGGGTTTATCTCAAAATGGCTGCGGAAAGTACGGGGAGTACTCTCGTCCGGGTTTTGGGAAACATCCGCTGCTGCAGTTAAGTGCAGCGAAAGCGGAAATTGTATGCCAGTCGCTTATAGGCTGTCAAGGAGAGACGGGTAGCGAAAAGGGAGGAGGAAAAGTTTTGTGCGCCCCCCTCCCTCAAACACGTTCGTTCGGTTCCGAACTGAATCGAGCCTCTCCGCCGGCCTTCCATTCGATTTGGCTTGGCTGGCGTACGTTGGACAACCTTCGACCCACGTTTAGGCAAGTTGCGCTGCGGCATGTGGTGTGCAAACTCCATGGGTTGTTGTCTCTTTGTGGCAGAGATTCGCGAGAGCTGATCTCCCAACCCTCCACGTGGTCCGTGAGGAGATGAGATCGTCGTCGTGTGCTTTTCGGGTGTAATGCAAACACATGGTCTAGGGGGGTGTACACGGCGTGTGGGACGTTGGGCGAAGCGTTCCATCCAGTAAATAGTACCATCAGACTCTCCGGGACGTCCTTCTATCGTACCCGGCGCCACGGGGAGCCTAGTTTTGCGCCAAATGTACACGCATGTAATGGAAGGGGGTCCCCCTCCCATGCTGTGTTCGTGCTGACTTTTGCGCCACGGCAACAAATAAAGCAACGCGGGATCGCCAATTGATTGTAGGCAACTTTTCACCCCTCCCTTCCGCGACTGGAAAAGTCTGTCCGCCTATTTGGGAAGCGCCCCACAAACCACGGGCCGGCAAACTCGTCGCTGGCTATCGGCGTCAGGCTAGCGTCTCGTTTTACTGCATTTCCTGATTGTTTCGGTTGGTTAGAGCCGTGGTTTTGATGTTTGGCAGCGAAGGCGAGTGCCGGCGAATCCGACAGGACCAAAACGCACTTGCACAAGACAACAATGCAGCTGCAACGAATCCGGGCGAGGAAGTTATCCTGATGCCGGTGCGCTGTACGGTGAAATGAACAGCCGCTTCCGTCACTGTTGGCATTTATGGACTCAACGGAGTTCGGTTCGGAAGTTCAATACCAAAGTTCCCGAACTTGATTGTTGTGGGAGGGACTAGCTTTACATGGCAACATCCTCATCCGGGAAACCATCCACCAGCCATTATGACGATGTTGTACCGTTGCCATTTAAAATTAGGTCGCGTTTGATCAGGCAGTTTCGTTGAATAGACATTTGACTGGCACAGCACCATGTATAGGAAAATCATGTTTTAAAGTTAGCTCTGTTTGCGAATGCCTTCTTTACGCGATAGTTGCATTAAAACGTCAACGGCTTGTTCATCCAGCTTGAACCAACTCGCTTAAAGCAAGCAACAGCTTTCTATATTCCCTTTTTTTTTCAAAGCCCAGCAACTGCGGGAGGGCAAGAACTTGCGGATATCCTGATATTCATGTTTTCAATGTTATGAATCCTAGCTTAACAGATATCCCCTTTGCGTCAACCGCTTGCCCCTCACCGCATCCTCGATCCTTAATATAGTTTTCCCCATGCATGAACCATTCCTGCGGTTGACCAAACCACATTCTGTTGTCTAAACTTTCCCGTCCGTATCCTCGCCCCATGGAGCGATCGAGAGAAGAGAAGAGGAGTATCTAACTGGATCACTGGTTGATAGAGGGGAGAGGGGGACGGGGTTATGTTTAGATTGTTTTGATTTTTATTGCCAACACAAAACATCGAACCGAATCGATTTTCGAGTCGTCAATAGGCGACAGAGCGTCCCTCGGTGCCAGGAGCCGGTGTTGGAAATTCGAATAGGCAATCCTCTGGCATGCTCCTCTCGCCCCTCCTTGCTTCACAACACACGGCCTCTTCCTTTTGGCATGTGCTCGTTACGAATAAACTCCGGAGCTAGTTTCAGATTGTTTCCAGTACCTTGTGGCAGTCATGTGGGCAATATGATGAGTCCTGCACTCCCAAATTCTGATAATGATGATGGCCGATACGTCGAATTGATATTGTGGGGACACACTCTTGTTGATGGCGTCTCCGTCTCCATCTCACCAGACCAGTGATGGTCTTTATAGGATAGTTCCCTTGTGCACTACGAACGCTCCTTTTTCACAAATAGGCAATTTCAGAGGTGGTGATGGTTAGTCACGCAGAACCCAAGAGCCGACGCCGAATGATCCTATCCGATACAACGCAAATATTTATTGATTGATGTTTTCTGGGATAATAAAAGTTTTACTGCCGTACTTGTTGAATAACAAATCCCGAGTGACTAGTGGGAGATTTACTGACGCACTCAGTGGATGTTGCTGACTCTGACGCGAGGGGGAATTTGATGCTGCTGTCCTCAGCATCTTTTTGTCGGTTCACAGTTGTGTGAGTTCTGCTCCAACGCTTGACCGGGAATGTCCGCAAGCGAACTGCTTCCAGAGGAGATGTAGGGGTGAACCAATATTTTGCTTTTGGCGTGTGACGCCAGGCCGATCAAAGAGAGTGTCCATCGGTATTATTGCACTGTGGAGCGTATTTTGATTCGTTTCTGTACAATAATCAATGCCCAGCCCGTCGTTGTTTCATGTCAAGTGATTTATCTTTTGGTATGAAACTTTCATATTTTTGGTGTAACCATTTTTACTCGTAACAGCTGCCAGGAGAATTTCAAACATAAAATGTTCTGTTCGGCTGACCTGATTAGGCCTGAGGCAACCTCGTAATTCTATTCCATTACTCAATGCCGCAATGGGTATTAACCAGCAAGTTCGAACAAAATAATCACTATCCGCTGGAGGCATCATGATGGTGCATAATGTTGCCGAAGACACCTAGGCCTTAAACTGGAACATTGCGATGCACTGGAAAAAAGTAACAATAAACGGGCACACTCTATGACATATTCTCGCAAAGAATGGAGGGTTGATGGTGGTGAGGCTTCGCCTAGTGCATACTGGTCCGAAAGTTCCCAGCGCCGGCAGCTGCCATGGGGTTGTTTGGTGCGCCGCATTCAGCAGGAAACGACATCCTGGACTTTCGCCGAACGCCACCGAGGGCGTACGGAATGGTGCGTTCCGGTGACGGACGGTCCAGCAGGCTCCAGCCTAAGCGATGCGTTGCAGGGACTAATTCACGGGAACTGCTCGATCCACCATTCACTCGTGCAGGTAGTTAGTGCGTGTAAGTCCTAGCGAGTTTTGTTTTTTGTGCTCTGTGCCAACTTTCTTATCCCCAATGGGCGACTGTACCAGAACTGTTGGGTTTCGTGTTCGGACAAATCGGTCGAATGGGATTCAAATCCGCGTCGTCGCTGTTCGTGGAAATTGGCCAACTTTTGAATGAAAAGCAAACCGTCGGGAAATAAGCATGACGTGCAGGGAGAAAATGGAAAAAATCACCCAAAGGGATAAATTCAACGGCGGCACCAAAAAATGAATGAAGCGCGAAACGCGTTAAAAAAAACAAAAATCATTCCGTCCCAAAGCTCACTGGAGCTTCCGCTTCCGTTCGTTCCGTTTGTTGGCGATTGGAGCGGTTCACAATTACGTTTCGCAGACTTTTCCAAAAAAGGAGAGTATCTATTGTCGGTCTATCAGGGTGGACGGCAGTAGGCAAGCGAATCCGGTCGGAAGGCTGCTGGAGTTCGCCTGCACGGCCGGTGGATTGCGTTTGACATGAAAAGTGTATTTTATACCCCTGGCGCAGCTTCCCAAACGCGCTGCGTCCATCCTTCATTTTGTCCCAATTATCCTTTATGCTCCAGGTCTCGGGGGAGGTCATTCGATTTTGCACAGATTTTCTCTCACCCAGTTGTTGCCTCTGGGGTGAGCATGCAGCCAAAGGAGACTGGGTAGTGACGCGTAAAACTAAGTTGCGCCATGTGGAGCCAGGCGTTGGAGTGTTTTTCGTCCTGGTTCATCCCGCACACGTGTGCTGTGAGGTTGGCGATGGTGCCGGCCGGGGATTTGGTTACATCGATTGTGGCCGGCAGCTTGTCTGGAGCTTGCAGGGATGTTGCTGCCTCCCTTCCACTTATCGTAGCATTCGTGTTTGCGCCGCCGATTCGTTACGTTGGTTCCGAATATTACACTGACCCCGGGCTCTGCCACCTTACCGTCCTCCCCGGCCTGTCATTTGTTTAAGGGCTAGTGAAATTTAAATGATTTCATTTTCTGGTTTTTTTTTGCCGCACTTCGCACAACGCGATTGGTGAAAGTGTCAAGAGTGTAACCATTTACCGGCGGTCTGCTAGAAGCAGGTGGAGCAACCGAAACTTTTCCCACAAAAGGCGATAAAATTTGATATATCGGAGGGAGCGTTCCTGCAGTTGTTATTTTTTCCCCAACGTGCGTAAAGCTCTTAAAGTTAGGTTAATTTTTAGTTTATAAGTTTCAACTCTCGGTTCGTTCCCTTTTGAAAGGCTGGTTTCGTTTATGAATACTGCGATACGGTCAAGCCTTCTACATATACATAGAAAACTGCGTTACTTGAAAGATTACTATAAATACTGTGCAATAATGAAAACATAAATTGCTATTCTCATAAAGTTCATAATGCGAATTACTCTTATCATGATGCGTTTATAATTTAATTACGTAGCGGTTACCAAACACCGGATGGAATTATAAGTTTTACTTGATGCTTTTTATCCCACTGATCGGTTCGGTCCGGTTGGGGTAGATAATTCGGTGGGTAAACATATTTTTTTATGTACTAGCACCACTTCTCTTCCTAGTCCCGGTCCAGCTTAGTGCTGCGACGGTAGGGGTTAAAAGTTTGTTAATAAAATTTGTTTGCAGTCCATAACAAAGAAGGTAATAGATAGAGCCTCTGTGCTGGTCCCGGGACTCTGACCGTCGTCCCCGACTTGTCCTTTCATGCGTATTTTCCTTCTTTGTTTTTATACCGATACCCCATTTGTTCTGGGCGCCGTGGGAGATGCGCAACTTTTCATATTTTATTTCGTTCACTTTTTCCGGTGCTTTCAAAAAACCCATCAATGGTTTTTCACTTTTACCTTTCTTAGTTTTTTTACCTAGCATCTGGTATGGAGGTACTCACATCAAGGTGGTCCGGGGGGGATTGACAAAGAGGAGCGATGTCGTGTGTGCGGGAGGATGTTGGTAGTAGGTAGTAATAGTAGTACTAGTAACCGATGGAACGCGCGTCCCTTGTCGGAAAGAGTTATGGGAATTTATAAAGCCCGAGCAGCCATTAATCATGTAATTTTACCTCGACATAACTTTTTGTTCAATGTTTTTGTCAAAGTATACATCGGGGATGCTTTTATTTATGTGTGTTCTACGATTCCATCATTCCGTTGGTCGGGGTAGATAGAAAAAAACAACTGTCACTCTAAACGCAAGTGGGATCGTTAAGGTCCTATTAGTGATGCAATATCTGATAACTCTCGTTTGTTTGATGTATTACGATTTCAGCTTCGGATATTAGGATTCATCCTATTATTTCAAAAGGAACAAACATGCGTTCCTTATGCTGCAGTAATCGAAATTCCTGGATTATTTAATATTCTTCAATAGAAAAAGACAATTAACCTTAAATTAATTTACCTTAAAAGCACAAATTTAAATTCAATAACAGCTTGAAAAACAATATAAAATCAAAACTTCCGAATTTTCAGAAAAAAGTAATAAGCACCATTTTTTATAGCACTTTCTAGTCGTCTAGTCGACTTGTTTAAAATCGTGCGAAAATCCAATGCAATGCCAATTGAAATGCCAATAATATGTCTTATTCTTATTTAAAAATAAATAAATAATTTAATGGATTTCTGCGTCCACTTGCTTCCAAACTTAAATGTGCATACCATGACGCAAATCGGGATTCTTGGTTTTTAATATTATTTTATTTTAAGTGATTGGAAAAACAACATTGGTTTGTAGAGAATAAAGGTCTCGCATATTCGAATGTGTAGCTCAGTTGTTGTTTTTTTTTTATTTGGGAAATTTGCAATTTTAGTATATTTGCTCACGTAAATGAAAAGCACTGAGTCACTTGCTCTAGACATTTCTGAGACTGTGTAAGTGTACAGTAGGATTAATTTTGCTTTGAGCGTAGGTCATAGATTGTCTTGTTTATGCAAAAAAAAACTAAGGCTGATGATGCTACTGCTGCGATGTGAGACAGATGTGTGCGGTTTAATGGAATGCAAATGATGCCTCTTACTCATGGGGGATGAATTCAGATACACAATCATCTTTTTCCCTATTTTTCGGATTATAAGAACCGGCCTCGGTGGAAGAGGAACATGTGAAAAGGCATGTAACATGTGTTAGTAAGTACGCTGTTTAGTAAATTTGCGATGGTGTAAGACCTTCTTACTGTACACTGACGTATGAAGATGACTTCATCCACATTTGCCTGCGTCAGTTTCGGGTAGCGTTCTTACACCAATTCTTTCATCCTCAAAAGTTATCTTTGGTTGAAGTTTCCGTCCGCCGAAAGTGTTCAGCTCAGTTGAGATGCTGCAGAAAAGTATTTCCTGGTGAATCGAGATGCACCAACGAAAACGTTGTTTTTCTGTCTGATCCGTGGTCGTGCGAAGTCGAACCTTCATCTTCTGTAGGCTTGTCTATTACATAAGAGTTGCTTTGTGCGTAAACGGCCTTTCGTGCAAACCGCTTTTCAATGTGTGAGAAGTGGAAACTCAAGAAATGTAAATATGGTTTCTTTCATAAACTACAGCGCATCCTGGTGCATTTTTTGGGGGATAGAGAACATACAAACCAAACAAAAAAACAACCAAGAAACAGAACCAAGAGTTTATGAACCAGTTCAAAGGCGTTTGCTTATGATTTTAATGACTTTGAGAAGAAACCAGACCTGACAGACATTCCTTTAAACGGCCTTGACACGTCTTCACTTGGCGTTGCTGAATGATGAGCCACGGTGTCTTCCGGATTTGCTTTTACGCACGCTTGTCACTAGTTCGTTCGCAGATGGTTCGCAATAGGTCCGACGCATCGCGAAACCTTTACGTAAACGCTCCCCGTGTGGCTAGAGCACATCATCGTTGTATGAAGTTCGTGTTGTTAGAAAAAAAAGTAAGCTGGAATGGTGTGTTTTTTTTTTCCTGCTTCTAAGAGTAAGCCTTTCAACTTCAATGCAACTCTGTGTTACTTTTATGAAGATGACTCTCATTGTCTCGGTCTGTCCTTTCACATGAAATGATGTGTAATTCTAATAGAGTAGATGTAAAAAGTATGTAAGCGTAAAATGTGTGAAAGGGATTCTATCTAAGAGCATCCATGTACCGTGCAATATGGGATACGAATAAATGACGATACACTTAACGTCTGGCGTGCAGCTTGCCTCAGGGACGTCTGTAATGAGATTTCTTTTACACAATTATGTTGAGAATGTTAGATGATAATGACGAGATGCACGAGTGTGCACGAGATAACATTTCTAACAATCCAACATTGCGATGTGAGTTTGATCCGTCTTCGTTCGTCGAGAACGACGGTACCATACAGATTTTTAAAGCGATCCCCCGACAAAGTGAACTACTCCCTCGTGGCGTTAAAGCTGCTGCTTTTTTTTTTTCGTTCATCCGGACCTCCGTTGGTGCGACGACTCTCGGTCGAAACAGTCAGACAACGGTGACAGATGAGTAATTTCATTCAGAGATTTCGTTAGGATGACATTTCGTCGCTTCAACGCAGATAAAAGCGGTGTCGGACGAGAGGCGACCGGCTAGCGTTATCCAGTTTTTCGTGCGTCGTTCGTTTTCCCTCAGCGTGGCATGATGCATATTGCGGTTTATGCACTCCCCGGTTCGCGGTTCGTTGACAGGAGGGCGTTTTATGTGCTTGTTTGCTTGAGGTGCGTTTAGATCTTTTTCGGGGTTTCGGATACATGGTGAGGACGGCACTAGAGAACCTAGTTAAACCGCGGAATGACGCATGCATGTATCAGTTGAAGCTGTCTTTTTTCCCGTATTTTTTTTTCTTTAAGCAACGCTGCACTTCCATTGATGTTTCTTCTCACAAATTGCTCAATTTAACCACTCGCAAATCATTCCGTTTGCTTTAAAGCTATTCGACTGGAACGATACTAATATGTCACGTGCAGAGTTCCGCCATATGGTGCCATCCTTCCGACGATTGCGGTCGGAAAGAGGTGTGGGCTTGCGAGCCAAGGGAGTGCATTTTAATGGAAGCGGCAAGTAAATGATTCGGGAAAATCGACAAAGGGTTAATTAAATGTATAACCCATCACGGGGCTTGCTCGTACACGGTTCCCCATGTGCGGTCGGAGCCGAGTGCTTACGTATGCAATTAATGAGCTGTGCTATGCTACCGGATTAACGCGCTTCAAGCGGCTCCCTTCTGACTGATATTGACGGTGTATTAAATGATATTTATTGTTTGCATTATCGACCATGTAAGTGCGGTCGGTTGCCTGTTTCACGGCGCATTTGGTAGGATACTTGTTTGTGCATTAATCTGTCCTTTCTTTTCGACAGCATTATGTTTCGTTCGGCCAGTGCTGTTCCCGTTTCGTTTCGAGCGATCCGGTACGAGCGGAATCGATTTTGGATTGCATTTTTGCGTTGTTGTTGTTGTAGCGGATGACAGCAAATCGAGTCGAATACCTGCTAGTCTAGCGGAGACCCGGGCAATCGAACTTATCGCGAAGAAGCTCAATTAACTTTGCATCACGAACGGCACGTTTGTTGAGGCACTGAGCATCTAAACTCCTTTTCCGATAGCTTTGTGCGCCGAATGTCATTTAAATTCCAGGTTTGATGGCCTTGCAGCTGCTGCTATTTATATGTATTTATTTTTTGGAGTCGCTACATTTTAGGTTAAAGTTGGTAGAAGCTATAGCTTCGTGACGAACAACCTATTAGCAACAAAAAAAAAGATTTCCGCCAAATAATGCATCGGAATGCATCCTAGAATGTTGGAAAACGATGTAAAACCTGTATTGTTACTAATTTAATAATATATTACCAAAAAGAGCAGGCTAACTACCAAACCAATTCATTTTCTCCCCGGTCATGGCTATTTAGGGCAAAATGGTACCCAACTCTCTTATTATTACCTTAAAACATTACAATCGCACCATCTACTTGTTCGCCGACAAATTCTCCAAGTCGGTTGTGTATTTGTAAGTGCCATTCTTGGGACTACAAACGTGGCATTGCTGTAGTGATATTTTAGTTTTCCCTTTTTCTGCGTTTTGCTTAGGTTCACCGCTCACGTACGTCGCTTTGGCGAAGTCGTGGACGTTCCCAGGGTACCAACATGAATCGCATTGTACCGCACAACACACAGGGCTCACTGGCTCCCTGGTATTTGACAGCTTTCCTTCGTCTCCACATCCATGAAGGCGGCTGACCGGGTTGTGCCGAAATCCCTGCGCTAAGGTAGAGCGCGTTCGCTGATCTTGCAAGCTATTGGCGTCACTCGTCGCTGCAAAGATTGTCGGAGCAGCCGCGCTCTCCAACTTTAGGTATTTCTGTCATTTTTTTTTTGACGACGCTTGAAAACATGTTCAAGAGCAAGGTTAAGGATATGGTTCGGATCGCTAAAGTATAGTCCAACGACACAAAGTACGAGTGCGAAGGAGCGCTAGCGCACAACGAGACTGTGCGGTCTTGGCTGGGGATACCATTCGTTCGCCGTCTTTTCGTCGATAGTTTGGTGTCTTTTTTTCGCGAGAAAAAAACTGCAAAAGAAAACCGGTAGAATGATGACAAAGTTGCATCACAGTCCTTGGAGCATGCCGGGGTCGATTTGCCATCTTTTGCTTTCAAAATGGTTATACCACACTATTCGTATGCTGTGCCTTGCGCGCTCTTGCAATATCCTCGCCATCCTCCCAAGCGCATTCGCTCGCTTAATGTTAGCATTCCAAAATGGTTCCACCAAACGAGAGGAAATTTGCGTTTTTGCAACAAATCGAATTCGCGCTGCGTTTCGTCACGAACTCGGGGCTGGATTCATAGTTACTGAGTTGAGACTCGATTGGAGAATTTTACGAAAAAAAAAAAACACTTTGATTAGATTTGTTACTTTGTTCGTAGACTTGGTGCTTCGTCCAAACAACAGCAAATTTTACAACCCATCGCTTTGGCGCGGCCATGCCACAAGTAAAAAATCTGGGCCTTTCCTAGTTAGCAACGTCCACCCGATGCTGATGAATCCTCGCAATGAGGCATTCGAATATCATCCACCAGTTTTTTTGAATGCCTAGAGCAAATTTTCGAATGGAAAGTGCGACCAACGTGTCCCCGTCTTTTTTTTTGTGCACTTTGATGTTTTCTGCGTGTGTTTCGGCGCCGCGAAAAGTTCTCGGTACGTTCGTTCACACTTTCCCTACACACACACACACACTATGTGGCCACAAGTTTGTGGGACAAACGTCGCCATCGAAACGCCGATGACAGCGAACGACTTCATCGATGATGACGCGTTCGACACGACGATGATGATGTGCGCCACATGTGCGGTAAAGTTTGCACGTTTTCCTCTCCGTTGTTTGCATTGAGCGTTTTTCCGTCGTTAGGGTTACTGGTTTGGTTTTTCTTTTTTGCTTCTTCCTTCCTCGGGCTGCTATTTTTATGCCACCGCGGTCTGCTGTCGGCACGTTGTGTTGTGTGTTTGCTGTGGCGCGTCCATACAACGGCAATGGTTTCATCATGTACACTGGTTCCGGTTGTTTGAAATTGAAAATTACTTCGTTTCCGTTGTAACTTGGTTAAAATGATCGATTACACGCACACGACCGTAGTGATACAAAACAACATTTTTAATTATCAATTGGAGCACTTTAACAAAGACTTCTACAATTATGAAAAACGAGAAACTTTTTCACATTCAGAACGCTAACGCATCGATTAAAAATGGAAAGCACATATTTTATTTTCATTCTGAAATGAAATGATTTATCGAAATAAGTACGATAAAAAAGGTGAACCATCCATTATTTATCATTAATCAATGTTGAAATGTAATTGATTGATATTACGTCGTGTTTTTGCGATTCTAATGATGATGCCGATCGACGGTAGAGACAATGTTGAGGCGGAGGCTGTCTAAATATGATAATTACGATTCCTAAATCGATAATTTATGCAGGCTATAAGTGTTGCGTTTGTAGCATTCACGCGCGTTGGACAGTTATAAAATGGAGAAAAAAATAATTTAAAACCCAGGTTCTTGTTTGTTCCTGTGAGTCCACATTTTCGATGATGTGCTTGCATGAGGGCCGAACGGAGCATAAAGCTACTTAACATGTTCCGTTGACGGTAGTTCTTGTTTGGTTTTTTTTTGTTGCTCCGAATCGTCAGCTGTTGGAACAATGTTAATTTCGTGTTATAATTTGCAAACCGTCATCCGGGCCGACGTTCCTTTTGGAGGTTTTTTTTTCTTGTACTCCTCGGTTTTCGGAGCATACCTCAGGGCGGATCTATCGTCGTCACACGTGCGCTACCGTTGCTGCAATCTGCGGGACTTTTTCAACATAATTATGAGATACAATCAGCTTGCCCGACGATCATAGCCTCACCGTCCGTCGGTTTTACTTTGGATGTGATATGCGGGACATATACACACACACACACATACACATAAAGACCCGCGGTCCGGTGTCGTTTTCCCGTTCTTCTACTGGTTGGCAGTCCGGGAATGTCGCACCGCTCACGAAACTGTCATCATCCATTCCACCAAAAAGACTACCGGATGGTGGAGCCTTTTTAACATGTTCTCTGTTCTCCCTTCTTTCCGTTCCTGTCTTCCCACCGGCTCTCAAGGTGTGCCTCCTTGATGGTTGGTCATGTTACCGCAACACTCTCACCCTCGTCAACAGCCTCGGTCACGTCGTTATCGCGTTACCATTTCCGGGTTCCCACTTGTCCGGCGGTGAAGTTTCGTCATTCCAGCATTTTTGGCGCAAGTATGCCCGCGCACCTCTGGAACCACTTGCATACACCCCCGGCTTCAGATGTGCATTTTAGCCGCTCACGAAGCGGAACTTGTCAAGTTTAGCAGGCAGGGTGCAATCGCGTTTTCTATCAGTAATTGTAATCGCACAGGTTCACTTCAATTCATCAAGGAACCACCGAGGAGCGTCGAGTATCGAAAGCGGGAGCGGGAATTATTGCCCCATGGACGGGAATATGTTCCGGTGTCGGGCGGGAAGGACAGGCCACTTCATACGCGGTTTTACTCGTGCGCGCTAGAGAAACCACCATATTCCTCGCGAAATGGACCAAATGGACAAGTCAAGCGCACCCGTTTGGCGGCTAGTTGCTCCCCACTCGTGATTTGGGCTCCCGGTTGATCCCGGCTGTTGCCCTTCGCGCGCGCTGGACGTTTACGTGCAAATTCGTTTTTGTAATCCCTAGCCATCAACTCGAATGGTTTTCCGGGCAGCACTCGCCAGTGCGGACATTTCCACCACGGGTGCAAAAAGCGTGTTCGGGAGTCTATTTTTTTTTTTGTTAAGCCAAATTCTAGGTTCATTAGCGGTGCGCATCCAGCAACGGTTCCAAAGTGGTTGGTTTGCTCTTACGGTCCCCCGGGGCTAAGTTTTCGAGCGTGTGAACGAGTTGTACTTCACGCAACAACATCGCCACGGAAGCGTCCGAAAGGAAACTCTGGGTGAGCGGAACAGAAAAGCTGTTGACACGGCGGACAAAAACCGGCGAAAAAGAAAAAAAAAAGGAAAAACAAAACAAGCATTGTTCGGCGAGCGAGGAAAAGCTCATCCCGAGGTGCGCACCCTATGCAGCGTTTGAGCAGCGACCCAAAATGAAGGAAACGGGAAACGCCAGGACGCCGGCCAAGTTACGCTGTGGGCGGTCATCAGAGTCTCGTTAGTCATTCCGTGGCGGAGTTCGCATTGTGAGCGTCCGAAACCTGTGGGCTTGTCACTTTTGCTCCTCCGCCACCTGGCCACAGTCCGCTGATGAGCAGCCGGCCGGGTTGCATATTGGACACAGGAAAGACACTCCCCTGGACGCTGGAATTTGCAAGGAATAACTTCCTGCGGACCGCGCACTGTGTTCGTTCGAGCAGCAGTCGACGACGGAGGACGCGTACTGTGTTCACACCGTCCACCAGTGTTGCCACTTGCCGGCTTTTCCCACCGAGTATGCTGCTTCCGCCAGGTTAGGCGCGGCACTGCTCGGCGCTTCCGCTCACAGCTGCAACCGGAAACAACAGCGCAACGGCGGTGGCGTCAAGCACTCTCAGCAGCCGTCGGAGTTGACGAGACACTATGGTATTAACTAACCACCGAGAGAGATAATTCATCACTCCTGCGGTGCAGTGTCTCGCGGTAGTGGGTATGGTTTCTTCTCGCGCCAGAAAATCACCAGTTGGCATTCCGGGGATACTTTGCACACCGGTTTCGCTTATGGCAGTGCGAAGCTGGATGGAACTTGGGTAGTCCTCTCACCCTTCCTTTTTTTTTTGCACGCCGCGTTTAACGTACAGGACACGTTAGCACACACCTCCTTGACTCCGGGCGTACAACTTGGCAAGCCGGAACAGTGGGACGTTCGCTTCCAACAGGGGCGTTTGTTCGCTTAACTGTTCGTCATGGCGGAAATTTTCGAACGGTATGGCCATGTCGTTCATGCTTCTTTTTCGACCGGTGAATCCGGTGGTACTCATTTGCCGCACGGCGCTTGGTTAGCTTATCCCGGACACATGTACCAGGTTTTGTGTCGCGATGTTCTGTCTAATTATTTGTAGCGCTCAAAGGTTTGCGCGTAAAGCCCAGCGCCGAGATCCTTGCAGCGACGATAAGAAAGTACAGATTATAAACATGCTTTGTTGTTGGAATGAGTTTCGGTATGGGAATGTGTTTTGCTTCTTGACCTTCGTTTTTTTTTTGCTAAGGAAGGATTTGTGGATGGATTTGTTCGAACAAGCAAACGATTATCATCACGAATCGTCGTAAATTCTGAGACGCTCAAGAAATGTACAGATGAATTTTTTATGGTTTATTTTATTGTACGAAACGAAAAAAAATCGAATAATAAAAACGTCACTCACCGTTCACCGTTCACTGCGGACGCAAAAACCGTTGGGACGAAATTTCTCGAATTCATAACGAGCGGTGCAATTCGTTTGCATTTGCATTCGGGCGCGTAATGAAGGTAAACGGGGACGGGTACCACGGTTCCTTCGATATGCAGCATATTTTATGGTATCACATAAATGTCCTTCGAGGCGCACGGGTGGGGGATGAAATGCGCCCCGAAAAGTACCTGTATCGCCTGAAGCGGGTGTGTGTGTGTGTGCATAACCGTAAGTAAGCCACCGGAGAATTTTGTACCCAAACGCAAAAGTTACCATAGTTAAGATTCTGCAATAAAGATGAAGAAGTGAGGAGTGGTTGAAGAAATAATTGTTAGGCAAGGGAAGAAAAAAAAAACTCCTAGATTCAAGAAAAGAATTGTACCACGTTTCAGTTTCACCGGAGAATTTTCTTTCGATTTGGAAACTGTACCGCTTGCTTCCTTCGGACGGAGGGCGGCGACTGATGGATCCAACAAACGGAGACAGACGACAGCGGTTCGTCCGGATATTTGCATATTTCTTGGCGGTTTTTCCTCTGGGATCGATGCAAACTGCAGTCGTTTTGTTCGCTACCCGAATAATATTTCGGATGATTGTGGTCTCATTACTTGGACGGAAGAAGGCGGCATGGCTCACGATCCCGTTTTTCCACCGATGGTTCTTCGATCGACCGGGTAGTGGCAGCAGGAAGGAAGGGCGGATAATGTGGGCTCCGGAGCAGCAGAGTTTTCTTTCTTTGCGGACAATGTAGACCGGTAACTGGTGTAATGTCGTTACATTCTTCCTGGTTAATTTTCATATACTTTCATCTGTCAAACGTTTACTTTCTTATTTTCTCTTTCCGGTTGGGATTAATGCTTGTCGCTGATGTTTTTTAACGAAGGATTTTATTTTCTCTTTTCTTTCACAGGTAAAGTACGGGATTAAGTGCTGCGGTTAAATGGATGAAATAAGCAAGGCTGACCTCTGACGGAACTCGGTGGCTTTCGGGCAGCTCTGAACGGACATCTTACAGCCTTCCTCACCGACCTTTTCTTGCCGACTTTTAGCGCAGTTTACATATAGGAGCAATGCAACGAGAACTTTTTTGTATTTCTGCACTACGGGGCAACCGTCGCTCTGTGTCGTTGAAAACGTTTTTAGCGTTTACATCGCTCGAACCTCTTCTCCGGAGGTCCTCACCACGTGTCATTTCCCGGCGTTGGTGCTGCTCAAGAGAACAGTTCAAGCAGGTGGAAGCTGTTCTGGGTCAAGTGTTATATTGGACTCGTTGGACATTTTTCATCCAACAGGTCTCATCATCTAACCATCTAAATACCATTTTCAATGGGTTTTTTTTTCTTGCAGCAAAAATGACACTCCATTATTATGAAAGGACGAAGAAAAAATGAAAGCTATGTTGCACACCGTTGTCGCAGCAGCATTTCATAGAATGCTACTGCTACACTGCACCGCGGACGGAGCGAGACATCGAGGGATACTTTAATAATGCATGAGAGTGGCGACGGCAAAAAATAGAGGACCAATATGATAAGCCCGGTGTCAACAATGGGTATCCTTTCCGGCACTCGTTCGTCCAAAGGCGGGCACGAATGCCGGTGAAGGAGAAGTAAGATTCACCTATTTCCATCCGCTGTTGTTTGTCGCCTTTGTCGATAAGAAGTGTTGCTGGAGGTCCACGTCCATGCCAATCGCTTGTCGTCACCGGGATTAGGGGAGGAACTGTCGGCTTTGAAGTGTAAAGTACTTTACGGTTGCGGGTTCGTAATGCAATCCGAAGCCGGACCCTTTTGTGACCAGTGCTGTTAAAGTGGATACTTGTCGCGGGGGAAACAACCTCGGGTAAATTGTGCCAAGAGAATGGGCAGACTACTTCGTTGCGAATCGGTACGGTGCAAGTTTGTGCAAGGCGTAGCTCTCTGTAGGTGTGCATTCTCAATACAGGCCAATGAATTATTCATCAGTAGCGTTACTGTATAATCGCCTGTACACTAACGCCCCCGTATCGATAGCGCCAGTGATTTAGCTGCACTGGAGTTGGAGCAGAAAGCACCTGTCTGACCACTAGGTCTAGTTCTTTCATTTAACATAGCTTCCCAGGGACATCTAATGAAACTCTTTCCCCCTTGATCACGAAACTTGGGTCGATCGCAATAGAGTAGATGCATTTTGCATAATTTTTCCTAGCAAAAGTAGGGTCAGGTGCTTTTTCCTTGCTTCCTCTTCGCGTCTATCGGGCCCCAAATTTGAACCTGAAATGAACTAAACTGTCTTCCCCGGGCAGCGTTCAGGATGATTATCGTCAAGGGATCGTTCGATGCTTCGGTGAATCGTTTGCAATTTCCTAATTCCTAGAGAGCCCTCCCGACTGCCCCGGCCCGCGCTGGTTCGGAAGTAATTAAAGCAATAAATAATAAATAAAGATGCTCAAGTGGTCTAGTATGTTGGCGCGTGCACGGCATGGCATGCTCTGGCCGTTGTGTGTGCAGTTCTAGGGCTTGGGTATACTCTTCGGATGACCGCCGAGCGCTTAAGATAGGGCAAAGTTAATGGGACCATAGGGTATTGGTGTTACAGATTTGGGTAAAACAATACGAACTGCTTATGGAAAGCTTTTGGCATAGCAGTTTGGTTTACAGTGACAGTAACGTTTCTTTTAGTGTTAGCTAGTTTTAGTGGTCGTTGTAGTTGAAGAGGTCCTCTTCGGCTTTGGACGATTGCTGTGCAATACTTTGTTTTATCTTTAACCATTTAGTTCACATTTTTCAGTTTTTGCTTTCAGTACGTTTTGCATTGTTTGCAATGAGCATAACTATTGTAAAATTTGGTTTTGATTAAGTTTGGTTTTTTTTATTACGTGCCGTTTGTTAGGTTGCTTTTTTGTGCCATCACTATTGATGCTTAGCTTTATTCAACAAAGGGCTTGTGGGTCTCGTTTGTAATTTACTTGCTTCTTATTTTCTTCTCTTTTCTTTTTACTAATTCCTCTGCAAATCCTAGTGCGACTTTTCGTGGTCAACAGTTTTGCCCGATGCTCCTTCTTGGTGAGGGTCCATCCCTTGTTGCTGCTGCTGTACGAAACGTTACTGGCAATTGGCGCTGTTGTTCTTCTTGGTTTCTGCAAATTCAAACGTATATTGAACATGTGTTTCCGTGTGCCGTTTATACCGCTTGCAGATATATCCGGTTTACCAACTAGTGTTATCTCCGGAAAACGAGGAAGTAAAGAAAAATTTCCTCTGTCCAGTTTGCTGTTGTTGGCCTGGGGCTGTGGTTATTTTCATTTCCATCTGTTACGCCCGGCCGCTAACCCGGGCGGGAGGACCACTCCTTATGTATGCTTGCTGGGAAGCGAAGCAAAGCAGCGTCTTTTCTTATATTGTGTGTCGTTCGGAAGGTTGTTATCGGCCTGTGGAGCATTATTGCTGCCATTCAAAGCATCTTTCGGCAACTTGCAGGGTCAAATGTTTCCTCGACATATCCTATTTTTGTTGGCTCCTTCTCGCCGCGTCCTTCTCCGTTCGCCTTTTCGTGGTGCACCCACATTTGCACCCCGCTTAAGAGCGAAGCACACGCGTTTGGAGATGCCGAAAAGGCTGTCAAGATACATATTGCAAATTCACATATCCACAAACAACGCAGCGCGGGTGCCACCACTACAAATTGTTGTTATCTTCAATGCCTGCAACTCGACTGGCACTTAAAACCAACCATTTGCAGCCACGAAAATGGAGTAGTGTCATTTGCACTGTATCAACACCATAAAAACCTTGTCTGGGCAAACGCGTGTTCCCTTTCTAGTGTTTGAAACCGTTCTACCCGGTCGGCGTGTGGGACCGATTATCTAGACTCTAGTGGAGCCTTCTATGTTTGGTGTGTACACAGTTGCAGATAAAAGGATGCCCTTTCTCAGTTGTTCGATAAGCATAAAGCATTATCCTTTCTGTATGCGCCTTGAATGGATGGCTATCCCATATTTGTTGAAAAGCATTATCGAAGCAGATCTTTTCCCGACATCATTGTAGCTAGCAAGCTTCTTTCCTCGAAGTGGCTTCGCTTACGTATAGATCGGAACCACGGATGGCAGTTGATTGGTGGTGGTTATGCACAGTCATTGCTGGTGGTTAGGCATAGCCTTCGAAATTTCGCTTGCAAGGCAACTCGCAGTCTCTTCTCTATGACGATCTGTTTCTTCGATATTGGCATATCTCTCAGATATCACCACCATACCGTGGGCGCAATGACAAAAGTAATGTGGTCTTATTTTTCGCTCTTAATCCTCCCTTCCTTGCCTCGCCAAGCAGATCTACGTTAGGTGACAGGGTGCCCGATTTTTTCAATGGTTAATAGGGCTTTGTAAAATAGAAAATCTCGTTACCACGGACACAAGCGATGTTGGAAAATGGCGTAGTAAATTTGTTTAACTGAGCTGAGTCGCAAGGATTATTATGGTGATCCTTGTTTCGCTTGCGTAGTTTATAAAAGGAAAACATTTTCCTTTTACTTGCACCTGTAACTAGGTCAATGTTTAGGTTTTCCGTCGTTACCTTTTGCGCATATTCATGCACCACTGTTTTATGTTTGGGATTATTTTAATAATAATTTTTTTTCAAAATATGCTGTTCTTCAACGTTTGCAGACCTAGACTACCAATTGCTTACTCTTATTGTTTGATTCAGTGTCATGTGGCAAACACTTTTGTCATCTACTGGAAAAGAGATGCCATCATCGATAGGGGGTGGTCGTATAAATATGGTGATGAGAAAACGGCCATCATTATTACGTTCTCACATGAACGCATTCGGCTGTCTCGCATTCCAGTAGCATTCCTTTGCGCTGCCTGACCATTTCATAAATTCATGCATTGCTTCCTCGCTTTCTAGGTACGAACGTAAAGAAGAAGTTAAAAAAAAACAGCTAGAAAACACTTGCTGCAACAGCATCGATATGGTACAGGTCGAGGCACTTCGCACGGTTGCGGCGTCTGTACTCCACTTGCTCTTCGGTGCTTGGGCGACCTCGATTGGTTTATGGTCCGTCAGCTCGTTCTCAAGCATCAAGAGACTCCTGACTTTGGTCTCCATCGTCGATGGAGGAAAGGAGCATCTTGTTCAACAGCACCATCGATGGTTTGCAACTTTTCATCCGTGTGCAATCGCCTGGAACGTACGTCGTTGGGAAGAGAAGATATGTTCATTGTAACTTTTCCTGGTCTCCAGCGGTCAGTGTTGTGCGCCAAGTGTGCATAGCAGCATGTGTGTTAATGGGACATGTCCAACCGCTTCGATAACGTACGGAGGCACAACGATGTCCACGGCATAGCGCAAAGTAGTATTCCATTGCATCGGAAATAGTTACCGGTGGCCTTTCTCCTTCGCTGTTCTTTCCGTACGTCTCATTTGCTATCGCATCGTTCGGGCGGGTTTGGGCGTGGGCGGTACGAGCTAACATTTGCTTTTCATCTTAAAAGCATCAGCTGTATGAGCTCGAACAGGATGGGTGCAAAAATTTACCCTCGAGAACCGACGTGGGCCATGTGATGAAAATTAATATGCTTTAAATTAAATTTCTTTCGTTTACTTTCCAAGAAGACGGAATGGCGTTCATGTAATGTAAAAGATGGTAACCGTAAGCATAGTTTCTATGACTTTTAAATGTAAGTATGCTCTGTTTGGAAGATACGAGTGGCCATGTGATACCCTTTAAACGAAAGTAAATTCTGTCCCCGTATCTGGTGGATACGTTCATTGATGGCTGTTGATAAGGTAATTGTGCAGTATAATTCCATCCTTCTAGATTCCGTCAGTGTAGTCGGCTTCGGTCAATTTCAATCAACCACTGCACCAACGCACAGGAGGAAACCATAATGGGCAATCGCATTTGTTCGATGGTCATGAAAGTAAACCCAGTATGTTCGGAATATGTTGGATTAGTTGTTGCTGTCGAGGTACATACATCCCCATTTCATCTACTGGAAAATGGAACACAGTCAAGCCGAGGAAATTCCCTCGACGGAACTTGGGCTCTGTCGTGTACTGTTACTGGCGCGTGAATATTGTTCTATGCTATGCGGATGGCTGGATAATATACTGTTGTGGATTTCTCAGCGCGGTCCTGGCAAATCCTGCTCAAGGCGTGCACTCACAAGGTGGTTCGATCGCCACACTTCACGTCTGCCGGTAGTCGGTGCTGCCGGAGGCTGAATGGTGGCGCGTGTTTGTTGCAATGGTGGAAATTAATTTATATTAGTCTTCGCCAATTTCATCAGATGAATTTGATACGCAGCGGAGCTGTGTGGCCGGTTTTGCCGCATGAACGGCTGGGCGTGTTACGCACCGACCGGCACCGGCAGTGTCTGCCCGGAACTTGTGCCTTCCCGGCAGTGCGACAAGCGGGACATGTGTATATGCGGACGTATTATGACAACACGTACAAGCACTAAACAATGCATTATCGAGATTTTCTTTCATCATTCACATTGTTTGTGGTCGTTCGGTTCGATTAGTCTCACACGCACACGCATCCATACGAACATGAGTATGAAATTCCAATATGAGAGCATCCTCGTGGAAGGTTAAGGGGGAAGCCTTTCGTGGCTGCTGGCAAGGAGAAGAGAACAAATCAATATCTGAAACAACAGACAGTGTGTGCACACATCGCAATGTGTGCTAATAGCCGTTGTCGGCCTGTACTGTTGGTGGTAGCCTGCTGCTACCTTTTGCCTAGCCTGCAGCCCTGCCTGGACCAGGAGAGTGTACACACCACAGCGTCATTGCATCGCATCGATTTAATCGCATCGAAGTCCCAGTTGCAGGAGCGCAGTGAGCGTCCGCTGTAGCTTTTGTCGGCCGAAGGTCGTTGAAGAAGATTATGAAGTTAAGAAAGGTGTATCGATTACAGTAATCCACGACCCAGGTCTGATCGGCGGGGGTGTGTGGTATTCAGCCCTAGCAGCGAGGTAGGAGGTAAGGATAGCGACACTCTCGCCAGATATACGATGCAGATAAACATGTGAACCCATATGTTTAATTAGGGATTTACATACCAGTAGTGAACCGGGAGATAAACCCCCGGCTGAACATTTGGCTTACGCTGCATACCACCACCAACCGCAACGACCCGCCGGATTGGTCGTTCTCCCACTTGATTTGATCCTTGGTACACATGCATAGCCAACATAGCACGCTGAGCCGTAGGGTGTACCAGTTCGTGGCCGGTGATTTGGGTCCCCATGGTCTCCATATTAGCCATTCGGGTCACGGGTGTGGGGGTCCGCTCGTGTCGGTGCCACACTATCAGGGTAATAGAATAATGAGTCCATCGTCTCTATAACGGTATGAACAATTTGAACGCATTTCGAAGGGCGGACCCGGGGACGACGCCACTATCATCCAGTGGATTGCCGTAGTAAACTGGAATGGATGAGATTGTTTCAAACCGTTGAAATGCGTTGCTCATTCGCCGTTAATGGTTGCCATCGTAAGCCTTGAGAGCAATGTGTCCGAGTCTGTAGTAGGAAATGCTCTTCTAAATTGTCATCCAATTTCGAACCGTTGTGCTCGGAATGTCTGATGACCCGGGGAGACTGTGGACGCTTGTGAGGGAAGCTTGGTCCGGTACAACCCATTGATGGGACTTGGCAATCAGGGATAACTACCTAACCTCTCTGTGCAGCGGACACTATATGAACCGTGGAACTACAGGCAAAGGCGGCAGGAACATGCGCTTTATCCCCGAGGAAGGGGACGATACCTTGTATCCACAACGCACCTTTCCAACCTCTACGCGCGTGTTGTTGAAGAGTAAAGAGGATTCGCTAAATTATTGGCCGGCAGCGTGTTCCACAGCCACAGTCAGCCTGTGTCTCCCGTGTTGTGCTAATGGTTTTCTGATTTAGTGCCTCGAAAGAGAGTTGTTCTGTAAATACCACACCCGTAAATACCGCCCCGAGAGGTCGTCGGCTGATGAAGGGACGTGTGAGGACCCTCGAAACAGGTCAGGTACCCAAGCCAACTAGGCCAGCAACAACCAGATGAAACTAATTAATGTCAACTGGTGATAATTGAGCACCGGGGAGAAACGAACGGACTAGACATAGGCAGACATACCGGCGAACCCGAACTGATCCGCACACGTCGGAGTATGCGAAGGATGCCGTCATCCGCGACAGCAGGAGGGCGTAGATCTCGCGGAAAATGATGCTGAAAAAAAAAGGAAACAAAACAAATGCTCCGCAAAAACCACATGCTTGCTGCTAACGAAGACACGAAAGTGATGGAAACAAGGGAAGCGGATTTTCTACCCCTGGTAATCGCTGCGGTATTTGTGGTTGCATTGGTTTTTATTATATTGATTTTGCGCTCTATTGGCCGTTAGTGATTGTTGGAATTATTAATTGTTGTTTCAAATGCCTTGCTGGCGAGAGCTGCGCACGTGCCAATCACACGCCTGGAAATATGATTATAGTGTATTGGTTATAGCGCGAAGATACATTTTTTTACCGTCGGTGTTTAATGCACGATGCATGCAAACGTAACAAGAGTTTCCCGTCTTCACGATGCACTGTTTTCTCTCTGCTCCGACTGATGGTGCTGGAGATGTAGTTCGATAAACATACGCCGTTCGTACAACAGTAAGAAGCGTGTTCAATCGAGCGACAGAAGTGCAAACTCAGATTTATGTGATTGGATCTAAACGAAGCCAGCGGGAACGGAAGGGCAAGAGGTCAAATTAATAAGTATAAATTTGTTGTCATATCGTATTTCGCGCCTGTAAGGTGAAACGACGAAAACGTGTCTCTCTACTTCTCTCGCGCGTCCTAACGTGTGGAAGTCGATATCGCTATTTCATTTCCTTCGCCTCTCCTCATGCCGACGCCACGAGGGGGGGGGGGGGGGGGCGGGGGGGGGGGGGGGGCTCGGTTTCTGCACTCGCTTGGCGTAGCATACAAACAACCCTTGAGTGAAGGTTTCGAGTCGTTTTTCACATGATGATTGGGTAGATTTTGGCCGAGGCGATTGCAGTGCGGTACTGTGGGGCTTCGACCGACCGATAGCAAATTATGATGCTGGCGGTGCTCTACTGCTGCTGCCGTTGCTGCTTGGTATTCGGCGAGTATTCTCGACTCGGTCAACCCGTGAGAGTTCCATTTGTTTTGGGCACCGTTTTGCTTGTCGTACGTTAGCCAGGCTACTGGCACTGTTGGTGGCCAAGGTCGTGTATTGACGATGGCGTCGAAAGAGGGGTTCGTGGAGGTCGTCCAAGCCGGGAAGAAGTCTGGTAGTGATCGGTGCTACCACGTTAAACACGAATCTAATAAGTTTGACCCTCAGACGGTGCCTGGAGTCGCTTGGTTAGCGGATGGCAGTGCTAATGGCACAAAGACAGACTGGTTGGCAATGGCGAGCGATGGAGAATGTTACGGGATATTGACGTACTGCTTTCCCAAACCTCCCAGAAGATAATTTTGTTCAAGCGAATGTGTTTAGCTCGTTAAAATTGGCACGTTTGTCAGCGAGTCCTGTTTGCGGAAGGGGTTGCAAGGCAGAAATTGAAGATGTGAAAGAGAGCATGGAACGGGAAACGAACTGGAGCAGCTTTTTGTGGAACAGTTCTATTGGATAGAGACCGTATTGAACATGTTGTCTGCTCGGACGGTTGGCTGGCCAGAATATCCTGGAATGTCATCCGCAACTGGCGCGGTCCCGGGCGGCGATAAATTATTGTGCAGGTATATGATGAAGTCTCTGCAGCGAGCAATGTTTTGCAAAGGGTTTTGCCACTCCCAAACCCGACCACCCATTGGTGGTTTCGGTCGTTCCTCTATGGCGTCGGTGTCTTATGGTGTGTAGAACACTCTCACCGATGAGTGGAAGAGGATCGATTTTATTCGCAAGGTCGGAAATGTTTAGAGACCTTAGTCTATGATCAATATACTTAAACGTATTACGGATTCTTGCTTCACTGTAGAATCTCGTTAGACGGTTGGGTTATTCGATTTAAATAGCACGCATTCCTTGGGATCTAAATGTTCCTACTTCTCTTACCAACCATTGTTGTTGTCCACAGTTTACGATGGCGCCAGCTGATGACGAAAGGTGTCCATAAATTTTCGGTCTGTAGTTGAGCCACATTATCAAGCTCTCTCTGTCTCTCTCTCTCCCTCCCTCTCTCTCTCGCTTTCTCTCTCTTTCTTTCTCTCTTGGTGACCTCCTTGGTCGTAACCGCTTGTGGTAGTTACCGGTGATCAAGCGTGACTCGTTTTAGCCGCAGCATAATTTGCAACAACTACATTAGTCAATGTCATTAGTTGCCAGCGTTGGTCAACTGGTATTCAATACCAGTGTATCAACATAGTGTTGCTTTTTTGCCTCATCGTCCTATTTTCATTTCATTTGAATTGGAATGTATAAGTCCAAACGAAACATTCGAATAAAGTAGAGAGGAATTTAGCTTTAAGTTTGAAGGACACTTGATTCGAAATTTGTATGTTGTAATTTTCTTCTGCTGGTTTCTTCTATTGAGTTTTGATTGAAACAGTTATTATATCAGTCGTATGTTTCTTCAATCTATAACAAAACCTATTCTATGTTTAGCAAATTTACTCCATTGTCAGTTTTATATCAGGCTGTCAACATTCTCCCCCTTTAGATGGAAATGGAATGAAACTCGACTTTTACCGAGATCGTTAGCCACAGCTTTATTCATAAAAATACATCAAATGAACGCGTCCTCTAATTCATAATAAGAAATGCATCTAACCAGACGTCCTTTGCAGACATACGCCCTTAAAAGTAGTGCTGATACAGGTCCGGCTTGTGCTAGTATCGCTCGTTAACGATGACTTTGCAGCAGGAGACGGCTGTATTTTCTCGACATATTCACCAATCGCGCTTGCAAAAATTGAGAAGCCACGCATTAACACATTCGTTTCATACACAGATAGGCTTGTTAAAACGAGACGTTACGAATAGTAACAACGACGATGGTGTACGATGTATATGACGCATGTTGTACTAGGTCCTTCCAGCTACAATTTCTCCGTTGGTGTTAACTTTAGCGACATGTTTCGTCCCTAGAAGGATCGAGGTCAAATCATCACTGACAAGTAAAATGGTAGTAAATTCGATTCAAGTATGACATGCTAGTTTCAGTTGCTTTCACCTGCACCATTCTAAACGCAATTGGAACATGTCGATGACAGCTTGTTGAGTTGATGCCAATTCGGAGAATAATAATCCTTTGCTTGTTACATGAACGGAATTGGTTTCTAATTACTTTTGCACTTGTGCGTTTCTGCGTCATGCCATACAGAGATTATAAGTGCTTCCAGCAAATAAATTTCGAAACGAAATGTCTTATGGTTAAGGCGGGGGAGGTAACGGTGAAGCTTCAGCACCCCAATACCTAATTATTGCAAAGTAAATACGATACCTTCATGGCTCTATTGGTACTGTCAGACGAATACGAAACTGTTTTGAGTCGAACGAACATCACCCCTTGTTCGCTATTAGTTTTGCTAACAGCTTACATGGGAATATCAATAATCTGCGCAAGCTCTCGAAGGGACGATCATTTGTTATGCCGTTGGGAAATCGTTTGATGTTTCCCGTGCTGTTTCCCTGATGTTACCGGAGAAAAATATCCATGATGACGGTAGGCGTAAAGGAACGAATATCATTTGTTTTTTTTTGTTGTGATTTGCTATGTCTCAAGTATTTATAGATTTAATCAATCATTGCGGATGATGCACATCCGTAAAACATAAAATTATAGTAGTCAGATTTCACTGCCCACACTGGGTATGAGCATGTCTTTGTCCAGCATTACATTTAGCTATGCCCTGGTTTCTAGTCGTCTATTAATTTCCATTCAGCTGGTTGTACCTAGCCTGACTCTGATTCAGTCAATTAACCTAATCGGATTGGGAATGAAACAAGATTCATCATTCGTTGACAAGTATCAGGTATTCCAATAGATGTTATCTGTCATGCACTATTACGTTGTAGAATGGTGTTTCTATCTCTCTGGCACAAAAAGGTAAACTCTAGCACACAATGTAGTGCCTTATACATGTGAACCATTCCTACTGTAATTTGGTTCAATTTATGTTTACAAAAGACTTACTGTAGTATTCAAGTGAACTTTCACATACATTGCCAAAGATACTGTCCCCTGGGAAAGCCATCCTTGCTGAGCTCAGTTGAAGTGCAATTAATTAAATTTTGTTGCTGCTGTACCGCTTTCCCCGTTCTGGCTCGATTAATGGCAGCATCGTGCAAGCTTCCTAACATGCGAAAAAGGGAAAGTAGAAACCTATTTGAAAATATGTTTCCGGAAGCAAACCATTGAGATCGCTGACATGCTAGATGGTAGAGATTGTGGTAAAGCAGTAATCGCGAGTCCGTAAGAGAGGAAACAGAGAAAAACACTTCCTGACCGTTCTGCCGGCAGCTCTGCTTCGTAGAATCAGGAAGGGAGTCAGCTCACGAAAAGGATTAAAAGACTCTCTCGTTGGCCAACAAAAGAAAATACTCGGATACAAACATGGCTTCCCGATCCTGATGAGTCTGCAAAAATTAGTTTTTCTTTCGTCTCGCCTTCTCTTCTCCGCATATTTTTCGCTACCCTTTGTTTCTTGAAACTCGCACCTTCCTGCTTCCCGTATGGGATACGGGCACGTATGTGTTGAGCGATTGATGAAGATGAGGTTGTGCGTTGTTAATATTCATATTTTTTTATCACCCTTCAGTTTATTTTTCTCGCTATGCTCGCTGCATGCCTGGGCTTTAGACGAAAAGGTTCATTTGGAAACTTCCGTACGAATTCTTTTTTGCTGCAATTTTCTTTTCTTTTTTCGATTCTACCCATGTCCCATTCGATCTCGATGAATCACTTGGCGTCGGTGGCTGGCGGAAAAGCATAATTCTTCACGCCAATGTGTATCGGATACTGTGTCGAATAGCGCCGTCCTAAGTACCCGGAGGGAACACTAAATCAATTAATCACGATGAAAAGGGTAGCGGACAGGAAACTTTGAACCAATCGGCCTTTGACCTCTTTTTTTCCCTTCTTGCAAACTTTTTTTTGTAAAGGGTTTCTAATGGAGCTTCCGCGACTCTGCGTATGCGAATCCACCGGAAGGTCATTGGCGGAGAAGTAACGTAGCGTTTCAAAGGAGTCAGGTGAATCGCTAAGAAAGGATAAGTTGGCTTTAGCTATCAAAAATAGAAGTTGTGTTCTGCAGGGAAGTAAATGTGGAATAAAACAAATTTTCCGCAGGATTATGTAACTCGTAAACTCTTGTCATTTTCGCTTATTTTTTTACAGAGTTTTCGATGCATAACATTTTTGAACAGACTCGAATGTTCTGGAGTCCATCCCAACGCAAGGTACAACCTTAAGCTAATACTTTTCGGGATTTCCCCGATATCTCGTCGTTGGTTCGTGGTATGGTTGGGTTTTCTGAATGTTTTTGAAGCCGGAAGTATGTAGCCACCATCGCCATTTCGGTCAATCTGGAAGATGTTGCAAATCTCATACGGAGAAAGGATGTTTCAGAAGGCAGGGAAATGTTTCGTCTGCTTCTTCGTGTAGTTTTGTTTCTTATTTTCTTGTTGTTTCTGTTCCATTAGTCGGTCGGAATGTATTGTTTATCTGGTCCCGGCCGTGGTGGATGAAGGAAGGTAAAGTGCAGGATAAGGCTTGTTTACCTCCAGCGCGTCCAGAAGTCCTGACACGAGGTTCGTTCTGCCGCAATGGTTTTTCTTCCCATAGGTTTTCCGCAAAGCTTTCCTCGAAAACCGAGCGCCACCATTCATTGATACACTAGGCAGGATGAAGGAATAATTGATGTTTGTTTATCGTTGGCTGATAAGATAAAGAAACGGGAAGTTTCCTTGCGAGCTTGGTGGCTTGCGCTGCTTCGCCGTCCTGGGATCTGTTTCGTAGGTTTCACCATAATAGTTTGTCTTGGATATGCTATGCTGCATCATGTGCATAGTTGGGAGTTAAATTTTATCCCGTATAGGGTTTATCCCGTAAGGGCCAAAACAGAAACTATAGATGAAACAGGGTGTTTAATATTAGATTATTAGATATCCGCGTGATTAACCCAAAACAAAAATTGGTATAACATTAGGTGCTTAGTTAGAGTTTCCCGCTGGAATCTTTTTTAATTCTTAATAACATACCTGGCATACTTTTGGTCGTCGTTGGTATTTCTTGTCAACCTAAATGTTTCTCTTTGCTTATAAAATATTTGTTTCTCGTTCAATTGGAGGATGTTCTGAATGGTGGTTACTAATTGGGGCTCAGAATTTTATTTCGAAAAGTATTATAGCGAAATAATCTACACACCATAAGATTTATGTTTTGCGATTTTTTTAATTAAAAAAAAATCTTCTCGTTTGATGACAATAGAACGGACATGGTTCATTGAACGCTGGGATGAGGAATGGTCGTATTATGAGTTGTTTCTTCTGATTTTTTAGTCAGAACCACAAATGCTATCATTAGTGTTCAAGAATGTCTAGATTCGAAATGAAAGCGACAATCGTAGTCCAAGAATTCGGTTTGGATCCTTCGATAGTTGAATTTATGAACTTTATGAAGGCCACTTAATAATTGTTTGAGGCATATTGGTGGAGCATCTTCACTGGGAAGCCAAAGTATATACTTAAATGAATCGTTGAAAGAAAGATCTAAATGCGATGCTTTTGCTTGCTCTTCTGCTTATTGTGGGCGCTTACATTAAAAGAGCCTGTGATTTCTTGGAAGTGAATTCCGGATACCGGTACTATACGGAAGCGACTTCGCTCGAACGCCATGCTACCATCTGTCAATGTCTCTAGGGAGCATAATTTTGCGCTGGATTTTCTCGCAAGATTGATGTGCGTTGCGTTCGCATCAGCAACCTCATCGATCGACCGAGCGAGGTCGGCACCAGAACCGAAATTTGCGCCCCTCCGCTCCAACCACGACGGCAGCATTCGATCTGAGCGTTAATCTATCCGCTCCCGTCGGGAAAATCATTGGCGGTGTGATTGAGTCATCAAAACCATGGCGGACCGCGATAAGCCGCATCGCGAAACCATCAACCTATCTTATCTTCGCCAAGACTCTACCTGACTACCGCTCCCATAGCCCTTACGGAAAGGAAGCCGCACCCTTCGGCAGTCTCTTCCTGTAAGTCCGTTGAGCTCGGTATTGTCTTGGTAGCGTCGCGAATTAATTATGCTGGTATTATTGTGCGCTTTATCATCGTGAGTTATGACATAATAGGAGCCAAAGGATCCGCTTGCGTGGAAAATCGTTGGAGCCGGTAATGCAGGCGCTGGTTTAATAGGATCGAGCTCAAAGTGAAGCTGGCCAAAAGCATGATGGGCCAAAGAGAAAACTGAGCCGAATAACAGTAATAAAAACAATGTTCATCTTTGGCGCTCCAACGGCTCAACCGGTCTCCATCGTGTTGAGAATATAACCCGGTCTGGCGTGTCTGGCCGTGAAAAGATTGCGCCAAAGCGATGTGTTTAACGAAAGCTCGTACAACTTCACGCTTTTCTTCCGAGCGGATTTACGCGAATAAAAATACCTTCGATGACCATGGATCTAAAAAAAAGAAAACACCAACAAGACTTTGAGTGTGTTGACTGCCTTCCTGTCTTTGCGATTCACGTCCACGTTTGTGTTTGTGCTCCACTGTACCATAAATCATAATCTAATAGCTCAATTAATACCGCATCGTATTCCTCTTATCTAGCAAGTTTTTTTTTTTTGCCTCATCGGTGAAGTTTTTTTGGGGTTATTTTTGTTGATGTTGTAAGGAATGATTCGCGTCTTGGGCATTTCAGTGTACCTTCAAGAAAACAGAACAACTTCGCCCGTTCGACAAATTCCGAAAGGCGATAGGAATCCAGCTATTTAACACCTTCTCTCGCTCGAATGAGAGGTGTTATGTTATTTTTCTTTTTATGAAATACCCTCCAGTTTCAATCCTACCGGTTGTGTAACATTGTGTAATATTTGTTGTAAATTTAAGTTACACCTGCTACATGGATCCGGCGATTCTAACTGGAATTCCTCTCTCCAACGCTCTGAAGTTCCTTCGGAAGGTGTTGTTGGTGGATGTTTTTTAAATTTAATTTTCCCTTCAAGGTCCACCGTTCCCACCGCACATGGGAAATCTACGGTTTTTCTACGGTACCCCGAGCGCCGGGCATATCACAGATGAGATGCTGTAAATTGCGGTTCCAGCTGAAGTATGTGTGTTTTGCACGTGATGGAAACCTTTTGGGGGGAATAAATGTAAGCTGGGGGCCGGACGTTAGGGTATTGTTTATTTATAAACAAGCGCGAAGTGGATGCTTTATGGAGGCAAGCCAAAATGTGGTTTTTGGTGTTGTCCCGAAGGCTAACTTGAATGTTTTTTTAGTTCTGTATGGGTTGGTGGGGGGGGAGGTTGAGTGAGTCCCTACTGCTAGGTTTGAAAACGCATTTTAATTTGTTTATAAAAGCGATAGGGCAGTCCATTACAACAAGTGTTAGAATTCACAAAGAAGCATATCATTTATATGCACCATGTCCTGCCTTCTCTGGCGAAATAACTGTGCCTCGATTGCCTGTCTCTAAAATCGCATGGTATAATGCCGGTGACAAGGAATTGCTGGTTGTTTGACAATTTTATCCGTTGTCACCAAATCTGCTAACTAATTCCTGTTTGCTGGTACTCTTCAATCCGATTTGCAGATCGGAAAAGTTTGAACACCGATGAGTCAGTGAAGATCCCCCAAAGCGATGGATCAAACACGACACTCAGCCTTTTATTGATTAATCGTCCATGGCCAGGTTGTTGGTGACAATCGGGGGAAAGTTGAATCCCGGATAGCGCTTAGCACAGTACTGGCCTGGCAGCAAGCTGAAAATCAAGCTTTCCATGGCTTTCCAACATTTCACTTTGTCGGCTGGTTCCGGGGACTATGGGTTTGCTCGCATACACATCGTTTTGGAATTTCAACACCGACGGGAAAAAGTCGAGCGATGGAAACGGGAAAGACCAAAAAGAACCCCGCAGCCATGGCAGAGAGATGTTGTTGATTGAACGCACAATTTGTGTAATCGGATTTAGATCAAAATCGAATTAATTGAATGCGGCCTTAATCATCCTCCGCCCAGAGCACCGCTCCTCGTTGCCGGATGACGATGGTTTTCCCCGCGCAGGCGGAAACCGAGGGATGATGATGAATGGGAAAAGGGAATGAAATGATGCTGGTCAGTTTTTCACTCTCGTCTCTTGCTCTCCCTCTCCCTTTCTCTCGATTACGTCCGCGCTAAGCTTACCGTCCGTGACCCTCACTGGTTGCCATCGGAACCGGAAGCCATGACGAACTTCTCTGTTGTCGTTGTCGGGGCCGGATGCTGCAACCCGCAAGCCGCTTTTGGCATCGTCGTGGAAAACGTTACATCACTCTGCAACTCACCGACGACTGGTTGATGGGGCCCCGACCGTTTTGTTATCAGCCACCGGTGCTCCACAAACCGGTGGTGAGGTTCAGTCGGTTTCGGTCTTGTTCCCGATAGAGCTGGTGCCGTTTGCCGAAATCAATTTATTAAGCGAACAGCAGATTAAAAGTGTTTCATTCGGCTAGTCTGGCTGCTGGGTGTCTTATGCGAGGCCAGGCCGGATTCTGGCTGACTAGTCAAGCTCCCCGAGCTGATGGGTCGAGTGGATAAGATTGATTTTGCACAAATTTGTTTGTCGTTCGATTTTTCCAACAGATTGGGCTTTGAAGGTGTTTGGCACATTCAGGCGATGGAGAATATGCTCGTGGATAAAGATGTTTAAACTTAAGGCGATGACGTGATAAACAGACCGTCATGCTAAATTCTGTTGACTAATGATGCAATGTTGAGAATAACATAAGTTTGTTTGGTTCATTCGACTGCCATATTGCTAGGATTTTAGTATTTGTCGTTAATTATTGCGATAGAGTTCGTTGATTCTCCGTTCTGGTCAATCTTTTTTCTCTCGTTAATTTCTTATTCCTTCATCGTGTGACAAGTCCAACATATTTTTTTATAGCTTTAATTATATGCTTGCATGTATGCGTTGTTCATGGAGGAACACCGATCACACACCGAGACACATCAATAAATTTGGAAACCCGGGAAATTGGCTAGGGAGTGCTATCAGAAGTTTAACTTTTTCGAGCCTATTCGAGATAATTATTATTAATGAACGTGAAACAGTTACTTGCCGCTACTGCTGCTGGCTTGATAATGGTGCGAACTTTGATAGCTCGGGTTTTTTTGCATGCCTTTGGTTCGCGAATTGAGATCGCGCCATTTAATGTGCCACATTTCTTCCGGACTCCGGCAAGGCAGACAGACAGGCTGCTGCCTGGTGGAACGGAACCCCGGCGGACGACTATCAATCATTTTTTGTATCATTTTTCCCGCGCTTCCTACGGCTAACGAAGCTCACAGGAAAAAAGGCGACACTCGTTCGCGCAACACTTTTGGGCTCGGCTGCTGTTTGCGCGATTGTGATAAAAATACGAATTTCCGCTTGCGTCAAGGCCAGATGGGAGTATAGCCGCACCATAAGAAGGTGAAGTCTGGCTCGTTCGCGTTTCGATCGCGGAACCCGGTTGGAATGGGACAGGAAGTAGGAGGTAGTGGCGAAAGAAATTCAGTGCGAACCGGAACCACCGGGTCGGTGGGAAATGAAAAGCTTTAAGCTCCGACCGATTCACGCAAACGATCGTAATTAATGGGGTCTTTTGCACTTGCTCGTTCGCGCGTCAGTTTTATGTATCCTTTCGCCGACCGACCGCCCAATTCCGGCCCGACATCAGGAGACAGATCGTAAGACACGTACATTGAACCCCCTCTCCCCTCCACCCCCACATTCCCAACGATTGCCAGAGGAAAAAGTAATTCGGCGTGCTGATGGATGGAGAACTTTTCCTTATCTTCAGTCAGAGCATTTTCCATGCCGCGCTCTCCGTCGACGACAATGCATTAACCGCCATTTTCACAATCGTTAACAGTTTTACTCACCATCCGGCTACGCTTTTCTGTTTCGTCTTTCCCTCCCTGCAGCCATGTCGATATCAACGTCACCATCTACACCGGAAATGACGCGGATCTGTCTGGTGGGACCGGTTGCGCAGGATGCAGCGTCGCTGGCGGCCGCCCAAAGCCTCAAACTGCCGATTGTGACTTCCGACACCGGGGCCGAGTACGTCGGGGACGACGAAAGCCTGAGCACCGTCTTCGTGCTGAGCGACTTCGAAGGACCGGTTTATGATGCGCTGCTGCGGACCAAGCAAAGGTAAGAAATGTGGCGGTCGGGTCGTTACCGGCGTACATCGATACGCACAACCGTGATGAGGGGCGAGATCCCCGCCGCCATCTTTAACGGGTTTATTAAAGCTGACTCCGTTTGGGTGCCGCCGCTTTTCGTATTTAACTTTTATTGCCGCCGCTGTGACTGATGGAGAAAAGCGATGCACGCGGCAAATGGCCATAAAGATACGATCGGACGGCTTTATTTTGGGTACTTGGTAGACAACTCCGTGGGTTCCATGTTCATGTTTTCGATTCTTATCTCTAGCTCGATCGAACTGGAAAATTTACTTGATGATTTGCACTTGACTTGAATGATTTGCAGCACGGAGAAAGCTGTTAAGGGTGGTTTTCATCCGGGGTAATAGTTGTAAAAAATACTGACTCATGCGTACTACATTGTCCGAGTGTCCTATAAGCACAAACCACATCTTCGAAATATCTCACTAGATACTGTTTGCAAGCTCGACATTTCGATGGCAAAACATAAATTACCTTAAAACTGCCCATCATAGCCAAGAAATTCGATATAAGCTGCTTAAAAAAATTATTAGAAAAACTAAAAATAGTAGGTGGAAATCCCTCTAAGCGCTGAATCATTTTTTTTTTCATTTAAGTTTCAACATCTTATCTTATCTTCTTATCGAATCCTCTTATGGCAAAGCTGTTTGAAGTTTCTGAATCCATCCATTCTACATTGTTGCAAGTATTTTTTTAATTGCTTCGAAAATACAGTCTACGTCCTAAATTCTGACCTTCAGGGTATCGTTCGACAATCGTGCCAATAATATGCTAAACAATCAGGTTCGTTCAGAGAACACTTATTCTCTTTGAAAAAATATGATGGCAAGTTGTGATAGGAAAATCAAATCACCACTTTTTTTTGTAGAGAAAAGGGTTTCCGGTTTTTTTCTGTGGTTTCCTTCCGTAAGACTTAGATCTCAATTTGTCTGGTGAAGTTTAGTTTAATAATATCGCTTTTATTGATTCTTCTTGCTATTTCACGATTACATCGTTCGTCATTCTTACATTGAGGAATGATTTTTCGTTCTACTTCATTGGAGAACCTTGGAGGATTTTTTGGAATTTCCTGCTTTTTTAGTTTTCTTGGTTAATATGCAGTTTAAAGTGATTTTTAAGTAATGAAGGAAAGGAAGTAATATGTAATCGTTTTATAAAACAGTTGAACAATTCGTGAGCTTATGACATATAGCACGTTGTCTCCTGAACTGTTCGTTTCCCCAGTGAAACCTGAATTCTTACACAATCTCCCAACTTCTAGACTCTTCTACCATGCAAGCAACAGGTTGAATAATTTTAAGTTTACTTGGGGGCAGCTTAAAGTAATTCCTTTGCTATCAACTTGGTTTGCCTTCTATTCCTTGGCTTCCATAAAGCAACAGGAAAATGGAGCAGGTCCGTGTGGAAAAAGATTCTTTTTTTTTTCGTTGTAAAACACAATTTGGCAGTGCACTTAGCAATTGCGTCTCATGCACTGCACTGCCTGCGGTCAAACGTGAGTAGCACCCGAGCATGTTACAATTTGTAGCTTTCCACCATTCTTCCCACACATAATGAATGGTTTTTGAGAGCGCTTAAAAAAAAAAGAGTGTTGCAAAACAAAATCTAATTGAGAGCGAAATATTGTTATCCTTCACGTTGTTTGCTTTTCTGTCCACAGTGGGTGTATGTGTGTGTGTGTGTGTTTTTTATGCACGCAAAGTGTCCTTTCCGGTCGGATGTTGGCAATTTACGGTCGTATACTAAATACACATAGTGGTTGCAGCGAAGGGCCCGTCAGCCTCGTTTTTCCGTGCAGCGTTTTCCAGCTCATTGGATGGATATTCAATTTGTCGAAAGCGATAAAATCTGATAGTGTAACGATATGATGGCCCGCTCTCCCTCTATGGAGGAAAATGCTTTAGATGTTCGTGTGGGTGTTTGTGGTTATGAGCACTGGGGTTTTTTTTTCGCCCCGGTTGGTTGGCTGCTGAAGTCGACATATAGTGAGCTTCCTCGATCAAATCGGACGTACATGAAGTATGGGTATATTTTAATGCAATCGTTTTTGCAATGAATGTTTAGTGTTTCAGCGCACACGAGTGCTAGTGTTTGTTTTTGGCGATTCAGCAAATCGCAGCTGAGAAAAAGAGCGGCAGCTCCGCTCCGGTTCTAGATTATGCTAGAAGCAACCGCAACGTACTGACGGCACTGATAGAAAAATTTAAAACGAAAATCTGACACCGACATCACACCCGTCGTGTATGAATTTGGTGTTCTCTAGTTTTGCCTGCATTTATTTTTGAACTCACTGCCGCCGCCGCCGCCCACAGCCCTTATCGTTGTCGTTAGCACGCTCGATGAATATTAGATGCTTTTTGCGTACAACAGATAGGAATCACGACGAGCATTCGCCCCTCTTTGGCAGTGGAAGGGAAGGCGACGGGGCGCTGCCCCGAGTGAATTTTCCAAACTGAATTATCTAGTGAAATATCCAATCAAAACCACCTTCCCTGCCTTCCATTGTCTTCATTCGCGTCCCGGCCTCCAAGGGGAGTTGGATGATAATCGCACCAGTGAAAATATGCCATGGAAAGAGCATTAGATTTTATGTAGCATAAAATTGTGCATAAAGTGAGTGAAAGTGGAGGAGCGTGTGAGAGCATGGCAAAAGGGAATGGGAGGCCGAGTTGCGTTGAAGCCGAACAAGCGTCGGTTTGGAAAAGGGAACCGGCTTGAGTGGGACTAAAATTATAGGACGACATAAATAGCGATGGTGGGTGGCAATTCGTTCATAGGTTTCTTTATGTTTTGACGAATGGCGAAGTCGAGCTTTACGAGCGAGCAATGCTAATTTCGATTCGACCGAGCTCAACAGTTATGAGGCACAGTTTAGTTTGCTGATAAAAGCTGGGATGACAGTGCAAACAAAACCAGCCAGTGCTGGATTGGATGGACAGGTTTAGCCAACGGTGGTTCCCTGTTGGGGAGAAGCAAAGAGCGAGCTGTTGAAATGTATCGATTTGAAACTTTTGAACATCGGTTGTTTATTGCCTGAGCAGCTTCTCTCGAGAGTGTGTGTGCCAGTTACGGTCCGAGATAATCTTTATTTCCCTTTGACCCAGTTTTTGATTTTACATTGGCAGCAATGATGATCGATCACTCTTCATCATGATTTAAAATTCATGCAATCATTGCTGCTGGTTCGAATTCACCCAATCCAATTGGGAAGACATTTATTTTAAATTTCATCCAATTTGAATGTTTCGTTGGTTGCCTAAGTTATGACTGGTATTGCGTGAGCATTCATAGAAAATACCGGTTCAACCGCTTGTACGCACAAAGCTAGCGTTTGACAGTTAAAGTATCGCTATCGAAACCGCAGTCTGTCACAGTGTATAGAAGAGGCTTCAATTCCAACCTAGACTTATGGAGTTACACACGTTTTACCACGTGTCTTCAACCATAATTACGATCTCTCAGAACATTCGCATTCTTTTGATAAAATAAGTTGATGAATAAATCTTTGTGAAAGCAACAAATGAAGTGACTCTATTTAGTTGGAATGGCGTAGGTTAAACTAGGGAAACGATCAAAATGTATGTAACAATCATTTTCGATAAAAGAAGCTTTGGTTGGTGTTATACTACGACTGCATACACTTGTCTTAGAATGCTCCTGCCCTTCCGAGTTGTCATCAAATTCCGCTCGCTCGCTTATTGACTACCCCAAACGAGCAACAGGAAGCTACAGTAGCGTCCCCTTCCGGGGAGGAGTATGGGTAGGATCATAATGACACTCACGTCACCAATAAAAGCTATGAAATAACAATATCAATTTCTGCCAACCCTGTACTTGCGAACTTTGCCATCCGCAATCGATGCCGTTTTGTAGAGACGCCCTGGGGAGAGGCCAGCTATAAACGTTAACCAAATCCAACCAAGTGTCTAAGTGTCGTTGCGTTCTAGCTTCTCCTCGACTGCCGCGACAACGCCGTGGACTTCAAGGGTCTTCTTCTGTACCGGCAGAACAAGTACGATCGATTCGGAAGGCGAATGGTTGGTTGTGGTGCGAGTTGGAGATGGTAAGAACTCGCATACATATGCTGGAGAGGGGGTTGAGGGTAAGGGTGTAGAAAAAAGATAGTCCCCGCACAAGTTCGCACGTTTGGCAAAACAGTTTTGTACAGATAAACAATTAATTTTATAGTGGCCATAAATGCCATCGCACAGACTCACGCGAGCTTCTTCGTTCGGCTCGTTCCCGGGGTGACGCCCTAATCGACACCGTTGGGCCAGCGAAAAATAGCTTGAACGCGCCCAGACTCGTCGAGGAATTATCTTCCCTCGGCTTCGGTAGCAGAGCATATTATTCCGCGCTCCTCCCGCGCCGCGGGTGATTCATAAACTTAACAGTGCGGAAAATCGCAACCATTGGCGCCTTCAACCTACTCCAACGGCATGGGATGATGCAATTTTCTATTAGAGCTGCTTGAAAACGGCATTTTATTGCACATGAAAAGGAACGCCTTCGTCTCTTATTTACAAAACTAAACAAAATTGTACCGAGTGCCCCATTGGTGTTGAATGATCGGTTTCTCTACAGTACGTGGGACGAAAGCATAAAAAGCGTCTGGCAACCCGAAGTTCTGCTGCAGTATCAATTGTCTGGATTTTATCGATACAAAAAAGCGCGTCCTTTCGAACAAGCTTGGAGTAGCAAACCCTTTCGCCGCTGGATCATCAATCGGACTTCGTTCGTTCAAGTTTCGACGCGGTTTTCGAACAGATCTTCGAACTCAAGACAGGAGGCAAGTCAGCTCTGCTACTGACGCTCGTAAATGAGCCGTAAAGACTTCGTCGGAAACCACAGCATGACGCATTCGATCGGTGCTTTTTCATTCATCCTCTTCGGACGAGTTGGTGGAAGGTTTTAAAGCGAGGTTCTGAGAGTGGTTCGAATGGTCGGAGCACAAGTAAAAAACCTTACCGGTTGCCGTGAGGAGGCTGCTCGGTTGATGAAAACCACACTTATTTCTTCATTTAATAACCATCGTGTGTGCTAGTAGGAAAGAAACCCTCAGAGGAAAATAGCGGGAGCTGGAGAGGAATAATGTGGCAAGCGTAATACTCTCCTATAGCACATCTTTAACGCCCCCACCCCAAAAGGTGATGCCCGAAAAGAACTTAGGGCAAAATACTTTGTTTATCTGCACTTCCTACAGGTATTGGAAAGCACAAGAACTCACTTGAACCGGCACGTAGGTTTTCTGTGTTTTTTTTTCTCTCGATTGTAGTCGGTTGCGGCTGAACTCCCTCAGGTTCCAATGAAGGTGTTGAGCCGGACGAACGCAGCGCAGTGGTGGGCAGTATGAGCTCAGAAGGTTTGCTTTGAAATTTAAACTACTCCCAGGACCCCCGAACCAAACTCTTGTGCTGCTGGCCGTGCTGACCACTCTCGACCAACTGGCCAACGACAACGCACTGTTGCCGCCCCGAGGGAGGATGGATGGATAAGAGGTTATACGAAGGGGGCTAGCAAGCGAATGTAGGCGATGAGTGTGTACCTTTTCCGATACCGATCCCATCGATAGGTGAAGAGCATCGGCATATGGCAAGCAGCAACGTGGCTGTGGTACAACGTCGACCGAACGGCGGGAACACGGGACCTGATTGAGCTGTCGGTGGAGTGCAGAGCCGTCCGGGGCCGGAGGAAGTACGTGGTTATCGTTCCGGTGTTTGCCCCCGCACTCGTTGGTGAAGAAGGAACCCCGGAATGGGGTCGTGCACGGGGCCAGGTGTGCCAATATGTGGGTTAGAGGTTAGAGCGAGCAGTGGCAGGACATTTGAGATGTTTTCTGACCGCATTTTTTTTAAACAAAGGAAGAGGCAGAGAGTTTCTTATGCAGCGATCCTTCTTTCTCTTGCCGTTCGGTGCTTTTTATCGTCCATACGGAAAGGACGGGTCATTCGTGGTACGGGGCAAACGGAAAAGCTGAGGGGAAACAATTTTCCAACCCATTTTCTTGCAATTCTTCCTGTTCCGCTCGATGAGCTGTCGCTCACCGTTGAATCTTCAGCCACCTCTTCTTGTCTCGGTTCTAACGATTTCCTTCGAGATCAACCGGAAGGTTTTCATCTTCTTGGCGCTCCTCGGAACCGACCGTCGACATCATGCCACATACTGATCCGTCACCGCAGCACCACCCATCCTGCACTTTCCGCAGGTACAAGCGTTGTGAAAATGTGCTGAGTGAAATAATGACAATAGAGCGATAGTTTCCTTCTTCTTTTTTTGCTAGCAAAAGAAGGACAGAAAAAAAACACAAGTAACCCTTTTCCGTTTTGCCAGTTGATGGTAAAGAGAATGATGATGCTCAGGGAAAATCATCATAGTTTTTTAATTATCCTCTCGCCTGGGAGAGTATGGCGTGTTTTTTTCCCCCCTCCTATCGCTCGTATTGTCCGTTCACTTTTCTTTTTCCCTGGACCGCAAGAAAGTTGCCACTTTTTACCACAGCTCATTAGTGTTCTTGCTTTGTGCGGTTTGCGAGAAGGGTGGGGGGGGGGGGGGGGGGGGGGTGGGTGGCGCGCACTCATGGAGGAGCTTTGCTAGTTTTCCTACCTTGTCGACAGCGCACGGCTTTCATCGGGACTCGAGACATCCGCGACGTGAAGAAGACAAACTGCTGCGCCCCAGGATGGTGAAACCGGTGTATCGAAGCAAACGAAAGGATCTTCTTTATCCCCCTAAGAGCGGCGAGCTGGTTGTTTTTGTTGTTACAAAACTTCTACTGGCACTTCTAGTGCAGTAGTGCTTACCCGATGGGATTGTGTTGCGCTACAGTGAAGCGATTTTCTAAAAGTTTTTTCTTGTTAATAACCGGATTTTCTTATTCCGCTGGTGGTGTGTGATACCTGTTGTATTTGTTTGCCTTTTAATTAATTACCCTTCTAAATGGTCCCTGGCGCATCCTCCCCAACGATCGCAGTGGAGAAAAGCATCTGTTTACAAATGTTTTCCCTCGCGGGGACCAAAAGATACCGGGGCTGCTGCTGCGGCGCGGCACTACCTAAAGACAATGAAGCGCCAGTTTTCTGCGAGGTTGTAGGAGCTCAACGAATCCTTAAATGTGTGGGTTTATTTTTTTTATTCCTAATCTTCCTCCAGTTGTTCGGTTGTCTTGCGACTCGTTTGCTTTCTATCGGTTTGCCCGCAAGGAAAGTCGTTCCAACCTCGGCAAACCCTGAACGTTGTTTGCGAAGGTCGGTCGAAGCAAACGGGCTTCGATGGAAAAGCAAAGACCCTACACCCTCCATAGGCTGTCCTTGCGATGGTGCCGACGGCTGGTGGTAAAAGGGAAGAAAAAAGGTGAACGTAGCACGAAGAAATAAAGACAAAACCCGGGTCCCGAGAACGAAAAAGTTGTACTAATATTTGATTTTAATGAAGATGCTTGTGATGAAAAGTTTGCACCAATTTGGATCGTTTTTGTGGGTTGCATACGATTGCACGTTTTGATGGTCCGGAGGGGAAAGGAAAGCTTTTGAGCAAGGGAGCATTAGTTATTCGGTAGCATTCGATGGAGGGAGGGTTTTGCCTTGGGCGTGTGGCAGAGGAAATAGTTGGTAAAATTGTTCGTGGTTCAGAGACCGTTCTCGGCTGCAGGCAGGATTTCGGTTGATTTCCGAGTTTATCGTTGGCCGAGCGATGTAGTATGTTATCTCATGTCGGACGTGTGTCTTTATCTTCTTGTATATCTCACTCTCTATTTCTCTTTATCTGTCACTTTTTAGGATCCTTGGACCACCGGCCTTACAGCAGGCTGTAAGATTCAGCGAAGGTTTAGTCTGGAACAACCGTCCCATCTACAATTACTGCATGCGTGGCGTCATTACCTGTTTTACGGGTATTCGAAAGAAGGATGAACTGGTAAGTTTGGATGCGACCGTTTCCGTCTGCCTAGCCGAAATATTGCTTACGGCAGACGGAGGACTGCACGTTCATTCGACTGCCGACGGGAGGTCTTCTGCGGTGTGGTGTAGTTTAGGGCAGATGCCTGCTCCAAAGCGAAACCACGGAAATCAATGATAGAAGGATTCATTAGTTTGCGTTCAGTTTGATTACCACGTTTGTACAGAGTTGTACCGTCGCTGTTATGCGGTGTAGGAGAAATGAAGGTCTAGGGTATTTGTACTGGCTAGAATGGGAAAGTCTTTCAAGCCCCCTCCCTCGGGTGAGGTCAGAGTATCCCGAAGAAACAGCAATTACCCTTTCATTATTGAATTTAGTTCGTGCGCTCCCAAATTCGATGGAATCCTTTTTTTTTTTGCTCTCTGGCTCGTCCACAAGATTTTCACCGGACGTTGTGGTGATTCCAGTTGATGGCCATGGTACATGTGGCTCATCATCCTTTTCGCCGTTCAAAGCAGGCCCATAACGACCCATCGGTCCATCACAGACGTACGGATAGGTCCTCGGGGCCTCAGCCGATACATAGAGGACCCGGGAGCAAGAAATTTGAATAATTTCCCTTATTCATCAGGCTTCCTTGCTGGGGCGCGGACGACGGGGGTTTTGGGAGCAATGCGCAATCATGACCAGCGCGCGGCGTACGCCCTTGGGTTGCCGAATTTCCTGACCCAAGATCATCCTGCAAAAGGTAAGGTTTGTGAAAGGCTTGCCCCTTACTGGCGCAGGAAAGCGGCGTTGGTGGCAGCAAATTGATTCCTGCTACGATTATTAATCAGTTGCGAAAGTTCGAGGATGAAAACGTGACATCCGTGGTGACTGCGCCGTTCGAATCGGACGCCCGCACGGTACTGCTGCACCCGATTCGGCTAATTTCGCCGCCCGAGAGATGCGAACGACCCGATACGGACGGACGGTTCTGCTCGATAAAGACATCATTAGTGAAATTGATTATGATGTTGTTGGCTGGCTGGCTGACTGGCTGGCCAAGGCACCTGCCAAGAGCGCCAGCCAGTGCTGCCCCGGAGGGACGCCCTCGAGCTTTAGCCGATTGCCATTACAAGATGCCGTCTCCCAGCTTAGCTCCAGTGCACGCTTAGCAGGTGCCTCGAAATTGAAGGTTCCCGCTAAGCCTTCTTAACGGAAAGCACCTGGATGGGTAGGCGGGCGATTTCATTGATTTCTCAGGTCACGTGTTACCGGACCATGACCTTATTATTATTATCCTTATTATTATTATCATTTTAGCTTGTTTCTACCGAAAGGAAGCTAGGAAGGACAGAACGTGTGGAGATCACGGTTGTTTGATTGGAGCTGTATGCGCTGAGCGCTTTTTTATGGTAGTTGAAGTTGTTTTTCAGATGTGCCTGTTTATTTCCAAACCTTTGTGCTTAGAGACGATCGAATGTTTATTGCGGATAGTATGTTCCTAATATTTTGGAGAATGGTGGGTGCCCTGTGCTTTATAAATTGCAGTAATGTGATGGCGATAACTAATGCTACACACTTTGTGTTCCTGTGTTTGAACATTTTTTTTTTCTGTTGGCCAACTGCGCAATGAATTTTGCGAATTGGTACTAATTGCTTCACCGGAGCTGCGGATTGCTGTCCCTGCACGGTAAAAAAGGGAGCGACGGTTAATTCATTTCAATATTTACCACATTTGCATATTTTTGCTATTCACCATATCCGAGGAACAGGCTGCTGCTGGCTGGCGGCAGCGACGCAAAATTTCATTTACACCACCTTCTCTTCTCAGAGGAAAGGCTTCTCACTCCAATCCGTTGTATTTTGTTTGCCATGGTGGTTTATGCATGCTGCCTTTGCGTAGGGCAAGGGAAATCAGTGGCCGACCAGTGTTTGTACCTGTGCTGAATTCATAACGTTGTGTCACTGAATGTAACGGAAAAGGAGCAAAATGTCACACCAGCAGCAATGTGGTAGCAATCGCGTGCAGAGCAACGGGGACGGAACGAAGAGGGGTGCTGCTATGAATGGTTGATAAGCGATAGTCACATTTTTGGTCTAGTTTGTCGCCTGGAATGCCACCTAGGAGTAGTGCTGTTAAGGGTGTATGTAAAGGTTGTACCTGTTTACACAAGCCCCCTGGTACATGTGTAGGGTGATCTTTAACTTGCTTGCGTCTCAAAGATACCATCGAGTATGACATATATATGGACAAATTATGCTTATTAGTAGAAGCCAGCTCAAGTTGTGGTACATGTTGGTGTATTTGTATTTCCTTCCTTCATGTGAATTTCTGGTTGTCGACTAGTCGCTAGTCTTGGATCGAATGGCTGGCCCAATACCTATAAATATTTAAGAAGAAGCTGTGCTTCGTAAGAAAACGTGCACGAAGCAAAGGAGAAGGCGTTCAGCTTGTTAAATCTACGTTGTATCTCATTCGTTGCAGACACATCTGGTGCACTTGATTCATTCGATGGGCGGCTCCATCCGGAAGGAAATGAACACCAAGGTTACGCATCTAATTTGCAATTCTAGCGGTGGTGAAAAATATCGGTAAGTGTTGTGATTTCTGCTGTGCCTTGACGGGGGGTACCACGTGGCACCCCGAAACGATAAAACGTACTCCATAAACATGATTATCTGCTTTCCCATCGCAATTCCAGGTACGCCATGACGTTCCGGCTGGCAATCATACGACCGAACTGGGTGCTGGAAGCTTGGAAGCATCGTGACGATGCCAGCTTTACCGCCACGTCCGAGGCGTTCACGGCACTCCACCGGGTGAAGGCGTTCGATGGGCAGAAGGTGTGCTTCTTCGGCTTCTCGGAGGAGGACGAGCAGGACATGATCAACCTGCTGAAGAAGAACGGTGGCATACCGACCGACCTGGAGGATCCGGAATGTTCGCACGTGGTAAGTACCACAATCCAGCATCCCTCCAGCTGGACACACCGCTGGCTGTTGCTCTGCTCTAAATTCACCTAGCACCTTTTGTTTTTATTATTTTCCACTACGGGCTAATGGGCATCTGCTAATGGGAAGGAGGGAGACGCGAGACAAAGTGTAGATGCTTTGCTCTTTTAACTTGTGCGTGCGTTATTTCATCGGGAGTATGACGTTGTTACAGTGTTGTCGATTTTCCCCTTCTTCTTTGCTCTCGTTGTTTGTAATCGTTTTCTTTCTCTGTTCGCATATGCTGATTGCTTATGTTTTCTGTTTGTGTGTAAATTGTAATTAAAATTAACACTCGGTTCGGTAACTACTGAGACCCCCGCACCGTACGACGAAGGACGAAATGGAGCTGCACACATGTTCCCATATTTCACATGAATCGGACGGTTTAATTTGAGTGAGCGTTGCTTGTGGAGTGACAACTAGACCGTTAGCTGTATGTAAGGAAGGAAAACAAGTAACAAAAAAAGCGAAATAACTGACGTTTTAATGCTCAAAATGTTTCCAAGCTTCACGAAGTCCTAGATCAGGTTCCTACCTAAGAACAACCTGATCCTTATGAGTCGCTTGATGATGCCATGCATTACTAATCGTTCGATTAATTAAAAAATAATTCAATTTAAAAAAAAATGGTGCGTAGATCCTAATTTCAAATCAGGAGTAGATAAGTGGTCTATGCATGCATAAAATAACGTTCCATCATGGCCACTACCTCATCGCCGGGTGAATACTAATTTCGCACAGCCACACACCATCCAGCTTGCCATCGCCCAAAACATTACTACCTGCTTGCAGTTGTAATGAAAAATCAATCTCCTTGTCGAATGCTCCTCTCCTCCTGAATTTCGATGAATCATATAGAGAATCACCCGTTTGTATCCAGAGGGAACAGCGGATCAGCACGTCCGGGGGAGAATATTACCAGGATGTTTCGCCGCACGGGGGATCCGGATGAGAAACAGGAACGCACAATGAGGGGCGTAGCGGTGATCTGTGTGCGTTTCACTAATGCCTTTTTAATCGAGTGTGTAATAGGAGCTTATGACATTATCATTACTTCAATCCTAGCCCTTCCTTTCCCCAACCCGTTCCATAATAATCACTAGCTCTACTCGCTTTCCGTTGTTCGTTCAATGGCTCCACTTGAAACTGTTCGCGGATTAATTGAACCCGTTAGTGCGTCCGTATTCCGGCCTCCTCTACCAGATTGGTTTTCAATTACAGCTGTCCCGTCTATCGGTAAGCCGATCGCTGGCGATGTGTAATCGCATTGTCGAGGCCGCTCCCAACCACTCCGGCGTTACACGCGACAGTTTGCGATACTGATTTATCCCCGACTAACTTTTCCCAGTGTCCCGCCGATTGATTTTCACCGTTTCTTGCCAGTGCAATGCATTGGATGGGAAAATTTATGACCATATCATGCCTCCAGAGCCACCGCTCCGGGTTTTGATATATGGGACCGTGCTTACAATTTATTCAAAGGATAATTAATGGACGCTCTTTGCTCGCTCGCATTTGCTGCGTTGCAACTGTACCCACTCGGTGCTCTTTTCGTGTGGTTTTGCCTCCTACCCTCCCACCCACCATCACCCACCCAACCAAACTCTGCTTCCCTCCTGTTCCTGTGGTCCACGGCGAGCCGCACTCACGCGCGTGGCCACGTGGACGAGTGCAGCAACCTTCCGTAAGTAGGCACGCGCGCTATTTGCGGCAGAGTGTGTATGTAGCCATTTATCCCGCCCGTGGCCAAGTTTATTCACACGCCGCGCCCGTTGATCGTCGTCCGAGCCGAGGAGATTTTGAAAAGCTTTAATTGATTAATTGCTACCGGCGGCGGTTCGGCGGGGCGGGGAACGCGTTGCATGAGGCGGAACTGTGCAGGATCCTATCGGGAGAGGACATCGATTGGATGGTACTTCCCTATCGTTCTTTCCGGGCTTTTGGCTGGGCAGCGGTTTGTGGTTGATGTGTGGACATTGTGGTGGCTGCGGAAGCGACCTCCGGATCCGGCGATTGCTGGGTGATGATTTGTGGCGTGTCCATCAGCGGAAATGGTTAAATAATTGATCATAAATCAGACATCGTACGGCTGTGGGTACAAGAAGCAGTGGACATCGGAGAAACCAGGGGAAAACAAGGGTTTTGGTTGAAGGGGTAGGAGGAAACGCGCGAATGTCGTCTGTTCGTATGAGGACTCCTGCCGTTCCTACTCGAATTCCAGCTCCAGCACTCCAGAATCAACTCATTCTTTCAGGTAATGCCAAACTCGGGTGGACATTTTACTGATCGTTCGATGGCCGTGGAAGGCATTTCGCCAAAAAAGTCAGCAGAGTCACCGTCATCGTCACCTGCGACAAATGCATCGGCTCGTGTGGAAAATGGACGAGAGCTGCTGCTCCTTGATCAACATCAGTCGCAGACTCCCACGCAAAGGCACAATGAACACAACGGACAGGGAGACAATACCGGACAACAGGAAGTCACGATTGGACTGGAAGCGAACGCCGGAAACAAAGCCATGCTTCCTGCCCTGCCAGAGGAAAACGAGTCCACGGCGGACGGGATACCGGGGGACAATGTAGCACAAAATGGTGCATGTGGTGCTTCCGAGCATGGTAACAATCATAACCGGTACGCTGAACGTAGATCCCGGCCAATGATGGCCTCGTCGTCGATGCAGTTCATCGACGAGGAACCGGAGGGCGACACGGAAATGTCAACGACAGCAGCGAATAAGCTGTCGCCTCGTCCATCCGGTGCGGTTGGTGATGTTGCGGCTCCCACGACACCTGTCGTCTGCATCGCGCCGAAGCACGACGGAGTCGTGCTGACCTCGGGTGAAGCGAACGAGTTTCTCAATCCGAACAATATTTCGCCGATTCTGAAGAGCGGTGGTCCGGAGCACGTTGGAGATTGTGGTACGCTAATGGTGGACGAATCGTTCCGACGAATCGACGAGGCGAAGGAGGACGAAGACGAGGACGACGATATGGACGATTACGTCATTGCGACCCGCGAGGCCTACAAACGCAAGCGGCCGGAGGATAGTTTCGATGATCCGTCCCTGCTGTCCGTTGACATTTCGATTGCCTCGAACGTTGCGTACGGCGCTGGGTCGGCGAAAAAACCCAAGCTCACCCGCACCGGGTCGATTACGCGGGGCATACGGAGGAGCATGAGCTTCGCAGCGATCAAGACACCGATCAAAAGCATGCTGCGGTCGCGCCGCAACTCGGTCGACCCGAACGCGTCCGCCACCTCAATCACGCTGCTCGAGAGCACGTTCAACGAATCGATTAAGAAGCCGGTGAAGGAGAAGCTCCGTAGCATACGGGACAAGATCACCAAGGCCAGCAAAAAGGATACGCCGAAGTCGATCAAGACTAAGGGTCTCATCACGCCGGCTAACCTGGACAACCTGAAGAAGGTGTGCAACTTCAACGGTGCAGGCATGCACACGCCGGAGCAGTCGAAGACGGATCGCAGCGAGGTGGATTTTAAAACTCCGGTTGCGCCAGGTGCGCCCTTCGGTGGGACGGGCGGATCGTCGTCAAAGGTGGTCACCCGCAGTCGCGGCAAGTTGGGAGGCTTTAGCGCTCTCTGCAAACCTGGTGCCGTCGCAACAAACGAATGTGGTTCATTGCAACAACGTCATTCAATTGCTACTATCGGCGGCGGTTTGATGCAAGACTCCTCGAGCCAAACGGCAACGGTGTGTGCGAACGACGACGAAAGCATGCTAGGAGATATCAATAATGTCGGATCTATCGACGCCGCAGCTGCTTCAACAACGATTGCTGAAGACGCAGACATGATGCCGGTATTTATAGCAACACCCATCAACGCTCCCATCTCTAATCCCAATCCGATTAACTCCTTACAGCCCCAAATTCCCTTCTGCATAATTCAAAATAGACTCAAAGTTTCCATGATTGAAGCCTTTTAGTAGAACGGCCCAAACATTACAGCATTTTTGTGGCCAGTGTTTTCTTTGAGCCGTCAGCACGTAGTAGATTACTCTTTTGTTCGATTTCTTGTGCATATGCACTAAGGCAGGAGTTCGATAGGTACTCGGTTTGTTGTGGTTAGTTCTATTCATCTGAGAGATATTTGGGTGGTTTGGGTCTCTGTAAACATTATTGGTGACTATAACCTGATTGTATTCAATGGATCATATTCTTCTAGTTCCGCGTTGCCAGATATCTTTCGGCTAACCGGCAAAAAGGAACCCGCATCCTTGTACCAGCGCACAATAAATGCCCAAAGGCCACGACAAAGAATTCGTTTCGCAGCAAATCGAATTAATTGAAAGAAGAAGTGGTCAGCTCCACTAATTGCTATTTGCAACGCTGAACGAATCCAATTAAGAGGTTGTAAATGGTAGGATCCCGTTCCCACCGGTTTGCACTCCTGCCGCCTTCCTTACCTGGCTTTTTTTTAAAATCTTTTCGTGGATCTATCGTGTAAGGGATGATGCTGGTTTTCGAGTGAAAGTACTACAACGTTCACGTTCAACGTTACGCGCACGTTGTCTGTCCCTTGTTTTGAACAATGCGATTACTGGCCTCACTGCGTGCTGTTACCGGCGAGCTGCAGCCGTCGGTATGCCGGTGAAACGTAGCCGCTGGCAATCACTTAATCTGGATTATCCTAGCGCGTTTCTGGTGTAATGACGGGGTGGTCGGGTGATTATTTTTGTTCTCTTTCTCCTTCCCCGTCGAGTAGCGTCATACCGATGTATACTTAATTTCCTTTGACCTCTAGCCGTTTTAGCGGAACTTGAATTTTTCACTGGTAGTGATGGGGGTGTCCCTTTTTTTGGTTACTTCCAATATCAGGCAGGACTGAGTGGCTGTAAAGTACGGCAATCCCCTGATGATGGGAAAGTATCATCCTCAACCATAAAGCGCTTTTCTGTTCTGGTTTGGTTTTACGATATGGTTCTGTTCGTCAATACAATTGTATTTTCATTCTAATCATTGTGCCAATCATTGAACCAACGGGGAATCTTTTAGTGTGTAAACACATTAAAATGCATCTGCTTTTTGTTGTTTTACATGCTTAGTATCTGCATTGCCTTCTCGCGAGCACGGGTGTATATATAAATATATGTATATATATATGGCGATTACGAATATATATATATATTTTTAATTTACATCAACTTGCATCATCACGATATAATAAAAGCGAATGAGCGATCTCAATCATCATCATCAATCTCATCATAACAGTTATTCGCAAGTATTAATATTTCGCAGTCTGATAGTCTGAATCGAAAAACCTTATGCATTTGCGTTTGGTTTCTCGTTTCGGTCGATTTGCTTTTTTTTATTAGGTTTTTATGCAATTTAATTTTTTAAAGTTTTCATTTGCACGCCACGATAGGACAATAAAAATCGCGCATGAATTGATGGTAAAATGCAGAAGGATGCGGAAATAAAAGAAAACAACTTTGAAACGCTCCTTTGCGTAGGATAGGCCAGGGGGAATCGAGAGACCTAAATGTTTTCATTGCATTCGCTTCGCTGCGTGGTATTTGTTATATTTTTGTTAAATAAAAAAATTAATCCCTCGACAGGCAAACGCTCGCTCAAAAATGAAAAAAATAAACCAAACTCCGAAATGTTGTGCAGCTCTCGATCGGTTTTCATTGTAGCATTCACACTTTCTCACATGTTTCCCCATTCATGACTCCAGCAGGCAGGATAAGGGGGCCGCTCAACGCCTATCCAACCGATCCCTCATTAGTATTTTCCCTTTCCCAGCATACGCGTCACCAATCACGACAGCTTTCACATTTCGAGCGAGCTATGCAATTTCAATTGATGCGCGAAGCAAAAATTGGAACGGGCAGCAAAAAAAGAAGATTGCACCAAAACAATGAGCTTTCATCCGAAAGTGTGTAAAGGCGGAAACGAAGTATGATTTGTGTGTTCCGGAAGAGCCTTTTTCACGCGTTCGTGTTATAACATTCTCGCAAAACTCACTCACGTACCCACGTGGACACGTCCGCTACAGCCAGTTGTGCTACTGGCTGCCATTGGCAGCAGATTTAATTTAACTGAAAATGCATTATTTTCACTTTTATAAGGAAATTTTATGGTTGCATTTTTTTTTTCCTCCACTGACTTCATGGCAATCGTATTAATTTGTTGTGTGTCGGTAGAAAAAAAAATCGCACGCAATCACACTCATCAGCATTGCTAGAGAAACAAATCATTGTCGAGCACATTGTCCCAAAAATAAAACATCATTTATGTTTTTCGAATAAAAACCTTGCTTGACAGAATAATGCATTGCACTTGTTGCGAGCCGGAACACTTGGCCGGGTAGAGGTGGTGCAGGGCGAAAGGGGTTTGATTCGTACAAGCGAAAATCATTTTTATTGGACAGGAAACGGAACCCTTGACAGTATTTATAATCGTGTGAGATTTGTGTGATGAGCAATCTTGCTTGCGATGGTTTATTTGCATTCTGTACGTTGATGGGGAGTTTTTTTTTCTCATCTCAGTGCCCCACCGTTAGTGGCACTCGGAACCATATGCTTTAACTTTGCGCTCTCGACACTCGGACCGACGTGTTAATGGTGTTTTTTTTTTGTTTTCCTCAAACTGGGCCCGTAAATAAAACAGACGGAAATAGGGGAGGAACGCTGCATAAACGCGATCGTTATCGGTTCCCACCTGTGGAAGTGCAACACTTTTTGAATTCCAAAATTTGAAAACTTCGTCACTGAATGGTTGGCCTTTGGGGGGAAGTGGGGTGGAGTGAGAACCGCACTCGATCTCGTCGACACCTTGTTGGTTTATTTTAACACCTCGTGGCTTTTTATTTGCCCGCCGAATTCGGCTCGAGGTGCGCGATGGGTACCTTTTGATTTTTAATTCATACTCATTGCTTTTTCATTATGTGCCTTTAACTGATTTCGTTAGGCTCCGGCAGTGACAGTGTGCAGGATATGGCCGAGTTGGTGCCGCGGAAAAAAGCTAACGTTGAAGCGGAATTACTGTTAACGAACGATTGGTTCGAAATCGCTCATGCTCTGGTTTTCTCCGTTCAATGAAAAGCATGCCTTTGGCACATTTAATGATACTAGACAACGGCTAGAGCATCATGGAATTGTTGCTCCGTACATCGTGTTGATTTTTTCCAACATCCTTGTTTTTCATTTTCCTCCCCGGAATATTTGGAGATCATTCGTCATTTGTTCATGCATTTGATCCATGTCTAATTCCACTCGATGAATAGCACTTAAAAATGTTTCGCGGCATTTGCGTTTTCGATGTACGGCACTGCGCGGGAATTGTAAATTTTCGGGTAATTTTTTATATCGCCCCTCGGGGAGCTTCGGAGGCGTTGCAGCACACCATCATCAATCGATTTTTATCAATCTTTCGCTGAGTTTCATAACCACAACAAATCGTAATCCTATCGCATTTCATTATTCGACGAAAAGGTTTAACAAATCGTGTAGTACATTTATAGCAAGATTAAACATTATTACCACTAAAAATCTAACCAATCAATGTTCGTGCTTGTCTGACTAATCTACGCTACCACCTAATCACTCTCGAATCCTATGTTTTCTAAGCTTGTCGACACCGCACAATTTGATTTGCGTTTCACTGCAGATGCAAGTGGCCTTATTTTCAATGGTATAATTTCTCTTCCATCATAAATGCAGGTTGTTAACGAACATGTCGTTCAGTCGAAGCCAGAAACGAAAAATAAAAACACACACATCGTCAAGGCCGACTGGTTCTGGTACACGATTCAGGCAGGATACGCGAACGAGATCGATTATCTGTTTGCCGACGTAAGTTACCGGTTTTCTTTCGTTAATTCAAGATCCGCCTGCCCGTGGAATATGGTTGAATTGGAACTAACCTTTTCTTATCACCCGCGGACGGCACTACTGACGCATGGATCAGTATCTGCATAGCATAGCCCAGACCCCGGTGGTGGACCGACGGGATTCGTTGCCGGTAAGCTTCAACAAGCGCAAACGCAAACGCCTTTCGCAGCGGACACCGGCCGAAGGGACACCCCTCAGTGTGGGCAAGCGAAGATCGTCGGTGTCCGATGCCGGGCTGCTGTCGGTGTCAGGCAGCTTCCTCGATTGCACGACCAGCCCGGACAAACACGAGTCCAGCAAGAAAAACATCGTCACCGAAGCGTCGGAACCATGCAAAGATCAGCCGACCAAGCCACAAACGATGCGGCAGAACCACTTCATGGACTTCTTCCACACGGAATCGAACTACGTGGGCATACTCGATACGATCGTCACGGTAAGGAAGGAGCACCGGTTATAGATTCTGGTTGCGGGACGAGTTTTGAGGGATTGAGTTTTTACATGCACCTTTTTTACAGCTTTTCAAAGAACCCCTTGAAGAGATGGTCGAGAGTGAGAATCCCCTGTTGAACAAATCGGAACTGAAGTCCGTCTTTGGTAATTTCCTCCCAATCCACGACGTGCACAAGCGCATGTTGGACCGGCTGAAGGAAATAAACGGGCGTTGGTCGGAGGATGTGCTGATCGGGCAGATCGTGCTCGATCACCGGGACGATCTGCTGAAAGCCTATCCACCGTATGTGAACTTCTTTGAGCAGATGAAGGAAACACTGCTGCAGTGCGATGCAACCAACCCGCGGTTTCATGCATTCCTAAAGATTAACCAGGCGAAGCCGGAGTGTGGTCGACAGTCGCTGCAGGATCTGATGATCCGTCCTGTGCAACGGTTACCCAGTATCAGTTTGCTATTGAATGGTGAGGCTTGTGCAAAGAGAAAAAAAAAGATCTTTTCAAATGAATAAACGTTTGCTTGCTTTTTAATTTTTCTTGCAGATATCCTGAAACATACCCCTAAAACCAATCCGGATAGCAAAAAACTGGATGATGCGTTGAAAGCGATCAAAGAGGTGATGACGTATATCAACGAAGACAAGCGCAAAACCGAAGGACAGATGGCCATGTTCGATATTTTCAATGACATAGACAACTGTCCGGTAAGTGATGAGTGAGGGGAATGGAAAATGGATGAACTATTGCTCACGCTTTTCTGGGACTAAAATTTATCGCACAAACAGCCTCACCTCGTCTCGTCGCATCGAAGCTTTGTGTCGCGGTGCGAAGTGACGGAGCTATCCGACAGCCTCAGTGGTCGTGGAGACCCGCTGGTGCTGTTTCTGTTCAGCGACACGCTGGAGGTGTGCAAGAAACGCTCGCGGGTGTTCAACAGCGTCAAATCTCCGAACACCAACAGCCTCAACTTGACGCGCTCATCCTGCGCCACGACAAAGCCGTACAAACACGTGAAGCTGATGCCGCTCAGCACCATCCGCCAGGTGGTGAACATCATCGACAGTGCTCGCGCGTTCAGTCTGTTCTTTCGCGAGGATCGTCAGTACTCGTTCAACATTGCCGACGAGGAGCAGGACAAGCTGAACTACCTCAAGAGCCTATCGAAGCAGATGGCGGAGAACGCCTGCCGGACGGACGCTCAACATTTCCTCCTTAACTACACCTCCGATGAGCTCGGTATCGACGTCAGCGATATCAACGTCGGTACGCTTTCGAAAGCGTTCAAGTTTGCTTCCAAGACGCGGATAAGGGTGAGTTGGTGGCGGATTGGCCCCTGGCCGATGTAGTGAACGGCGGGCGTGATAATTGAGGTGATTTTAATCGGTCCCTTCCATTGTCCCCAGGTTGGTCGTGCTTTTTCCTTCAACAAAACCCCCTCAAAGCTGAAGCGTGCCGTTTCCACGATGATGACATCCCAGTTTGGCAGCACACAGTCTCTAACGCCCTCTTCCCAGCTCGCGCAGATGAAATTGGCAAGCTGTACGAATTTAAATGTAATATTGCACAAACACACACCAAATGAAACACCCAGCATGCACCAGTAGTATCGATTTTTCTTTGTTGCGCGATCCTTTTGTATAGTTTCCGTACATATTACCTTTTCCCGTTTGATGAATTAAATAATTAATTTACTATTCTATACTGTACATGCTATGTCCTAACACTTTTTTATGTTTCCATGTTCAGGAGGTTGGTGAAGAAGCTGGCGCTTCAGGCGAATCCTCTCCGTCCTCGTCGAAGGCGTTAGTAGCGCCAATGTCCGTGCAGCCGACGCGCAAAAACAAAAATCCGCCCATCTCATCCGTCGGCACGCTTCGACACCTGTGATGGAAAAGTCTCCACATACGTTGGCCAACCAGCGCAAATACATGACCGTGTATATATCCAGCAGCTTGTAAGTTATAGGTTTTCACGGAACGGACAGGAAGAATAGGTTTGGAAGTTTATTTTTTATGCGAAAAGGAAAGCGAGGTCCCTGAGCACCGATCGAAGCGTTCGTTGCGTTTCTAATTCGTGAAGTTGTCAATATTTTTAAACTCTTTCCATGGGTATATATATATATATTTAGATATAATTGATTCGCAACATTTTCTTACATTGTGTCGGTCCATCTATGTGAAATCCACCAGCATTGCTCGGTCGAGCCGAGTACATTGTTTGGAGGGCGTACAGCAATTTGTAGATTTACAAAACGTGGAACTAGATCCGAGTGTAAGGTAGAAAGAAAAAGCATTTTAAAGGTTAAAATAGCTCCTTCTCTCTCGCTAGTTCCTGTATAGGATGGACTAGTGTAGACGGTAGTGAAAAGGAAAACATTTTAACCATAATAATAAAACAAAAAAACACACAGTTCACAATTTCAGCATTCAAACCTGCTGGGAGAGAAAGAGAAGCGTACAAATTGTGGTATCAAGGGTAGGTAGCATTTTTAACGTCAAAATCTTTGTGCTATTTTTCGCGATCGAACAGAAAGTTGCTTGCAGCAAACGGAGCGGAAAGTAAGGTGAGGGACCGTACATCAGGAATGTAAGGAAGTGATGTTTTATTCCGTGGATCCACGGGAAGGCGAGAGAGACAAAGAAGAGAAGGATAAAAGATGCACACACAAAAACCCAGGGAGCATGCTCCATTTGCACGGTTCAGGAAAACAATGAATGAAAAGTCTAGCAAAACAAAGCTGTAAAGAAATTTTAACAGAAAAGAAGCGGAAGCTATTTTGAAATCAACTGGGCAACGCTACCCATTGTGAAAAAAAAAAAATGACTAACGAGCAAAACACCAGAGATGGTAAAGTGTAGAAATAAAATGGCTGAAAAGAAGGAATATGTGTCTTCCTGTGTGAGAATGTGAAAGAATGCTGGAGCAAACTGTAACAGCGGTAAAAGAAATTGGACAGGAAAGTATGTGACGTGCAAAGCAATGTGTAGGGGGGGGTAAAATTGTTGAAACCGTGAAGAGCAGAAACTTTCTCCACCCTCGGAGTGTGTTTATTTTCAAGGTTGCTGCGAGGAGGAAAAGCTTACTGTTTTTTATTCGGAGAATTTTCGCGTGCTTCAGGATATTTACGGGATAATTTTGTTTCTTTTTGTAATGCTTGTTTATCCTTTTTCTATCCCCATAGTTCGCTTCCCTCACTGCTTTTTGTTTTCAAGTAGTAACACTCTTAGCTGCACTGCCTGAAGAATCGCTTCCGTGTTAAAAAAAAACACACACACACACACACCGGGCGGATATCCTGTAAGGTGTAATTTAAACAGTGTATAGTTTTTATTTGACGTTTCAGTTCATTGGGTTTTCACAACGGTTGGTGCCCACCCGTGGACGATGATTGCGTGATAATGTTTAAAGCGATAGTTAATTGAAATCGTGGCGGTCTAGCGAGGCTAATGATCTCTTCAGGGTCGAGCCTTGCAAACAGCGAAGACTGTGGATTGAGTTGTCCGGATGGAGTGAAAGTTGTAGTTTAAGCATTTTAAGTTCCGGTCGCGTGTGTCTTCTTTCTTTCCTTAGCTTAGCAATGCCCGTTAAATCAGTTGGTGTAATTGGCTTCATTGATTATTTGCGCATTTAAGAATCTATTTTCATACTTCAGATTTCGTAAAGGTTCTTCAAGCCAGGAAGAACGTACCCGCTTACCTCAGAAGAATGGAGGGGGCAGCACCTCAATCAAACCGGGCACTTTTATCACTTTCCTCTTGTTGAACGGCGCCGGCAGCGTTTACAACAAAGCAAAAGCTCTCTCAAATCACCTTCAACGAACCGTGTAGCCTGGCCTGCGTTGTCCGTGGTCTTCAAGGAAAACGATAACTCCCGAATGGGATGGGATTTGCGCTGGAGCGTTAAAAACAAACCTGCTCGCTCGCAATGGGGGAAGAAGCGTGTCCGGAAACGGACGCCCTAGCAGCCAGTCCTGGCGGCAAGCAGGTTGCGGAAAAGTCTACGAACTTCCGGAAAACCGATAATTGGATCACTCGAGGGAGAAACTTTTGTCCTACGCTTCGAAGATGCTCCCTCCCCTAGCGGCTGTGCTCCGCTGTTTGCCGGGTCGCACAGACGGACATTTCTTGCTGGTCCATCGACAAACATAATCATCCTCCAGCGCACGGGCAGATGGAAATCCTGTGTAAACAGCAGAAGCAGAAAAAAAAGCAAATGATTGAGGGGACCTTGAAGGGATGTTTAGGTCACGAGCATAGTCTATACCAAGGTGATGGAAGGTTTGTCTTGTTTTTGGGCATCGAAGGAAAAATCGTTCTCCCTCAACAGGGGTGGTAGCCTTTTCGCAATGCGGAACCATGCTCTGCGATGCTGAAGGTTAGCCTGATTCGTTGGCCGAACTATGTGGATTTCTCTTTTAAGGAAGGTTTAATTTTTCTTCTCGATTGGCCAACGCTCGATAAATGAACGGTTTCGGTACCGGTCAATCCGTGAACCAATGTTTTGAGAATCCTTATTTACTCGGGACGGTAATCAGGGAATTTGTCTATTTTTTTATACACACAAACACACACCGTCTGCAGGAGGATTTGGTTGTTGTTGTTGGGGATAACGCTTCTAAACATTCGGGAACGAATTGCAGAGCAACGAAAAGAGGACAAGAGTGATCTCAGAAAGCCGTAAGTCAACAGTAGCACAATAACCGGTGAAGGTACCCGTTTGTGTCCGGTGAAAGGTCCTTTTCTTTTTCAGCAGTCATTTTCCCGACGTGCTCGAGCGCCGGGACACGACTGACCGGATGACCGACGGATTAGCTTTCGTATCTCTATCGCAATCTAGCCCTCATTCAGACGGCTTTTCCGAATTCTCAAATCAATCGTTTGTGGTTGAAGGTCAGTCAGCGGTTACAGGCCGGCATGGCTCCCGGATTAACCCATCCCATAGTACCGGAAGGAAGACGAGCGACTGCTACGATGCAAATTTCGCACGGGCCATCCACCCGGAACCCGGAATACTGCCCGCAATCGGCGTAAAGCAAGAAAAACCACGAAAAACTAGCATTCCATCCTGACGTCGGCGAAAGGTCGAGATGGGTCATGCATTTTAATTCGCCTCCATCTGATCGAGATCGAGCCCGATGACAGGTGTGTAATAGAATCCTTGACCAGATGCTGATGGTTGAAATTGTTTTCATGTTCGTGTTTATCGTTCCCTTTTTTCAGCTCTCTCAGGTCTCCATTGAACACCGTTTGCGGTTATCTATTTGTTGCCAAACAGGATTGGATGGAGGATTTTAATGGAAAGTTAATTGATGAACCGGTTTTTGTATCTCACAGAAACAATTCTTTAGCACTTGATAGCGGCAATTGATGACCCATGATTGTAGTACAGTTAGCATAAAAAAGAGGTTAACGAATTTATGGGTTGTTTTACAATGAACTCAAATTGAAATTGACTGTAATTATACACATGTGTCCTACTTTTTTTTTTTCAAACGACGGTCAGTCGATGAAAAGAACTGCAAATGCGATTTACTGTAATTAAATGGAGGTTGTAGCAATGCCAGCATGCATTTAACGTAGCGCCTACAAATAGATAACGACCCATCCGATATGGGCGTCCGGCATGTTCGAAACCCGAAAGCGTTCGTAGCGTTGCGTGTTCCGCAGTTCCGCAGGGAACGGACGGACGAAGATGTTGCCTACCAAGCAGGGGTAAGTGATGGTTTGCTTCCGGTAGTTTTGCGCCTCCCATTGCTGCGTGGAGCACGTAGCGTATTGATTTGAATTCACAACGGGTTTTCCGTTGGCTTGCTGCGTGCGAACGGCACTCGGTTTCTGTAAGCATTGCAATGTTTGACTTGAATTTGTTTTGTTTTTCGTTCCACTCCAGATTGGCTAATGATTTTCCTGCCGGCTACGGTCGGCGGATGTGCACGCCGGCGGCCCCTTTTGCCGGTGGCCCGCTTTGGCTTAATGCGGCAATTTATCATAATTAGAAGAATAAATAAAACACTCGAAACTGGAGCGCACAGCATGGGTTGCTCGCTTCCTGCAAACGGAACTTCACACCGGTGCTAGGATACGAAGAGGGAGCGCGAGTGGCTGCGTGGCGGGTGCATGCTAATCTGCGGTTCGCTCCGGCTGCCGATGCTGAAAGCTGTTAGAATATCATATTCGTGGATGGATGCGCCGGTGCATGGCCGCTGTTGATTCGCCCGAACGAGGCGCCTCCGTATGCAAATGAAACGGATTGTTAGTCACGGCAAACATTTCACCCGCCACACGCACGAGGATGTGAAGTGTGTTTCGCCTTCGGGATGTCGAATAATGTCCGCGTCTGCGGCGGGTCCTGGTTTAGTTAGGCATTTCACACGATTCATACGGAGCGACTGGTGTGCAGGCACCCGGCCGGTTCTGTATGTGCAAGATATTATGGAGAATTTGCAAAATCTACAAACACTAAATTATTAAAATACACAAACATTACAGCCTACATTAACCAGGAGGAGTGTTACATTGAGTTAAATTATTTACAATTATTTTTCGCTCTGAATAATGCAGGAACAGTTGCCTCCCCACCGGTAGAGTTGCCACGTTAAAATTTAAAACGGTTTCTGGTTTAAAGCTTGCGTTTATGCTGCACCATTTGATAAATCTGAACTTTAAGATTGGCAATGCCTAATCAGGCACAAACGTTTATGTAACAAAATCAAAAAAAGGCTCCATCCTTCGGGTAACGTTCCATCTGGTCTTTAATCTACTCCACACGCCATCGGTAGCAGATATTTTAAACGTAATCAATTCTATTGATCCGATAGATGACACCAGGTGATTGCGTATCTTATTCGTGAATCGAATCGAGTCGATTATTTTTCCCGCAAACAATGAAACATTTCCCCGCGGGGGGAAAGTGCATTTGTGCCGGAAGGAATCAATGTCGCTCTTTCATCTGGTGAACAATCGCTCCATTTATACTTTGTTCAATCATTTTGCATTTATCTTTCTCGTTGCCATGATAATGTAATGATCAAACAACTTCCAACTGCACGTTGAACGGGAGGCAGAATGTTTGTGACCGTGTGCCGTTCCGCCAGTCCTATCAAACGATTAGTCCCAGAGCCAAACATGCTGAAAATACTACGAGCGAATAACTTTGATGTTGCCTCACTATAGGACGAGGGGATTTATTTTAAAAAAAACGTCAGAGTTGGAAGAATAGTGGCTTCGATCGTAGCAGTCACTGACCTGTTCTCGTATCCTTGCTCTACAGTGAAATAAATCCGGAAACTTGCAGGCGTTGCTACCGGTATGCGTTGCTGCATGAATCAAGATTTTGTCGGTATATTCCGGGCAAAACATGAATGAACGAATTCGTTAACGGTGACTTCGTTTTGTCTGACTCGCAGGCGCGAAACGTTGCGTCGCGTACGTAACCTGAATATTCATGGTCAAAACGGCAAAGAAAAGAAAAAAAAAACATGTTTACCACTTCCATTGATGCCATGTGAGTCACTGCGGTTGGAGAAGCGAGAACTAAAAATGGGTAGCTTTTTAAACCTCCTTTCCGAATCTTTCGAACGCACGATTCCAAATACGTTTGGCTTTTATGAACATGAAAATAATTACTGTTTATTAGTGCAGCGAGCGAAATATCTCCCACAGCCGTTCGGGCCCATCCTCACTTCCCTCTTCGTTGCAAAATGGCCCAGCAGGTCGTTCCAGCACCACCACAATGGGTAGAAGTTCCGGCCGGAGTTGATCGGTAATTTCCGAGCAGGTGTCAAATGGCAATTTAATTAGCGAAACGCCATCATATTTTGTGCTCCAAACCGCGGCCATCAAATCAATTACCACCGCCTAGTGGGGTTCCTAGCCCGGTTCCCAAATATCCACCAAGCCTCTCCCACCGGATGGCCATCCCTCGGTGTGCGCTTATTGTGTCGCAAATGAATGTGGGAATTTCTGGCCAACGCCGCTACTCGGGGAAGGGTGAATCAGCTCTTCCAGGCACCGCGTGGTCCGAAACTCCCGGTCCGAAATGTGCCGAATTTAAAATTAACAAGCGGCGAACGGGCCCACCACCACCGCCCTCGGCGGGATACGACTAATTTGTGGCGATGATGCGGAGATGGAGTTGTTAGCGAATTTCTCACTTTGCAATTAGATATCGTTTTGAGGCGACCGGCTTGCGCGGCCCGTTTTAGCGATTTGCGCGGATCGAATGTCGCGCTAATCAGCGCTATTAACTGTACACGTTCGCGCCGTGGCCGATGCGCTTCGATTCGATTTTCGTTTCGCAAGTCCGGCTTGTGTCCCTGAGGATGCGTTGGGCGTATGTGTTCTTGGAGTGCACGGCGGTGCTGTTATTGCCAAATAGGGTGGGCGGGTTTTTGCGATTGAAGGCCGATTGAAGAGTGCAGAAAAGGCGGTCGGTTTTGGCTTAAGGAAAGATTTGCACAGATCATTTATGAGATGGGTTTGAAAATAGTAGATTAAAGAGTTAACTGACTTTGTATCGAAGTGGCCAAATAACAGAAATACTTCCGGTGATTGTACATCGAACAGAATACAGATCGATACGGGCGTGTGCGACAAGTTGGATGACCGCCAACGGATATTCGCGAGACAGCATATATGCTCGCGGCAGCACGTGAGTGACGTGATCGTGCGGTTTTTATTTTCACTGCGTGCCGCCGTGCCGAACCTCAAACAAAACGGAATCGGCTGCGGCTCATCCATTCGCGACCACGTGCTCAGTTTGAACCGGTTCCATCTTCCTCGAACCGCATCGTTCCGCGTTGCGTTGGATGTGCCGGTACCGCCTGCCGCAGTTAGCAAGCGGCTCTTGCACGCAGCCACGGTCTGCATCGCCAGCGCGGCAGTAAATTGTTCCAGCGTGGCCCATGGCTGATGTTGTTTGGTGCAGCGTCGTGCGTTGGCATGAACGGTTCGAATCGGTTTGATTCGGTTTCAGGTGTTTGTCCGGCTTGCGACAACCACCTCGGCTAAGGTTAATGGTGGTGGACTTTTCGCTTCCCGCGCTCGCTCACTCGACGCCTTGCGTGGAAGGGGAAACTAGAGCGTTCGCGCGGCTGTCGCGAAGTTGCAAGCCGTTGGAAGTGCCTGTGCGACTGGGACAAAGGGTAGCCTCGCTCCTTCCCATGGTTAATCCATTCGCGGCGCGGCAGGCCACCGTTAAGAGTGCTTTCGTTGCGCTTCCAGGGTTCTCCAGAGATATATTGGACGTGCGGTGAAGCGGATTGTTCCGACTCTACTAGGAACGTTTGAGCAGTGTGCATCAGTTTTCGTCCCCGCGCAACTACTTTAACATCGGAGCAAATCGGTCGCTGTTCCACACGTGTGCATCTGTGGCCAAATCGATCCAGACCGTCGCGAAAAGTGCTAAGCCACAGGTGAACGCGAAACCGTTCCACCGTTTTCCACCGTGCATGGTGCCAATCAAGCAGCAGCGAATGCAGCAGGCATTACTGAGCAGTCGGAAGGTGGTTTCGAAAATTGTGATAAACTTTCGCGAATCTCCCCACCGGAAGCGACAGTTTCGCTAGAGGTAATGCCCCGATTACAACAGCGTAAAGTATGAAGAGGAATTTGTGTGACATTGACAGTTTTCGTCTAGACAGTGAAGGCTTTCCATCTGCCGATAGGCAACGACTTCGGAAGGATTTATTAATTATTCCACTTTGGGGAAGGGAGTCTTGTTTTCCTGCTGGTTGTTTATGTTGGGAACCCATGTTTACCATGCTAGTGTGTGCGTTTGTGTTTTATTTTTCTCACATTCCTCCGGGCTGATAAAGTGCTAACTAAATTTCTAAGGTCACCAAGATATCCGGAAAAATGCCATACATTTTCATGACTGTTCGTTCTGCCCTTGGAATGGCAGGTTCCCGCTGGCCGGCCAGTGAGTGCGAGGAATGCGGTTGGCAGACAATTTACGGCAAAAGTTTGAATATTTTCACTGAAGGAATAATAAAAAAAAGCCCATTTAAGTCCAGCACTTTTAGTTTACGGTGCTTATTTGTGTTTAAAAGTGCTCAAACAATGGACTGTCGAGGTAAATATGATTGATGAGTACAAAGTGTTTTGAGTCACATTTCGAGTCGGGAAATACTTTTACACTCACCTTTCGCGGTGTATCCATCCGGAGCGCGCCGAAGGCATAAATAATAAATAGCATAAGCGGTTTGCAAACACTTCAGCTCGCTAGATTTTAATTAGCGCAATATAAAACTCACGACCTCCCGGGTGGAGGCGAGTGTAGCGCAGTAAAGAGCAGTGACCAAGCGGCGGGAGGTTAATGTTTCAAGTGCTTCATCGCAAATGTATCGCTACTCTATCGCAGCAGTGTAGCCGTTCGGTCTGAGGCGGGGAAGAATATTCGAGTAGGATTTTGCCACTGCCGTCGATCGATTCAAACCTACTGCAGGCGCGCCGATTTCTTCTCCACCACGCCCAGGGAAGGGTTGTGAATGTTTCGGTTTCATGATGTAGCGGACGGCGGTCGACAGGAAATTAAAATATCCGTGCACACGTCACCGGAGAGTCACCTGCAATAAACGGGTTGCAAGATAAGGCATCGTTGTTAGAGATATGATAGATTACACATGCCTGAAATGGAAAAGGTTTTTTTTACTTTTTATTTTCGCTGGCACTTTGAAATTAATTGCAATGCATCCTTGCATCGGTTGCATTTTGCGGTGCAAAAAATGGGTGTGGAAAGCAATCTTAGTAGGCAGGTCTCAAAGCAAGCAGCCATCAACAGCAGCCACTGTTTCGCAATCTAGGACAGGTTCGATATTTCAAAATTAAGAGCATGAACTAACGTTCCCGAAATCTTGGTATTCTTGTGGAATTGCGAAATCTTGTGTTACGCATCGGCCTGGCGCGTCGCAGGTATGCGGAAGCGGAAAAGAAGGCGTCGTTTGCCCGCGGAGTGCCCTATTATTTCAGCTGGAAGAATATCGCCCACACTTTTCTCCTGGGTAAGTTAGCTGAAAGCTAATCCGGTTAGTGTTCTGCGTTTATTATCCCCCCAAAAGGGCGACAGGGGGTAGAGATGAAAAAAAAGTAATAATCTCCCTAAATGGAGGTCGCATAACTCCTGCACCAATTTCGCGTCCCTCGTGCGTTGCTTTGGCTTACGACAATTAATTAATGTCAAACCCATTAACTTTCTCTCCGTGTCGCGTGGTTACGTGCAAGCTTACTGCGTTCTTTGATGTACGTTGAAGTGGTAACCCAGGCCTGCTGAGTTTGTCTTTGACGATGGCGACATTGCTTGCGTTTCAGCTGTAGCAGATGAGAACGCGCGTTGTCTTTCATCCCTCGGTGTGGATGCGGTTGGAACTAACCGCGCACACTGTTTGATGGTTAATTAGTTCCACGGGCTTAGTTTGCGCGAAGAGGAATGTCTTATTGAGTTGAACGCGGGGAACCCTGCCGAAAGAATATGTTTTTCTCTATTGCCTAAATAATGAAGATTTGCGGCGACTAGACGAGATCCTGTGGCAGTAGAATGTCGCAAGCTGCCGCAGAACGGACTCGCGCGTATGTTGTCGCCGTTTTCTTCTCCATCGCCGCCGTTTGCGCCGTATCTATCTAGTCGTAGCAGGTTGATGCACCGCGTGCAGCTGGTTATGTCCGCACGCTTGAAGTTCGAACTAGATCCATCCTCTTCTAACTCAACATATCCGCGCGTCACCGGCTACCGGCCGGCCCTTGAGGCGAGCCGAGGCAAAGCCAAACCCACTGCGGCCCCGGTGGCCCTGCGGCAGGGCAACGGACGAATGGAATCGACAACAAAACAAAAAGCAACCATCGAAGGCAAAATCAAGGCGAAAAAGCGGTGTTTGTGGAAAATTTTTGGCGTTCGGTGCTAATGACGAAGTGCATGGTGTGTGCCACTGACCCGGTCGCGTGAAGTTGCGCCCACCGGAACTCCAAAACGGCATTGGCCAGACAAGACTTGGAGGAGTCGCACCCATACAGTGGCACGGGCCATTAGTCACCTGCCTGTGGGGAAAAACGGAGGCGGGCAGAGATGTTGTTTTCGATGCCGCAGCCAGATCTATCCGCCGTACGAACCGAGTCCGATAGCGATCGGAAGCGTCCTCTCGCTCGCGTGGCCTCACGCACACTTATCGGTCGTTTCGTTTCGGTGGAAGGAAGGGGGGGGGGGGGGTGTTGGTTCTTGGCAGCAGCGCCAGGCAGAGGCGCGCAAAATTTTCTAATAAATGGCGGTTGGTCAGTTGGGTTTTATTGAGTTTCGTATTTTCTCTCGCTCTGTGCGGACACGAGTCTGGCGGCCCGAAACCCAGCGCCTCCCGCACTTTATGGAGTGTTAAGCCCGTAGTGTTGCCATTTTATTTACTGTTCAGCAAATCTTCTTTGTGACGCAACCGAAAGTCGAACAAAAAACTTGCCGATAAAATACATCGTCCAAACATTCCGGACCCTCTCGTGCCGGGCAAGGTTTCTTTCCTTGGTGTTTTTAGAGATAACCGACACCGCGAATGCAGTGTAGAACGGGACGCTTCGGACTGATTGTGTTGCTCCAGTTTAGAACGTTTCTCAAGTACCGGGCAGCGCCTCATCGTAAGCGTCAGTTCCGCTGAGGTAAATATGACTCGCAAGCAATCATTCATTCATGGATCCATGCGACACAAAATATTGCAACAATAAATGAAAAAAATCGCATCCAAAGTTGCCAATTCATCGTTGCAATCACAACAGCTAAAGTGTTGATAAGAGAACACCAAAATACCGTGCGAGAGGACATGATTGAATCTTGCCTATCAGAGATATCAAATCTTCCGCCAGATGGAACCAAGCGACATTCACACTGTCGATCCTCACAGGTTATAACGCATACCCGAACGCGATCTTCGTCCTCATTTTGATGCCTCTTTTTCGTCTCCCTGATATATGTCAGTTTCTTATCACTATATGTTGTGATATCGGTTTGTCTTCCGGCAATTGGAACGCGTACTCCACAGTGGTGTGGAAGCTTAAAAACATTTCGTTTGCCGTGATTCATTTGTTTGCAGTCGGTTTGTTTCGGTATGGTGCGGACCATTCTCCAGTTTCCAGTCGTGTCTAGCTCATGAACGGCGATGGTTCGAGCTTGCAGAAGCCGAACAAACAGCACCGAGCGGAAGGAGTAATATGAGACAGTCACGTACGGAGCAACAACCTGGTCCAATGATATTTGGATGATAAATTATTATCGGTGGCCACCCTTTATGCTGCCGATGTGTAGCGGTGTGTTTTGCCTCTATGCGGAGAAGGTGCAAGGTCGATTGGTTTGGTCAATTTCATACACCCGCGCTCGAGTACCCATATTGGTTTCTCTGACGAAAAATTTGTCAGCCTCTTTTCGACTCCGTGATTGTTTTGTGATAAGCCAATCACAACCCGAAGCTCCAGCTGCTTTATCATGCTGCGTTTGTGTGCCGGGATAGGACGTCCATCGGGATAGTACACAAGAACACACACCGTTTTGGTGAACGATCGATTTCCTGATTGGGCGATATAAAACAGTAGCCGGTGGCCGGTATCTAAATCGACTGCCGACCGCTCGCAGTTGAAGTGGGACTTGACTGCATTTCTGAAGTTTGAACTGGATAGATCTTCTTCTAACTCAATCGATCTGCACTGATACTGGTACTGGGCTGTCGCTTTCCGCCGCCTCCATGGTGGATGCTGATGGCACGGGGGACGATAAACGCGTGCATCCACGTCACAGTCGGTATCATCGTGGCACCTTCGGCACAGTAATGAATGTAATTGAATTGGTGTGCGGCGGGGGCACTGTCCATTTCGCAGTGGGAGGTTAGTGCCCGTGGACACATACACTTCAGGCGGGCCCTGTTGTATCGAAAACTGCGCTTGGGAGGATCTTGATAAAGTACTTCCTATAAACGCTGCCGAAGTCGATCGACTGCGGACAGTTGGGAGTCCATTTTCGATGCGTTCGGTCCGGGCCCGGGTGTGCCTTTCAGTTCGAGGGTACTAAACGAGAGAACACTGTTTGAGTGCAAAAGCGGTGCAATCGAATCGGTGGTTTGAGTGAAAGACATCTCTCGCCCTACAACGAACGTGATTGGGGTGCTGTTATTGCGGGGGTTTTCCAGTGGAGCCGCCCAGTGTCCGTGGTGCCAAAGCGAATGCTCTACCAACGGGATAGCCAAGGCCGCATAGTGATAGCGCAGTTCCGGACTGTTCCCACCCTGCGGGAGTCTCCCCATCGCAAGCGCAGAGCTTTCCTTTGAAGGTAGTGAACCAATATGAGTCATTCAAGCAAAGTGTTTGAAGTGATGAGTATTTGAATCTAATTGTGTCATACGCACAACAGTGGCCATTTTCTATCCTTAAAAAACAAGTGCGTGACTGACTTTACTCGGAATGTTGTTAAGGAAGTTCACTCTGTTCCTGATATTCATTTTAACAGCCTTCTGATCGCTCGTCATCGTCCCGATTAGTTTGTGGGGTTAAAATTGCAAACCAATTTGTCCCTTGTGATTTCGGATTTCATTGATCACGTAGTCCAATTTTTTAAGACTAAAAATAGCAAGGATTATCTTCAAAAAGGAATTTAAGATGTTAATGTCTAGCAGCTCACATGATTGTGCTGTAGGTTTGAGTTTAATTTACCATATACTGATTTTCGTGATACTCCAAATTTTCCATTTAACACAAACCTCTTCCTGAAAATAACTTAATTTAGTCCTAGAAAAGAGTTTGTGGCGACCACAGCGGCACCTAGCGCAATCCCATGGAAACTGTTGGAACGCAGCATCGGAGTCGGAACGCAGCATCGGAGTCGGAACGCAGTGGGAACGTCCTGTAAAATATTGGGTTCTCCATGACTCGTTTTAGTTCTAGCGGAGCGAGTAATTTGTCTCGCTAGCATGTAATATCTGCTCCCTCTTTTTCTTTTGCGTAATAATAAATTATTTAGTAATTCAAAATTTGTGAATTCGCGATAATACAGAACAAGACCAACGCCAGACAAAACTATGTCGATGATTCCGGAACGGTGACTCCTCCGGACTCATGGAGCTCCATTGCGTACATCAAAACAAATTCTCCGAAACATAAAAATGTTGGGGAAAACTTGTGTGAAAATATTTACGTCAGTCTGTGATCAATGTCGGTGGTGACTAACGCTGCATGCTTTTCATTCATCATTTCTCCACCGATAGGAAGACAAAATACAAGACTATACTGGATTCCGTAGGCTTGTTCGGAGATGTAAATAACTCGCCCAGGTTGTCTATCCGAAGCTACACACCGGCCACCTTTGGACGCCAGTAGAACCAGGTGCCAGTAGTAGAAGCAATCTTCGAGCTGATAACAGTTACAAACCTGGTGGCCCCGTGTACTTCTAGCAGCTTCTCGTCTTCGTCCTTTCATTCGGACCAAACATCGTGTCTCGCAATCAACCCGTTAGTCAGAAGGACAACCGCAATTGCGAAGCGGAACTCTCTAGAAACCAGCTAGGGCAACAGACCTGTTTATCAGCTGTGTGATTCGAATTCAATCGAGTCGGTGGTGCAGCAAAACGCCTGACGATGGCTATCGGTGGCAAGACGCTGAAGATGTGCCTTTTCGCGGTGGTCTTTGCCGCAATGACCGGCTTGACCCAACCAGCGGCGGCACAGGAGAATCCGGACGACAGTGGAACAGGCGAAACGCGTGCATCATTCACCGTATACGATTACTTGGCCGTCGGAGTGATGCTGGTCATCTCAATCGGCATCGGTAAGCTGTGTGGTGTGGATGAGGGGGTACATGCGCTTTACTTTCCTTAACGTTACGCACCGTTCCGTCTTTCCAGGCGTCTTTTATGGGTGGTTCGAGAAACGGGGTTCCACTGGGGATGCATCCGAGGATGGAGGGGAGGCCGGTGGTGCTAGCTCCGATGACTTTCTGCTGGGCTCGGGCATGAGCCTGTTCCCGGTGACACTCAGTCTCACGACCAGCTTCATCACCGCCATCGAGCTGCTCGGCAACCCATCGGAGATGTTCTTCAATGGCACGCAGTTCTCATTAATCGGTAAGTAGAGGCCAAACCAAGAAGCCGTGCGCTTTGTGGTGCATCAATCGGAAGCGCCCGCACATGATGCAGTAGAAGGGGGAAGCTAGCTCCGCAATTACCAAGACGGAGCACACGAGTTTGTCCGTGCTTTAACAGTAATTATCTTCCAACCGGCAATCTTTGCATGTTTCCATTTCAACCCGCCGTAGTGATATCGATGGTTCTGGTTGTACCGGTTGCGGTGAAAGTGTTCTATCCCATCTACTACAAACTAGAGGTTACCAGTTGCTACGAATACCTCGGCATGCGGTTCGACAAGCGGATCAGAGTCTTCGGCGCCGTGCTGTACGTTTTGCAAGTAAGTATAATTGTTCACCATAGCGTCGTAGGCGGCACGGCCATTGAACCGGAAAGCGCACCAGCTGAGGTACATTTTGTGGCCGTATTTTACTCGCACATTTCAACCTCGATACGACCTGGCAACCAGGCGCGCCACATGCTATCGAGCGTTTCCGCGTTAAGCCTTTCGCTCCGGGTAGGATTCTATTGTGCCCTTCAATGAATGTGTGGCCCAATGGTTCGGTGCGAGAGTTCCTGTCTCGTAAAAACGTCCTTTTTATGAGTGCTCATCCCCGCAACCGACCGTCATCCCGGCACCAGACGCACCGTACCAACGCGGGGTAAACAATTCCAGATATTCGCACTTCGATAAAATGGTCCTCCCCGATATTGTTGCGAGCTACTGCGAAACCTTTTTTTTTTCTCTCTCTTTTCCTCCTCGGCTACAATTGGGTTAGCTTTATGTTGCGAAAATCCGGCCCTTGATAGCGATGGTTTCGGTAGGTGTGTTCGACGGCTTTCTCACCTCGCGTCCCGTACTGCTCCTTCGCTGGGAACCTTGCACATGCAAACTTTTCCACACTCCATACGCTCACACCATTTCTTGTTTCCATCGCAGCTGCGTTGGTGGAGTTTGTTGGATCCACGCATTTGCCTGCTGATGGCAGGACCAGGGATCATCCACGGATGGTCGTAAACGGAACTCGTCGAAATTCATCCCTTTTTCGTTGATTGCTGTAAGCATTCGGGGTATCCGGGGAAGAGGCTAGCCGAACAGGTCTGCAGTTGGCGGTTGATGATGCTTTTGCGTTGATTATATTTGATCTTGTCTTTCATTTTTGCTCGTTAAATCGAATCAAGCCGAAAACCACAATCGCACAACTTTGACTGCGAGACTTTTTGTTGTGTTGTGTACTATCTGTTTCGTCGGCTTGGTTCCCGCTCACGAATGCTGTTGCTGAAGAAGGGTGCGTCCAAGTCGAATTGTAGAAACATTTTTGAACGAAGGAATTGATCTACATCCCTCCCGAACGAAGGTGGATCGCGTTGGAAGGATACCGAATGTGTAGCATCCGCTTGGGTGAAGGGCGAGCGAGGAGGGTTGTAAATTTATGTTTACCAACTCCCGCTCCGCCCATCTTATTTGCATTTCTGCCTCTCGTGTTAAACGACCCTGCCAAAGGTAACCGGTGGAAGATAAAAGGCCGCTTTAAAAGAATCCCCTGCCCCTCGTTTCGTAGGAGGAGGGTATGAAGTGCACAAGAAAAAGACAGCAACACAACTATACTATCACTCCATTTGCGAGCTTCCTTTATCCGGTTTCCGATTCCGGCGGATACTCCCGGCTGCCTGCCTCCCGGAAAACGGCGCAGCATGCCGTGTGCTGCAGATTTTCCGTTGTTGGAAATCTTATCCATCGGCAGAAAGCTGTTTATTTGGAGCAGAAAATTAAATCGTGGCTCGTACAAACACATTCACCTACACTCATACCACGTCTCCACGGGATCTCCGTTCCCGCTGCGGTAGGCTTTCTACCGTAGAGTTATGACCTTAGCCCCCCCGGTATGGAGCGTATGGTTTGCCGGGATTGTTTCGAAATCTAAGGAATGATTGAATTGTTGTGTGTGCATGCTTTTTCTCGCAGCGCCTTTCGCACCTATTTGGATAAGATTTGGTTTTACAGTAATTTCCAAGCGCCGAGCATTTGCGATGGAATGTATTCTAGGAATCCTGTGTAAAGATTACATTTCGAAATTACTCGTTTTGGTTCTTCATCAAGCAAAAACACACACGATGAAACCGGACCTGTTAACAACTTAGATATTTTTTCAGTATTCAGGAAAGTTAGCCAGTTCTCTTGAGTCAATACAATGGTTTTGCATCTTCCATCGAAAGGGATGGAAAGGCATCGAGACATTTGAGTTCACAAAACTATTATAAACGTTGAAAAAATGATTTCGTTACAATTTTGCGGTATATATACATAAAGTAGAAAGGGGGTGCCGAAATAGAAGAAATTCATTCGAACCCGATTGATTTATTTTCAGAATTGTTGAGACATTTATTATGATCATCTTTTCTTGATGCATGAAAAATTATATATTGTGCATAAGGGTGTTTGCTTTGCGGCTCTTTTGTTTCGATATATTTGCCGTTGCGATTATTAATCAAACCATTTCACTCCTATGCCCTTATTCAAGTGCTATATTCTGAGAAGAGGTGATATGGCCGCCGAGCCTCATGTCTTAAGTCTGTCAGAGCAGCCATTTAGAACTAATCCCTACGGTGTAGCAGACAGACAAACGCACCCATACACGTGGCCAGCGCGTTCTGGGCGGCAAGGATTACATCCTCCTGGGCATGCTGGCCGGCACAGATTACGGCGGTAAGGTAAACTTTATCAAGGCTGGATTAAATGGGTGATGGAATTAAGTTTGATTGAATTTTATTCCATTCTTTCACTCTGAAGCGCTTCGGTTTTTTTTTTTTACCACCGTCTCATATCGCTGTTATGTTCGAATTTCCCAAGAGAGAAAAAGAGAGAGAGAGAGAGAGAGAGAGAAAGAGAGAGCGGTGTGTGGTGGCCTGAGAAAAGTTTCGTATTCCGTTGTTGCTAGTTTTCAAACGGATCCGAAAACCTTCGCATGGTCAAACCAGTTGTCCGGACCGACCGATATTTTTAGCCTGGTTTTTGTGCAAATAACCAAAATTGCTTTCTTATCTGTCGTTTCGGCCGCACGGACTTCTCCGGGTGAGTCGGTGCAATCGTGCTGTGCATAGGGTTCGTGCGAATTACTGTGCTATCTGCGAGGATTTATGGATTAATTTGAAGCCTACCTGAAAAAAGCGGCACCTTCGGAAAGTCCCATTTGTACAAAGGATTCGGGATTGTCCTTTTTTATGTGTTACACTGTTGTAATGTACACCCTCTAGCCAGGCCGCACACGGCAAGTTGTGATTTATTGCGAGCGAATATTTATTACCATTTACTGCTGCTTATGTCGTTTACTTTGGAGTACCTGCTATGCGCATTAGTTGGTTTTTCTGTCGGTGCAGAGGTGTACAAGCGGTACACGGCAACATTGTGTAGACCTGTTGGCCAATGGTTGGAGAGGAGGGGGCTTGCAGCTTTATCGTCGGTGAGTGTGCTGCTGTTCGTTTTCTTGACGGAGCGCGTCTGCGTTTTGCCATGTGTACTACTTGTCTCAATCTCTCTTAATCCTATACCGGTGACTTCCCGTTCGAGGTGCTTCCGGGAATCCTATCCTGTTCCATCGCCATCACCAAGGATAGGGACCGCTTCTGGAGCACCGATGACGCAAAGCAGCGGTATGGGTTGTGGTGGGGGGGGGGGGGGGGGGGTGTACACCGCCGCCTCTTACTCCCAATCCATCACCGTCATTTGCGCGGCGTCGCTGGGATCTGGGTGGAAGGAACCGACCCAGCGCTACCTTCCCCAGGTTCTTTTAGTGTTGTGATGCCGTGCATCTTTTACCTCAAGCCACTCCGACACGTCGAGTAGACTGCGGGACTGTTTGGTTGTTGCTTGCGGTGCCCTGATGCTCTTACATCCTGATTCAAGCGGGGTTATCCGACTCTTAACGGTGTGCATGAATCATTCCCTTCCCCTGCCATTCATTGCCCGTTTCCGGTTTCGTTCCACTCCCACACAGATGCTGTTCTACACGGCTGTGGCCGTCTTGGCGCCTGCCATCGCCCTCTCGGAAGCAACAGGTCTGAACAGGTACATCGCCGTCGTCCTCATCTACTTCGTGTGCATTTTCTACTCGTCCCAGGGCGGCATGAAGGCGGTCGTTATCGCTGATACGTTTCAGGTGAGTTCGGCTCAGCTGCCCATTGTATTTGCTTTCAGTGGCCGCCGCGTACTCCGCCCGCGCCGCAGCTTGTATCTTGCTACCGTCCTCTCTAATGTACTATTCTTGTAAAAGTGTGTGTGTATTTGTGTTCGTAGAATGAAACTTGCTAGGACTGTTTTCAGATGAGTGCTTCTTTTTCTTAGCGTTTCTTTGTGCACGCCGCGTAGGGTAGGGCACATAACAGTGCAATTTTTTTTTTGTAGTGCTAGCAGTCCTTGAGAGGCGTTTTGTCTCGTCAAGACGACAGGAAAACCGTTCCTATATTCGTATGGTATCTCGAAGATAAAAAAGAAAAGAAAATCTCTCGCATCAGAACAAGAACACGTTTCAGTCAAATCGGGGATGGAGGAGTTTTTATTTCTTTACTTTATTTGTTTGCATCGCCTGCGAAGAAACAATCTAAAACGCTTTCCGCTTTTTCATTCAACTCTGACGTGTTGTTTCAAGGGGTCGTTGCAGGGTCATGTAGTATAGCGGGTCGGCCCGGTAGCAATTCGCTCGTGTATTGACGGTGGAATCGTTGGAGAAGATTTGCAGCATATCTGCGACAGCGAATCGTCCGTCTGCGAGTCACAATGTCAACGAGGCCAATGATCAAGTGATTTTTTGTTTCACTGCTTTCCTTTCTCTTGTCTGTCAATCAGTCGACCATGTCTGCTGCTCGGTGTGTTTGTTTGCACTTCTCGTCATCCACCATTCCAACGGCGACCATTCAAACGCCGTCGCTTGCTCTTCCGTCGAAAGGATGGACATCCTCGGAGGAGGATGCGCAAGACGATCAAGGGGAAGATTAAGATGATCAAGGGGAGCGTATAGTACTGCTTGCAGACGGGATGATGTCTCTCGGGTCCCCCGCTCCTGTTTGTTGGTGTACTCCGTCAAAGAGGCATCCGCTGCCGGCTGCCGATAAGCAGAACAGCAAAGCTGTCGTCCAATGATAGGATTACACGGTAATGAAGAGGCAAGTGTCATCATCCCCGCTGCCGGCGGAAGTTGACAGCTCTCTTGCAGCTTACCCGTGTGCTATTTTTATGCTCGTGCGCTTCACTCCTTACAACAGTGTCAAACTCTATCGAGCGCGATGACGACACGTTGAGTTATGGGTGCCGACAAAGGTACATGAGGGTTCCTTTTGACGGAGCGCTACGCCTGTGACGTGAAAAATCTCGTTGTTAAAAGGAGCATAAAAAATCCAGTCGGAAAAGAAGAGCGTTGCGCAACCGGCGTTTGTGTATGCCGTAGCGTGCTGACAAACAATCTGTACTCTGATTGCTTGTTGAATTCGAGAAGGCTGTAATAAACAAAAAGTAACATGAACAGCAAAAGAGACTTGTCTGAGGAAAATGGGGCCTTGGAAGCATGTAGTGATCCTTTTGTCGCTATGCAATTCGCGATGCTATATTACGATCCTGTTATGAATAAGCTGCCCGTTAACAATATGGGTCGGCTAGGCGAGGAGAATGTCTGACATGATGAAATGAAGATTTGTTAGAAGAATGATTTCTTGAGAGCTACAAAAGACTTCCGTCTTATTGCTGGATGTGCAATTAATATTAAGTGCTATTATCGTTTTTTTGTTGCCATCATTCAAAACTGTTTGAAGGTTCCGTATTTTCTCTATGAGCTTTCTTTTGCCTTCAAAAGTCCTTCAAAGCCATTGACGGTGGAATTGTTAATTGATAATTTAGTTTTACTCCATTCGATTTCATTTAATTACTTCATTAATTAGCTTCAATTGCATGTGTTTTGCTCATTCAGGGCTATAAACTCATTCACGTAGCCCATTTATCGGCCTAACATAAACATCGCGTGCGCTCATTATGATGTGATTTTCCAACCTACTTGTGCGACCACGCAGTACACAAAAAAGTAACCATGCGGATTATGCTCATCTTGTTTGTCAATGGTGTGGCGGAGCAAATAAACGCACAGAAATCTGCACGACAGCATTTCCCGGTGCGAAAGGGAAAAGCTTCCACCCTGCCTGCCACCCATTGCTGGATGCTGTTGCTGCCTGCGGTATGAGTCAATTGAAAGCGTTTCCCATTCGGCCATAAAACCGGAATGATTCTGTCGCCTCCGTGTTTTCGGTCATGTGATGCCGGCAGAGAAATGGTTGTAATTAGACAAATTATGCATTCATTAGCACCCCAAAGCCCAAATGGTGGTTGCCATGCTCCGCCTAAGGGCTGCCGGCAGTGCCTTTCGACAGTGTGTCTACCTTCTGGCGCAATCGGTTGGACGAACGGGGGGTGCCGCTTATGGAAGCAATGAGGTGCGACAACATCGGCAGTCTGGAAAAGGTTGTGCACGCGGGATGGGGTATTGTTCTGTGGGAAGCATAGAGGGAAGAAAGCGGGGGTATAAATATACTCACATCCGAGCAGCAGCCAAGCGTCTCCATTGCGCATTGTCAGTTCATTCGATTTCAGCCCACGCTGGGACCGAGCCAGGTCCTGTGGCAGGGGCAGGGAATGAACAAAAGTAACCGATGCCATTTGCGTAAGACGGCCCAGTTGAAGGCTAATGGAAATTTATCGTTTCTTTCGCGGATATGCCTTGCGGCGCCTAGGGCTTAGCTGAAGCTGGAGCTTTTCTCCGGGGCATGGAGAAAAGGCACTGAGGTTTGGATACTGTGAAAAGGACAACGTATGCCCCGATGTCAAGTGTATGAGGCAAATGTTTTCAATTGAAGCCACCTGCCGCACATTGTTTTGCGTCGTGAGAGTTTACTTGATACAAACACACACGGTTTGACACTTGGCAGTGATAAGTTGCACTTCACCCCGAATCGGGCGCTGGCGTTTAGAACCAGGTTGGGCTAATATTTCACTGTTTGACTTCGCAGAGTAGCAGCAGCAACGAGGGGCATAACAAGCTTCGGGGCGAAATCGACAAAGTCAGAACGCATGGTGAACAGATGAGTGTAATCGTACCACGGTACATGTTTTTTCAATGGATAGGATAAGCGTAAACGCGTTTAGCCAATGTGCAAAAATGGGCTATCAAAGTTGAAACCTGGACACCAGATATTTAAACCACATTAATCAAATTTGAAACTTCATTAATGAATTTTGAAACCTCATTTATCAAATTTGAAACTTCATTAATCAAAATTGAAACCTCATTAATCAAATTTGAAACCTCATTAATCAAAATTGAAACCTCATTAATCAAAATTGAAACCTCATTAATCAAATTTGAAACTTCATTAATCAAAATTGAAACCTCATTAATCAAATTTGAAACTTCATTAATCAAATTTGAAACCTCATTAATCAAATTTGAATCCTCATTTATCAAAATTGATACCTCATTGATCAAAATTGAAACCTCATTAATCAAATTTGAAACCTCATTTATCAAATTTGAAACTTCATTAATCAAAATTGAAACCTCATTAATCAAATTTGAAACTTCATTAATCAAAATTGAAGCTTCAGTAGTAATCAAACATTATTCAATTTCCATAACAGTTATTAAATAATAATTGATAAATCTATTGATGCACAGCGTGGACGTTAAATATGTGTAAACAGTAACTTTTTTCAAATGGTTGAATATATATGTATGTGTACACAATTTGCATCTATGAAAACCAAAACAAACCGGCCTCGAATCTGACTTTTATGTTAATGAGGTTTAAATATCTGGTGTTCGATTGTGTGTTTATGCTGATGAATACGACATTTGGCTTGATGGGTTCACACAGGGCTTGTTCAGGTTTCAACTTTGATAGCCCATTTTTGCACATTGGCTAAACGCGTTTACGCTTATCCTATCCATTGAAAAAACCTGTATTAATGAAGTTTTCAAATTTGATTCGAATTGATTTGATTGAGGTTTCAACTTTGATTAATGAGGTTTCAACTTTGATTAATGAGGTTTAAATATCTGGTGTTCAGGTTTCAACTTTGATTAATGAGGTTTAAATATCTGGTGTCCAGGTTTCAACTTTGATTGCCCATTTTGCACATTGGCTAAACGCGTTAACGCTTATCCTATCCATTGAAAAAACCTGTAAATGGTGCGACATTAGCGTCATTGGATGCTGCTGGTGGTTGCAAGGAAAACGCACCCATTTGGAGGGGGAACCACCCTCGGTAGGAGCCACTTTTTAAACACGCTGTACAAGTATTGTATGTGTTAAATTTGTTTGGGATAACCAACACTCTGCCCGGATTGCAACAGGGAGCTTGAAACAGCAAGCGCGTCGTTGGTTTTCTTTTTCAGTTACGTCTACCAGCTTCCTTGCGGCTCTCCAGCTGAGGGTTAGTCTTCAGTCTTTCACGCCAGGCTGTGTTTTGCAAAAGGATGCAAAATCAATCTCAAAAGCAAACTCTTGCAAGTTGCAAGAAAATAAAAGCGTTCAAAGATTATCAGTTGATTTTTTTTAAATCAACCATGCAAAGTCCTTTCGAACACCGGTTGATTTGAGGTTGTGCTGCTGCTGTGGAGAAATCCGATATCATATTCCCGGATGCGCATACTACAAAAAAGCAGACGGGCGAGTGTGGTTTCTATTTAGCGGGCGGGAAAACGGAAACATCAAACAACTACAAATGGGACTACATGCTCGCGAGTGCCACGGCTTCCGGGCGAGGATGTAATGGTAAATTCTGCCAGAATGATGTGAATATTTCATCCGCGTGCGGAAATAAAAGATATAGTAGAAGAAAGATTGCTCGCGATGAGTGGGCGGTGGGAAAATCCATCCATTCTGCGGCGTCAGTGTGATGTGTTTCGATCAATTTTACCCCTTCCATCGACGGTGGCTCGCCGGGCGCGACACGGAACTGGCTGCGGATGCGAAGTTGCGCTGCCGCACTACTGATGCTTCTGACAAACGGCATCCGATTATGGCAATCAGTCATATGTAAATTTCCCGCGATAGATTTTTCTTTTTCTCCAATGGGGATGGGGGTGAGGTTGGTTTTTTTTTTTCGTCGTCCCAACCGGGAATCCAATATGAGGCATTTGAATAAATATTCCCCACGCGCGGTGGTGCGAGGTTGTAAATTCGCTTCATTGCTTGCTCCCGTTTCCCGGTTCGGTGACGTGCGGCGGGTTGGCGCAGGGAGCAGGCGTGGAACTAGTGTGACGTGATGGGCTTTGAAGAAATCACGGTGGAAAATTTATTTCCTTCCGTCACTTTGCGCCAGCCGTCGTTTTTCGTCGGCGCCCCGGCTCTCGCTCGCTCGCTCAGTCAATCATTCCGTGTGCTGGCGCCGGCGCGAGCAATCAAAGTCGCACTTCTCTTCGCCAAGGGAAAGTGGCAGGACGCGGCAGCAAATCTAGACGCTTGTGGAATATGAAATTGTTGATGGAGGAAATAAATAAGACCATAAAAAATGGGTGTATGATTTTTCCGACGCATCATCGAGTGTTGTTTAGATGATTCGACCGAAAGCCGGTGGACTGGCTGTTGCTCTTTGTCTTCGGAGCCCGCAGTAGTTTTTCCTTTTCCGTTTTACATCCATTTGGTGGTGCGGGTTTTCCTGGAAGCAAAATTAAGTCACTTCCGTTCGGCTTTGGCAGCAATTGGGCTTGATAAAGGACACACCTCCATGCCATGGTGATGGTTCTTGTGGATCACCAAACCCATCGAGACGCAAACACTCGATGTGCGATTCCTCAATTGCCGAGAGGACTTTTCTGCTTAGAGATCGTGGGCTGCTGTCTGTTGTGCCTGTCTTCATGCATTCCTTCTACTGCTCTCAGGAAACGTTTGTCAAGCATGCTATGCCCGAAAGCACCGAGGCCTTTTCCAAGAGTCGCTGCCGCGTGGAATCGGTGCCGTTAAGATAAGAACCAGCCTCCCATATCGTCTTCTTTTCTTTTTTTTTTTTAAAGAACGAAAATTGAACAAGTGAAGACAGGGAGAAGCAGAAAAAGAAATCATCAACGTCAAGAATGATGGCAGAAATGTTCGGCGCAAGCTGGGAGCAGCTCCCAACCGAAGAAAACCGTTTGTTTGTGATGCTTTCGTTGATAGCTACTCATTGGGTGATATTTATGCAGAATTCTCGATAAGCACCTTCTCCTACCCCGGCCAACAGATGATCGTTGTTTGATGGAACACAGCCGGGCCAGTAAGTAGCTGACATGAGTTTGCCTGGAAGGATGATGATTACATTTCGCAGAATTTCAGGGGGGTCGGGGGATGAAATTAGCATTCGTCTTCACCTTGCTTTGCCACATTTTTACGCCTAAACTGAGTTTTTGATTTGGTCGGTATTGCAAAAGTTTATAGATTCCTCGAAGGGGGAAATTAGATTGCTCCTCAAGTGCAGGCAATAGAAGCATGTGTTATGGCGAATTATCCAAATGTTTTGCATTGAACTTTGGTTTTAGTTTGCATTTCAGGGAAAGTTTATAAAACAAAATAGGAGTTGAGCATATTTTGAACATGTTTATCAATTCTTTCTGTTGCAAGATAGACGTTTATTTTGGTTAGATAGACGTTTATCCATATCTTCTTCTTCTTCTTCTTCTTCTATATATATAAAACAAAGTTCAAAATGTGTGCGACCGCGCATCACTGGAGAACGGCTGGACCAATTTGTGTCGTTTTTGGTTCATTCTGTTTGTCTTGACCCAGGGCAGGTTTATGTGGCAGAAAAAGTCGGAAAAGTGCCATAGTTTCCACAATATTCGCAAATTTCTGCGAAAAACTCGCGCCTACTGTGGTCCAGACAATTTTTTAACTTGAATTTTTCGCTTCGCCTCGCCTACTAAGGTTGAAAGGAATGAAGTTTTCAAATCACTACAAACCCAAGCTAGGAAAGAAGGAGACAAACCAAAGCCTTTCTGCCCAACGCTCTGTTATCAATTTTTAGTGGAAATCCTGAATATGTTGCCCAAAAGTGTTACAATATTTTGTTAAGAAATTCTCTTCTTCTTTCCTGTCGTAGCGACCAATTTTTGATCATGCCTACACATTTTTTGAGCTTACGAGCCTTTTTACCTTTTTAAGCATTATTACAAACAAAATTTTACTGTTACTGGATTTTGAAAAATAGTATCAAATCGCGTTTGACAGAAATATTGTGGTCAGAAAATCGGAACCGGAAATCGATTTGCTTTTGGTTGGAATTTTTCTGTCAAAGTGACGGTCCTTCAAACTACGGACGAACGATTTATTGTTGTCATCAGGGAGTGTTGTTAAAATGTTTGCAAGATAGATTTCGAAGATGCATTGATGGCGCTCTTTATTACACGAGCCAATAGTAAAGCCGCTGCTGGACATAGCGCGAAAATTGCCCCAGGCAGTGCGAATTGCACAGCCCGACGCGAAACTGCAAAAACCCGATTTCGTTCGCGCTGTGTTTATAAACTGCGAAACTACCACGGAGAGCGATCGAACGCAATTGCTCAATTTTAACCTAGGTTGTTATATCAACATCTTGGTTTGAACTGAAGTTGCCCAATTTGTCGTGCGCTGTAACTTTCATTCGAATGTAAACAAGTGAATAATTTTAATATTGTGAACGCTTCAAGTTTTTATAACATTTTTAGTCCGGGTAGGGTTAAATGTTCAAGTTAAAAAAATGAATGATTCACATTTTCACTTTTACCTGCTGCCGGTTTCAAAAACGTAAACAAACTGTTCATGTACCACAGTGACAGATCGGACATATAAGTTCATTCGCGCTGATATTCTGGCAAAACTGGGCTACTTTTTATTAATTCGCGTCGGGCGATTTTCGCTCTATGTTTAGAACGGACTTAATATTTTGTTAAACGTCCCTACCATAGCCCGGTTTGACATAAAATCCCAAAATCGAATGACGGTAAAAATCCGTGTGTAATAAGGGTCTTAACGTACGTGGATATCCAATCCACAAATTTTGTGCCATGGGAGGCTTATATGTGCCAACTGTGCTAATCAGGAGTTCCCGAGTTCACAGATCTCTACTCATAGAGAAACAGGGATTTTTAACGCAAGGGCTTAGGGTAGCTCAAACTCCCAGAAACTCAATGTTGAGAATGACAGACGTGCACGAGCCGGCGGCTGTCGTATGTCATATGTTTATTCCAGCCAACTCTAATTCAAAGAATCTCACGTGAATTAAAAAATTTACTTGGTTTTGCTACTCAATAGTCAACCTTATTGCTGAGAACTTACGTCGAATTATATAGGTAAAAATTGATTAAAATTTAATCGAAGAAATCCCTTAGTAAAAATTCGCTTTCATTGTAAAATCCTTCATTTCCCGAGCAAAGCCGGGTAAAACGCTAGTTCATTCATAAGTGTGTTCCACTGTTCAATTCATCAAACAATATTTAAAGAAAACACGCGTAAAACAAAAACCGTTATCTTAACTGATTAAAACAACTCTATCTATTACGTGACAGAAGTGTGAATTATGGACCTACAGATACCGATTGGCTCTACAGGAATTCGTAAAACTCCGTCCCAAGGATGACTGTTTCTTTGGAATTTGTGAAAATCATGTCTACGTTTCTATATGAGAGATCCAACTTTGTCTTACTCTTCTTTCTCAAATTCATTATCCCCATGCATTTTTAAATGAATGCTCTGGAATGCTCTGGAAAGAGATCAGCATGATAATTGACTGCGACTAGCTGCTATATGTGCGATGGTTTTGTATTATTGAGAAAGCATAATTGAGAAGTATTCGACATACTTTTTTCATCTTTCGGGTGTTTCTTCTAATAAGAAATGTAGTGTAGGCTTTGTAAGCCTAACAATATTATTTTACTCGTTTTTGTTATTTTCATTTCCAACAAAAAAGAATGCTTTTGCATGAAACTCAATGAAAGCCGTTCGGCAAAGACAAATCTCAAATTTGTCATACAGTGCGCTAGTTCATTGTAACCCTTCGAAAATAAAACTATTTCCTCATTGTATGTGTTTGTGAAATGATGCGATGGTTATTACCGTGGGGGAAGGGGTCTCCTGTTTATAGGAATAACGCGTGATGTTGTAGCGCAAAAAGGGAAGTGACAATGAATAGTCGACGACGTCCCGCCGATGAAAAAGATAATATGGGAATAAATAAGAAAACGGTGCACATAAAAGCAGATTAAACGACTGTTTTCATTGTTCGTTTTGCTCGGGCGGGTGTTAATATTATGTTTTGCTAGCTGATGATGTTGTTTTGTTTTCTTTGGGGATGTGATTTTTTATCAGCCCTGGCGCCAGTTTTATTGTCTCTTCCAACCCCATCCACCCCCACCCCTCAATGCTTCCACTTGCCGGTGGGACAACCCCTAGGCTATGCGATGTGGCAAGGCGTCAGCCAAGGAGTAAACAAAACTGGGTTCCCGAAATCGGGTAGGCGATACCGTGAGTGAATATAGTAATGGCTGCAATTGCTCTTGCTAGTCTGTAAAACATTTTGCTTTACGGCTTTTGTTGCTGGAAATGTGAGATGTGAGTCGAAAAAAATAAATAATGCGTTCCGTTGTGAACTTTCTTGATGGTTGGCGTCTGACTAGGGCTGAGATCTGCTTTGTGCTCACTTTTAGCACAAGAGAGGTTACATTAACTAAAGGATGTATGAAAAGATACTCCAGCAAAATTTAAATCTTCTGGTTCAGTGTATAATGTTTGGTTTGTTGAAGCTACTGTAATAGTGTTTTATCTGTTTTATCGTTGTTTTGAATTATTGAAGTACATGTTTGTTTATGAATAGATACCCTAGTTGCAACTTGCAAGTATTTGTAACATGTTCGCTGGCATTTCAGCAGCTCAAATGGGCTTCTTTCTGTTTAATTACTCCGCCGTAGCATAATGGTAGCTGTCATAAGAAAAATCCAGCTGTATGATCTTTGTCCTCTCATAACGTTCCAAGCATTTTAGTGAATGCCCCGCACAGTAATCGTGCCGATGAAAAATGGAAAGTAATACAAAGGGGTCCAACCATGGAAATGGTTAAATCTGCACTGAATAGCTTTGCGACTGTCTGTGTTGTTCGCCTTGCAGGATTGACGGAAGCAGTGCCTACAAAGGATCCGTGCAAAATCAAACCATCGGCCAGCCGCGGATGATTGGCATGCGGGTTGACGCCGAACGAAACTCCAAAATGTGATTTGGAAAGTTTTATTGTTTGTCAGTTTTGTCTGCGGCTCGAAGGACAGAGGCTCGACATCGCCGTTTTCGTTCTGGCTAACTTAGTTGAAAAAGGCGAGGTCTCGGAAATCTGATGTCAACCTTTTTTCTTTTTTTTTGTTATTGCAAAAATAGCTGACTCCAGTGGGCGTAACTTTTTCCTACATTATTATCATCAACCGACAGCGTGAGAATAGAGCGGATGATGTACCAAGGGAACGTATAACCCCGGATTTGGAAGGGAGCTTCTCCTAATTGAATACTTTCACTTCCGCCGGCAATCAACTTTGACTACGGTGTGGGAAAATGAAATGCGGAAGTCACTTCTATTCTTAACAAAGGGTAACATGGGGTATGAGGAGGGTAACACGATGAAAGAGACCGGTGGCACCCGGGACCGTGAAGAAAGGGCGGAAGTGTATCATTTATCATTTGGGCTTGTGTTTACCATGCAGTTGACAAAGCTCGGCACCGATTGTCCGGAACAGCTTATTTTAAAGCGCCAAAGCGGGAACTCGCAGGGGATGACGATGAACGATAAATATCTACGGGATGGCATGGTTTTCACGCTTCCAAAGTTTTGAAAACGGAAAAGGATTGTCTAGTTAATCTCTGTCCGCTTGATTTCGTGCCCTGTCGGGTGGTGAAAGAATTTTTGTTGAAATTTGTTTTTTGTTAAAGAAATAAATCACTTTCGTCTTGTTGTTTTTGTCTTTAAATAATTTTGAATTAAAACCCTTCCCCTCGTCTCATCAACGGGAAAAGTTCCAAAAAAAAAATTAAAACCAGCCCTTCTACCATCTTCTATTGAGACTTCAGCTTTAACTTTATCGTTTTATTTTTTCTTTCATTTTTCCTTCTCTTCCTACACTAGGCATGCGTGCTGCTGCTGTCGCTCGTGTTGATACTTGCCCTTGGTACGCACTACTCAGCCGGACTGTCCGACGTATTCTCCCGTGCTTCCGAACACGACAGGATTGAATTTTTCAAGTAGGTTTCACATTTAATTAAAAATCACTTTTCATGCTCGCTCATCGTCGCCAAAGGGTGCACACACAGGACCTGCCGCCCGCAGTCTCAACAGGCAGACGAGTGCTCTCATCGGGGCAGGGAGGGCTTTGAAAAATAGCACTTTATGGATTGTTTTTTTGTAAACTTTTTTTTTATTATGTAGGACATTTTTTTCCCATACCATGCGGTGGTGCATTGACATTTGATCATTGTTTAAAATACGAGTGACTTCTGGTGTTCCCTCCGATGACACGCATGTGAAAAATCACAGAAACGCGTCCTGTTTGTGTTTGTGTCAATCTCTTACGCCAGTTCGTTCGGATGTTTGGGGCGAATCTTTCTCCCGCTTCGACGAATGGCATAATGTCGGCGGAAGGGTGGGCTGGACATTTTATCGCCACCTGGTTTCCGTTTCCGGTGTGCCCTTGACGGGATGGGTCATGTATTATTCAAGCACTTGTTGTTGTTTTTTTTTCTTCAGTTTGGCTATGATGGTTGTGTTGTGCCAGAGCCGTTTAATATTTCTCTTCCCTCTCCGATGCGAGGGAGTTTACGCTTCCCTTCCCGCGTTTCGTCAGTCTCATCGTCATCGTCGCTGTCGTCGTTGTCATATTCACCGCGGTCGAGAAAAGCATGGTCCCTGTTCCTGCACCACGGCCCTCAGATGCCTCAGTGAGAGCTGTGCCAACGGTGCCCGAAGCTGAACGGAAGTTCATAAATATTAATTATGCACATAATTTGCTTTTTTGTGTGAACGACCATGCGCCTCCATTGCCACATTGCGCTTGGGTACGTTCGGTTCCCACATTGCCGCGCGATTCGAAAGACGATAAACAGTCACCGGTGGGTCACTAGAATTCAAAAAATGATCAGGCAGAAAAAAAAACCATCGGTCTCCTGTGAGGCAAAAGTGTACGATGTTTTGTTTCGTTATGATGCGCGGAAAATTGCCACGACAAAGACGACGCACTCCGTGCTTGAATTTTTTACCCGACATCCACTAGTGTGCAAGATAAGATGTTATAAAAAGATTTTCAAGAACATGTTGGAAGTTAAACGATTCGTTAGGCTCAATGTCCTTACCTTTTTTTTTTTTTTGGAAACATTTTTGAATGATAAACTTTTCCAAAAAGGTTAATGTTAAACTTCTGTTCTGATTTTTACGGATACAGGATGGATATTGAAAAGCCTTTTTTTGGTTCATTTTTGAATTTTCGTACTGTTTATGCAGATTATGGCATTATTAAATACATTTTTTATTATTTTAAGCCATTTCTTCTAACATGTTTTTTGTTTTTTATTTTCTATTTTCATGTTAACCCCTCCGAACCGCTGTTATTCGTTGGATTGGCGTCTTTTCCTGCTTGTTTACTTGCATGGCCCCTTAACGGCTTCCCGATAATGATCCAATCTTCGTCTGCGAAAATAATGTTCATTTTCGCTGCGTACAATCGATTCACGTTCCCGTTGCTGCGGCGAATGACAATGTTATTTTTGGTCGCGAAAATGAAAACTCCCCTGGACGACGAATTCTTGACGCAAAACAAAAAATAACAAAAACAAAATCACAAAACCCAACCGCGCGACGCTGCCCTGAATTGCCCATCAACCGAACCGAACACTGTGGTGTGCGCCAATGAATTGTGACTGCGGTGAATTTCCCGTCGAATGCTGTGTTTCGTGTTTGGTGTCCCGCGTCGCGTGACGTTCCCACGCTCCGGATGTCGTGCTGTCGGTTTCCCCATGGCAGCTTCGATCCCAACCCAACGACACGCCACACGGTGTTTTCCGTCATCATCGGTGGGTTTTTCTACTGGACCTCGCTGTTCTGCACCAATCAGGCGTCCGTTCAAAAATGCATGTCATTAAAATCGCTGAAAACGGCCAAGCACGCACTCTACTTCTCCCTGCTCGGTAAGTGCATCCGCCAGTTGTTAAGCTTTCCTTTTATGTAAGTGCGTACGAGGGCGAGGGTTTTGTCCGAATTGATTTTCAACTTCCATCCAACAGGATGTTGTCCGCACACCATTCGCAGCGGGAATCCATCAACAAAAAATCATCTGTTTGCGTTAACAGCTTTCGAAGGACCTCCGTTTGATTTGTGACAACGTTCGCGCACGTGAACGTGTTTTTACCAGTGCGAGGGTTTGCTAGGAGTATTTTTTTGTTGTTGTTGTACAATCTGCATTCTGTTTTTCACGATTGTCACGCAGTAGTCAGCTAGTAGTTCGGGATCTTGTCAAAATTACGAAAGATATGAGAGGACGTTTTTTAAAACCAATTCAATTCATTCAGCAATGTGCAGACTTTGCCAGTTCCTGGCGTCATGGACAAACTATGGAGCATATTCTTGAAAATCTTAATTTTTCTTTCTTTATGTAACGATGAATTGATTTCTCTTTTTATTAAAACCGCATTTCCGGTTAGTTTGAACAGGGGGTTCCTGTTTAATTAAGTTGATTAAATTTTGGTTTGTGCAACTTCTGGTAAATCATGTTTTTTTTTCTTCTCTGGTATACATTGGTGAGCTGAAGATGTGGTGAGAACCATGCAGGGTGGCTATGGGTCTTTTCGAACTAATTGATATGTTTTCGATTGCAGTTGCACCGGAACTAGTGATTTATTTGAGTTATTTTTTTCCAACCCTCGCTTGCTACATCGTTTTCCTTTCGGTCGCTCTGTTGGTGTTTACTTCGTCCACCGCTTTCCTACTATGTCAATATTTTGATTCCGAATGGGTTTTCTCTACCATCTCCTTTCATTTGCCACGCCATCCTTCCCTTTTCCGTTCCAGGATTGATTGCGGTGTTTTTGATGAACTTCTACACGGGATTGATGACTTTCGCGCACTATTCCGACTGTGACCCGCTGGCCGCAGGCCAGATCACGGCCAAGGATCAGCTTCTGCCGTTTTATGTGATGGATGTGTTTGGCCACATCAAATTCATGACCGGTATTTTCGTGGCCGGAATTTTCGCCGCCAGCTTGGGGTAAGTAAATAATATTAACCTTAGAAAGTGGTAGAGAACGCTTGTTTGTCAACGAAGCATCGCTGGGAAGTGTGTCTTACAATAATTGTTACTACTTTTCATTTTAATGAAAATTTTAGTTCCGGACATGAAATGAGTACTTAGTTTGTCAGCTGAACTGCACATTTTAAATAATCAAACGTTTTAGCTAAACTAGGAAATACTTTCACGTAGAGAAGAACGATAGAACTAAACAGAAATGGAAAAAAAAGTTGGCAGCAACTCCATATTTTCAGGTGCAAACGTTTGTCTGCTCCGAGCCTTATTGAATAAACAGGTCAGCGGAAACATTTCAATCAGCGGCAAATGATCGGAAAATTGCAATCCGACTAGTTTTAATTAGATCATCCTAGGGCAATTGGTGCACAGGATATTCGTGGTGGTGCGGGAAGTGAATATGTTTTCGATGCTTAATCAGTCATTAAATTACGATCTGTTGCAACGCTTACGGCGTCGATCGTCCTTTCTGTCCTGGGCACTAATGAGAATGTTATGGTTGAAAATTAGCACAACCGGCCTTCCGACCACCTCCATATTGGTAGAATACCGGAAAGCTACCGTAAAATATTTGCGCGCAATCGGAATGTGGTTCTCTACTTTGTTTCTGCCCCGCAGAGGATGTTATGAGTGTATGTCGAGTGCCGCTGTGTTAGTGGGATTACAAATGAAATTAATTACGACGGTGGTTAGGAACACTTTTTTATTCGATCAGTATGAAACACATAAACTTTTGCTTCACTTTCGAGCTATTTACATTTGTCCATTTGTCCATTGTGCTTCGCATAGAAGCATTTGTCTAAAGCTGTACGTAGCTTTACCGTTTCAGTTGTTTTATGCGGCATACATTGCGGCAGAAACACAAATAGAACAGTTTCTCGGGATTGGGGATATACCAAATAATTAAAAATAACAAGCGGGCTTAAGAAATTCCTTCGTTTGTTGAGTCAGTTGCATTCCATACGTTTCAATGTTATGGATCTGTTTGTTCAATCTTACTTCATGATGATGATTGCAGATGATGATTCATGATGATGATGTACAAGCAATTGAATCAAATTGTCAATTTTCTGTTTCCTAACACAACATCCTGCTATGTATAGCTTGCATATGGAGTGTAATTCGTTCTTCTACGGTGGAGTACTTCCATCATTATGACCATAGCTTTTTTTGGATATACCGATGTGAGTAAATGAACTTTTGCCTGTGGCAAGCGCATCAAGTTTCTTGCAGATGTGTTTTAGTTGGTCTGAAAGTGTTCCAATCACGTAAAACACTTTATTGTTGCATCGTGAATCATTACTGACGAATGGTTGGAATCGGCATGAAACGAAAGTAATTGTGAATGTTGTGACGAAAGGCAAATGTTGTTCTAGGCTATTCAATTTTAATTATTTTTTCAATATACGCTACAAATGTTGACGAAATGTTGACAGAAATTAATGACACAATTTCGAGTTAATTCATCCCGTTCAAACTATTTCACCTTCGCTTGCCGTGACGAATAAACACCGTTTTTCTCCTGCGAGCCAACATAAACTATCGTGGCTGATATTGACGAATATCAGTAATGACCCGCATTAAATCACCATCTAGGCGGCCTCGTCAGTCGTTCCGCTCAGCTACCAGCCAGAATTGGGAAGCGTGAATCCTTGGCAGGTCCATGGAACCACGCGATGTCTGTGGCTGAGTGCGTGGCATTTGCTGGCAGAAGTGGCAAAGCCCGGGATTAAGTCGCTGATGGCCGTACACTAATCATTTTCACTGAGCCCCGGGCTTCCCAAGGTCTCCCATCAAACATCCTATTAGCTGCAGTACCAGACCCGTAAATAGGAAGCCCATGATAGCTCCCGGTGCGGGTCATCAGGCATAGTGCTCGGAGTGCGTGGGTATGTGCCGTGCGGGTCTGGGGCATCTTTTCTTCGGACATCCGCGAATTGAGACACTAATCTTGGCGGCTGCTCGTTTTGATGGACGTTCGGGGCGACCTTTCCGTTGATGGCTGGTGAATTTGAGGCGTCCGCCAGCAGCAGGAAGGTACACCAGAAGGTTTGATAACTTTTTAATAGACCCGATTAATCAACTTTACGATCATCCATAAAAGTATGGAGTCCTCTCCGTTCCCGGTGCTGGAGCTCGGCGGGAGATATTTTCCTTCTGTTTCTGTTATGCTTTGCTCCTTCGCCGTCGTCATAGGCTCGTAATGATGTGGGCGCTACCAGGCGCTTTCATTTACGACTGTTAATTTGGATTGATTTTACGAAGGAAAATAAAACTCTTGGAAGAATTAAAATTTCTCTGGGACGGTGTTGATGGATTTTTTTCCCTGGTAGAAAGCATCCACTTTCAAAGCGAAGCGCGATGTATCTGGCATTCGGAGCTTAATTTTATGTAACTGCTTTCTGAGGGACCCGTCAACTGGATCACAATTGATTTTGGAGGTTTTTCCAAAAGCAATCAAAATATCAAATCTGGTCCGAGCAAGGCATCCTTCAGTTGTTGATTATATTTCACCCCGTATACCGAGCCGTGTAAGGGAAAACTTTAAATGGGCAAGGAGCCGCTTGATACATCAAGTGGTTGGGGAGAAAAACGTTTCCAGCGTGTTGCACGCGCGCGTTGTTGTTTGATCCGGAATTTTGCTCCAAAAAGGACTCTAATTAATGATGGGTACCTGGCTTATACTTTTTAGCTTCGGCAGTTTTGAGAAGGATCAAAGAGAAAATACCCAATTTTTTGCACCATCGATCTTGGGAGGGTGCACTGCAACCGGATGGGATTTACATGAAAAAAGGCCCATTTTCTTAGCTTCCGGAAGGGACTGTAATTACCCGAACAATATGTCGAAAAGCTGTTCGTTTATCGGATTTGTGCTATTGTAATTATATTTTGTAATTTAATTATTATTTAATATTGGAGCTTTCACCAAACGTTTTTTATATAATAGTAAGAAGTATAGCAAAGGTTATATTTCAATAACCTCACAATAATATACTCTTTGAAATTCCAATAAACTCTTTGGATTGATAGAAAAAGCTCCCTAAATTCTACACGACAATTTCGATTAGTGGTCGTGTCATTCGACAATCGTCCGTGGAACCAAAACTGAAACAGACATTAGTTCTAGCGGAAGTTTGCTGCAAGAAGACTTCAAATTTGATTGTCAGAGCACAAGCTGCGGAACGAGCCAAAAAGTTCTTCCTGGCAGCGGAGTTTGGCTACACTTGCGTTCTGTTACGGAGTGTCTGCATCAGCGTCGCTCCTCGAGAGGCCTTGTCTGGTTGCCGCGGCCGACCATTTGATGAGGGGAATAAAATTAACATTCTAATAAAATTCGTCTTTCTCCAGCACCTTCCGATGGTTTCAGCATGAGACTGGTGTGAGTGTGACGTTAAAAAACAGCCGGCCGTTTGACTGCTTTTCGGGTGCATCATTCGACTGGTGGGAATACACGACGCTGGAGGACGGCACCGGCGAAGTGCCGGAAGCCACTTGAGCGGATTGTCTGGGAAGGTCTCGGAAGTGGCTGTGCTCTTGTAGTTTCCTTTTCGCATTATCACTTCGGCCTGCTCGAGTCGCTGTCGTTGCGCTGCGGGAACGTTGGGTGCCGGAATCGACCGCTAGTGCCTTGTCTTTTATGTTGTTATAATAATTACATTCGTTTTTGGCGTTTCGTATAACTTTGAACCGTTGGTGCTATGCCGAGAAACGAGACATGTTGTTCAACATTGCACCTTCACACGCCCTTTGCTCGCGCTCTAGCATCATTCGTTGCGCTCTAGCGTTGGCTTTGACTACAATTAAGGATGCGGCCAGCACTGCGAACGCTACGAGCGAATGTTCGGTTTCTGCGAGCGTCTTTCGGAGTATTCATTTTGTTTCTTCTCTTATGATCTCATGACTACTTTTCCCTCTTGTAGGACCGTCGCAGCAGCACTCAACTCGTTGGCTGCCGTTACGTGCGAGGATCTGCTTGTCACCGGTATGGAGGTAAAGATACCGGACGGTAAGGGAGCGTTGTACGCCAAGTGGATGTCGTTGGGGTAAGTAGGGTGTAATTTCACGTATTATGCTGTGACGTCTTCACATGGTGCTATCGTTTCCATCTCCTGTAAACTAGACGTAGATGAACTGTAGTTCATAGAGTGACCAGAATCCCGTAGTTGTTGTGTATTTAAGTAATCGGAAGGGCAATAGCAATTTTATTTGCGATTAGGCATATGAATCTTTAGGCTTTTTCTTTTTAATGAAATGAAAGCAACTATACTCTGTAGGAAATCGTGTCTGTGTCCATTTTAATGAAACAACATTGTACAACAACTCGTTTATTGAGTTCGATCACAATATTTTGTATCTAATACATGTTTTTGAAGAGTTGTCTTAGGTCAACATATTGCGCTGTCCACGGATGTCAATGAATTAAAGTGGCAAGAATGGACGATATTTTGGTTTTTTGCTGCCCGGGCACAGTTTCCACCTTCAGCAGATACACCATGAGTGATGAGAAAATAGATGACTGTCGTAAAATAGTGGTTGCATGATTGGGAAGTCTTAGGCTTTTGTAGCCGAAGATACTTTTGGGCAGCGTTTGGTTCGTTTTTATTACTCGTAACATTCCCTGCTTGTCCGCAATTACTCCACATGGCACCCCGGCAAATCGGGCACACTGTTGGAAGACAAATGTTGCACCATGGATAAGGTTCAGAAGGCAGGCCACTGATGTCAAACGGTTATGACCTGTCCTCCTCCGCCCGAGCAGAGTGCTGCTCTGTTTTCTTTTGCTTACCGAGTAGACCTTCGTTCGAAGGGTAATTTATGGCCTGTTACTGGGGCGAAGCATTGGGACATCGTATCCGTCGTGATGTTCAGCATTTTCCGAGTGGTCCAATGTCATTGATATTTTCGTCCCATGTTTTTTTTTTTATCCTTATCTCATTCATCTTATTCGGGGTCATCTGCGTTGTAGCAGTTGAATGAAGAGCCTAAAAGTGTCAAAACAGAACCCCTATCGAAGAGTAGTTCATTACAAGCAACAAGCTCCCACGGGATGGATGGTTAGAATGTGTTTCACTATCGAGCATGTTTGTAGGTCACTTGCGTCTACCCTGGGTTACCTCTTGATAGCTGCAAAAAACCAAAAAAATAACATACCATCTGTTGTAACCATGGGAGTGTTTGATTTGGGAAAAACTATGGGACAGATAATGTTTTGTTTTTGGCGGTGTTCAACAATTGTATGTATGTTTTTGAGAGAAGTTTTAAAAGTTCAGTTCAGTTTTATCTGTTGCATCTTTTTTTTGCGGAACCGTTACTTTTTATTTGCATTGCACATTAACATTGAATGTGTTGAACGATTGCAGTTCTGAAAATCGAGATTGTCAGGTTTTGCCAACGAATGTTTTATTATGTTTGATCACATGAATATGCGAAGTAAAATTTTATGTTTAGTACTAAAACTTAATTCCTCACTATAACATTCCTCGAGGGTACATTTTTCCAACTCATTGGTTTCGTTCGCATCAGAACCTCGAATTCGAATCCGGAAAAAATCTAAAAAAAAAGAAAAAAAAAACCTTCGTTGGGCAATCTATTCCAGTCACCGAACGAATGCACAAAACAGTCTGACACAGTCTTTCACACGCTACGATAGGTGCGGGAGGAAATCTCAAATGCATTGGAAAATATCGAAATCTATAAACGAGATAGCTGCTGCTGCAACCGCCGAAGCAATGGTGCTGAAGATTCCTGCAAGCACCGGAAGGCACGGGTATCGATTGTTGGCGTGTATGTGTGTGTGTGTGTGTGTTTGTGTGGTGCGCTTGTAGGTTTTTCTGGGAAAATCTCTGCTTTTTTACTTTTGAGTCGCGTTGTTGATCGAAACAGATTTTCACCCTCGAGCGGCGGTTCGATGCGGGGTGGCTCGACGATCGCTTTCGTTCCGCTCATATCTGTGCAGAGGAGCTATCTATCTTCAGCCTTATCGGCGGGTTGCGCTGCCTCCTTCTGCCGTCCTTTTGACATAGATCTCGCAGTGACAATCCAGCGCTGCGGTGGTGTGTGCAGTTTCACTGCAATTGTAGCAGTTGGCGCCTCGGATATCCCTCGGTCGGGTGCACACCAGAGATGACGGCCAGAGACAATGGCGCTTCCGGGAGCCCGGGTGTATTCAATTCGGATTATTTTGTGTGTGTGTGTTTTGTTTGGGCAGTTTTGCTGTTCCGCTTCCCTTTTTTTTATTACTAGTGGCACCCGCTATCGGGCTCACGGTCGGTATCCCGGATGCCGATTCTCCGACTAATGGAAAGCTATAAAATTTCGATTTTTCCCACCCAGGATGACACAAGGGTGGCCCGGAGCCGCGAAATAGAGACATCTGTAGTCTGACTATAGGCGTCTGTTGCCATTGACCGCAGGGGGAGGAGAAGATTCGAAAGGGACGGAGCGCAGAGTGTGCCAAGAGCAGTCCCGCAGTACTTAAACAAAGGGCCGGTAATATAGAAACACTTCAGCTGATAGCTCGGCGGGATGCGACTGCGGTGACTGAGAAAAAGATTAATCCTGTTGTTTTTAAAAATTGGATTTTTTCGTCCGGAAGCACCCGTTATCGGCAATCGGCCAAGTTTGATTCCGGTCAACCGAACACGTTCTTGGCACACTCGCCAAGTCGCACGGTTACGAGTCGGCGCGGGTGTTCCAGAACGTCGGTACATTGGGGAATATTCTACGTTGGTATCTTTCTATTTTTTATGTGAAGGCAAAGAGGATATAAAAAAACCGAAACAAACCAAAATCAAACGTCCTGGCATTCTCGACTTCCTGCGCCGGATTGGCGATGGAGGCGCCTGGTTGCTTACGAAAACCGCTGGTTTCACGTCCAGGCATGCCCGGGGGGAGGTCGCAGGGTCGTACGGCACATCGCTCGAAATATAGGCATTCGATGGACTCGGAGTGTGTCCGACGGCGGAGCACTGAGCATAACCGAAGGGCGCTGAAACGGATGTAATTGGATTTTCGCTCGATTTCACCTTTAACCTGTTTGAAATTTCATCTCACGAGCGGAATTGGAATTAAGCAGTGCTCGTGAAGGCGAACGTTCACCAGCGATTTGTCTAGATTTGTCGTTCAGTTCCGAGCCTCGCTCGAGTGGTACCTCTGCTGTTCTTTGCCGTTCGATCGCGTGCGTTTGTTTGTTTTTGGCGCTGCGATGAATTATTTTGCGCTAGCGTGTTCTTCTCTTGTTCGCTGAAATGGAAGAGAGTGAAGGCATTCACTGTCAAAAGGCAAGAGAAGCCGGTAGTTTTCGGCTTCTCCCACTCATCCTAGTGAAAGCGAGGGCCAATATTCGGTTACCTTTTGTGGAAATGTCTGGACTTAGACTGGCCCACTCCACCACGAATAAGGATGTTGACATTCATGACAACATCATGGCGCATAGGAAATCGTGGGAGTTGTCTTTAATTTGTTATTTCTTACATTTTGCCATCCACAGTAATAACGAGAAAGATTTCCTTTCCCAGGAAATAGAAAAGGTGTGCGGTTGTCAGTAGTCCCACTTTGCGAGGGGAAAATAAACCCTGGGACACGGAACGTCGTTAGTGGACAGATGAGTTGTGTTGTTTGCGTTTTTCGTTACGGAATGAAGGGAAATGTTTTTTCTCCGCTAGGTCTCCAACCCATCGCTGTTTGCACAATTTTTCCTTAGGGTCAATTAAGTCAGTTATCGGGGGTCGTTTGTGTCAAATGGTTGGTTGTTATAAAATGCTTGCCAACCACTTTGAATAACAATGTTTGACGGATTGCGGGGAAGAGTTGGTTTGGTTTAACTAGAATATTACTTCGAATAAATGTTCGTGCCTAACGCTACATGTAAAAATCAGGATGAGTCTGTGTTGGATTCGAAAATTCTCACCTGTTTATGAAATGTACCCAACAGATCTTTCTTATACTTTAAACCACTGTTGGAAGTGAAAATTTTCCTGGGAATTTAGAAACAAACAAATATCACTCAAATGTTTTACAATTTATCAAATAAATGAAATGTTCTTAGCAACAAAGCATTGTCATTAGGCCATCCTTTATACTGATATTACTTTCTTAGAAATTTCTCAATTTTACAATGAACAGCTCATTTGAATGTTCGTGATAAGTTTTCGCGTTTTTTTGCTAGCTTAAAACTTATCAAGCTTGTCAATGAGGCAGGCACACCTAGAAGAATTTCAAAATAAAGATGGAGATTTCAAATGCAAAAATGTCTATGCCAAAATAGATTCCAGTGTATCTCTGCTATTCAAGATACCGGCTGTTGTTTTGTTTCGACGTAAAAGTCAGGGTTGATGGAACGGCAAACGGCTTCACGGCTGGCGTATGCCTTCGGTACGTAGTTGTGTATATGGATTAATCTATGTGAGCTGAACAGGTTGGTTAAGTTTTGCTCAGTTGTTTTGGTGCTATTTACCTAGTCGGATTAAAGTGTGCACGTGCAATGAACCAGGACAGTGAAATAAATAGCTCCCATATTCTGCTTATATCATTATCGTCTGGAATAAGATTTCGCCCGTGCTCACCCAGCTCACTCGCTTGTTTCCAATCAAGCTGTATGGTTTGTCTTTCTGTTCGTCGATCCATTTTTTTGCCCCGCACACTTTCTCCCAAAGAAGGCGGGAAGAAACCTTCACGAGTCATAAAGTTTAGTTGGTGGGTTAAGTGAATAAAAATCCAAACCCTTAAGCCAATGACTCAGAACTAAAGACGAAGTTCTGTCGATAAAGCTGCAAGTAACACTCGCTTCAAGTCACCTGGAGTGAAGCGTGGATTATGAACCTCATATTCCCTTTTCCGGGAGTTGCGATCTATCTATCCAGGTCGTGGTCTGTTCCATCTGTTCCTACCCACATGCAGTAGCTGAGTAAAAACCTAACTTCACCTCCTACATCTGTTGCTGCTGCTGCCCTCATTGCGTGCACGTGTTTGCTTCTCGCTTCGCACACAATTCCCCATTCTTGCACGTTCCCGAAAAGGTAAATAATAACTGTAATGCTATACTAGGCACTTCCCATTTCCACCGACCGGATATCGACGAGATAAGAAAGGGATGTGTCACGCATCAAGACAACCCCCATCGACTACCGTTGAAGCGGGAGGTCCCGGGCTCCCTTTGCGGCCAAGTGCGGCAAGGTAAGGGATAAAGCTACACGAACAATTTCTTAGCTGTGAAGTCATTCGCAAGCAAAACAGGTGCTTTATCACGTTCACCTACTGACGTTTCGTAACGATTTACCCTCGGATTGTAGTGTTCCTGCCAGAAGGGAACGGAAATGGAGGGGAATGGAAAAATGAGAATGTGGTAGTAAAGGACTTTACAGAGGGAAAGGCCAAACAGTTGAAACACCGTCAATGTCTCACATGGCCCAAGAGATCTTCTCTTTGATTTTTTTGGCTTCACTTTGTGCTTCTTCTTTCTTTTTCGCAAAAATCGAGCCTCGGTTCTCCATCGAAGTTGGTATCACTGTGTCGTATCGATTTGGGATCCAGCATACACGCACAGTCGGGACTGTCTATGCTCAAACACCAAAACGCCTGCTGATCTCGGAAATACAGATGTTTCCGAAAAGAAATAGCACGTATTTGCGTAGATGCCTTGAACCCGATCCCGGATGGCAAAAAATAAAAGTAATATGATTGTACCGGCTTTTCCTGTAGGACATTCTGTGGTTCTGCTTTTTGCATTCACCTTTGGGAGCATTTCAGCATTGTGCGTTCCGTGAAAAATCCTTTGAAAATCGGGTAGGATTTCTTCATTTCATTCCACTTGATGCGGCTTTAGCCAGCTTTGAGGCTATGGAGAATCTTATTTATCACCAGAAAGCATCCGTGAAGTGGATTTGCCAGCAGATCGTTAAAACGTACAGTTAAAGCTTCATGTAAGCATCATACACTGCACTGGCAAGAAGAGCTTTCTTAAGAAGCTAGTTTTTCTTTCTAGGACAACTGAGCAAAATTTAAATCTTCAATAATACATTGCACCAAAGGCTACATCGTTATTTTTATGGAAAATGCCTGCTAGCTTTGGGTATCAGCAATAATCCATTTGTGTTCATCAAAATAACCTCTTTTTAGTTTCACCCTGGGAACTTTAATGATCAAGAGAAGAGTCAAACCGGTGGTCTGTATGGAACGCCGCGTCTATAACTATTTGTAGTACCAGAAACGAGACTGTTATCGTCTGAGCAGAATCGTTACATTCCTAACAAAACACTGTTTCTGCTATGCAAATCATTCACCGTACTGTGCCGAAACAGGGAGCTTTCTTTCAGGGTCGCTGGACCATTGCATTTGTGCAGAATTGTTCTGTTCAATGCAACATTGAAATTTCCTATGCGAGGTAGCTTCCCGTGCAAATGTTGCTGCACAAGAAACAGAGTGATCTTGATATTTGAATACTTTCGTTTCTTGCTAGCCTATAATTTGTTGAGACATTCATATTTTAAGTTCTGTTGCTGCTCTATCGATAGAATGGCTGCTTTGCTGGTCCGGTTTGGGTTGCATCTGTTGTTCGATCCCATCTTACGAGGATTATATCGGACAGGTGATGCAAATCACACAATATTCTTTCTTGCTATTTCTAGAGTAATCTGTATTAGGGCAAATACCTGCGTCCTCGCTATTTAACTCGTTTCATAAATCTTATTTTCTCGTTCCTTTCATCCTACAGTTTTGGATTGGCTTCCTTTGGACTAGTATTCGTAGTTGAACGACTCGGAGGAATTCTGCAGGCCACCCTCACGCTGAACGGTTTGATTGGTGGCGTTACGCTGGGCCTGTTTAGTCTTGGAATATTTTTCAGCCGAGCCAACAGTAAGGTGAGTGGAACATTTTATCTCACAAATGGATGGAGTCCAACTGAATCGAATTGCAAAGTTAATCACGGAACGTAGAATAAATTGAAAATTAAAAGCGACTCGTTAAGGTAAATGGGAGAAAAAAAAACCTACGGAAAAATGAATTACCAACGACAAGGACAAGTCGAAAAAATAATTATCCTTTGTTAATAAGCCAGTTTGGTAAGACAATATCCCGTGTGGCAAGAGGAAGAAGGAGAAGTTGATTTTCTTCTTCATTTCAAGCATGGAAGCGCTGGAAGCGGACGTTTTAGCTAGCCTTTTTTTTTAAATTATGTTCACACCCGACAGGCGGCGAAATTGAATTGAATCCCAATTTAAGTTGTTTAACATCAACAACAACAACAACAACGACGCCCCGGTGGAATCCGGAATCTCATCTCGCGAATCAGCAAACATTTTGCCGGGTCGTTGTCTAATTCCTGCGATATGATTACGGCGATGCCTTCCCTGTTGGGGGTGGGAGTGCTTGTATAGGTGAATGTTTATCCACCTACTCTTCCCGACCGCCGAAAAGTCTCACACCTCGCCTTCCCTTGTGCGTTATATGTACGCTAGTGATTATGTAGGGATTAGACGGTAAACAGTGACTGCACGAGAGCGAAGCGAAAAACACTCTCCACTTTATCCGATTAATCTCATTGAAGTGAAGTTAAATGAGCTTTTTATTGTGCCTCGGTTCCGGTTTAGTAAACCAACCTCCATCCCCTTCCCTATGCACACTCACACAGAGACTCACAAGCGTAGATATACGAGGAAGTATTTCAAACACATTCACATGCTTAGGGGAAGCCACTGCTGTTATCTTTGAGAGAAGATTGTCACTCTTTTTGATGCCCTCGGCAGCAATCTCCTAGTCGACGTGAAACTTTACAGTTTATTTGTTGGGCAGAGAAAGAAAGAGAGAGACAGAGAGCGAGAGACAAAGAGAGAGATAACTATACAGCCTAAGAAGCATACACTGGAACACAATAAGAATATGTTAACCTGCTGTGAACCATGTTACAGTGATGCTCTTTTCTGTTAACTCTCGCAACGGTTCAGATGAAGTGACGCTTCATAATAAAGCTGATACTGTTGATCAACAAGTCTGTTTCATGGCAAACGCATCACCCGGTGCGAGTAATAAATGAGGATAATCACAACAGGCTGCTCCCCGAGGCTCATCATCTTTTAGAAACAGTGAGTCCTCATAGACCGTACCAACAGGATTTCAAACCGAGTGCGTATCTTCTAAACGATCCATAGTCAGTTGGCTGAAAGGTGCGGAAGGTTTTTATTCGTCTTGTTCTCTTTTAACAAGTAACGGCAGGTGTGGAAATGGAATCCCATCACCCAAGGTCGAGAGTGTGAGTGCAAATTGAAAATAATTGAAAATTTGATTACCTGTTAATATTCCATCTTTGCTCAATCACTACAAGATGAGCTTATTAGGATCCGAACAGAGCGTGAAGGGTGTCCTTTTCCACCGAAATGTAATCACCTCACGCACTTACATTCTGTCCACTCACCTTATCTTGACATGAAGAGGAGGGATGAAGGTTCAGCTATACATTAGTTTTATGCAGTTCCAACCTTCTGGCTTTAACGGCTCTAGGATCCTGAAGTCGGTAAACATATTGACGAGGCTTTTACTTTCCCAGATCTTTTCTTTTTTTTTTTTTATTCTAACCATTTGTAAACTGTTAACCTTATGAGTTCTAGTATCAACATGTTCCGCCGAGTGACTCTTAAACCTCGGGTTTCTATAGCCAAAGTGCTTGGTTGGTTGATTTATAACACAATTCAAGTCCCGCAAGGTAATCGAATTTTCTGGCCAATTGTGAAGAAGGATCAATCGTTTTGATGGTCCAAGCCACTTACGACGGTGACATTCGGCTGCAATACGTGGCGTGGCTCAATGTGATTCATCATACCTTTGAAAAGATCTTTAGAGTAAGATTGATTTTCGATTTGAATATTTCCCCCGAAAGTTACCGAAATAATCTTTCTCACAAATGAATATTGCACTGCTATAAGCTTTCTCGCAGACGAAATGTTTGATTTTTTTCTCCATTTCTACCTTTCTACAGGGTGCCTTATTTGGAGGGATTTCGGCGCTGTTACTGGTTATCGTTGTCGGTGTGATGGCACAGCTAAACAACGAAGAACCTGCGCCCCTACCGACGTCCGTGGAAGGTTGCAACGCAAGCGCCAGCTCATGGCACAATCTCGACCAGCAAGGGCTGGAGTATGATGTCCATCCCATGGATGGATCGGTGAGCTTGGCTCTGCATCTGGCTACCGGTTCCCATTTCGACCAGAGTGGTGCAGTTGAAAGCATGCTGAACATTGTTGGTCACGACGAATGGAACGACGCAGATACAGCGTATCATGTCTACAGGTAAGTCTTCAGCTGTATAGATAGAGAAAGGGAGAGAGTAGACGCGAGGGAAAAAGTTCTTGTACCTAAAAATGCTAGTAACGTTTATTGCAAATCCTTCACTATTGCGCAATCGCGAGATCAGGTGCGATCACACAGAGCAAATTTGCAGCAATCAATGGCGGAATTGGCATTTTCTGCGCCTTTTTTTAAACATATTTCCAGATAAAAGCATGATAAAAGAGGGTGGATGTGTAGTAACCACTGTGCACCTTATCGAACATCTTATATCCAAAGGACATCCCTTGCAGGAGATCAAGATAGTGTTAAACTTTTATTTATAAAAAAAAAGAACCAAATCCCAAGCAGCTCAAGCAAAAAAAAAAAATCAAATAAGCTCTGGTGGCCTGGGCATCTTAATTCTCACTAGCAGAGTTTGCTCAGTGCAGTTTTTTGCCCTGTGTCGAGCACCCGAAGCATCGGATGAATTGTAAAGCAAAGCTTTCCTTTCAAGCAACTACCACCCTTTTACATTTAGTTCGAATGAAACGTTCCTGGAGAAATTCCGTTCGAGTTTTCTCACGCGGCTCGACGATTGGCCAGGTGAGGTGATAAGGGGAAAGAATTCGCTTTCCACCCTTTGCTTTGGTTTGCTTACCATTCGCCCTACCCACCGAAGTCTTGGGCTCGGAGATGGGTTGTACGGTAATGTGGTCATGGAGCTGCACAAGGTGTGGCAAGGGAAAGTTAATTGAGAGTAAACACGAAACGCAATCTTCCGTTTGCACGAAACCGGGCTAGCGTGTCGCGGTCGGTTGTGTGTGTGAGTGTGTTTTTTTTGCCTTTCACTCCAGCGTTTTTTACCTCTTCCCGCCAGGGCCGGAACAAGTGGCTCTGATCGGGCGAAGGGGCGATGCGGTTCACGTGGCTACGGGTGCAAGATGATGAACAAAGTTTCGGTGAATCACAGATTGCTTCCTCGATTCACAACCAATCGGTGGTGCTGAAAGTCGGAAGGTCGGCGATAATTCCACCGTTGGTCATCTGACTAGCTGCCGTTTGCGTATCTATAGTTTTCGCTGAGAAGCTCCTGTCTGGCGGTATTGATCGGGAGTTGTATCTCTTTTACAAGCTCCGTGATGCATTTAGGGGAATGGCTTAATTGCGTGTTTTCTATTTTCCCTCAATAATGGTTTTGTAGATGCTGTATGAAATGAGAATGTGATATAACATGAGGCTAACAAATATTAAATATTATGATCATCAATATGATCAGTAGCGTAGTTTGAAAATCAGTGATATGTTATAATTTATTAGAACATCGATGTTAAACGATATTAACCGACTCATTTTAATTCTTCTTTTGTTGAAATTTCAGTCATGCAGACAGTCCATCGCACCCTTCCTTGGATAGCGGCGACAACGTAAAAGCCAGACAAGACGAAGACTCCGACGATTCTTCTTCCTGGTTGGCATCTGTTTACGGTATCAGCTACATGTGGTACAGTTGCCTCGGGACGCTGCTGACGTTGCTGTTCGGCATCATCATCTCGGTGCTGACGTCGGAAGAAGCGCTCGGTTGCTGCACACGTCGCAACAGCTCCTCCCTCCAATCAGAGCTTCCAACCACGGCCATCCAAAACTCCATTTCACCCAAAGAATCGATCCAACCGTCAGGTGAGAAGCGATCGAAACTAAGCGTTGGCTCGATGGCTCCGCTGGCGATGATGATGAGGACGTCGGTGACGCTCAGCCCGTGTCCGGGCCCACGCCGGCTGCAGCCCAAGCAGAGTCCCTCGAACGGTGCGAGTGTTGATTCGAGCATGGCCAGTGTGTGTTCCATCGACCAGCAGACGATTTCGTCCGAGCTGGGATCGTATACGGAGGAAGACCGGCGAGAAGATGCACGGCGTGCGGCCAACATGGAGGCGCTCAGTTCTAACAGCTACGAGCAGGGTAGCACCTTCCCATCGACGGTATCGATGAAGATGGAGAGCGAAAGATTTTAATTATGAATTTTGCTCCTCCGACATTGCCGTTCTCCATGACGTCAGAAAAAAAAGAAGCTTCCCCGTCTCCATTTGAATTATGAAGCATGAGAACGGAAGCTCATCGTAGCTAGTGGCCTACTTGGAGAGAAACCGGGATATAATTCCAGTTTTATTTTTTTCATTCGGAAACAACCTGCTGAAGCAGCAGATGAAGCGAATGATATAACGGAAAGAACAAAACGAAAAGGAATACGGAAAGAGATTCAATCGCTTAGAAAAGTGTACTCCGTTGTCTCGAATGCCTTCCGGGTATTCCATTTCATTTAAGGATCGATTATTGAGATGTGGCTCGAAATTGTGTGGTTTATGCTTTCATATAGAAAATCTTCATGCGTCATGCTAGAATACTTAGAATATCTGTTTTATATCTTAATAGTCGCTACTGGAGGTTTGGGAATAGAAGTGGTTTTTCTCTTATAAATCGGTTAACCATTCCAAATACACTACCGGAGGAAAACAGGAGGAATTTATGATGCCATCATATGGCTCCTATTAAAGCTGTTCATTTGCAAGATTGGAAGGGCAAAACTATGCTTAGATATTAAAAAAAAAACCTAACGAGCTACTACGGAGATAGTGAATCTATCCTAAATGACAGCTAGAGGAAGCTGGAAGAGATGGTGCCTTTCAGCGGAAATAAAGAACCGGCCAATGCCGGATATTTGTTTTTTGAACGTACGGTACATTTGAATTTCTGAAATCGTGCAGCAAACGAGAAAATGGCGGGGCGATCGAGAGTTTAATGAAGCATTTACGAGTCTAGGCCGGCGTGGTTGGGAAAGTGGAAGAAACTCGTGGAAATTGGAAATTCTATACGGAGAAAGCACAACACCGATGCCATCTAGCGAAATAAATGCATCCGAGGTGCGGGTTCGCTCGTTGCAGGTATGTTCTTCTAATTTCCGGTAAGTATTTCAATGTGATTTGCATCTGAAGGACGACGATATGAAAGATTGAAATGATTGCCAAGGCAATAGGTACTGCTCGCCGTTCATTCTCTTTTGAGCGATGGCGTTCATATCGCACCAAGTATCGATTTGCCGATAATCCAATCGTTGCTGATGGAGTGTTAAATCCAATTTCCTTTTTTCTTTACAGGACAGCCTCTAATTATTGTCGTAATCGTTACAATCTGTTGGATGAAAAATGTTCAATCAACTACGTTTTTGAAATAAGTGGATTCCATTAATCAACGAATAATCGAACTTTCAAATGTCGTTCGCTCTTCTTGCGAGGCGGATAATTTTATGTCATCTCTAGAATCAGCGCACTTCGGGCAGCACACAACAAATGACATTTTCCAATTCGTTGGTCGTCGATGGTTTATGAGTCAGAACGAGGCCAAAATGCGAAGAAGCGGCTGATCGATCGGAGGCGAATGTTTATAAATCAATCAGTAGAGTAGTGCAGACGAGATTCCGATCGAACGGCAAGAGCCGCAGTGGTGGCAAGCGGACCGAATCTGAATCCGAAACGATTGGCAAACATTTCATTTCATTATTTATTCGCAAGCCATGGTCCGCCGCTGCGGGGAAAGTGGTGGTGTAGAAGTTTAATAGACTCGGATCGTATCTGGTGGTAGCAGTCGTGGGTTTTCTCCTTTCGTTTGCCAACCGTTTGGGCGGCCTTTTTCCCCAAGAAATGGCTTAGCGTTCAGACCGGGGCCGCATTGGTTAACCGAAAATTGAGCTCAGGGTTTTCATCTCGACAGAGTTGGTAAACATATAAATCTACGCCTGAATTGGAAAGACTTTGCGTTCCGGGTTTTGCTTCGAGGTTAGAGGTCAGGATGTTTTAGATCGACTTTCATTTGGTACTTTTTTCACACCGCCCGAGTGCGAGCAGAGTGTATGGAAATGAAACCCGTATGCTTTGAATTGGCATTCATCAGGTACTGCAATTTCCGGTTGTTATCTTGGGAAGTGCTCAAAAATTACTTTACCTAAAAAAAGACTGCTTTGGGTGGCATTGGGAGAGCCTGGTTTTTGCGGCTGATTTTTTTGAGTGGATACTACTACCTATTTGAAACGGCTCCTTTAAATGAACGCCAAAGCTGTACACATACCACATAAGGCGAGAAATTCTGCCAAGGGAAAGCATAAACGCCTCTACATTTTATACTTATGGCTTGATAGATTGCAAATTTGAGACGGATGAAGGATTCTATAGAGCGGCTGTACCGAGCAGGGCTTCCACCGCTCGGGATTGCTAGTGGCGCAATATTGAGGTGCGCTACGCCAACGATACATTCCTCATCTCGGATGGGGAATTTGCATTATTTTGCAGACAGATTCTCTTTCTGTATCCTGCACGTAATCCGAATTAGGTCCCGTAATAGGCCGAGTCAAGTATAACTTTAGATAGAAGCAACCACTTGTCAGATAACTCCCACACTGCATACTAATACGTTAGCAATTTTAGAAGCCTTGTCTTGGGAGCAACATTTGGTGCACTTGATACATTTTGTATCCCAACGGATTTTACGGAAATGCATCTGCAAAAAACGGGGGAAAAAAATGCTTGCCATCTTCGGTATACACCATGTACTAGCAAAATATGCAAACCATGACATGCAGCCCGCCAGGATTTATGGTTATATTTGTGAACAGATTTTTCTAACTTTCCCCCAGAGACGTCAGTTTTACCCCTATCCCTGCTGCACTCTACAAATAGCTCGCCGGGGGTGGAAGAAATCTTCCTCCGCTTTGTCGCATTTTGTCCGGCAAAATGTTTATCTTTGTGGAAAAGTTTGTCCAGTTAACCTCTAGCTAGCGCTGCCAAGGGTGGTTAAAGTGCTCGTACGACGTTTGAAAGAAACATGAGCACACTGCATTCGGGGAGCTCCTGAGGGGGATTTTCTATTCCTCCCGCTGGCAGATGCTGGGCGAAAGAGTTTTTTTTTTTGTGTTGTTGTTGCACGCAAGACATGCAAGTTTGCATGTTTGGTGAAATTCGCTGCTATATGCTTCTTATGCAGTTCAAATTTAGCAAACCACGAAGTGTACAGGCAACTTCCAGAAACAACGAATGTTCTTTTTATCTTTCCTTCAGCAACTTCCTACGCCATCGTGGCTTCTGTGCTTCTAAGAATGACGCTGTACAATGTGTGATATATCATCCATGTCTACGCGGAAAGATGGTGGCGTTGAAAGTGACTTAGAATACAAAAAAAAAAAAAGAAATGAAGCATTCGTGCCCGTCAATGCGAACCAGGATCGAACCGGCAGATATTACCCAGGTTGTTTTGTGTTTCAACTTTGGTATCCAGCCGTCGACGGTCGGACGGTCAGTGTGAAACGGAATGGTTTCAGTTGTTGTGCCACCAGGCAAAGGATAAAGTTTCCCTAAGGTGGTGACATGACGAGCAGAATCGCTGCCTCTGGAGTATAAACTTGGCAAAGCAAGAAAGTGGCCGAAAGTCAGTTGTCAAATGGTGCCCCTTGCAGCTGGCAAGGACAGAATAATGCAGGATAAACTTTCGCACGCCAAACAATGACGTGCAAAGAGGTTGGTCGAATGCAGTTTGCCATGCGTCGGATGGCCAAAGTTTTGTTCTAATGTGACCTAAATAGGATCGAGGTGTGAACCATTGCGGCAAGTAACCGGGATTGCTACTTTTAGTTAGTATTTGTTTTGTTTTCATAAAATGTTGCGAAATGTGAGTGTTCAATATTTTAGACATTTTATCATGTAGATGTACCGGATGAAAACTGTAGTTTAACTTCAAATGGAAGCATGTTCTTTACCTTAAACACAAACCACAGCAGGATGTGGCCATTGCCAATGGAAATGCCAAAGGCTAATGAAGAATGTTGCACATGCTTTGATTGGTGGTTATAGCCTCGTGGTGAGGGCATTTATTTACGACCGAGGTTCGGCTTGATTGAGTGATGAAACAGATAAATCTTGTTACGGCGCACCGTTATCACGCGATTGCAAACTATTTTCCCCACAATCAAGCGCAATCAAAATGTGACGCATTGGGGTTTCCCTGCATTCCACAAGTTAAATGGTGCGTCGCGGCAAGAGACGAACCTTTTCACTTGGCTACGGGGCTGGGGATGTATTTATTGAAATGTATGATGAATCAATCAAACCTTGTTCGGTGATTTGTGGAAGAATCACGTTTCCCCCTGAAAAGTGTATTACAAAGTTTTGCTTTCGTGTGAAATTGTCGTCTCAAAATACTGTCGCCACTTCCTTTTCCTGGCATTTAGCGATGGTGTTGAATATTGAACGCACACGATAGCATGCTTGAATTCCACTGCAGTATAATTTCCAACGCTCCCATGTTCGTGGGTTCATTATTGTATGTGGGCATTATTTGCTCAGGCAAAAATTGGCGGCAGTCTGATGAGGAATTTATGTCCAATCCAATCCAACCCTGTGCCTACGTAGAGTGAACCTTTTTTTTTATTTTTTGAAAATTCGATGGTCAAATAGGGCAGAAGCCACAAAAATGTTTCTGGTTTCGGTCGATTGGCGCTGGTCTATTGGCCGTGGGTGCAGCTGGTCAAATATTTTAGTATTCAGTGAACATGATTTTATGTCGACCTAGTCAATGTTTAAGCACCTCGCTGGACACGTATTGATGAACCGTACTCGTGTGTACCGGACAGAGGAGGAACATGCGGCAGAAACTAGTACTAAAGGGAAGGAGAATTTGTTGTGCCCCTCTTAATCATTCTGCGTTCCACCTTTCCCGCACATGATTTAGGGGTGTTTTGTTTTAAATACACTTTCAGCTATGTTTGCGGTGAGGTGGATTATGCTACGGTGTGAGGTTTTCCATACTCCAACAATAATCCCTCGTGGTTTGCCCACCAAGGGAAGGATGGTTTGTGCTAGCAACAATCAGCCAGATCCTACCACAATCGCCTCAACCAACACCACCCTCTCGCACTGATTCTTTCCATCGTATGCAGATCAAAACTATGGACCCGCGTATGGTGAACCAAGCACGCGAGGTAGCGACAGTGACAAAAACAAAAACTTTCCATTCAATTTACTCGCTAAATCGCGAGTGGGCAAAAATTTGGCTAAACCTGTTAATCGCTAGTCGGGCAAATATTGGCACAGCAATTTGTTGGTAATGAGCGGGGGAATTGATTTTTCCGATGAAGGTTTGGTTTAATCAGGTGGATGCGTTGGTCGTTTGGAGGAATTTAACCGCTGTGCAATATTATTACCATGCGTACCAAACGCAAGCTTCGCCCACGGGTGTATTAATTGTTACCATTGTATTTATCATCGAAAATTCCTTTTAACATTTGAAAACGAAAAAGGGTATCTTTCATAATAAATTAATCTATGAACAAAACACATTTGTATCAATCTAGACATTTCCATGATATTGTTGGATGCCATTTCTTCTCGAATGTGAGCTTAAGACCCCAGCAGCAACATTAGTATGGAAGCGTAACAATCTAATCTTCTCAATCATCGCATTTGTCGTTGGCGTTGACAACCGGCAAGCTTGAGATAAAGTCCCTCTGGCTGACATTTGCAAAGCGTGCGAGATTAACGCAAACTCTGTGCGCTCTGTCGGGGGTGAAGAAAATCGAGCACCATACCATCGCCGGATGGTGTTTCCGCGCTGTGCAGATTTAATCTCCATTTTATATTGTACATTCCGTCATCCCGTGCCAAGTCGTACATCTCCATCTTCGCGCACAGCCTTCGTCGAACCCGAGCGAACCACTCGCTCGAAAGGTTCCGAGCTATTAGCGGTGCAAGGCAACCGTTTGGTAGGGAGGCCAATCTCGCCAATCGTGTTTTCCAGTTTTTGTAGAAATAATTTCCATGATTTATGGCCGAGTTGTAAATCAGCCCTTCACACACTCGCCACGTCAGCCCGCGTTCGACAGTCCGGTCCGGTCCCAGCGGACACGGCGTGCTGCTGTTTGCCAGGGAAAATCGCTACTCAAACATTAATCTTCATACTTCCGCCCAAAGGCGATACGCCTAGCTTTCTTGCATGTCCTCGAGGCAAATGTGTATGTGTGTGTGTGTGTGTTCTTTTTTGCTGTGCGCTTCAATCCTTTTCCCCCCAACAGCTTTACCTCTCGTGAAGTACTAGGAAGTCCATCGAGGAAGTCCACGATAAGGCGACTGCTTTCGGAAGGCTTCGAAACCGCTCATCCATCTCATGTGGCTCGAGTTGGTTGTTTGGAACGCAAGGAAAGCAACAACAACAACAAAAATCAATTCGGTATGGTTACGATGGGAAGTACGTTAGCCTCACGGGAATCTACGGAAGGCAACAGTTTCGTGCAAGTCGAGCTGTTGGCAAAGTTTCAAAGCTGAAAAGCGGCCCCACTCCAGCTGCTCGCCACTCTCGGGTGCGGGTGACGATGATTGCTTATCGGTGAGTGTGTAGGGCTGTTCAGGACGTATATTAACGCGCAGTCGAAGAGACGATGGTCAATGATTGAAAGGCACGTCCATCAACATTTTCCCACCAATTCCCACCGGCTGCAGGCGATGGTGGGTTCGAGTGCAAGCTCACGACGGATGGTATCCTGATTTGGATTTATTGTTTTAAAATTATGAACAATAAACTCTGTACCCTTTTGTCACGGATATATTGGAAGGAACAAATATGATAACTCGTGATAAAAATACTTTGTAAAGAAACAGACAGCAACATGCGATATCTTTTGACTGTCTCTGAGACTTTTTTGAATGGCGAAGTACCCAAGTCGTGAAATGAATGGTAAAAGCGTCTCTTCAGCAATCACTTGACTACCGACGAAAGGGGCAGCCCTTAGCGAACGGGACTTCGCGTGTCGATCGACAGGAAACGGTCCACTTCGGCGTACCAGTAATCATCCTCATTGAGCAAACTTTCGCACTACAATGACCCTCGCTGACGGATGCCGGTGTGTCGTCATTACGTTGTTGATGGACGCCAGGTGCAGTGCAGAATAATGTGCAACAAATTGACACCTGAACTTCCTGGTCCTAGGGGCTCGGCTGCGACAATGGTCCATTGCCTGGTGTCCCAATTATGATTGAGCATCTTCACTCTTCGGCACGGCACCCGGAAGCAGGGTTTTCGTTCGGCCCACTCTTGGCCCGCTGGTGTTCCCGACCCAGCAGAATGCAGCTTCCCGGCTGGCAGGAAGGAAGGAACAACGATGCGAACTGTGCGGTGGTGGGTGGTTCATGAATTTTCCATTTCACGTTTATCACAGGCTCCGTGCGAAGGCGATGCAGCGGCCCGACACCGAGCGCAACATAACATTGCCACTCGTGACGCGTCAGAAAAGACCACGTCCAAGGAGCAGACCGTCGACGAGACGGGGGTTTGCCGGGCCGATGTGTCGAGCATTGTTATGAATTTGATAACGATGTCATTAGGAAAAGGATCACGTTTATTACTTGCATAGCTAATGAGAATCGTCCACCCACAGCCGCTCGCTGGAGGAAGAATAATGTGACCAACTGACTTGAGCCCTCGGTACACTTGGCTCGTGGTTGCACGTTGGTTGCAGTAGGTCGTCAGCTTCGGCTCTTGTTCACGTTGGCCACTGGCGCACGAAACGGGCCTGCACTAGAATGGAAGGCAATCGAAGTGACTGCAACAAGAGGAGGCACTTCCCGGGAACCCAGCAACGCATTACATTGACCCGGTTGCTGTGCTACATGCTCTTTGCCTGGCAACGGCTACTCGTAAGGTGGTTTTCGGTGGTGAAGTGGTGAACCGTCCATAATCAAAAATGTGTAAGGTCACACCTAGAACGTCCTTTTGCGAGTTTGCCGGTTATAGACATGGGTCCGGATGAGAAATATATGGTGATCTTCCTGTAGCGCTCAGAGCAGTACTCGTATTGGGGCCGTTTCATGTGTTCTCCAATGGAAATGTGGCAAACGGACAAGCTATAAAGCCTAGCTTCATGGAAGAGCACCTCCAATATTTCATAATTGATTATGAATCTAACAAAAAAGAGGTGTTTTAAGGTGGTGTTGCAAACGCAACGAGAGTGCTAGATGTATAATGTAATACACTTGATCTCTTCCTTAAAAATTGTGTTACCCTTTTTGGCTTTTGAGAACTGCCGAGTTTGATGTTGTTTTTCGATATGATTGGATTGAAGAATTGCCTTCCTGGAGTTTTTCTTCAATCCTCTGAAGGTGACTTAATGCATTGGGTTGTGAAGTGAACTGAAGTTTGAATTATGCATTTGAGCAAGATTTGCTTGCACACGTGTGTTCTCCCCTCGGGTTACATAGCAGTTGACGCGTGTAACTTAATTTCTCTGTCAGCACTTTACTGTTGAAACTGTTCAACATCTACTTGGCCATCTATGTTCAGAGCAAGGCACCATCTGCACCGAGCAAAATATCTGGATAAATTCTACAACTTACGGCACATATCCAGACCGGCAACGGTTGAAAATCTATGTACGCGACAAAACGTATCCCAGAGCTGGCATTTCCCCGGTTTCGCAAGTAGCAACTAATGTGAAACTATCGATTCCCTAGACTGTCGAACCATCCGTCTAGATTAGGGCGACCTTAGTGGAGATGCAATGCGTGGTGGTAGCCAATCTATCAATTTTAAATCAGCGTAAAAGTTGCACAACCGCGGCGCCTGCCAATCACGGGAATGAGTGGCAATTTATAACAATTGAGCTTTTCCGATCGCATCCGATACATGCGAGTGTGTGTTTGTGTGTGTAGGTGGGGGGTGGGTTTGGGGTGGTGTTGGGCAATGGAATGTATGCGCATGGTTTGTGACGTCAATGTCCTAACGGGGATAAACTTGCCGTTGTGTTCTGTGGCATATAGATTCATCGAGTTACTTTAAACCCAGTATAGGTTGCGGTGATAGCAAACCGTAGGTTTAAAGCATTCCACTTGTTTTGGGGTTGGCCATTTTGTCCCATCTTAACAAAACATTCTTTTCTGAAGAGGCAACTCATACGTCAACCTACCGATGGGTCTTCCAATTGACAAAAAGCAGGTTCGATCAGAAACGGAATCAAATGTATCGAAGCGTGCAACAAATGAGTTATTTATTTGCGTATTTGATCCTTTCGGTTACCCTCCAGCGTATCGGTTACCGATAGTGAATCGATAAAACAAAAAAAATCTACAAACTCTGTGACACTCAGTGCTTTAGTCCGATAATGAGTTTTCTCTTCGCTTCTTGTGCGATCCACACGGACAAAAGTTCAGCACAGTAGCATCGTGTGCCCAATAAAAGGTTACTCGTACTGTTGCTTGAGATAGGCACAAATCGCATCAACGTATGAATAAATTAAATGTGCCTCCTGGCAAGCCGCTTGCACCGGAGCGGGGATCCCATTTCTCTTAGCCTTTCACGGTACATTGATTCTCGATTGGTGTATGTGTGGAATTCGAGCAAATGGAAAGAAGCTCGGAGCTTTAACAAAGCCGATGCCTCACTTCCTTCGTTCTCGTGGAACTGTCTTTGTAAGTCAACGACGACGATGATTGAAAATGATGTGGCATAAGTCTGCCTAGGAGTCGACGTCTTGCCACAGACCTATTCCGTGTGTTCATGTTTGAAATCGGAAGCACGACACAGCGACCGTTTGTTCGAGCGACCTTTAAAGCAAATGACTCACGTTGGTGCCGGTGGTTGCCTATTAGCAAACCATTGAAACGATTCGAACTGAATTAACAGCACACGAATCCTGCGAAGTCTAACTCGAACTAAAGCAAACACAGGTTTGGTTTGCGATTTTAACAGCAATGCCCTTATTAGGTCCACAACGAAGAAAAGTTACTCGACGTGCTCAGCACTTCATACGCTTCCAAAAGGTAGTTAGAAGTGTTTTCCGAAAGGTTCTAAATTAGCTTATTTCCAATGTAGTTTCATTGAGCAGCGATAGCAAATTTGCTACACCACGAACTAACAATAGGTATTGCGAAATCCATTTCGAAACAAGAGCACTTCCTCGGCAGCACGAAGGTGAGTCGTGAGGTTGCTTTTTTTCTAAACAGTAAAGTTATCGACATACCAGAGAGGGAGGGTAACGTTTTTAAGGATGCTTTTAGCGAGCTTCATGTATTTATGTTGCGTCCTTTACAGTAACACTCCCGTTTCACGTTTAACTCCACGCGCGGCACTGCTGGGTGAAGTTGGAAAAGATCGGGCCGAAGGACAACTTATGCCAGTAACCTGCTCCTTTTAACGTGGAAGTGGTTAACGCCCGGATAGCTTCAGTTTAAAGCATTCGAGCTGGAAGACTTTTGGCCGGTGGAGTGTTTGAAAGCCTGCAAACACACTCCACCGCAGCGGAGTCGATGGTGTTTGTGCGGTTCTTTACCCATAAAGGATTGTTCGCGTGGAAGTAGAAGTGCATCAATCGTCGAGCACACATGTCTGAAGTCGGAGAAGCAACTCCGGTGCGCCGTTTTTCGTTGTAGATGTAGATTTCGTTGTTTTTCTCATCTTTCGAACAGACAGGTTCTTTTGGCTTCGTTTCGGTAAGTTTGATCGTAGGCCAAACGTTCCCTTTTTCGGGCGGATGTGCCTTTATCTGTTTTCACCAGTGGTAACGTGCATGAAACAGGGTTTAGAACCTTGAGGGTCTGATAGACACACGTGTTACGTCGCATTTCATCAACATAAACTATCTCATGTGTTGGGCTTTGAAGTATCCTAGCCAAAAAGGGACCGTCGCCTCTGGTGGAATCTTCAGTCTGTTACCTGTAGTTCGTTACCTTCCTGTAGATGAGAGAAAATACAGTTTTCTGTTTAACTACCAGAGTAGGAAAGCATGTGCTGGAGAAAAATAAAACACTGCTTGTCGCAAAAAAAAAAAAAAATTGTTCTAAATTCCAAATTCATCAATTAATCATCGATAAATTACTGCTCCAGGCGTCTTGGCCGACGTTATCGCCACATCTAAGGTTTTATTCGGTATAATTAATTTTTATCGACAAACAAAGATCCATTGATCTTTTGTTTTCTTTTCTTTTCTTATGCTGCTTCCCTTCGACCCCTACGGTTACTGCTGAGAGCAGTCTGTACTTTATTCCATGTTTTACGTGAAAGCTTTTTTGATGTTTAGCCAGGATTTATCTGCTTTCTTTTCGGTACTCGGTAATATTTTTTTCTTAATTAAAACCGTCACAAGTTTCCTTCACCATGTCATTTTGCGGAGTTTTTTTTCTCTGTTTGCCGGTTTTCTTCACAGGGTGAATTTGACTTGTGAGGTGGTTGTGTTGTTGTTCAGCCACCCCCAGGCAGGACAGCGTGCGGTGCATGAGGTCAGCATTCAATTATTAATGCCGTTTAATTACCGAAAGAAAATTAATTTTTTTTTAACGCTGTAGGTACTTTTGAGATTTTTTTTTTCATTCGCAGTTTTTATCGGATCCTATCGATAAAATCCAATCGAGCAAATTCTTCCCAAAACGTGCTGCTGGTCACGTACTGGGGAATTCTTTTTCGCTCGAAAGTTAATTACTGGCGGCGTTTGTGGTGACAAATATTTGCCGGACGCTGTTTGAGCAATGTTCAATTTTTTCTCCTCGAAATTGGCAAATCATAAGAAACAAATACAACGTCGAAGCTTTGTTTCAAAATTTTAATCGAAGCCGGGGGTGTATTTGCTTTTTTGGGCAAAGTCTGCAATGCTGCGTAATTGTGTAGTAGTTATCCATTTACTTTCCGTCAAATCATATTACGCTCGTTTGCGTCAAGAAAGTTTCATTTTGGACGAGAAACTGCTCGGTAGCGCTTTTCACAGACGAGCTGCGAGTAGCATCCAGGGATCCCTGGTGTCGGGGGAGTGCAAATTTTAATAGAAAATGTTATGAAGATTAATTCTGTAATTAAATTCAATACGAGCCATCTCGATTCCGCCGAGAGGGCGTTCCGTACGGGACTCGGCGGCTGCACCATGGTACGGTGATCAACTAAACTCGCTGCTGCTTCGGTTAGGCAAACCGGAGGATGGAGGAGATTTCCCGTAAGGACCGAGGGAACGGCGTTGATGACGGCGTGCGCCAGTGTGCAGCCGACGGGAGTGAAGTTGCACGGAGTCGATGAATGGGAAACATGTGTAATCTATCCGCTTCCCCTGGAAGCAGCACGAGGCGAAGGATGTGCCTCGTGCGTGGCATATCACCATCACCGTCATCATCGTTGCCATGATTGCCAAAGGGTGTCGGAACAGGACTTCCACTTGGTGCACAAACGGATTGAGTGGAAGCCCAGGGGGAAAAAAAGGGTGGGAGAGTACAACGCAAAACGTTGTATCAAGAATTGAGCCGCCACCGCACGGGCCACGATTTGGTTGAGCGAGGCGTCCCGACGGAAACAGAAAAACAACCGACTCGTCGAAGCATTAACGGTATTTGAAAATTACAAATTTTCAACACTTCGCCAACTCTCACCGGCCGTGGCCGGGGATTTGTCGACCGGTTTTCTTGCTCCTCCTGCCAGCCAGGGAACGTGGAAGGAAGGCAGTCCCTCATTCGCAATCGGGTTCGGTGCTAATTTTCCCCTCGGCAACAGCAGCAGCAGCAGCGTACCCGGTGGGAAATTTTCATCCACAAATCATGCACCATCCGAACGCGCGCGCGGAAGTTGTTGTCAGACCCCGTTTTAAACCTATCCCTTCCCCTTGGGGGGTGGATGGCAGGCATCCGCGAGGAAGTGACGGGAGTTTCCCCGGGTGCTTAATATTCACCCGTGCAAGCCGTTCGAGCGCATCGAGATTTGGGTGATGCTTTCGGCAACTTTCACTCATCCATTTTCACCGGTGCGGCACTAATTCGATTTCACTCACTCGAAACCGAATGATAATGGCAAATGGCTGCGCTCCGGCGGCTTAATCGTGAATTCCTTGAGCCGCTGCTCCCGCTGCTTGGGGGTCCGTTTTTGGTTTGTTTTGAACAATGTTTGGAAAGAAAGTTGCTCCTTGTCGGGGCGCCGAGAGGATTAGCGCAAGTGGAAAGGGTGTTCGAATGGCGCACACTCTGCCAAAAAAGGCCACGTTACTAAATGGGAAGAAACGGGGGACAGGGTAGTACGAGAGGTCTAAATCTTAGCACATAAATCATGTGCACATTCATTTCACCCGGTTCCTTGGAGGATGTGGCCGGTGTGTTCAAGGACCCCACACCAGCAGCACGCAAGCATAAAGCACACACAGAGAAAAGGGCGAGATTTAACCGTTGGCTCATTTTTGTCGGGGTCCTTTCGCCTGACAAAAGACAGGAAGTTGGACACACTGCTTTCACCGCTTCCTTGCTTCAGATGGAAGGGAAAGCGCGGGTGCGAAGGCGATTCCGTGGGGGGGTCTTTATGGCCATGTGTTTGGGAGTGTGCCGTCAGTTTGCGCGTTTGGTTTAAAACCGCGTCGCCTTGTGGTCCGCAGCCGAAGCATAATTAAGTGTCAGTTGGTGCGCTGTGAGGAGGAACTGTTGGCGTGCAAGCACCCTTTGCACCCTTCCGTGTCTGTGTGCACCAGAAAGGGGGAAGGTGCACTCATAAAAAGGCGATGGAAGGGCGAGTGTTTTAATTCGCAAAGCTTTTCGATCATTTTCCTCGAGTGGTGTGGCCAATGGAAGGCTACGAACCGGGGCGTCTCCTCCCGGGCAACAGCAACAGCAGCACCTAAAGTCTAAAGTTACCCGACGCCTTTCGCCGATAGCCTGGACACCCGACCCAGGCTTACCCCGGGCCTGTCTCCTGTGCAGTTCGGGGGACACCAGTGCAACGACGTTCCAAGTTTATGATCGGATAAAATGTAGTTGAAGTTTATTTACGAGGTGTGATAAAATTCAAAATTAGTTGAAAGGCATGATTTACGAGCGCATACTTTCTAGCCTCGGCACACATACCCCACACACACACACACACACACACATACGTACCCTGGCCAAGTGGTGATAAACCAAGTAAGAGTGCGCTGTCGGGGCGGTATGTGTTTCTTTCTTTGCTGCAAATCTTAAAGGGGCCTTAAGATTAAAGGGCGTACTTTATCGTCTTCGTCCTCCGGGGTCGCCACAAAGCTGGTGGACTCATAGGAAAGTTATTTGAGCAAAGATTCTTCAAATTACACCATTCGGCGGTAGCTGTAGCTTACTGTTTGGCATTACCCTTTACAGCTATCACCAAATGAATGGAAAAAAAAACACAACAATGTAAATTCTAAACACTGGTTTGATGCATTTGCCTGCATCATAAATTCCTGAAGCTTTATAAGAGTGGATTATTCATGTTGACAGCATGATGTATGTTCATACAAACTAATGGCTTACACTCTACCACTCATCGATCAACGCTTCGATCGATTAGTCACATCGCACATCCGTAATAAATTGTGAATAAAAAAAGGCTTTTCATGTACGAGCATTTTTTTTTCTTTTAAAATAAATAGTGAAAGGTTGAGTAAAAAATAGGCTTTGGCTAAATCTATCATTGCAGAAGTATCCCACGTTTTGAAATAAATAATAACTTTTCGACAACCGCAACCTTTCCCAAATTGTAAAGTGAACCAATCGCTTGGGGGGCTAGTAAGTTAATTAAGTAAATGTTAATGTTAATCTTTCATAATGTAGAACATTTCATTTCAAATCATATTTTTTGGTGAAAATGAACCCCATGAAAGCATTAAAAATGGAATTGTATGAATAAAAAAACGTTTCTAGCGATTAATTGAAAGCATAGCTTTGAACTTAAGCCTTTTTATGTTAATTGAATAAAACGCAACACGGCATAATGCTTATCGATCCGATTGAGGATAACTGTTTCGCGTTCGCGTGATTTTAGCTTCATCTATTTAACAAAGCATATTACTATACAGAATCTCAACAATTCTAACGCAAGCAAACAGACGATGCATGCAGAAGTTTGTTCTTCACTGGAATGCTATAACCAATACGGTAAGGAAATTTAGAAAAATGAGCATTAAATTCACTGCACCTTGTTGTGAGAAACCCAACATTAGCTTTCCGAGAACTACACGAGCATGGTGGTATTGTGCCAGTTGCGGCCATCTGTGGTCATTCCGACCGTCATTGCGGTTCACCGTTGTTCTGTTGGTATGGTTTGGAATTTTTCTGCACGTACCGTGCCTGATACTTTTTCGACAGATTCGTTTCCTTCGTTGCATTCAAGCGAGTCTTGTGTGCGGTCTTGCATTCGGCAACTTTTGTCTAGCACACGGCTTTAACGCAACAGAAGTACCGGATTATCTGAAAAGGTCACCACAAAATGGCTACTTGTGCTCTTCTAAGCGGAGGAATGGGTTGAACGGAAGAAACGTGTCTAACACACGACGCAAGGACGCTTAAACGATACTACTGGATGTTCTTGGCTTGAAGTTCCTACTGCAAACCTACATAAAAAGGAAAGGAAAACGAAATTTTGTGTTTAATGAGCCTTTCCAGTGTTTACTAGTGTCTACGGCATGTATTTTTGTTTCGTATTTTATGATTTTTACCATGAGTCAAGTCTTTCGATACGAACAACTATTTAAAGTTCCTCCTAAACATATTGATACCCATCAAAAGCCCACGACCGTCGCGTTTAGAAATCTACGCTCACGACGAGGAAATCAATTACAGGCGTTTCATCGATGCGCATATCCGTTGTTCATTGATGAACAAAAAAAAAAAAAAAAAACACATCAACCACGACGATGAGAAGCATAAAACCCAAATTCGATTTATGGTACCATCATGCTCTTGCTCGGCTCGGATAAATAATGATTCGGTTTGCGTAAACAAATGCCTCACGATGCGGAAATGGTATCTAACTGAACCAATAGCCGGCATTCGACGCAAGGATTCCTAGAAAAGAACCTTAAAACCATAAGCCGAAGCGCTCGGGAAGAGACTGCCAGCATTAGTGGGAACGCTACCTTTCGTCGCTAGTCCTGGTCGATGATGTTTGATTGCCGTTTTCGCCCGAAATACATCCCTCAACACGTCCACGACCGAGCGTGGCGGGGCTCTTGGAAGCCGACGGAGGGAAAGTTATACCAGGACGGTGGTCCGTTCTTGTTGCGGCATTTCCGGTCCAAACGGTGATCATCCGGCCGCCGGTGTGGGGCTCGTGTTTGGTGGGCAAATTTATTTATGTACCACAATAAAATATTTATTTAATTATTATTGCTTGCCGAAGGGCTTTCGGGTGGAACGACTTGTAGCAAGAATCAAAGGGTCATGTTAGTTTCGGGGGGTGGTGGGTTAGGCGTTAACATAGAGAGTAGAGAGGAAAGGAGCGTGCAACTCGTAGCGTGCGAAAACGGAGCGATTTAGGCAGGTGTAGGAGGTATTTTCAATTTCGGGACAATGTGTTTCCGGTTTCGCGGGAAGCAACGCAAGTGACACGGGATTGTCCGAACCTTCCGGGATCACACCTTTTCCTCACGGCATCATCACCATCAGCAACAGCAGCGAAGATCAGTTCTCCTCGCGTGTTCCACAGCTTTCCTACCGGTTCGGTGGAGTCGAAGGTGGATTGCGGATCCGTTTTCTCACGCATCAGTTTCGCAGGACCGCATTGCTGCAGGTGCGAGGTCGCGTCCCCCCGGACCGCCAGTACCTGCGTGTGGGAACATTAAAATGTCACATTAACATTGATTTATACTTGCATGACTTTTGCGTCCGAGGCTCCGGTTTTCCGGTGAGTGCCCGCAGTACACTTACGTGGAGTCGCCTGCCCCATCAACGGTCGACAAGGCGACGGCAACATAATTGGTTGGTGGATTTTCCAATTCTAATTTTCATGTTCCACCCTGAGGGTGACGACAGAATGGCGAGGAAGATTAACGGGTTTTGCTTGAGGACAAAGCTGGGATTTTTTTTTTTTTGGTTTGGATGTTTAATGCTCTGATTTAATTCTTCCAGCGTATGATGTTGCAATATGCATTAGTCATCGAGATGCGGAAACCTAGTTTTGGCACACTGTCAGGAGAAACAAATAAGATATTATATAGTATAATGAATTATTTTAACGCTAACACTTTACGAGGAACTCCTAACCTATCCTACCATCGCTCGTGATACCTTAATATCATATTTTTATGGCGCAAAAGTTGTGTGTACTACAAACAAGAGTCTAAAGTTAGGATTCGTGAGCAAGAGCGGGCAAATCTTAAGAAACAGAAGGTGATTGAGAGTCAAAAAAGGGGTTTAAAGCTGCAACAAAATGTTTCCCCAGACATCTGCCAGATCACTTTTGAACCGGCATGGGCGAACTTTAGACAACATAGATTTTTGTTCGAATGTTCACATAATAAACTAATGTTTGCTCTTCTATTTCTAGGATGTTTGTGAGATGCGTTTGAGAACAGCGAGGACATTTTCTATGAAGTTAGTTAGAAAAATGCCAAATCGCTTTTAAACCGGCATGGGCGAACTTTAGGCAACATAGATTTTTGTTCGAATGTTCACATAATAAACTAAAGTTTGCTCTTCTATTTCTAGGATGGTTGTGAGAAGCGTGTGAGAACAGCGAGGCCATTTTTTTGAAATTAGTTAGAAAAATAGAGGCAAAAGTATTTTGGTTGCATCTTGAAGTTTATGAATGAGTTATGCAACATGCGTATTTGAAATTTAATCTACAAATATTGAAAAATTGGAAAAATAATCATGCTTCAAATATTGTTTCAGTAGAGACATTTTTACTATCTCTTGCTAGATTATTGAAAATTAACACATGATAAACATACAACTGTCGAGCTCAGGCAAAATGGTAAGTACAGATGCGTTGGACCAGTGTTACGTAAAAGTTGTACACATAATCTTACTCAGTGCTAACCTTACACTTCAAGTCTGTATCAATGTTACCAAATGTAGCGAAAAACAGGTGATTTCCTCCTGACATCCACCACATGGCGTGGAGAGACGGTGCTGGATGGTAAAGAAATTGTGCGGCCACATTCTCCGCACACCGAACGCCGCATCGAAGCTCCAGCTGGTAAGGCGAGCGTGACGTTCGTGGGCGATGTTTGTGTTTTGCCCGTAAACTGGGCACAGATGTGGGCCTCACCGTGCCATGCCTTCCCAGCGAAACGGTCAGCCTTGAGCAGGACTCCGGCAGGGGGGTTTCGCGAAAGAGTAGCTCAGTTTTTTATCGCCATCAGTCCCGCAGTCTCGCGTCCTCGGGTTCGGCAAACCGTGTGGCTCGCTGCGTTTCGGTGCGACGGCAGTGAAAACACGAGCATGCGCCGCACGAGCCGGAGAGATTTCATTCACTGGTCGAGCAGTGAGCTGTACATGGTGAGTCGAGTGGTTTCGAGCAAACCCGCACGTTCAAAACAGTATATCGTGCCATGGCTGACGTTTGTGGACGGCCCGGTGACCGTTGCCACTCCCGGCGCGAGTCGAAAAGCCCGAAGCAGCAACCCAGTTGCCCAGTTATTCGGCAGCAGACCCGAAGCCGGACGTTGAAACGCCGCACCGGGGCCGACCGTGGCCCGAATAGCCCGACTCGCGCGGAAGTTGGCATCCACAGTATCCTTCAGTCATCGGCGATATCTCGTGACGGTCGGACGGCAAGGTTTCGTAACGGTTCGCAACACGTGCGTCCTGTGAACGTCGAGATCCGCTTGGTGGAGCCCCGAACTGGTCCGAGCTGTGAGTTGACGTGATTTGTGCTTGTCTGTAGATGGTAGCTGCCTCTCGCGGGGTGTTGCTTGGTGAACGGCAAAAGGTGCCATGTGATTGTCAGTTCCATGTCGAGTTTCGAGTACGCAACCTACATTTAGTACTGCACGCGCACTTGTGAAGCTCAGTGATGGTGATCTAATGCCCGGCACTGCTCAAGTTTCGCTTGAGACAGCCCCAAACGGTCCACCACCATCCTGTCGCTGTCATTTTCGGAAACGAAAATCGGGCCACATCCAAATCGCTAGCGTGCACTCGATCCCACCCGGGCCCGTCCAGGTGGGTGCGAACAGGAATTGCACTCTCCCATAAATTATGATAAATTAAGCCGAAATGAAGATAAATCGATGAACAGCGCGCGGGTGTCGTGGGGGTGGTGGTGGCTTCAGTGGAAGGTTAATGTGGTTCACGTGGTGTACTGTGTTCTCGCACGATGTTTTCCCGAACGCACCGAAGGCGTGAGACATACAAGCATCCTCGGTACGGGGTACACTAGTGCGGTTGTGGTCGTAATTAGAATTGGTTGAAAAATGTATGCTTCGTCCACCTTCCCACCACCGTCCCTAGTTCTTTTGGTCAGGAAGGGTTGAAAAAGGCTCGCTGCCAGAAATAGTAGGAGTATTTACAACGTTGGGTGCGCCGAGTGACGGGGATTCGACGGGTGGCAGAATGTCAGTCAAAAGGTTGACGGGAAAATTGGTTGAAGTTCTGTGCTGCTATTCAAAAGTGAAATCTCAAATGATGATAACGCACGGGCTCGAAGGGTAAACTAATAACGTTTCAAAGTGAATAAATGTGTGCTATCTCTACTGGTCCGCCGTGTGTATTGTGCTGTTGTTTGAATAAAACATTTGCTCGCACATCCTATAAAGCGTTTTTCGACCAATGCTTCATCAACAAAACGCCCGTACAAAAACCATTTAGGCATGGCATTGGCATGGCCAGTACGTTCGTGGTAGAACTCCACAAGCAGCTGTTTACCAGATCGTACTCTTGGAAAACGCGACACTCAGTGAAAACCCTGGCGTTCGACGCCGAACGGTAAAAGCAGCACGGAGAAAATAAACCAGCGATCTTGACGCGTAATCCGATTAAAATCTGTTTCTGGACCCATTCCCAGCTAAGTAGGTCATGGTCTAAGCCTCGCTTGGAGTGGATAGGTCGCGAAAAATGACAAGGGACGATGCGGGCCAAAGGCTATCGACAGCTTTGCTTCTTTGCGACGAGATGGTGAAGGATTAAAACTTCCACTGGTTCGTGAGCTGGACACGGGCTGGGCCTCGGTTGGTGGTCAGCGTATCAGGGACGGTGATTATTTCTCCTCTTCCTCTCCTCGGGGACGTTCAAAGTCGGCAAAGTTCGTCCAGTGTCTTAGTTTTCCTCCAGCAGCCGCAAGTGGTGCCTAAGTGGATGGGCGAAATGTCTGGTGAATCCATTTCGTCGGCCGGGTATTAATGTGCGTGATTTTGCTCGTGCTCGAGCTCGTGCTAACAATTGCTTCAGTTGACGAAGTTCGTAATCCGGTTTAAGTGTGCCCTGCCCTGCCCTGCCTGCCAACGTGTCATCTCCGCGTGCCTGGATTTCAGAGTCGGCTTGCTCGCATCGTAGTCCCTTGAGGAAACCCCGGTCGCTCTGCCCTGCCTGGCCCAGGTGGTGTGGCACTGAGCTGGCTGTGTGGAAAGAAAACAAATCAACCAGCAAACCGGCTTTGCTTGCGAAAAGGAGGCCGTATGGTAGACACCTCTGCACCATACCTTGGCCGCGTTCCGGGAGAACAAATCCGGGGAGAATGGAGCTAGTGAATGTGAAATAATCATAAATTAGCCGTTCATTTATATGCTAAATACTTTTGCCTGCCAGCGCCAAGGTGCCCGGGCCCGGTCGAGGAACAGCCAAAACCGGGAAATGTGCGAAACGGAAGCCATGGCAAACCCATTTTCCGTCTAGTTGAATGCGTCGCAGCTGGCGGGGACAGGAGAATGCTTTTCTGCTTAATACCATCGTTCAGCGAGAATCAGCTCTAACAATCACCATCAGTACCACACCATCGCCACCAACACCATCAGCATCATCATCATCACCATCGTCATTGATGGTGGCAAATGGGATAATCGAAGGCGTGAACGGTTTGATTCCACGGGAGTGCTGGGGAAAGAATCAAAGTCACTGGGAGGTTGTTTTTTTTTTCAGCTCTGTCAATATTTACCTTCGAGCATCGATAGCGAAGCGGATGAACTGTGCTTTCCCTTCGTCCACTCTTTTCAGTGGCCTTTTCTCTTTCACTCTTCGAAAGATGACTTTCTTATGGCGTTTGGTACATTCTTACAACCGTCGCGGTGTTTGGTGTATTCGTGTCGTTACGAATACAATTTTCCATCAACCATCGAAGGCGCAACACATTTTTTTGATTTCAGGTGAAAGCGGTTCTCCTTTTCTTCCTTCCTGTGTAGGTTTGAAAAAAGAAGTAGAACTAGAAAAGATTCAGTTACAATAATCGTAAAACCTAAATCGTTGCCAAGACTGGCACAGATTTTTTTCAGTATCGCCTGCTATGCGCTCAAGCAGCAGGTTTGGTGAATTTTATTTTAATATTTCACTACCTGGTGCCAAAGAAACTCCTTCAAAGTTTTCTAAATGTACAAGGTTCCTTACCGCGTTCACGCAACGTTTGTTACAAATTTCAGTATCAACACTACAGGGTAAAATAAAAATAAAATAGATTCGAAAAGAACAAACAGGAACAGACTGAATGCGAAATAAAGAGTTGGTCTGAATGCACGAAAACAACGCCTCGTTGACCTTTCGCAACGCCTTCTTAGTTTCGCACTGTATTTTCTTACCAGGTTAAAGTTTTGAAGTGGGCCCGTGCTCTTCGAATTTCTCATCAAAGCAACAATACCGTGCAGTAAGACACTGACATGGAGCGAAACAAATGTGCGCAAAAGAAGCTGTCCTTCCTCGTGCGCATTTTGAAAATATTGCATAAGTGTGATGAAAGTGAGAAAAACAACCTTGAATGAAGAAAAAAAAAGTATCTAAGGCAAGATCGCTAAAACGTACTATAAAACGAAGCAAAACGGTGGTAAAACTGTGAGTGGCAGTGAGTGGAATCGAATGACAAGGCTGTAGCATTGAAATGTTTGAAATTTGTGCTGGCATTGATCGGCTTGCCGGTGCATGGAGGGTCGTGTAAGTGGTATCGTTCGTTAAAATTGATCGCCCCTTCTCAGTGGTGCTGTTGCTACCATCACCGGTATTTACCCCAACGCCATCGCACTAGCCGGCTCCCGGTGGTGCAGCTGAATGCGGTGCTAAAATGTGGCTGGAAAAGTTGCTGCTAGTGTACTTGCTCACCCTGTTCAACTCACTGGATGGATACTTTCTGGATAATCACCACCTGCAGAATAATGGACGCCATCGAAGGAAAGGTAAGTGCACACAATCGGCACGTTTCAAGCGGTGGGCTGTGTCTGTTTCAAGCCACGGAACTAAGCTATCATGGAGGCGCCTGGTGTTTTATAGGATTTGGGACATATTCCTTGCCAGGTTGAATTTTGAATCCGTAGCATTTATAACAGCTTCATTGCAATGAAAAACAAACGGAAATCTGCTGAAGAATGGAACGGTATTAATTAGAAAAAAAAACCAAGTGATGTTAAAAGGAAGTACATCATTAGTTTTTAGTAAACCTAATTTTAATGTATATCCAATGAGGAAACGGAATTGCTAATGACGAAGCGCACAAATCCATTTTGATCCTCTTCATTCCTCCATGATAACTGGCGTTGTGCACTACAGAAAGGATGCATATTTACCTGTACCCCCGTGAATGGTTCCTCGTTGCCTTAAGGGACTTTTCCCGTCAGAGCAATTGATAGGAACCTCAAGTATTTCGGAAAGTGATTCTTCGTTACCTGATGGGAGGCCAGGGAAGTAACTTCTTGGTAGAATGTTGGCGAGCGTTATAAGAGAACTATCAATAGATATTAACGTCCATATCATATCCATGTAGGGGAAAGAGGCGAGACTTATTACTAATATGTTTTCCATGCATATATCATGCTTTGCAAATTGATGAGTTGGGTTTCATGATTTACAAAAACTCTTTCAATTATGGTATTAGACTTCATCGCCAGATGAACATAACGAACAATAAAATAAAGTTGAAGGACTACCTCATCGATGTCTGATGCACTTTTCTTTCGAATGCTTACGGAACTTTTAACTTAATTACCGCAATGAACATTTATTCTAATGGTAAATTATTTCCAATCTCAATTCTTTAAGCTTTCACTCATTGAAGCTATCTCCGGTATCCGGCAGAGCGCGCTATTGATTTTTCATTGCCAAAGCACTAATCCCGTGTATCCTGAAACCGCCGGTCCCATCAAATTGAGTTGGGAACGACTCATGAATCTTTAAGATACAGCGGTCGGCGATGGTTTGCGCCGGGCTTAATTAGTTTAGGATAAACAATTTAAACGTCACCAGGGTTCATTATTTTCCCGGCCGACAGGAGTGCCATTTTGTGTTCCGGTGCCTGGTAGCGCGCGACACAAACCACTTTTCGGTCGCCCTTGCTGTCCTTGGCAGGGCGCATTGATAGACAGGAAGACATACAGACCGTCTCGAAAGGCGGTGGCAAGCACCGGCGTCAAAGTTACCGGGACGAATTTTTAGCCGGCCGGCGACAACGCGAGGGGATGATTAGGTGGACGCCTGTACGGTTGGACGGAAAAGCAGTTCCAGCTCATTAAAATTACCCTCGCCACGATAGCATCGGTCTCACCCCTCCGCCGACGCGTTAAGCTTTCGTCCACGGGAATTCATCAATGCGCCTTTCCTGCGATTCGATGTTTCTTCCGCCTCGGAAGGTTGACTTTCACCGAGCTGAGGAAGACTTATTGGATAAATTAATTACATTTCGGGTTTTGTGCCAGGCCCGCGTCTCGGTGTGGCGAGTGGGTTTGATTTTTTTTGCTTTGCTCCACCGTTCCCTGGATTCCCATCAATTGTAACTTTTGCGCGGGCCCATTAAATGCCGTCAACTTTTGCGCCGGAAAAACGTTACCGATTCCGGGAAGCGGAGTGTTTTAGCCGAGCGCCGTTGTGGGCTGTTGAAGGCAACACGGTTCTTCCGAGTGCTGGAGTTGATTGAAAAGCAAAAGTTTCCGTTTAATAAACTCCATAAGTTGATTTTTTTTTGCCGCCGTTTTGCTATTTCAGCTCGCTTTAATTATTCAAGGGTTCAATGAAAGAAGAATGGAGTTTGAGGAGGAGGAGATGAAAAGAGCCGACTGCCGATTTGTTGATCAATTCAATTATTACATGGTCGTTAATATATGGTCTGCGTTCGCAAGGGAAGATAACAAAAAAAAAATGTTTTTAATTCACCAAAAATTTAGATGTAAAATGAAAATTATTGCTGGATGAAACAAAGAACTACTTTCGAAACACAATGTCGAAAAATCATTACTTGTATGTCAGAGACAACAACGTTGCGGGAGATAATCGTTGGCAATGTAACATCGCATGCTCAAACATGACTCGAACATCCCGATCGCATGTGTAGAGAACAAGATAAACTTTGCGCTGGAAGCTTCCTCAGTCGCAGCACGCCACATGACCGCAAGCTTGCGGGCAATCAGGCCCCGATTGTCGTCTTCCAGCTCGACAACAAACACAAACACGCCCATGTGCGAGCATCACACGGAGACGCCTGTCCTCATTCTTCGCCTTGCACGCAAAAATACAAACAAAAACTTCCCCTCACACCTTCGCTCGCCTGTTTTCCCAACCATGGGAGTGTCTACGCTGGGTTAGGTTTGAGCTTTGCACAATTTTTAAAGGGTATGCACGAGCGTGGAAGGCATCGGGCAGGAAACTTCAGCCAAACTAACTCGCACGTCGGGAAAAGGGAAGTTTTACACCGGCATCGTTGGATTACTCGCCTTCGGAAGCCTACGGGCGATGAAGGTCCTTTGCGAAAAGTCTCAACCCTGTCGATCGAGGTACACGAAACATGACTTTCACTGTAAGGTGCCACCGCCACCGATGGTTTCCCTGGTACATACCGTCGCGGGCGTACGAGGACAACGCGCATAAAGGACTCTATTATAGATTCGCCAAACATTCGCCTTGGTTGGTTGCATTATTTTTCTTTTCCCCTTCGACCTCGCTTCCGTCCAACGTTTGCCTCGGAAAGTCGAACCGTTGGTCCGCTATTGTACTCCGACCTCGGGCCTCGTGTGCGTGTGTGCAATCATTTCCGATTTCGGGCTCCTTGCGCAACGAAGCCAGCGGGGATCCTAGGTCCGGGCGGGCAAGTGCACGAACGCACCAACACCGACATTGGATTGCTGTTCCATCCGCAGCGACGACGGTAAAGTTGGCAACTGGCAAATGGGAAACTTTTCCGAGTTCCGGCCAAACGGCGGCCAGGAAGTGCTCGGGCAGAATGCAGCAGTCGCTCGTGCGCCGCGTCCCGATGGAAGATGGAGATTGTGGAATTTTGATAGCTTGTAATGAACACGTGTAAAGTGGGACGGAGTGTGCACGTCTGTGTGTGTGTGTGTGTGAAGTAAAATGCGACTGCTTCAAGGTTTCTCGTTTCCTCTCGCTTGTTCGCAGAACCGAATCCAATTGGTTCAGAGGTGAAACAAGCGACGCTGGCTGTGGTTTGGAAACGGTGTCATCGAGAAGCATCCCATCCGATCCGGTGGGTGGACAAGAGAGAACAAAAAAAAAAAAAAAAGGGAGATGTTAATAAAGCGTACGGCAATGAGGCTACATCGTCGCCAACCGGAAGGTACATACTAACACACACCCCACACCCACCGGAAGTGGTTGGAGATTTTATGTCGATCATTACAGGGGCAAAATTGTGCTGAGGAAGTTTGGCTGGAAATTTTTCCTGCCGTCAGCACACATTTCCTCCCAGCACGCCAGCGCTCGCCACACCTGACGCGAGGGATTTTAGGGAGAAGTTGCTAGAAAAAAGAAAAAAAAGAAGGTGGAATAAGTCGACTTCATGCCTTCATACTGGCAAGTGTCACATGAAGAGGGTCATACGTACCGTCAACCCCGGGTTCAGCAGGCGGTCCATATTCAAAAAAAAAAACCCAACGTCTCGTCCCGCCGCGTTTCCCGGCTCACGGTGGAAAATCCTACCGGGGTCAAAAGGATGGGTTCGCTAAAAAAGAAAGATGTTTTAAGGTGAAAAAAGGGAAAACACTTCCCACCTCGGTGGGCAAAAGTTGTACTACGTGCCGGATGGCACAAACCGTGCAGTCACCGTACTCGCTTCACGTGCCACAGCTCACATGACGTAAGAAAATTTCATCCCCGCCGCAGGGATGGAGTGAGTGCAATTTTCGCATGATAGCTGTACAGTTCGGTCGGTTGTACGGGAAAACCATATTGCACCAGCGGTTGGTTGAGTGGTGGGATGCGGGTTCAAATTGTTGCTAAAAATGTTTGCCAGCAGTCCATTAAGCTAATGGCATTTGAAGCCTGTCGAAAAGCTATGAAAAGCGGGTGAGTGTAATTATGGCAGGAATTTCGAGCAATATTTCCACCTTTCGCAGCGATGGTGCAATTTATTCACATTCGTCAGGGGACCAAATTCCTTTCGTTATCTATAGCAACAATAAAAAAGAGGGGAAAAAATTCGAGTTGCTATGCAATGAAAATATTTTACCGAAAGGATATCAAATCATCACAGCTCGCAGAAGGTGCGATTGATATCCGATTGCTATTTGCGTATGCGATTTCGTGGCCAGCAAACCGAACGCAACCAAGCAGAAAAAACCATAATCACCATTACGCTGAAGGCGAACGATTGCATTGATGTGGAAGGTAAACCCACTAGAAGCGACTGACAATCGTTCGAGCAATCATCACTCGGCCAACGGTTTCGAATCGATTGATTCGCTAATGAAACACTGACATGATAGAGTTGTAACAACATGTGAATCAATCTAGCAATCGATTTGCTGTATCATGTTTTCATTGTTCCGTTTCGCAATCGTTTCACGCCCTAGCGCTTCGATTACATCGCGTCATCGGGCTGGAAAAATGTAGTTAGTTAGAAACGGTTAACGTTCATAGGAAAAACTGTTCACAGAAAACTGACTACGGCAATGCAATGGATGGAAAAGTAATCATTTTCTATCAATGTTTTGGTTACCTTTTCTGCATTTAATTACTGTGCATGAAAAGATTGCTGCCAATTGAGAACATCCGAATAAGAAAAATCGTTAATTGTTTTTATTCTTATTACGTCCATCGATTTGCCTTACAAAAGCTTAAGTATTTTATTAATATAATTTTCTCTTTGCCTCCATGTAACGCGTGTCTGCAAATTAAAATTTTGACAGTATCCATACTGTTCCATAGCCATTATTAATAGATTTTTCACAGCATCCGATGAGTCACAGGGAAAGAAAAGTAGATTCCATCCACGCTGTACCGGAAGTGTCGATATCCGTTCGCGATACGAGTCTATCAAAAATCAAATCGATATTCGTACCCCCGTTAGGAAGGAAAAATAAAACCATACCTTATGATCGGAAGTGGAGCATACTCTGCTAGCATTGTTGGTTATGTCGCGTTACAGTAGGACTGCTGCCTGGCTGAGGCTTTCTTTCGGGCGGAAATATATCTTTCACAAATCGCTGCAACAACAACAAAAATGTTAAAAAAAAGGTGAAGAACGCAACAGTCGCCTGCCCCGGGTTGCCACTTTTCTTTTTTTTTTTTCCATACGGAAATAGCATCAGCAACAGCATAATATTCCAAGAGCAAAACGGTGGAAGAGCGTCAGCAAGGTAGGACATTTCGGTTAACGTTCGTTTTTTCGTTTTCATTTCGACGCTTGGAAAATTTCCCAGGAAGCGTCTGTTTTTCCACTTCATGCTTAAACGCATCAAGAATCAGGAGAGCATGAACGAGGGATGGTTTTACCGACTGACGGAGTTTTGGTTGAATTACTCCGAGGGTGTCAATGACAAAAAAGTGCACGTGGATGTCGGTTCTCCGTAAGGTAATTGCTGACGTTATGAAACGTGATAAGTTTGCTTAAATTTTGCATTAAACACATTCTGAAGGACATGTACTACATGGTCTGCAGATTCCGAGCTAACCCCATCGAAGGGAAACCTCTCACGGCGCTTATACCGGCCCAAAATACAATTTTTTGGGATGTTGAGAAATATGATGAATATTTGGAATATGTTTAATATGTTTAGGAATAATATTTTGTTGTAGTTTGGAATGATATTAAATATATCTTATCAGAGAGATCATCATTTGCTATGACGACTGCTGCACCTTGCTTCCAAACAACCTACAGCCTATTTGTTGCCTACTGAACCCAACATCTCTGGAAAGAACTATCCCTCGAACTCCAGGTCGTTCTGTCCGATTGTTTTTTTCACCAAGTCTCAGTCGATTGACACATGAGCCGTCAGAAAATTAGATCCAAATACAATTCAAAAGAAAATTACAATTACTTATTTTGATCATCATCTACCATCATTGCTAACTCAAATCTTCAGCAGCAGGTTTTGCTCAGTTGATCAGCAGCCCAAAATACTGGGACTTATTGTGTAAAGTCCGTTCTAAACATAGAGCGAAATTCGCCCGACGCGTACGAATAAAAAGTAGCCCAGTTTTGCCAGAATATCAGCGCGAACGAACTTATTCGTCCGATCTGTCAATGTGGTACATGAACAGTTTGTTTACGTTTTTGAAACCGGCAGCAGGTAAAAGTAACAATGTGAATCATTCCTTTTTTTGACTTGAACATTTAACCCTACCCGGACTAAAAATGTTATAAAAACTTGAAGCGTTCACAATATCGACATTATTCACTTGTTTACATTCGAATGATAGTTTCAGCGCACGACAAATTGGGCAACTTCAGTTTAAACCAAGATGTTGATATAACAACCTTGGTTAAAATAGAGCAATTGCGTCCGATCGCACTCAGTGGTAGTTTCGCAGTTTATAAACACAGCGCGAACGAAATCGGTTTTTTGCATTTGGAGTTTCGCGTAGGGTTGTGCAATTCGCACTACCCGGGCCAATTTTCGCCCTATGTCTAGAAGCCGCTTAAGAATGGCGAATGATAACGATAGATCATCTTGCACAAATATCCACCATCGCTTCGCTAGGGACCTTAAAATATTCGTCACGGGTTCAATCCGGTTGTTCCGAGGTGTTTTCTGTGTCACTCTCAAACTTGCACTAATTGCTATCCGTGTGCGCCAAGATGCCTTCCAAGTAAGGTAGCGCGGGCGAAACGTCCCATACAGCCCGATTCCGTAATTGGAATAATTAAATGTTTATCGAATGCGATGCGAAAGTTTCAACGGTGCGACACCCGCAGGGCACATGTGGTACACCTTCGCCCAAGCCCATTCCAAGTGAAACCTCCTTGAAGCACCAAAGCACCCACCTGCCAGATGTGTGACAAATCACTTATTAACACAATCCATTACGCTGCAAGCGATCGGTTCCACGTTTATTTTGGAGCTTGGAACAAGTTTTAATGGGCATTACCGATTGGTTCGTTCAAGCCAAACACCTGATGGTCCTTCAATCCGGTATTGCTTACGTAAAAGTTAGTTGTTGAAACCTAAACATGCTACACATTGATTCCATGGAATCTTCCAGCGCATCATAAGCCGTTTTATTTTAGTTGCGTTAAAATACGATCGACCAGGTTGAAACGAAATTATATCATATCTTGTACAATTTGCAATTGACATAAATCTTCTTTGAAATTGCCGATGCGACAAATCAAAACATACTTACGGCGTTGTTTCGTTGTTCCTTTTAAGAATTGAAAAATAGACTACAGCCCTTTCACAGCCGATAACGGAAATAATTTGCCTCTTGGGAACGGAAACAAACCAACGGTTGCGCGCTGTCATAAATCTTATCGAAAAGCCATTCTCCTTTGCCTGCTACGCCTTCTATGTCCTACACATTGTGTTCCATTTTGTCAAGTTGTTTCAGTTGTACTTCCATCCGCCCCAAAAAAGGATTCAGTGGGAAAATGGACAGCAGCATTAAGCGTGAAAAGAGAGAGAGAGAGCGAGAGTCGATCCGTGCCGTCCTCCCTTTTTTGACACAGTTGTGGCAGTGGGCAGTGACCGGGATTTTCCGGTATTAATTGCACGTGACATCTAATCACGGCGGAACCACCTTCCCTCACTTCCGCAGCAGCGCGTGGCCGAGCAGCTGGATACATTTGCTAGCTGGTCGAGGGAACGGAGAAGCATTTCCGGATGGTCCTTCTCGGTGGTGTCACCATTGGAGTGTGTACACAAACACTTCCCAATCCCCCTGGCCGGCTAAAACCGCAAAGGCGTGCGCAAAACTTGGGCGAGTTAGTTTATTGGCCTTTGTCGTCGTCATCGTCGTCTCCTTTCGCTCACCCAATTTATCTTTTCCAGCCGAGTGGATCAACAACGGCAGCATCCGCAACAGCAACCAAGGGGGTAGAAAAACGATCGCCCCGAGATGGGGACCGGGGAACTCATCAGCTTGCCTTTGGTTTCGGGGCGAATGGATTGCCCCCATCAGTCACCGAGTGACTATCGATGGGAAGATAGCGATAAGAAGAGGGCACACGGAAGGATACACGAGCTCGAGCTTGCTGAGAGGGTGGTTGAATGAACACAATAAAGCGTAACCGAAGCATAAGATGTCCGATGTCGTCTTACCCGTGCTGCTGCCGGCGCTGCTTTTGCTGAGCAAGCGAAGCTCATAAGATTACTCGCTCAAGGAGCACGGGAGCGGTAAAGGTCTAGAGGTTTGAACCCGCCCTGTTCCCTCACCCGCTTTGACCGCATTAGTTCAGCTGGAAAAACAAATTCGCTCCCTCTCACCCGCCCCCTTGGCGTCGATCCACCGGTTCGCCATTTGTTCTACTTCCTCGAGACCGAGATGTTGTCGTGAGGACGTTGTTTACCTTGGCGTTCGCTGTGCAGGCGAGGAGCGTTTAGGGCTAGAGGCAAGCGATTGATATTTTCTTAAAACCGCTTGTACAGCAAGCATGTTTGCGACTGATTGTCCGTAAAATAAAGAAAATATTGCAAAACCAATTTCACCCCGGGGGCTGAAGTGCGCCACCAACATATCTTGCCAGCGTTGTTTGATTCAGAATGAGAGCTATGAGAGTGTGTACGGAGGGCGATGTATTACGAATGATTCGGATTTCCGGAGGCAAACGGGTGCTTTTGGTAGCGATGAATGATTCAGCGGAAAGGTTTTGCCTTCCTTCCGGAAAGGTTCCGTTCGGGCAGTCTGCTCACGTGCCTACCACCCGAATACCTTTAAAGTAGCAGTGTTTCAGCCCTCGCCACGCCGGATTAAGCTGCAGAACTTTCCGGAACTCTAAAATCCATCAATTATAACCCTAAAACCTGGCTCACCGTTGTCCGACATTTTGGCGCTGTTGCAAAAGCTGCTGGCTTTGAATCGTGCTCTAGGGAAGATTACTGAATATTTCCCTCGGAGCTGCCTGTCCGGGGCATTCTCCCGAAGAGGGGAAGGGAACGCGGGAAACTTTTCCAAGAATTTGGGCATCCATGATTGGAACAGAAGAAGAAAGCGTGGCTTAACGCGACGGGGCCCGGTAGTCGAGCGGTTTCCGGAAGGTGTGTTGCTAATCTTCACCTTCGATCTGGAAATTTTCCGATCCATCCCAAAAATCAAAAGCCTCTGCTGGAAGGGCGCGGTCTTGAGGGTGCGCAGGATAGAGCAAAGCATTAAAAATAAAGTAAAAAGATAAGACAAGCTGACCCGATTCAAGAGGTTCCTAAGGTGGTGCGCCGCTGGGTTGGGTGAAACGAGGTGCGTAGAAAACTTTCAGTCCTGATTCCCAGATCCAGTCGAGATTCCGAAGCGAGCCGCAGCGGAAGGGAAAATTTTCGACCCTCTTTTTTTCGACATCTATTTTTCTGGCTGTCTTACTGAGTTGTTCGAGAAGAATTCTGACAACCAGAAGTGTGTTTTTGCTTCCATGTGGAAAGTTGAGATATTTATAGCAAAAGGGTTCGGTTCACGTTCCTGTGAACGATTTTCGACAAGCTTGGCAACAGGAGTGCATACCTACCTCTCGACTTTCCGCGCTCCCTTCCCTTATCCGCGTCCGCAGTCAAGGGCCCAGCCTAGAGAAAGCTTCAACTCCGATAACGAAAGTAAAGTAACATTATCAACGACATTTGTATGCTAATGAATTGGGGGATTTTTAAGGAAAAACTTCCTGCCATCGGGTTTCGAGGGATGAGCCGTTGAACTTTTACCCGGAAGCGACGGCTTTGGCAGGGGAAACGAGGTGACAAATTACAGATCCCGTCCGGATAAAGTTTCCCGAATTCCGTGCATTCCGGCACGAGGCGCGCTCCAATTCTTTGCATTGAGGTAGCAGGTTATTATACGAACATATTTCATTAAACATTGCTACAATTCTGGGCAAGCCAGTCAAGTAGAACATCGATTTTTCATGGCTTTTCAATCACTTGCAGTGACCTGCCGTTCCCAGTCTTCCTACCAGCTGACCGAAACCCAACCGAAACGCCTAAGTCGCCGCCGAACTACCGAATCGCCAACGCATAACGTCAACCCCTAAATAGCGGCAACCGGACGAGCACCGATACGAAAGCAGCCGCAATACGATGACCGCTTATGTCCACTTGGGCGCACACCGACGTACTCCATTTGAACACTGTCAGCAGAAAGTGTCAACCCCGTGAACGAGCCACCGAAACTGACCTACTTCCACGCCAAGCTCACCAACTCACCGTGCAACACGACACCTCACTCGCGATCAGGGAATGAGGCGCCGTCGACCAACTGACGTCACTTTGGTGTCAACAACACGCAAGGGCCAACACCCTTGGTACAGGCGAGACGGAGAACGCGAGGACAAAAGGGGAGGGACAACAACCGCGCATACCCGGCGAACACTTCGGCATGTGGAAATTATCGTACGATCGATCGATATCGATCGAACCAATCAGGAAAGCATAACTTAAGTCGTAAACACCCGCTCCAGAGGAAAAACATCGTACGATAGCAGCAATGACCGAAAAGGAGAACGATTCGGACTTAAGTCGTAAACATCCGCCCAGGAGAATGCACAACCGACAAATTTGTGCTTAAGCTAATGACCGAAAAGCGATCACGATCGAAAGCGAGTTGCGACAAACAAGTGTCGCAAACCAACAGGAGTGAACGAGATCGATCATGAATCGCCCCGCGAAAAAGGCGCCTGACAACGAAGCATCGATCAATGCAAGAACGGCACAGCGACAGCAGAGGCAAGGGAATGGTCAGGCTGTGGGGGGAAGGGTTGCTCCGAACTAACCTAGACTAAGTTAGCTATAAATATTACTTGGTTGTAATAAACCAGGTTGATCTGTTCGCTACACTCAAAGGAACAACATCGTGTCCGTGTTTTCTTCGAGTCGTCCGTCCTGGGAAGAGCCGTCCGCTGACAATTATCCGCCATCGACAGGATAGAATCGTGTTTGGCCACGATAAGGAAGCCATTTCTGACAAGGTGACAGTAGGTATTAACTCTAATTCTAGGAACTGAGGCCGTCAGCCAAAGGGCGGTAACTTCATCTGGTGACAGCGGTGGGATACGACATCCCCTGTACGACGATAACAACCCGGTGGGTTGTGAAGCAGTACAGTGTTACGTGGAAAACGTAGTGAAGTGAGAAGTATTTCGGTGTAGTGAAAAGTAGTTAAAAGTAGTGCAGTATCGTGAAAAAGTGGCAACGGAGAGACATTCATCGAAACAGCGGAGGAACAGCAGCGGAACAGCAGCGGAAAATCAGCGGACCAGCAGAGAACCCCTTTAAGAAGGACAGGACGGACGATTACGCTGGAAAACGGATCCCTTGAGATGAAAGTAGCAGGATTCACCCTGTGGTAAGAGCACAGTTTCATTTAAATACATTTTGGTGTGTGTTAGGTAAATTTTTTTTTGACCCCAAGTTTTTCTTTGAGGGCACGAAAGAGATTTAGTTTCATTTTTATCGTGTACGGAAATTCGGAAAGAAGCCGTGTGCAAAAGCGTAGTGAAATCTCAAATGACGGATAGACAACTACGCAGCAACGCCGGAAAGAGCCAAGAGAACGAAAGTGAAGGGCCGACAATTTCGAGGGAGGTTTGCCTTTCCGACGGCACCATCGCACCCGAGCTTAGATTTACCCCAGCTAGTGTTGATAGCAACGCTTCGCCCCTGGAACAAACCCCTGCTGCCACTAGTCGACAAAGTACTATCCCGAAAAATTTACTAAGAGTGAAGAAAGATTTTGTCCGAGACATCTGCTCGCTCGACGAAACCTTTGTTGAAGAGAAAATGACGGAAACGAAGGATTATTCGATAGAGAATGCCATGGCTCTCATTCCCGAGTACCGTGGAGGGGTCGAAGAGTTAGGATTATTTGTACGCCAGATCGATCGCGTCTCCAGGCGACAAATGGTAAATGAAGAAGAACTATTGGACATAGTTCTTGCTAAATTGAAAGGTGATGCAGTGAGCCATTACCAGCGCATTAAGGCAAAGAGCTGGGAAGAAATGAAAGAGCTGTTGCGCAAGGAGTTTGGGGAAAATTGTAATGTAGAAAGTATTTTCCACCGAACCGAAACACTGGCGCAAAGGCCGAATGAGACGTTCCGAAGATATGCGGAAAGGGCTAGACATATAGTAGAGCTCGCGAAAGCTCACGCTAGCGACAATGAGGGGTTGATAGATTATGCCAGCAGGCATATCAAAAATCATTTCGTAACAGGGTTGAATGATGCCAACCTGAAGATTTTAGCACTTATGCAAAACACCATGGGACTTGAGCCACTCATGGACTACTTGGAGCAGGTGCACGATAACGCCGATCGGGTGACCGAGGCCACAAGACGCTTGCGCGCTGGTCAAGCTCAGCCGCCACGCTACGGAAATTATGACGGTGAACACTGGTTCGGCCAAGGGAGTGGAGGAAACAACGGTTGGCACGGAGAAGGGCCGTACGATGACATGGATTTGCCATACTGGCCGGATCATCGGCGTCCGAATCCGCCACCGCCTTTCAGAACCGATTGGCCTCAGTACAATCAGAATTATTACCATAACGTCGGATGGGACGACGGATATCAACGAAACTATTCGAGCAACCAAGGGTCAGGTGCCAGGCAGTTTACAAGAGCGCCTAGGAACGGGCAGAGAGGACTGGGAAATAGTCCCTCGCAACCCGATAACCGATACCGACCGCAGCAAAGTCAGCCGAGGGGAAATTCAGGGTTCGGACACTCCCAAAATCAGGGGTCGAACAATGGGCCGAAAAGGCAAGGAAACTCGGGAAATCAAGGGAACCGCAGTTTCGGTTCAAAAAAACTATTAACCGGGGGATCGAATGACCCGCCCCGATTCCCCAACCTGCGCGATAGTTTGGAAAATTTAGGAAAATCAAAATATTTAGGCCAGGTACGAAAAAAACACCACAGCACAGAATATAAGCAGCGTAAAAAGATAGCAGTCGTAAACACAGCGAATAAAAATATGAGGGAACGGGAAGAAAAGGAAACACGGGTTTTCCACGAACTGAGGTCGTTAGAGAACGGTCTCATTTATGTTACCCTAACCACGACAGGTAGCCCATCGAACACTACCGAATTTTTACTCGATACAGGAGCAGTAGTGAATCTGCTCGATTACAAAGAAGCCCAGAGAATAGGGATAAAACAGTTAAATATATCCGAGCAAACGGCTCTAGTAGGAATAACAGGGGCAAAATTAACGGTCGTAGGCGCATGCACGATCGAGTTGATCGTCGGAGGAAAAGTAATCCCGACGAGATTTTACGTGATCACGGAGCTAACGGGTCCTCCGGGTCTGTTAGGAGTAAATTTTATCCGCAAACATATTGCGGAACTGAGCCTCAAGGGAGGACGGGTGGAATTGGCAGACAGTAGCCATGCACAACATACCTCAACAAAGAAGGTAAAGAAGATAAATATTTCCCAGGAGAAGGGTCATATGAAGGATAAAGTAGAGATGGAAATGAGACAGGTACATTTCCGAGAGGAAAAGGAAAGTCAGGAACGGGAAATGTCCCTCCACGAGGGATTGGATCTGGATGAGGAAATAGATTACGATCTAGTAGAATATAGGAATCTGCAGCCGATTCGTGGGACGGAGCGTGACAAAACGCTGTTGGAGATAATAAAAATCCAACCCGCAGGAGAAGAAATCGAGAAACTGTTGCGTCAATTTAGCGACGTATTCTTCTTAGAAGGAGATAACTTTCCGTGTACCAATGCAGCCGTGCATGAAATAGAAACCACAACCAATGTGCCCATTAATAAGCGCCAATATAGATATCCAGAGGCCACGAAGCCTCATTTGAAGGAACAGATCGACGAGATGCTGAAGCAGGGAATTGTAAGACCGAGTAAGAGCGCTTGGAATGCACCAGTGTTGTGCATACCGAAGAAACCAGACGCCGATGGTACTCGACGGTATCGCATCGTGGTGGATTATCGCGAGCTCAATCTTGTCACAAAACCCTTTGTGTTTCCGATACCCCTAATTAATGAAATTTTGGACACATTAGGGGATAGCAAATATTTTTCCACCTTGGATTTAAAATCGGGATTCTATCAAGTTCCCATACATCCGAGGGATGCACCGAAAACGGCCTTTTCTACGCCGAACGGGCATTATGAGTACACCCGCATGCCAATGGGATTGAAGAACAGTCCGTCTACATTTCAGCGACTGATGAACAGCGTCTTGTACGAGATTGAAGGAGTGAGAGCAGTTGTGTATTTGGACGACATCGTGATATACGGTCGTACCATAGCGGAACACAACGAACATTTCCGCAAAGTACTGGTTGGACTTCGAAAACATTCGTTGAAACTCGAACCAAAGAAATGCCAGATTTGGAAGGAGGAAATCCAATACTTGGGACACCTCATCGACAAGCAAGGCGTACGGCCCTTGAAAAGTGCCGTAAGCGCCATAGAGAACATGAAACCACCCAATACAGTTAAGGGGGTACGATCGTTCTTGGGTATGGTAAATTTTTACGGGAAATTCATTCCTAACATCGCGACAACGCGCAAACCCATGAATGACCTACTGAAGAAGGGTGTCAAGTTCGACTGGTCACCGGCATGTGACGCGGCCTTCCAACAATTGAGGACGGCTCTTGTGAGTGCACCACTACTGGTAAGGCCAAATTATAACGACACTTTCGTGCTCACAACGGACGCCAGCAAGTATGCAATCGGTGTGGTACTTTCCAACGAGAAAACCATCGATCAGCCGATAGCCTACGCCAGCAGGGCGTTAGTAGGGGCGGAGGAACGGTATCATACCATAGAGAAGGAATTACTTGCCATTGTTTGGGCATATAGTTATGTGGAACACACCGGACAACCTGCTACGTCAGCAGCCACGTGCATCCATCGGTCAAGCGGGAAACATGAGAACGCATCGCCACCAGCCGCAGCAGAAGCAGAGCAACGGAATGTGACTTCGACGTAGCAGACGCATCGTCAGCACCTTTACAACATCGATGCGAGAACCGCGAGGAAATTAGCTAGGCAGTTCCGAATTAGGGCTCAAATGAGCATGACGTTAGAAATAAAGTTTTTTTAAAACATCAACCCTGGCGTCGGCATCATAATTGGCGCAGCCGTGCGGAGTGCCAAGTGTTTTGTGTGAAAGTAAAACAGTGGAAAGGTGATTAAAGTGAAAATCTTCACCAAAGCGATCCCGCGAAAGCATCCGGAGCACCAAAGGAAATTCTTCCGCCGAGGAGTTGAGGATCCCCCGCACACAGACCACCCAGGAACCTGGCGAAGTTGGCACGAACCGTGACCACACCCGACTGTAAGTGATAACCTTTTATTTCCTTTTTTTTTTACTTTTGTAAGTGAGAGTGCGAAAGTGGGAAAAAAAAAAAGTCAAAAAAGTGTCACGTGTTGTGTTGTGAAAAAAAAAAAGAGGATTTTTTTTTCTCTCTTCTCATTCACCACACACCCTCATACGCACTACCAGATAGACGTAGAGGTATCCGTTACGCACTACCAGATAGACGTAATTGGAAAATTCTGAACCGCACTACCAGATAGACGGTTCCGAACAAAACAATTTTCCTTCTGAAAATTGCATACGCTGTGCCCACAAATTTGCTAATCTGAGATCCAGAAGCGTTCCGGAAAAATAATAGCAGGTCGACACGTATGAACAGAAGTGAAAAGTTTAACAAACTCCGCAATCTTCCGACACTCTCCGAGTTAGAAGACAGTGACAACATGGAAGAGCTTGCAGGAAAACTGGGTGAAATGATGGCAGCTATCAATGCGCTTCAAGGGCAATACCAAACCCTTGCATCATCTCATTCCTCTCCTAGAGACATACCGATTGGAGATTATTATAGAATCCCCGATCCAATTAAATCTCTACAGCCATTTGAAGGTAACAGGAAACAGCTATCAGCATGGCTAAATACAGCTGAAAATACGCTGAACCTTTTCAAAGGGAAAGTTCCCCACGATTTATACTGCACATACGTGACAGCAGTAACCAACAAAATCAGTGGAAAAGCCAAAGACATCCTCTGTCTGGCAGGAAACCCACAGGATTTTGACCAAGTGAAGGAAATTTTGATTTCTTCACTAGGTGATAGGCAAGAACTATCAACCTATAAGTGCCAAATGTGGCAGAACAGAATGACAGATAGTATGAACATCCATCATTACTATCAAACATCGAAAGAAATTGTGCAGAATATTAAAACTCTAGCGAAACAGAACGCGAAGTATCTTGCACATTGGGACGCGATTAACTCGTTCATCGACGAGGATGCCCTAGCAGCATTCATTGCCGGGCTACGCGCACCCTACTTTGGACACGCTCAAGCAGCTAGACCCAAAGATATCGAGGATGCGTATGCATTCTTGTGTAAATACAAGGCACAAGAATTAAACGCAATCGCTCACGAGAGGGGACCGAAAAAACAGCTCCTCAACAATCAGCGAAAATTCCAAAACGAGGAAAAAGCCAAATTTGAGCCACAAAAACCAAATAGAGCGAACTCGGTAAGGAAATTTTCAAAACAGAATGATGCACCAGAACCAATGGACATCGACCCCTCACTTCGAACCAAGCTCAGCCACATCAGGAAACAGTACAACAATAATGAGGCCGAAACTGAGGATGAAGGTAGCGAAGATGAAGAAGAACTAGCTGAAGGAAATTTTTGCATAGCGAACAAAGACAAAGAAGGCATTTGAAATCCAGAAAAAAATATGATTTTCTCCCATACCTTTGCACCAAAAAAGGACTCAAACTTTTAATAGATACAGGCGCTAACAAAAATCTCATAAAACCAGGAATCTTACAAAAATCAGAAGAAATTAAAGGCGTTGCAATTTCCAACCTAATGGGATCAAGACCAATGTTAGGAAAAGGAAAACAAAATTTTTTAGGAAAGGACGTTCCTGTACAGAAATACTACGAAATTCATTTTCATAAATTTTTTGACGGATTAATAGGGTCTCAATTTTTAGCTGAAAACAATTCAATAATAAATTTCAAGAGAGGTACAATTGAAATCTCCGGAGTGAACTTTTCGTTCGAAAAATATTTTCCAAGCAAGAAAACCTACCAACATTACGTCACCCTCCCAACAGATGAGAAAGGAGATTGGACAGTATACGAACCGACCCAAATCTATGAAGGAGTCACGGTCCAACCAGGTTTGTATACAGCAACCGGCACGAAAACTACATTCGTGGTGAAAAGTACAAAACCCAACCCCCCCAAAATGCTTAACAAAAAAATTAATCTGAAAATAAACAACTTCGAAACAATTACGCCCATTCCGATAAGCAAAGGACAAACCCTAACAGAAAAGGATATTCGAAAACTAATCCGCCTGGACCATTTATCTGAGCATGAAAAAATTCACTTAATAAAGCTGATTCTGAAAAATCAAACAGTACTTTTAAAAACTAATGAAAAACTTACTGCCACAAACGTAGTTAAACACAGGGTTATAACAACCGATGAAAAGCCTACATTCACAAAGTGTTATAGATACCCACACCATTTGAAACAAGACGTAGAAGAACAAATTATGGAACTACTGGACAATGGAATAATTGCTCACTCCACCAGCCCCTACTCCTCACCAGTTTGGGTTGTACCAAAAAAAACAGATGCTTCTGGTAAACGTAAAATCAGAGTCGTCATAGATTACCGAAAATTAAATGAAAAAACTATAGAGGATAAATATCCTATACCCCAAATCGAAGAAATCCTTGATAACCTCGGGAAATCTTCTTACTTCACAACTTTGGATCTCAAATCGGGCTTCCACCAAATAGAGATGGACCCGAAAGATCGTATGAAAACTGCATTCTCAACAACCCAAGGGCATTTTGAATTTGCAAGAATGCCCTTCGGACTAAAAAACGCACCCGCGGCATTCCAACGGGCGATGAATAGCGTTTTGTCAGGACTTATAGGAAACATTTGTTTCGTATATCTTGACGACATAATCGTCGTTGGCAAAAATTTGAAAACACACCTCGATAACCTAGATACCGTTTTACAAAGACTATCTGATTTCAACCTAAAAATTCAGCTCGATAAATGCGAATTTTTAAAGCGAGAAACGGAGTTCTTAGGACACACTATCACCCCCGAAGGCATAAAACCAAACCCCGATAAAATAGCAAAAATTCTTGACTGGAGACTACCCACAACCCAGAAAGAAATAAAACAATTTTTAGGTCTCACAGGGTATTACCGTAGATTCATTAGGGACTACGCGAAACTAACCAAACCCCTTTCAAAATGTCTAAAGAAAGACGCAACAGTAAATTTCAATCAGGAGGAATACAGGACATCATTCGAAGAACTAAAGAAAATCATTTCATCAGATCAGATACTCATATACCCCGATTTTAAATTGCCGTTTATTTTAACGACAGACGCAAGCAACTATGCACTTGGCGCTGTACTATCCCAAATGCAAGATGGTAAAGAAAGGCCGATTGCATTCGGCAGCAGAACGCTTAATGAAACAGAGTCGAACTACTCGACAACCGAAAAGGAGGCTTTAGCAATTATCTGGGCAGTTCAGAAATACAAGCCGTACCTTTATGGAAACAAGTTCACACTTATAACGGATCACAAACCGCTCACCTTCATCAAAACATCCACAAAGAACTCGAAGATTCTGAGATGGAGACTAGAACTGGAAAATTTCGACTACGATATCCAGTATAAGGAAGGAAAAGCGAATGTTGTAGCTGATGCGCTCAGCAGAAAAGTAAACAGTTCATCCGATTCAAATACTAATAAAAATCTGTCTTTCACAGGAATCGAAAATCAACCACACAAAAAGGAAAACACGGAGGAGAACATTACAGTTAATCTGGAAGAATCTCTTTTCGTTTCAGGAGGACAAGATGAAAATAACCCTTCTCCTGATAATTCCCCTAACAACCCCAATTCCGATTCCCAAACCATCCATTCAGCAGATACATCGGATGACTATTACATCCATTTTTCTGAAAGACCAATTAACTACTACCGTAACCAAATAATATTCAGAACATCCCGCATAACAACTGACATAACAGAAGCTCCTTTCCCAGGTTTTAACAGAACCATAATCTGTAAACCGTATCATGACGAACTAACAATAATGGACTCGTTCAAAAGATACCATAATGGCAAACAAACTGCTATAATGGCCCCCGAGAATCTAATTCAACTAATACAATCCGTGTACAGACAACATTTTAACCAACGTGGACATTTCGTACTAACTCAACTACAGGTAGAAGACGTTACCAACCAAGAAAGACAAGACAGGATAGTTTCCAAAGAACACGAACGCGCACACAGAGGCATCACCGAAGTTGAACATCAATTACGGAGAAGCTATTTCTTTCCCAAAATGACTAACAAAATCAAAGCAATAACCCACCTATGCAAGGTATGTAACACCCATAAATACGAAAGGAAGCCCTATAATATCAAATTGTCTCCTAGACCGACCACTAACAGACCCTTTGACAGAGTTCACATGGACATCTTCCAAATAGATAAATGCAATTTCCTATCACTAGTCGATTCATTTTCAAAACATTTACAACTTATCCCAATGGCAACAAAAAATATCACAGACGTGAAGAATGCCTTAGCACAATATTTCGCAACGTATAACACACCGTCTCAAATAATTACTGATCACGAAACCACTTTCAGATCTTTGCAGTTAAAAAATTACCTAGATAATTTAAATATTGAACTTTCATACGTTTCGTGCTCCGAGAGTAACGGACAGGTGGAAAAAACTCACTCAACAATAATTGAAATATTTAACACAAACAAAAGTAAATTTACCGACATGAGCACCATTGAGAAAATGCTATTATCAGTTTCCTTGTACAATAATTCGGTACACTCCGCTACAAAGTACACACCGAACGAAATCATATTTAACGGATGTAATGAACACAGGCAAAATACAGAAGATCTTTTTGCAAAAATAAAGGCTAACCTTGAAAATGCCAGATTAGCACAGCTTAAACGCAACGAATCTAGAGAAGACCCCCCGGAATTAAAAGAAAACGACGAAGTGTTCATTAAACCAAATATACGCAAGAAATTAGACCCGCGAGCCAAGCCAGTCAGAATTCAAGAAGTCAGAGAAAAAACATTCAAAACGATGAAAAACATCAAAAGGCACAAAGGAAAAATTAAAAGGAATAAGTGTTGACTCAAGTTTCAATCTCATTGCAGATGACGACAGCAATATTTCTCACACTTGTTACCATGATAAACGCGCACGAAACTCATTCAGCAGAAGACGGCATTATATCACCTCAACCACCATTCAAAAAGATAACTCAACCTAAACCGGAATTACAAATAACTTTTTTGAGCGACCAACCGCTACTTTCGTTAAAGTTAGGTACGAGAAGAGTACAGAACGGAAATATTAACATGATACATCCCATCAACCTTACTACCCTAGAGAAAACAGTAAATTCACTAGTTAGCTTAGCATACGAAAAAATTGAGAATCCATTGAAAGACCTTATCCGAATGAAAACTAGACTATTGTATTCAAACTTTATGCAAATCAAACCTAGGGAAACCAGGAAAGCTAGAAGCATAGAAGCGATCGGAACAATGTGGAAATGGATCAGCGGCAGTCCGGATGCAGAAGATTTAAGCCTCATCAACAAAACGATGAACGATTTGATCGACAGTAACAACCAGCAAGTGAAAGTTAATACGCAACTCGACAAAAGGTTAAGCGCGCTCACAAACGCTGTAAATGCAGTCATAGGGGAAACCAACAACAAACTTCTCGACGAACTCGAAGCAATTACCCTTTTAATTAATATCGACGTCATAAACCACGTTTTAGAAGAAATCCAAGAAACAATCATTTGGTCAAGAGTGTCAATTGCCAGCAACAAATTGTTATCCTCGCATGAGATAAATTCGATCAGAATGGTACTCGAAGACCAGGGCATAAACGTAAATCTTCCCGATGAAGCCTTGCAACTAGTAAAGCCGAAAATAGCAGTTAGCGACGACACGCTTCTCTACATCCTTCAAGTACCACAACTCGAGAAAGAAGTGTACGATTTACTCCAGATACACCCATTGAACGTGAACGATTCAATAATATCGCAATATCCAGCACTCGTTATAAAAGGTAAACGAGGAATCTTCACTTCGACGACACCAGATGAGTACATCCAACGCCCCGGCAACATCAGACAATACGAAGACGATTGCATCTCGAATCTACTCGAAGGCAAGAAAAGCAGTTGCAAAACCAAAAGTACAAACAGTACAGTTATCAATACCATAGCAGAAGGCACACTCCTCATCAATAACGCTAAAAATGAGTCCCTGAAATTCAATTGCGGCCCAGACGAGAAAATAATCACTGGAAATTACCTAATCAGATTCACCCAATGCACGGTAAACATACAAAATCTGTCATTCCAGTCTACAACTACCATCGACAAAACAGAGCCATTCTGGGGAGCCGTATCGAAAACAACAGTAACGCTACAACCAACAGAGTTGCAAGATCAAGCGAACTTCATCAATCGGATCGAGCTGCATCACGCCTACTTGAAGAAATTCAACAGCCACTGGAATTTCAGTCTCTTAGGAGGTATTTCATGTTCTCTCATCCTCACAGTAGCTTTGGCATTTTTTGCAGTTGTATTCTACCAGAGAAAAGTAAGAGCCATCGCAGAAATCTTGCCAAGGAAAAACGACGCGTGAGGCCACGCTTTTCCACCCCCCGGAGGAGTTATGTGGAACACACCGGACAACCTGCTACGTCAGCAGCCACGTGCATCCATCGGTCAAGCGGGAAACATGAGAACGCATCGCCACCAGCCGCAGCAGAAGCAGAGCAACGGAATGTGACTTCGACGTAGCAGACGCATCGTCAGCACCTTTACAACATCGATGCGAGAACCGCGAGGAAATTAGCTAGGCAGTTCCGAATTAGGGCTCAAATGAGCATGACGTTAGAAATAAAGTTTTTTTAAAACATCAACCCTGGCGTCGGCATCATAATTATATAGTTACTTCAGGCATTATGTATATGGCCAGAAATTTATGGTGTATACCGATCACCGACCATTGGTTTCGCTTTGGCGGTTGAAGGAAACTTCACCAACTTTGACGCGACTTAGGTTGCGCATGCAAGGTATTGAATGCGAGATTCGCTATAAACAGGGAAAAGAGAACGTTGTGGCGGATTTTCTGTCTCGATTAGAGCCCTCCGCCAACACAGGGCAAGCAGTCACCAAGCCGTTGGCGACCGAGAACCCCGGGCTAATCGCGGTAACAACGCGGCGTCAGCAGAAATTGCTGGACGACATTAATGGTGCTCCGAGGAACACACCAAATGCTGACATAGGAAGCGCGGACGACAAGGCCCAGGCCAATGCACCTGTGGCGACCGGCAAATCACGAAAGAAACAGACAACCGGCACGGGGACAAATAACGCTGACCAAGAGGACGCGGTTCGACAAACCCGGGGCAATGAGCCTCAGGAAGCGGTCAAACCGGAAAACACATGGCAATTATGCAACGGCGAAAAAAATAACCCGACACAACGAGGAGAAAAAGATGATTTGGGAACGAAAGATTTTGTTTCAGATCTAATGAATCTGGACCCTACAGGCTTAAGGGAGGAAGAAGAAGATGACAAAGACAACCAAAACATGTATGAAGAATTCAAACAGAATCAGGAAAAACGGAGCATTGATGTCCGAAAGATCGCGTTTCAGAAAACGCTAGAGGTCAAGGCGGAGGCGATAAAGATCGCGATTGTAAATAGTCGATCTGCGCATAGCGATCTCAGCAAATTGTGTGAGTTACCACACGGGTTGAAAGATTACACCCAAGACAATGTGGTATGCCTTCCTAACGAAAAAATCGTAGGAATAATAATGGAAGGAAAAAGCAACTCAGTTGTAAACGCAAGAATGTTTTTCGCGAGATTGCACAAGTGCATGAAGGAATGCAATAAACTCGAACAGAATGAGCCCATTTTGGACGTTCAGGTAATCTCGTTTCGCAAGATTAGACAGTTCGAGATAATGGAAATGATCCAGTTTTTGGGGGAGCGACATGGGAGAAAAATCACCATGTACAATGCCAGCTCCGAGCGCATTGAGGTCACGAAAGAGGAGGTGCCTGGATTATTGAGGGAATTCCATGACGCACCATTAGGGGGGCATGTAGGAGCCAAACGCATGCGGAAGAGGATCGCTGCGATTTACCATTGGCAGAATATGAAACGAGACATAGAGGATTATGTGCGCAATTGCGACTCTTGCCAGAAGAATAAAATCTGCAAGTACAACCGGATCCCTATGAAACTCACAACAACCGCATCTGAACCATTCGAAAAATTGTTCATGGATATCGTAGTCTTGCCGGAAACAAACCAGGGAAACAAATATGGCCTGGTAATACAAGACGATTTGACGCGTTATCTAATAGTGGCCTGTATGGAGAATCAAGAAGCCGTCACGGTAGCGAAAACATTTGTAGAAAATGTTATTTGTAAATTCGGAGTGCCAGAAGAATTAGTCACGGACCAGGGAACGAATTTTATGGGGCAGGTAATGAAGAGCGTGTGCAAGATTTTAAAGATTAAGAAAATCAACACGAGCGCGTACCATCCACAGGCAAATCTGGTGGAAAGAGCGAACAGGGAATTGAAAATTTACCTGAGACAATTTGTGGGAGGTGATCCGCGAATTTGGGATCAGCATCTGCCGTATTTCTGTTTCGAATACAATACGACAGTAAACTCGTCAACGGGATACACACCGTTCGAGTTAATGTATGCAAGAGAGCCACGGATTCCGGCCTCCATATACAAGGGCACGTTGGCCGAAGAAAATTACCACGATTACGCATTGGAAATGAGGAAACTGCTCAAACACATACACGAGGTAGCTAGGGAAAATTTGGTTATGTCCAAGGAAAAACGTAAGGAGATATACGATAAAGGTACGACGCCTTGGCAGCCAATGTGGGGAGATAAAGTGCTTGTCCAAGCAAACCCTATGGGAGTAGGACAGAAATTGCAGAGTACATGGAGAGGTCCATATGTAGTAATAGATGTACCGAGTAATCAAACGTCAGTTATAAAAAACGGGAACAGGTTGGAAAGAATCCACAATAACAGGTTGAAGAAATATTACGATTAGGTAAGGGAGAGAACTTACGTCAACCTCTCCCCTCTCGTCCACAGGCTGATGATCGCCGTGACCGCGGCCGAGGGATTTGGGAAACTTTACACCATGTACCGGGGCGAAACAATGGTAGTGCAGGGATGGGCGAATTTCAAGGCCGAGTTTAACTTCAAAAAAATGGGTAAGGAAATTTACACCCTAGAATCAGCTGCGGGACGATTCCAAAGAACTTGCGGGCTTATTACGAGCCGGACGTGCGAAGGGCTAACAGTAAATTTAAATACTCAGATGGAGAAAATAAAAGAACAGCACGAATTCCAGACGGGTTTCTTTACCCAACGGCCCTCAAGAAGCGTATGGTCATTCTTGGGCGCCATGGACACGGAAGACAGATCAAGGATCGACAAAGATCTGGACAGATTACGAGGCAATGAGGAACGACTAAAACAAAATTTCGATAGCGAAATCGGAGTGATTAACGCTTTATATGACCTCATAGCAAACGCCTCTGAAGACGTAAACGGCAAACTAGATCAGAATCGGGACGCTCTCGAAAGGGCGAAGGTGGTGCTAAAAGAGGGGCTAACAGATATAAATCAGCATCGCCAGGAAATGGAAAGGGAGCAAGAATTAGTAAAGCTCAACTTGTGGATAATACAACTGCTGGACGATATTCATCGGAAGCAAGAGATAGCCCTGACGGTACTGATGGGACAAGGGTTGTCCCTACAAGATCTACTGTACATAATCAATCCACAGAGGCTTACAGTAGAATTGGACCATATGGAACGAAAGCTACCATTCGAGAGTAGGTTACCCCGGCGACACGACGGACGGATCGACCCAAAAGTATTCGGTCTAATAACACAACGCGCCATTGCAACCTCGGCAGGAATCATAGAACTACACCTACGATTTCCGACCGTGGAGAAGCGAAGTTATTATACCATTCAAGGGTTAGTTTCCCCGGGGGTAGAAGGAGAAATCCTGGCACTAACTGAATTAGACAAAAACATAATCTTGAAAAACGAAGAGGATGCTTGGGGATACGTCATTACCGAGGACGAGCTCAATGCATGCAAAATGCTGACGGACGCCCGGGTATGTTTTCATACGGGAACCAAGCAGGATTTAGACAACAGTTTGGAATGTTTCCCGGCACTTTTAGCGAACCATAGCGACACCAATTGCCAAAGGAGAATGTTGAAAACAATCAGCGATGTATGGATGGAAACATTAACCATCAATGAATGGATGTACGTAGCCCCACACGAAACTGAATTGAGAGTGTCCAATAATGGCAATCAAACGAAAAGCATGATACAAGGCACGGGAACAGTGCAGCTTCGACCAGGAATGGCCCTGCGTACCCACAATATATACATTCAATACCGGGAGGAAAAGGAAATTAAGGAGGAAATGATCCTCCCCGAGAGCGAGTTTGCACTCCCAAGCTTCGCACCCGGATCATGTTCAGTCAAAAATTTACCGGCAATAAATATTTCGGCCGAACGACATTCTTTCCTCGACCAACGAAAACTATTCGGACTAGGAACCAACGTAAAAGATCTTGAACACCAGAGGTCAGTACTAGAGAACATAATATATGCGCCGCTGCAAAACCCCTGGTTCACCGGGCCAATCATAGCAACCCTGCTTATGGGGACAGTCATTATATTATGGCTGTGTAAGGAGCGATCCCGATCCCGATCGTTAGAAGTGTCACTACCTATCGTACACCTCACGGCGCCCACCCTGGCACCAACGACATTATCACCCGCGATACAGAGCCGTCCCGCAACGCCGGAGCCCCGAGCAAACAGAAAAATAAACAAAAAGAAAACAAAAGTCGCATCGTGGAAGAGCTCAACCACCGACCCGGAGGAATCCAAAGACCATCCCATACAGGAGTTGGAGTTTTCACCAATCCGAGTTTGGTAAGATGCTCGCTAATCATACCCATTCTCTTTCTCCCCATGAAGGCCGCGTTGCAACATGTAGCAATTCATTCATACGTGCCCCAACGAAAAATAATTTTTTTTTTAATCTCTATATATATAAAAATGGATGCATGTTTATTTGTAACGATAAAACTCAAAAACGGTTGGGATGTGACGTGTTAACGCTTTGGGAAAACCGACTTCTCTGTAAATTTGAAAGCAGTAATATAATCAGCATCAATGATTTCCATTATCATATATTCAAACTATTTTTTTAATTAGTAAATTACAAGAAAAACCTTATTGCCTGCAATCATAAATATTGGACGGGGCGAAGTTCATCGGGCCAGCTAGTAATATATATATATATATAGAAAAAAAAAAAAAAAAAAAAAAAAAAAACGAGGGGAATTTGTCGCAATAATATAGTACTCTCTTTATTGAAGAAGTATACACAAAAGCTATCAAAGGTTGGTAACGGGGTTATCTGGCATCTCCTCCTGGTCCTCAAGGGCAAAGATGAGGTCGCACATGCGATCCACCAGGATCGCATGTGCTGTTCTCAGCGGCAGGTAGCCACGCTGATAGCGTACGATAGTATATACCACGTCCGGGGGTAGGGGCCTCGGCGAGGAACAGAGCGCGGTGCATACCCATGCCATCTCGCCGACGACCGCCCTCAGGTCCTCCTCCGTGGCGCAGGCAGGCCCCCAGTATTCGTCGCAAGGCTCCTCGTCCTCTGAGATGACCGGAACCACCTCCTCGGGAACTTCAGGGGAGGCATCCTGGGGGGGGGCCTCCGAGCAGACACAGTCGGCGTAGCAGCGGGTCTCCTCAGCGTCCCATAATCCACACTGGCAGGAAAAGGTAGACTGTGAAAGGAGAGAGACAAGAGTTAGAAAAAGGAAAAGAAAAAGGAAAGAGCCAATTCCCGGAGGGGAGGGGTAGCTCAAAAGAAAAAAAAATATAAATAAATTAAAAACTTACCATTTCCGGATAATCCTCTGGTTATCTGTTACAGTTGAGGGGGGGCTGAAGAATCCTTCGTGGATACGGACACTGAATAAACACTCCCGATCGGGTAAGCATATTTATAGCTAAACCCGGCGGGTGACGATTGAGGGTATCTCTTTCCTTTTGAGAAAGGACAGAATCAACATGCAGCGATTTCTGCAACATTGCACTTGTGCAACAGACGCGGTAACTTCATCGCTTTAACGCTACTGAAAACAACGAAAATAGGGCCAACAGGAAGCGCGACGAAGGAGAGGGAAGGTGACACGGATTTGGGCCAAAACGGCATGTGTGCAAAAAGTGGGAAATAATAAGGAACGAACACCATGCAAAATACTGTGTTTTCAGAACGACGCCAAGCGATCCCCTAGTATCGTTCAAAGGCATCGAAACGCTGCGCGGGCAAAATTTTGGAAAGGGGTGTCTCGAAAAGAGTCTAGGGTATTAGGCTCCAAAAATGCATGACAATAAGGAAACGGGAAAATATGTAGATTAGAATTAAAGACAACCAGCACGTGCATACGGCACAGATAAAAGTAGGGAAACGATTTAAAAAGAGTCAGACAAATACCACGAAACGTTGCAATGAGAAAGAAGGGGGAACTGTAAACAAGCGTAAATATGAATGTTATGAAAGAAATTAAAATGAATGAACGCCGTGGTTAAAATATGGAACCCAATATGCCTTAAGAAAATAAATTGATAATGTTACAAGGCTAAGAAAAAAAAGGGCTTATGGAAACACAGTTGAAGAAAAGAAAATGAAGAAAACGTTGAAAACGTATTACGAAGTAGACGACGAGGGATGTGTTGTGGCCGTGTGAATACTTGTATTCCTCGGGTTCCTAGGACCATAGATTGACCTAGGGCTGGGTTCAATTCCCAGTAGCCATTCGCCCGTTCGTAACGATTACGGTCAAAAGAGTAGGTATGATGAAAGATAGAACACCGCGAGGAAAATGCCGCGAAGAAAACAAAAAGTAAACTGAAATTGAACGAAAACATGTAATGAATACAATAAGATGCAAACGCGTTGCACAGTTAGGGACCCAATACTCTTCAAAGCCATTAGTAGAACTAGGGAAGATGGTCGTATTGAGAAACATGTCTTGTCGGATGTAGAATTTGAACGCGACAGCGTCATAACCGGTCCCATTTCGTGCAATAGGAAGTACCCCCATAGGATCGAAAAGGTGATCATAAGGTATTAAACTAGGGGGAAAACCGAGACACCCACCTATAGAAAAATTCCGCTACGAATAGCGAAGGAGCAAAGATACTCAATGCGCATGTAGGCATTGTTAGGGACATGGTAAACGGTAGAAGAGAAACTCAAGCCAGCTATCCGGGTTCAAGCCCCGCTCTAACCAAATACGTCATGGAACGAAGGAGCCAAATATGCTCAGGATATATAGCGCAAAATATCAACAGGGAAAGCCCTTATATTGAAAATTCCGCTAAGAAAAGCGAAGGAGCCAAAGATGCTCAGAATATTGTAACACGTACAGGGAAAACCAGGACACCCTCATATAAGTAAATTTCCGCAAAGAAAGCGAAGGAGCCAGGATGCTCAATGCATATGTATGCACGGTTAGGGACGTGGTATACGGCAGTAAGAGAAACTCAAGCCAGCTAACCGGGTTCAAGCCCCGCTCTAACCAAGTATACCATGAATCAAAGAGCCACAGGGCTTAGACACTGATAGGGAAAACCAAAACACTGATAGGGAAAACCAGAAGACACCCTCAGATGAGAAACTACCGCTGAAAGGATAGCGAAGATGCCGACGGGCATAGGAATTGTATTAATGGTGTGGGCAAACCAATAGACACCCACTTCTCCGAAAGAAAGTATGTACCGCGCACAAAGATGCGAAAGAGCAACGATTGCTCATACAGGGTTAGAAGAACACGTTAGGGAAAATGATACTAACCATGGGGACACTAACCAACGGAGAAAGCTCCATGAATAATATTAAGAGCGCTCATTAGAATTAGAACAGCGACGAACAGAGCAAGGGGTACCTCAGCGACAACGCCGCAGCATCCACCGACGATCTTCAGCAGCAACCACAAGGGCAGGATCAGCCGAAAGCCCAACGACGACTATCCCATGACGCTTGAAGGAGGGATACCACGAGACGACACGACAACGCTAACGTTAGCCTAAGGCCTGGGCAAAGACGGGAGCAGAGACGACACACGATGTGCGATGATGAAGACGACCGCAACAACGATAGACAGGAAGACCAAACTACAGGCAGCTTGAAGGATGACCACGATGCAGCAGATGACAACTAGCATCGAATCGAAGAAGAGAAAGGTACCCCAGGTTCATCGCGAGAACGGTAATACGCTCCATTATTACCAGCATACTAACCAGCTCCAGATTCGCCTCTGCAAGACGGATCTAGAGCTCAAGTAGTGGGGGGGCATGCAGTGACCTGCCGTTCCCAGTCTTCCTACCAGCTGACCGAAACCCAACCGAAACGCCTAAGTCGCCGCCGAACTACCGAATCGCCAACGCATAACGTCAACCCCTAAATAGCGGCAACCGGACGAGCACCGATACGAAAGCAGCCGCAATACGATGACCGCTTATGTCCACTTGGGCGCACACCGACGTACTCCATTTGAACACTGTCAGCAGAAAGTGTCAACCCCGTGAACGAGCCACCGAAACTGACCTACTTCCACGCCAAGCTCACCAACTCACCGTGCAACACGACACCTCACTCGCGATCAGGGAATGAGGCGCCGTCGACCAACTGACGTCACTTTGGTGTCAACAACACGCAAGGGCCAACACCCTTGGTACAGGCGAGACGGAGAACGCGAGGACAAAAGGGGAGGGACAACAACCGCGCATACCCGGCGAACACTTCGGCATGTGGAAATTATCGTACGATCGATCGATATCGATCGAACCAATCAGGAAAGCATAACTTAAGTCGTAAACACCCGCTCCAGAGGAAAAACATCGTACGATAGCAGCAATGACCGAAAAGGAGAACGATTCGGACTTAAGTCGTAAACATCCGCCCAGGAGAATGCACAACCGACAAATTTGTGCTTAAGCTAATGACCGAAAAGCGATCACGATCGAAAGCGAGTTGCGACAAACAAGTGTCGCAAACCAACAGGAGTGAACGAGATCGATCATGAATCGCCCCGCGAAAAAGGCGCCTGACAACGAAGCATCGATCAATGCAAGAACGGCACAGCGACAGCAGAGGCAAGGGAATGGTCAGGCTGTGGGGGGAAGGGTTGCTCCGAACTAACCTAGACTAAGTTAGCTATAAATATTACTTGGTTGTAATAAACCAGGTTGATCTGTTCGCTACACTCAAAGGAACAACATCGTGTCCGTGTTTTCTTCGAGTCGTCCGTCCTGGGAAGAGCCGTCCGCTGACAATTATCCGCCATCGACAGGATAGAATCGTGTTTGGCCACGATAAGGAAGCCATTTCTGACAAGGTGACAGTAGGTATTAACTCTAATTCTAGGAACTGAGGCCGTCAGCCAAAGGGCGGTAACTTCACACTTAAGTTGTACATTAAAGAAGTTGGCCGGAATCTATCGCATATGTTATTTATTTCATTTGTTCCAATAAACTTGACCCACCGATTGGTTCAGGGAAGATCGCCTTGATGTCTTTCAAAAAGGAATGCAGCAAAAGGGATTGAAGTCTAGCAAACTGGTGTTTGCATTTCGTTACCAAACATATTGACCGCATGCGTAGACAAACTCCTCGTTACTGTCTTATCGGGTAAGGCAAACCGCAAGCGTAAGCAGCAGCGTCGTTCGCCCAGCGACTTCACGCCATCTTGACGAACATCGCTCCACATTGCTGCAGTGGCTCGGTAATGCTATTATTTTGTATTTATTGCTCGCTCCTTGGCCAAACCGCAGCCGAGCGAGCGCTGGCGGAATACACAACGACGACTATAAAGCTTCCCGCAAGAGGGACGGTTCCGGTGGTCGGGAAAATGTACATTTCCTAGTAGGCAGCGCGCCGGTCGTCGTTCGAGGAAACCGCCATGGCACTTTTAGGCTCATGAAACATTCACCACCCGCTTTTGCGTTGGAGGAATTGCTTCACGGCACACAGCTATAGCTCGGTGGCTGCGTCACACAAACGTTCGATTTCTGCTAATGTGTGTCGTCGCGATGTCCCTCTTTTTCTTTTCTTGTCCCCCCCCCCCCCCCCGAACGCAACCATTACGCTGCGGGGCGTTAATAATTAAGCAGCATTTGTATGAAAATATATTCTAATCACATCACGCCTGACATTATTACCTTCTCTTCTACCGACGACTGTTACTTTGACGGCTGCTGGCAAGGTTTGCCTAGCATACTTTCTTTTCCGGGAGCCGAGGAATGCTAGGATGTTGCACAAGGGGTGTTCGGAAGTCCCATCGCTGAAACTGTAGCTTATGGACTGTTCCCGGGGTTTTTTCCTGGACCGAGGGGAATCCCCCAAAATCCCCCTGACAAATGACCAGCGTGAAGGACAGGTGGCCATAAAAGCATCGCACGTTAAACCCAACATTCAATTTCGTTTAGAACTCATATGAACGCGATCCTTGGACAGGAAGCATTGGACGCTGCGGACGTCGAATCATAAAATGGCATCTCCAGCAGTGAATCTCGCCCAAAATATCTCGCACAAGGCGAAGCGTCTAGCTTCGGTATGGAAATGGATCGCCCCGGTTGCAGTAACGATGATCACAATTATGATGAACGACGTCGGCCAAAAGTCCCCGGCAAAGGTGACCCATTACCGAGAAGATGAATGAGATGGAGGCGCCCAGTCATCCGTGAAACGGGCTGGAAAAGATGAGATGGGCGAGGGAGAAAGAGAAAGAAAAGTGGCAGCGGGACAGATCAATTTTCCCGCTCGTTTGACCCAATCACCATTCAGATGATTAACTTTCGTTCACTCATCAAAGGAGATCATCATATTTTTTCTTTTCACTTGCATGGGGTGAATATTCCGAAGTGGAGGAGAAGAAAAAAAAAGAAACATTACCTCCCACCCCATCGGAAGAGCTGAGATTCACGCAAAAATTGTCATTGTGACGAGGAGCTTTTTTTCCTCTTCTTCCGGCAGCCAATTTCCCTTCTCATACACTCCCACAACGCTGGGCCAAAGATTTATTAGCTCATCCTTTTACCGAGCTCCGTGTGCAAGCGCGCCTAGTGAAAGTGACTTTCACGTTTGAAAGATATGATAAATCTCCCCTCGCACCCAGCCACCAAGTTTATTGTGCGCTTGTAGCCGGGACGTTTGTCATGGATTATCCTGTGCGCTCGATGCAGGGAATGTGTTTCTCGAGCGGCAAGTGGCGAGAGGGATCGAGAATGGAAGTCTGGACCAAGAAAACGACAAGGGAAGAGGCGAACCATCGTGCGTTTCTTGGCCGTTGCGTTGTAAACCGTCCATTTTCTATCAGAAGTGATGAAGGGAAGGTATGGTATGAAGTGGTTATAAAAAATAAGAAAAGCATGATTTAGAGCACAGTCAGGAAGCTTTGTGTTTCATTCGCGATACAGTTCACGATGTCCACCATATTTTTTCATGAATAAAATTTATCCCGGTCGTAATGATGGATGAGGGTTCTTGGGGAATGGGTGTTCGTTCTTCGGTTTAAAAGAGGTGCGGGGTTAAAAAAGGTGAAACCAGAAATTCTTAAAATAATCTTTATGCTCCGAATACAACCAAGTTCGTTTAAACCAATTGCGATGGAACATTATTCAAGGTAATGTTGCACGGAATGCATGCGTGGGAAGAATGATAAGAAAGATAATCAGCAAAAAAAAAAGGATCGCCTTGCTTAGCAATGGTTGTGTTTTTTTTTTCTTCTATTTGTGGTTGCGGCTGTATTTCATATCCTCTCCTTTAATGGCTCGATTTATCTCCATCAATATGACAATATAGAGCAAACATGAACCTGTTTCACAGAATTCCACCGTATCCAGTTTAAGTTATTTGATTTGAAACGAATGAAATAATGCTTTGATTATGTCTTAGATGACAAAACTGTTTCCGGTGAAAAAATGGAGTTCAACACGGTTGGCTGAGGATGTCCTTCAGTTGCATTGTAGGAAAACGTGGCGCAACTGCGCGATAAGTTATCCATTCTTTGATGCTGAAAACGTTCCGACTACCGGAACACATTTTCATACTTACAGCTTGAGCCGGCAATCTTCTCGCCCGACCAAAATCTTCTCCACAACTAACTTTTGCCCACGACTCGCCTGTCAGCCCGTTTTGTAATCTTATCGTCTAATTAAAATTTGTGATTTTTCTTATAACTCGCCCATTAATTAAAAACTTTCGCGCTGTTGAAATTCCTTTCGCTGCTGCATTATGCAGAACTCGTTGGTAGTGAAGTTCGCACTTGTAGCAAATTACCACAGTCTCGGGAGACGCAAGAACGGACACTGTACACGCCATCGGGCCATCGAGGAAGCGGGTGATGGGTCCCTTCCGTAAAAGGAAACTGCGAACAAAAATATCTCTCAAGGCTCAAGACAAGTGCTAGCACTCTTTCAATAAGCATATTTTGGATGGAAAGCAAAAGGAAAAACACACAACTTGACTGCAGCTCTCTCCGTTCCCCGTGGTATGGGTGGTCGAGACATCCTGGTTTCGTACGGGCGCGTCCTCGGGAGGGTGCTTCATTAAAAGGAAATTTCTTAATTTCGCTTAAAATTACTCCCAACTCAACAATTTAACAAGTATCCTGTGTCCCGTCGCATTTTAGGCAGGTGGTCAAGGATTCATTTGCTGCAAGAGGAGCAACGGGAAGCAAGGTACTTTTAGTTTGAAAGAAAAAATGAAAAAAAACTTCCTGTCTGGTGAGCATAGCCTAGGGGTTTTTTTTATCGAGACCCCTGCAGGACGTGGACGGGGTAAGATGCACAGCCAAGTATTTGCAAGTACAGGACAACTTCCTGCAACGGTGACACCGGTTTCCAATTTTACTCGAAACCGTTGGCATTTCAGCAACGAACAAGCGTACGTCTCACTCGAAAAGCCAACAGCTTCTGCATAATTTATTGCGCTCCTCCAGAAGTGCTTTTACAGTAGAAACAAGCTTGCTCACAGAGTGGCTTAGTCTACGCCCATTGGGATCGTCACCTGGGGCAACGAAACGAGTTTTTAAGAATTAGACCATGTTTCGTATCAATCATAGCGGCCGCATGAACCGATCGTCTCAAGTGTTCGGCAAATCCACACTACTTTGTCGTTTGCCATTTCCATGCCAGGGTATCGTGCCCTACCAGGTACGAACACGGTGTATTACAGCATTTCGCACCGGTCGATGGCATTCTTCGCATTGTCGACTGGACTGGACTGTCTTCAGCATAGGGAAGAGATTCATGGGCACGAGCGAGGGAGTGAAAGAAGCGGAAGAAATATGTGTATCCCACTTCTCGTGGCACCGACCATCCCTCGTATAGGGCACGCGTGTGCCATGATTAATGGTGACAAGGAAACAATGAATCAATTACCACTTTTGCATACATTAGCAGGGGCGGGCGCTACGTGAGGTCCTTTTCTGATCCGCTTCTTTCTTCTTCTGTGCATAGAAAACCACTTCACCAACGTCAAACGGTGACTTCTTGCAAGACTGGCCCGGCTGACAAATGGGTTATGAGTGCGAATGATAATGTATGCGTGTCGGCCGGTGGTCGGCCATGTGATGACAAATAGATTGACACGACATGACAGGAGCTAACTAATGGAACCGGAATAAATACAGTGCCCTTGGCGAGACACATTGGAGTTAGGAAAGCAGTCATATAACAGCAAATGCGATTAAGAGTAAATAGAAAGCAGTGGAAGATAATATTACTGTCTGGCACATTTTACAACTGCCAAACAAGCAATTGTTGCGTGCTGTTTAATAAATTGTTGATCACATTTCTCTTTAACCAACACAACAAAAAATGGTCCAATATTTCAGGTACGATATTCATGGCGAACAGCTTCTTAAATCGAAAGTTTTGAGATAGATTTGATAGAAGAGATACGTTACGCAGCATCTTCAAACATCGCGAATACGAAATCAATCGTGCTGGTTGACGATAAACTCTATACAAAAAAGATTGTGTTTTCTTGCTTTGTGTGTGTTTGGTGCGAACAATTGACAGGTGCCATTTGGACGCTATTCGCTATCACGTCGGACTGTGTGTAGCTTCCTTTGAGCTGTCAGTCGGGATGTAAACAAAAACAATGACGTAGTAAATAAATGTTTTAACGTGCATAATTAAATTTGTATCTAATTTACAGGCGTAGCTAACGACCAATTTGTTTTCCTTTTTCCCCTATTAAGTACGTGGCCGGCAATCCTTCGTACCGGGGGAGGTCCGATCTGGATTCGAACCTACGCCATCGTGGATCGTATTCTAGCCGGCATACGCGCTCGGCTCTCCTGGAACTCTCGTATCAAATATAAATTAGAGTAAATATGAATTCTTGGGTTCTTTTTTAAATATGTGGTGAACAGTTTTGTGAAACTAGGCAGCATTTTTAATTGAGATGGCACGATATGCAACTGCCGATTCAAAAAGAAAAAAAACGAAAACAAGCTCCCTCGATCGCGCTCGGCGTGTATGTTTTGCTCCAACTGAGCTACTTTGGCCGTTTTGGCAATGGCGATATTTTGTGTGTGTATAGACGGCTGATTAAATTTTTGTTCTATCTCAAAAACCTTTTATGTAAGCACAAAGTGCGCACTGATGATGTGTAAATGGACCCCCTATGGCAGCGATAATGATAATGGGAACGGCAATGGTGGATTTGTGCTTTAATTGGACCCTTTTACATCAAGCTTGGTTAAATATTCATTCCCATATGCCATCGGTGCACTCTCATTCAATCAACGCCTATCTCAGTGATGGTGCATTCATGGAATCTTTTTTTCTTCTGGATCACACGGAGTATTTCTTCTATTTATCTTCGTTTCATCTGCAGCAGCACAGTGGTGTAAAAAATCGAAGAAAAAGCATTTCCACCGTGTATAATGGCAATCTCAATTAACTCAATCGTCGCTGGGATCGGATTCATGCTGCTTCGAATTGAAAGAGCTGGCTTCGAATTGAAAGGATGGCTGCCACACGCTACGTTATCTTTGTTGAAACAACTGATTGCTCGTTTTATGCTGCTGCCACGTCTTACAGATCGTGCCTCCTTCCACGCTTTGTAAATTCAACCCAGTCCTGTTGATCGGATCGAGAAGGCATGGATGCATTTGCTGGATGTAAGTGAGTTTGCTTCGCCTTTTCGTGGCGACCGCATTTGCTCACCACCACTTGAGATTACACCGTCGTGCAAGGAGGGCAGTGTTTTCCATCCAACGATGTTCGCCCAGCAATGCGGAATCTTCCGAAGTTTTCCCTTCACTCAACGTTATTATGCACATCGTGAAATGCATTGCATTAGCCCTTTTGCAATTGATTGCATTTTCATCCGTTTCATTTCCCGCTGGGCATCGTGAGTGTTGCAGTCAGCGGAGGCAGTTGTTGATGCTGGCTTTCGGCCACCAACAATAGTTGCAATTCAATCTAATCTCATCGATCTCTATTGGCGGACTAGCCAGGCCCGTTATCGAACGGGAAGCGGCTAATGGGTTTGGTTTTAAATCTCAATCACGAGGGCGATCAGTGGCACTCGAACGAAATTGCCCTGCTTAAACATATATCTTTCATCACTCCAGGAGCGCGCTCGTTTCTTGTGAGTAGACTGGAATACGAATCAAATTAACAAAGCGGCGAGAAGTTGCTGTACTTCAACGTTTAATTACAGCAAAGTTCAAACGTGATGGCACACTCGAAAGTTATCTTACTCGGCAACAATTACACACCATACAACGCAATGTGCGCCGGAACGGTTACATTGTTGACGTCGACGAGGTATCCGCAAGCTGTAATAAGTGATGTAATTAGCCATGTCTTGCGGTTTGACTGCTGTTCTGGTAGTATTCCGGCGGCATCGAGACAAAGCATTAAGATTCTTGGTGGTTTGTCATTAGTTGGCCCACTTCTTCCATTCGCGTGCCAGACTGGTGGACGGAGGGGTGGAAGGGAATTTATAATAATTGTTAGGCAATCGTGAAGATTTCACCATTATGATGATGATGAGGTTCATGCTGATAGCATGAGCGTTGTTTTTGTATTTTTTTCCAACATTCCATGGAATGGTTTCCCGGAGATATCTTGTGGAATAAGCAGTGTACGATAATCTACCTCGTCGTCAAACCATGGTTCTAGATAGGCATATATTCAAAAACAAAAAATACAGGCTTAATATTTCGATGGAATCGTTCAACGCATGCATGTTTTCTTTTGATGACTTTGGCTGAACAGAGACTTTCCGAACAATCATCATCCAAGAAGGAATGAGTCAAACCAAAGAAAGACTCGGCAAGAAAAAACTCTCTACGTTAGCTGTCTGCGCTAATACATATCCACCTTCGCAAGGAAACGTGGAGCGTTGTTCTCCAACACGTAATGAGAGTTTTTAATTATGATTGCAGCGCCTTGACGACGATAATGATGATGAGTACAAACAAGCAAATTCTGGCGAATCATGAAACTTGGCGAAATTTCTTGAAATCCCACGGATGCCCTGGTAAACAGAAGGGATGTCTTTCTGAATGGCTCCCCGGAGCGACGGCAAGGAGGCATCATGGATAATCCGGTGCGCTCGTTTTTCATTCACGTGCTGCAGGATTATAGATTGTGTGGGGAAGAGGGGCGGAGGGGGAGGGTGAGAGGGAGAAAAATTTAAACTTCATTACGACATGATATTTGCATTTCCTCCCGAAGGGCTACGCGACGTCGGCGACGGGTTGGACTCCCGCGTGGCTCGTTTTATCACCCCGGTTATGGTAATAATCGCCCCGTCTCTAATCCATGAAGATGCGGAAAACGATCTGTCGCTAGGACTCATTAATCTTCTCCAAGGGTAGGCTCAGGCCAATAATGCTAATGCCTCCCCATCCTCGCCGTGGCACACCGTTGCCCGCTGGACGTATACGTAAGCTCGCCCTAATAGAATCTTTCTTCACTGTCTTTTTCTCCCATTGCAGACTCCAACGAGGCGAAGGCAGCACACAGAAACTCATTAGGTCCATTACAAAGTCAATTTATAACTAAGAATAACACTAGAGTAATTAGTCAACGAGGAGGACTAGCGGTGCTGCCGTGCAGCGTCACCATGACAACACCAGCCACTGTAAGTAAGTATTTTGTTAGTAACACGCTTGGGTTTGCTTCAGTTTTATGATTTAGTATTGTTATTGTAAGATTTTGAGGAGTGTTTCTTCTGTAGCTTTTAGCCTTTGTTTTCCTGATTATTGATTTGCATTATTGAAGCAATTCTTAACAGCTTCTTGCTAACGTAAGCTATAAACAACGGCATCAAAACACGAATAAATTCGTATAGTAATTATGCCATTACCTATCCAGAAGTAATCATTTCGGCACATAGCCCAAATGGCAATAAATTGATGAAATAAAAGGGAAAAAGCACTTCTAATGCGTCAACAGATTGTTGTCATACGAATAAGAAGTAATAATGGCGTATTAAGGAACATATGCTTTAACTGGTTCTTTAAGGTCAGGTGCAATTGAATAAGCTCCTGACTGGTAAATTGCACCAGTAAAATAGATAGATCACTTAAGAAGAAAAAAAAAAAGAAACGTGAAGAAATGGCTTTTATTTTTATCTCCAACTCTTGTGGTGAAGCATTAAGGCCAATGGAAAAACGTGTATTGCAAAAGCTATCCATTCTCGGGCAGCGCTGCGACTGCCTCTTTTACTTCCAGTCTTGGTTCGTCTAACATGGTTTTAAAGATTATTTTACCAATCCTACCAGGCAGTGCAAGCGTCTTTTGTTTTATATCCTTCAGTGAATGCAGTCTAGTAATCTTCCAGGTCCGACCTGGGGGATTCGTTTTCTTGAACACCTCAGATAAATACTATGGTCAAGAAGAAATCTCTAACAAATGGCTAGCAGCACGAAAATCTGCTCAGATTGTCTAGAACTGATTCGTTTTATCGTTGGTTTTATTTTACCTCCCTTGCACCGGTCACGGTTGGTCACGGCGAGACCTTTTTTTTTTCTTTTTCTTTCCCCTTGTGCTCTACTCATCCGTGTGAACGGATTGAAAAAAGCGAAATGAGAAAAAAGTTCAAAGATAGTTCAAATGAAAGTTTTTAACCCCATTACTATTCGTTTGTACGTTGTTAGCAGTTCTTTACCTTGCCTTTTTTTTTTTGTACGCATCATCGCCACTGCTGGATATTTTAGGCACCTTTAGCCTTAGGTCATTCCTGCAACGTTACACGGTGGTTTTCCGAAGCTGTATCCAAAAAATAATAAGTGTGAAGTAGCGCAAGACAGGTCCTCCAGTTCTTTTGTATTATTACTTTAGTTCTTTAAACTACTGTAGGAAATGTTGATTGAAATCCACATCAAAATTACGTTTAAATCCTATAAATCGGAGGTCGAAGTGGTACTTTTTCCACTTGCCAGAGCTCTTTTTAACGGATTTAAAGACATATTTGAAAGTGGTTTGTCTAAGGGATAAAATAGGTTAACAGAAATAACACCACAAAGATAACTTAAAAAGAAAAAGAGAGCAAAGCATGATCATTTAAGCGTATTGTCCGTTTACGTTAGTTAGGTCCTGGTAGTCCAGTTTGGAGGTACCTGGCTGCAAGCAACAACAGCTAATTAAAAATGAGATCTGCCATGTTATGGATGTTACCAACCAACCAACGAAGATATCTGGTATCTGTTTTCTAAAACCCCAGGTACCCCTTTACAGTATCTGGCGTTAGTTGTGCCGAGAGAAGCTGATGGGAAACTTTAATTAATCTCTTGCTATGATCGTTGCAATAAACAATAGACGAGCATGCAAAAAAAAAAGGTTCAAATGTGCTTACCGAAGCGTCGGTTTTATCCAAGGAATGGTTGGTTTCAACGTAGTGAAGATCGAATGTACTTTGTCAAAGTAACCTGCTTGTTTGAATCTGTCCTACCAGGAAAGTTTCAGGAGAGATTCAGAGCTTGAAGACGACGAACACATCCATAATTGATTCGGTGGTAAGGTGTGGACTGCATTCAATTTTATTTTTCAACTTTTTTTTTTACTTTCTATCGTGTATTGAAATGCATCCACTGGTAAACATGCGAAAGAACTTTTGTTGCTTTCGGGAAACTTTTTTTTCCAGGTGCTTTTTCAGCGAAAGTTTCATTTCGCAAAGCATCTGTTGATACCCGCAATTTCATCGAAAAACTCGAAAACTCTTAATTTGATAGGAGGAGAAAGTAAGCGCTCTGTTCAGCGTCGGATAACTTTGCGATCGGTGTGCTCCTGCTTGATACTTGATCCTAGAAAGAACGCCAATAATCTGACGTCGCCGGCACAGAAGTGAATCGATTCCCATTTGAGCCCGAAGTGCACGAATAATGCTGGCCGCGAGGAAGAAGAAACGTTCGAAATTAATTTCGACTACGCTTTCGGTCATTTTTTGTCGACCTTCTCAACAAGAATGAAACACCGGCAACGAATTCCGGTGGCCTGTGGGATGGTCAATGTAGCCGGAGTTTTTTTTTGCCTACCCTAGGAAGATTACATTTCCAACCTGTCAAACTATGCGAAACGCGTCGGGTTCACGGGCACTCGAGAAAGATTACTTTATTGCCGTCGTATCTCGAGGGCGCTCCAATTGTGTAAAGTTTTTCCCGTAGGTTTGGAGCTCAGCTCCGAGTTTTCCGCACCAAACATCGAATTGCCATCGGAGTGCCATCGGTTGTAGGGTTTCCTTTTTTTGTGCTGTTGCCCAAATCCATTGTACACTGAAATGTCTGCAGCGACCTTCGTTCCACCTCCCTGCGCTCAAGGTAGCTGTGTTTGTACATTTTATTGTATGCGGCAAGCTTGGATGACTTTTTTCGGCACCGGCACCGGCGTTCCCGAGGTGGCAAGGATGTTTCTGGCTATCCGTTTTCCTTTTTGGGCCGGAGGAGAGTCTTCTCGCCAATAGGCCTGCTACGAAAAGAAGTTTCGCGTGCTTCTCCGGCGCTGGTCCTAGCGTCCTAACGGCAACCCACCCGTGTCCCACTGCGAGCAATTACAACAAGTGAAAATTTAAGAATTTATTGCTAATTGAAATTTTATCCAACACTACAACCCAGCCGTTGGGTTTCGCCGCTTGTGTCCCGCGGGAAGCTATTGCTGGCTTTCAACTCTGCGCCACCGAACACCCGGGACCAGATTGAAAAAGGGCTGCCGGGTTGCTGGGGGGGGTTCTAAATGTTCTCTATTGCTTGTAAAATTCGACAAGTACGGTCAAGGGCCATCGGTTTGGCAGCAGGGACAAGCCGGTCACTATGCGCGCGCCCTTTCGGTGGCGGTATCGTTTTCCGATGGAAAAAGGGTCGATTTAGGTTGGTTTAAATTAAATTTTTAGTCACTTACACTTTCCGTTGCCTACTTGTTTTCATTAGTGTCAGGACTTTTCCGTTTCGCGTCATCTTAGCAGCTCTGTTGAGCGAATCCGCACGCGGCCACTACCCAGCCCGTTCCTTGATCGCGTCTCCGTTCGCTCGCACGTGGCGGTGTGGCGCCTTCCATTTCGTCTTTTCCACTTGCAGGTGTCCTGGTTTCGCCGGAAAGACTACCAGCTGCTGACGGTCGGCCTGTCCACGTACAGCAGCGACGAACGGTTTCTGGTGGAGCACACGCGGCACCTCGGCAACTGGGCGCTGCGGATAAAGAACGCCCGCAAGGAGGACGAAGGACTGTACGAGTGCCAAATTTCCACCCATCCACCCCAGTCGATATTTATCGAGCTTAGGATCGTAGGTAAGTGGCGGATGCAATTACGCGTCGTGTTGTGTGGTGCGGTTCGCCTTCCCCGTGAACCCGGGTCGAAAATGCGTGAGTCCCGCACTGTCCCAGCCTTCGGAGTAGACGTAAAGATTCGGCTGGTCGCTGCGAACAATCTGCACATAGAAATGCAATTTATATGCTAATTCGCGATGAATTATAAGTCACTTGGGAGCGCAAAGTAACCTGGCCGCCGGGATGAACCCACTTTTGCAGGGTTATTTTTCGCATCCGAACTTGTTAAAAATAACAAATACTGAACTCCGGGATAGGCTACAAGTTCACTTTTGTCAGTTATCAACTGTGGAATTCTTTTTTGAGGAAAAAAAAACCCCCGGAACCAGTCCTTCCTCGAAATGGGATGTTTTGAAGAATGTTGTTTTATTCGTCCCGAGAAAAAAAAAACCTCGCTACTCGACAACTTAACAGTCCCCGGTCCAAGGGTAAAATATTGCGATGCCGCCGGTCCTTGATGCATTTCAACCGTTTTCATCTCACCCTGTCCTCTTATTTTCTTCCGATTTCCTCCCATACCAAACAGAGGCGGTAGCAGAAATTCTCGAAGCACCCGATTTGCATATAGACGAAGGATCAACGCTGCGACTGGAATGCAAACTGAAACGTGCCACCGAAAGTCCGCTTTATGTCTTTTGGTAAGTATCGCCAGGTCGAGCTGTAGGTATTTGGGTGGAATCTTGTTTTTTTTTTGTTGCTTTCCTCGCGATCCCTCACGCGCCTCGCTTGATCGGTTATGAAAGATTTATGACCGCAGGAGGAAGCGCACCGAAGCTGGAGGGGAACGGATCCGTGGGCCGGCGGCGGTACGAAATAAATAAATATCCGTCAAGTGCTGTCCGAGAGCGGTAGGAAACTTACCTCGCCAAAGAAAATGGGCAAAACCACGGTCCACCGGCCTGCCAGTGAAGGCACAATTTATGACGAAATTTTGCCCGCCGTTCGCTTTTTGATGTGGGAAAAGATGAAAAGGCTACCATTTTGTTTTGTTTTTTTTTCTCTAGGGGGTCTATGATTCCGTCTGTTCGTCCAGGAGGAGAAATCCTCGGGGGACAGTGTCATGGAGGCGGAATGGCATTCGGGTGATTTTCTTCTATTTATTATGTTGTTGTTGCTGCTGAGCCACATGGCCGAACGCATATTCCTGTTCCGTTCCCATCGGAGCCTCCGTCACTTGACGGTATGCGTCGTAATCATAAAACCGGGAGCTCCCACCCACCAGCCAATCCTCGGAGATGGTGTTGCTGTGGCTCTCGTGGGTCCTTTGGTTTTGTTGCGCCATCGGGTTCATCCTGCCGTTGCTGATCCAAAATATGCGAAGCATCAATAGCGACACCACGCGCGGAAAGTAGAGCAAAAGTTTGGTAGACTATGGTCGCATTGGTAAGCTGCAGTCGGTCGTTCTCGTGCTAGCGGATGTGGTTTCTGTTGGTTCGCAGGAATTTGAATGGAATAGCTGGGTCAGGCATGGACAAATCTGTACGATCGAATTTTAGGAGTGCCGGCGAAATTTGAACCACCGGAGAAAATGCCGAAAACGCCGAGACCGATGAAGAAAGTTAGCTCAGGAATGAATCAATCTAGAGATTTCCGAAACGGAATATAGATAATAATTGAAATTGGTATTTTAGAGAAGATCAAAACCTGCCAACGATTCTGTTTTCTGCGTTTAATAAACGCAAGGATCACACGCTCAGAACGTCCACACCTTCGTCCGTACCGTTGAAGGATTTGTTTGCTTCAAGAAATGAGCTTTTCTTTATGGCCCATTTTGAGGATGAAATATGTATTGATCAACCGGAGCCATATTGTTTGGTATTAGAGTTTCCGCTTCCGTTGGTGATGTTTTGGTGTTTCACGGATTATTGCAACTCCATGAAAATAAATGTGACTTCATCATAAATCTGGCTTGTTCGATCTGTCCCTGTACACTAAGGTGGATCTTTTTGTAGGTTTTTGTCAAGTTTTTCGTTCAGCTCAGCTGGTGAAAGCTCCAGTATCGTTTTTAACGCCCAAAAATGGCTACATCGGTGCCGCACGTTCCCAACAAAGTCACCAATTTTTGCTACAACCACCCTAATGTATCTTTCACCTTTAAAAGTCCAAACTCGATTAGTTCTCTTCCCGGTTCGCCCGCTAACGCAGAACTTCTTTTTTTGTTTTGCTCAAGTCTACTCTCTGCTCTCTTTATACCCTCGTACCGTGCGTCCTTCCCGTTCCGTAATCACCCACCTCGAATGATGATGACTGCGGAGTTTGCCAGCGTCAATATGTGCTGCGACGATTTATGAGCGCGTATCAAATTTCAATCTCTTCCACTTCATTTATTATGCTGAGCAAAGCCGGAACGAGAGCACACGCAAATCCTGACGCGCCAACGTTGACAACGCCAAGGCAAGGACTCGGCGCGGGTGTGTGAGGATAATATCGATAGGGCACAGCGAGCCTGGCACACTTAAGGCGTTTCCAAGTGAACGCACAGGGTGTTTGTTTAACCTTCTTTTCTTTTCCAACCCGACTCATTCTTGGCCTTTCATTTCTTTCCGTCTGACGGAGGCGCTCGCTTCTTGCAGACATCGCCCCGATATACTGGTTTATGCTTACTTGTCTCCCTCTTGGTTTTTTCATTGCAGGTACCATGAAGATCGGATGGTGAACTACGATCAGGAGGATGGGGTGTCCGTGTCGAACAATAAGCTCACCTCCAGCATCCTGACGGTGCGGAATGCGACGGCCCGGCATGGCGGCAACTACACCTGTGCCCCGGCCAATGCCCGCCAGTCGAGCGTCTACGTGCACGTGTTGAAAGGTGGGTTTTTTTTTAGGGCGCTCGTCTTCCTGCCATGGTTCTCAGTTACTCGCCCGACGATGGCGGGCTGCTTCATTTTGCCGGGACAGCATTTTGCTCGCACCGGGCAGACACTTGCACTTTGCATTTCCATGTTTCCCGATGGGTTTCACGAGGGTGCACGAAAAACAACAACGCCGGCAAGAGAAAACTTGAAAGGATAGGACGAGAGAAAGTATGGTCCAAAACGGAGCGCAAAGAATGGTTCAGTCGATTAGGAAAAGTATCCTTTTCAGCCACCCGATGGGTCGTGCACTGCTGCAGTGGGGGGCAACTACTGGATAGGAAAATTCATAAATTCTACTACAGCCCACGCAACAGAATCCCAGCGCAGGCAGCACAGGGAGCAAAAACGTCCGCCGGCCCAAACCACTGACACAGCGCCGAGCAGGAGGAAACGAAAGCAAAAACGGGAAAACCCCGTGTGCCCAAAGAAAGACGATGCTCGTGTGCAGCCGGGTGGGTTTCTGCGCCAACTGGCCGAACGAGTGGAGAAATTGCCTCAGGACTACTGCAATGCATCATTATCGGACACTTTGTGAAATATGAGCAATGCAATAACATATGTTCGTTTGTAGCCGGCATCAGCCTGGCGAGGAGACGCGCCGGCGAGGGGCAAATACATGGGAGGAAGTAAAAGATTGATGAAGGTACACGCGAAGGAAAAGTGCCTGAGGCTGCCGCAAGTAGCTTTCCCAGACCGAGCGCCGCACGAGGGAGTGACAAAAGGTGGTAGAAATAAGGACGAAAACTCTACCAGAAAACTGGATGCCACACCAAGTGTTGTGCAAGAGTTTATTTTGGCTCATGTGTGTGTGTGTGCATCTTGTTGTTGTTTTTTCTCCCACCGTTCCCTGTGAACAATGTTTATTTCAGGGATTTTTCGAAAGAAAAATTACGAGTAACTGCTTCGCGCAACGGCAAAGTAGGAGTAAAAATGAGGTGGAAATAAATATACAATTTTCCTGCTCCAAAAAGTAGGATGCAAGAGTGAGTTAGGGCGGCAAAGGCCTGGGTGAAAATGCCATCGCATGTCAAGCTTGCATGGACCGTTCGGAGGCCTTCCTCCATGTGGCGAAGCAGCACTGGCACTCGGAAGGCGGAGAAAGAGGTGGCGAAAACATGCAATAGAAATTTAATTTCGTTTCACTTCCGTCCCCGAAAAAGAAACTTTAGAAGCCCTCCTCCCCCTTCGGAGGCCCCGGGGATGGTACGAAAAAAAAAAGGAAGCGCAATGAAAAATGTCGAGAAAGCGGCCCATACGAAAGCGATACGGGGAAACCATATCGCTCTCTCCGGCATGTCCTGAATCCTGAGCGCGTTGTGGGAAAATGGGTAGGAAAAACGACCATGCGAAACGGTGCATGTTTCCGAAGTTAGCAACTTTGTTTTCTCTTCTTCAACAGCGCACTTTCGCTACAGGCTCCGACGCTTCTTTCCCAGTTCGCCAGTTCGTCCACCAGCCCACGCGGAAAATCTGTAGTAAAATGCGCCCAAATCTCCGGTGGTGCTCTGAAATGGCAGCCCCTGTACGTCACCTTGAGGTTCACTTTCGTTGGTTTCAGCTTCATGCGTTACTCGTTTCTCGCTGGCAGTGGAAAACTCCAACGTTTGTATAGACACGGCATAGAGCGCCCGGGAAAGTATTTATTTCCCGTGGCCAATCGTCGGCGTTCCGGATGGACACGGGACTATTTTCCCACAGTGAAACTGCCAAATGCTTCATAATCACGTCGTGCTGTGTTCATTTGCGATGGCAATGTCGAAAGGAGAAAAAAAAAACTGTGCTGTGTCCGGAGAGGATCGCAGCGATTGGACGGAAAATGAAAAGTTGGAAAACTTTTCTTCCCATCGTCTTGGCAATTGGGAATGCCTAGGCTCACCCGGAGAGTTTTCTTTTTCGCCACTAAGAACAAGAGAGAAAAGAAACAACATGACGCGCCAAACGTGAAATATTATTCATGTGCTCGAAAAAATGCTTTGCTCACCGGGGATTCGGAAGTTTAGCCGAAAGTGTGGCATCGCTTCCCTCGACGATACTGATTTCGGTTCACACCGAGCGACGGACGTAATTGATTTCCTGATGGGAAAATTTCCTCCCGCATTAAACTTCGCACGCCGACGGAAACGGAAAAACGATGCAGCCTGCCTGCAAAGTAACTGCTCGTGTTGCGAATCCGTCGCTGTTTCACATGAATATTTCGAGCGATACGAACGAATGAAACAATTCTCCTCGCCAACGGGTGGGGTAGGAGGAAGAGGCGGGGGGGGGGGGGGAGATGTAATAACTTTAAAATTCACTTTCCCTGTAAATTTGATGCGAACGAAAACGCAACCGAACACGGCCAGAATGGACCTCTCTATTGGCCCGGCGGGGAAGAACTAACTTTTTCCAGAGCTTCCAGGGTTGGATTTCCTGCTGCCGGCATTTCAAGCGATGTGTGATATAACTCTGAGTACAAGCTGAAGTAAAAGTTACACGCCCAGCCTCTCGCACACGGTGGCAGGCTTTTTCCGGGCATTACTTCTGGTGGCCTGATTTGGTATCATGTTTTTTTTAAATGATTCGTTTGTGTTTTCTTTTCCACCCCCGAAACTAGGAGCGTGTCTGCACAGACGCAGCATTTCCTTCAGGAACGTTTAGCACCCGGTCAACTGTGATGGAACTGGCGAGGCATGATTGGAGGCTCTCTAGAAGGGCCTTCCTGCGGGAGCATTATTTTACTGCCCTTGCCGGTCTTTCCATTTTGAATCAGAAGTTTCCCGTCGTAAATGTTGGTTTTTTGGGTGCTCGGACTGAAAATGGTAACGGGCAGCGTTTCCATGCTGGTAACTCTTTTAAGTGAAGTTTATTTTTATTTCCACCACTTTCCACTTTTACCAGCTCGTCCGATTTATGCCATTTGTGGGCGGGGAAAACGGATGCGTGGAAAAATGAATTTCATTAATGCATTTACGATCGTGCCAGATATTTGCATGGCATCCAGTTGATTGCGAACCGGATTGCTGTAATGAAGCAAAAGGGGGGGGGGGGGGGGGGGGTGGGTGGAGAATGTTTCACTTAAATCTAGAGTCAGTTCTCTAGATTTGGATAGTTCACTGAATTCAGCGATGGAAAGCGGTTTAAATTTTCTCATGCGCAATTTGGTATGACAAATGGATGATTGTGAAAATCTTGGGGATTATAAATACGGCTTACTTCTTTTATTATTTTTACAAATATGTTTCGAAAATTTACCCTTTAAATTGAATTTTGGAATGAATTTAATATTGAATGACACATTTTTTATCAACATCAATTTAATGTTTTGATGAACGATCCCGAACTATCACGAGACATTTATTAATTTGCACAAATGAACCATTTTAACTTTTATTTTCTTCATATCGCCTGGTTTTTTTATGTTCGCACTTCAAATGTAATCAAAATACTTTGATGCAAAATAATTTACATTCACTTTCGCCCCCAAGAGGAGTTTGTTAAACCGAATTACCAGTGCATTGACGATGACGATGTAAGGCTTTACTTCTGTACCCTTGAACACAAGCTTTGGACGGGTGAATGTGACTTGATCTCAACCAGGGTGGAGGAAAAAAGGTGAGGAAAAATGAAAAATCGATCAGTTCAAAGAGAGCGAAGTGTCTTTGTCACACAAGCCAAGCTCAAGGACCTTTCCATCCCGCCAATCTACTTCGATCAGACGACGCAAGCACTTTGCCCTGGCTGGCTTTGAAGAGTGTTAACCGCAGCGTCCCGAACGACGGAATCGCTCGTCAACCGTGGTCAGAAAAGTGAGTGATTTAACCTCATTTCAAGAGCGTCGTCTGTATATACCCTCTCGTTTGTGCCTGATTGAGCAACTTATATGACGGGGCAAAGTGGTGGAGAGCAAAGAAAAGCAAAGGGAAAGTGAAGATGAAGGGAAGCAAAAAGAGACACTTACAGGGTCAGAAGAGAAAACAAGGGAGGTGGTGGCTTCGCGTGACCTTTTCACCATTTCCCCCATTTCCCCCGACGCTTTCCCTAGCCCGCGTACCTGCGCATGGAACGTTGGAAATGATTTATGTTCCGCTGGTTCACCGCTGGCACAAAACCGGTGTCATCTTCAGCGGTGCACTTTATTTCCCAACCATCATCATCATCAGCCAGCCCAGGGAAGGTAGGGTGGTAGGGAGGTCGGTGCAGAAGTAGTAGTGTTGCGAAAATGCATTAAGCATTCATTTGCCATTCGCGCGTTATTTTTGGGTCCTCTTTCTTCGCGCAGAAATTAATCTCTTCCATCCCATTGCGGTGAAGATTGGGGGTTTTTTTTTTCGCTGCCCCACCCTCAACGCGGGCGGGAAAAACACTACGGTTGATTATTTTTTCCTCGCCGGTGGGAAAACTGGACCATTAAACAGTCATCGACCGGGCAGCGTTTATTTGGCCGTTGGCAAATTTTAGCACTCGTTGCAAATATCTGATGAATCGTTGGTTCTTTTTTATGGCAACACCGTTATGATCGTTTATTGCTTCTTATTTAAAGGATAATGCTCTTTCGCTCGCTGGCCTTTAATAAATGGGACAATGTTTTTCGTATTTTCGTATTTTTGTGTTCAGAAAGAGGCATAATCTGTGTTCCATTAAGTCAACCAAACATCTGTTTTGAAATCTCTATTTTCAATGATTAATAATTCCGTGGGTCAACTAAAGGAACTGTCAACTGTCTAGAAGGAGGAACAGACTGTCCTTCTATATACTGCATACTTCTGTATAAAGGCTTTGTATTTAATTCTCATGTAAGTCAGGAACGGTATTTCTAAATGTTGAATGTCTTTATACCAAGTAACATCAACTTGTGCAAATAGAAGTATTCACTTCCCAATATTGTAGAAAAACAATCGTTTCAAGTTTCCACAGCCCAACCAGAAACATTCCTTCTTTTGCTACTTAACATTTACTCAACAACCGCCTGATATTAGCGTGAACCAACTGGCTCAATTTCCATTCACTTCTGCTTTGGCCCACGTCGTGGAAGGAATCCTTCCTTTCGAGGAGCGTTACTCTCGACTTCGAAGCCCTTTTTGCCTTTCTTCCTGCATTCGTAGGCGAATCCACACCAAAGAGGTACCAGCGGCGGAACGCGGCGTGCGTAATAAATTTTCATTTGTTAAATTATGTAAAATTAAGCTCTAACGAAACCACCGTCCGCCCCGGGGAGGCCAACGATCGTGCTTGGAGCTGAAGCGGAGGTTTTTGCCCGGTGGTTTGATGTTTATGATGGTTTAGTTGAATTTAAGCCGCAGACACATTCCCGCGCTCCCACTACAAGCAGCGAGAATATGTTCGCCCGCTTCAGGACTTGACAGGGTGGATAGTTTTTTTATGAGAGCGGTTTTTATCTCGTTCCCGCTAAGCGACTGCGCTTAAAGGAAAATGGGACGCAATGGAAGGTAGTAAAAAATTTGCATCAGCAGACAAACAACACGAAGCAAGTAAGAAATGAGCAGCGACTCGCTGAGGTATTAAGTACCTTGCAAAGATTTTTCGTTCCGTGCCCGCAACATATTTAGCATGTTCAGTTAACACATATTCAGGCCGGGAATTACAACGCCGTAAAACAAAACGACCTTAACATGCTCTGAGTGTAACTTATGGAAGCGTTTTTTTTTCCTGTTTGCCTTTTGGTTTTTGTTATCGCAGCGAGTTGCTGTAAAAATGGCTTAATGTAGTTCGTAACGTAACGTTGAAAGTAGCTTGGGTTTTTTATTTTCTTTTCAATTTCCGTCTTCCCTTCCCCTGCCATAATCGGTCGGGAAAGCGTCCGGTTTTCGGCCCAAAACGGCCAATCGTCGCACGGTGCCAAGTTTTATCAGCGGAAACAAAACTGGGTGGCGCAATAAATCGAGTGTCCGTGGCGAAAATTGCAACCAACGTTGCAGAAAGCCAATCTTACGCCTGAAAAGTGGCCGCAAAAAGGCACGAAGTCGGTGAGCTACAGTGACCATCCCCAGCTCGGCCTCATTTCCCCACGTGTGCTCAATTTGGAACCAAGCAGGAACCAACAAAAAAAAAACGAAGAAAAAAAAACGAATGCATGGAAAAGGACTGTGACTTCCTTTAACTGTAACTGCGGCCAAAGTCACGTCGATGAAACGTGAACGGTTGGCAACTTCCAACGGATCTCGGAGTTAAATACGCGAGAACGAGGCTATAGCGCCTTCCCTTGGCGAAACGCCGGCAGTCACGGACGGTCACGGAAGTTATCTTTTGCATTGAAATGTTCGGACGTGCTCGAGCGTAGTATTGTGTAACCATGCCGGTGCAAACACAGACCTCGCCGCTCGCCCATCATCCCGTGTGCGGTGCCTCGCCCGTGGAAACTTCCCTCGGAACTGTCTGAGAGGCATTGGCTCATAATTTATGAAAAGTTTAACGTCTTGGGGTTTTTAGGGGTTTTTTACTTTATTTCTTGCTGCCGTCAGGGAGAGAAAGTTTTTTAACCGTTTCCATTCCGAGGACGATTCGAAATTTTCCGGACCACCACCGCACATCCGGTCTCACATTTGGGTGGATATTTTGGATGGGAAACGCAGATTGTGTGCGGCTGTGTGCGAACATAGTTTGCCATAATTGATTTACTTTCCCCTCGGAGCGGTCGGAAGTCGTTGCATGAAGTTTATTTAATTACTTTGCAACCGCATCCACGTATGCACGTCGCACAGGGCAATCAAATGGGGAGACGGTGGAAAAACCGGTCCGGACGAAATATTTTGAAGCGAATGTTTTCCCCCTTTTTGAGTTAGCAACAGTGGTGTGATCGCGCGAAATACCGTTACATAATAATTGCTAGCTACTCAGATAGGGGCAGAATGTGATGTTGAAATGAATTCCTTTCAGCATATTTTTTAAAGCGATGCTAACGAAAATTTTATAAAATTGGAATGGAGAAAAATTTGTGAAAGAATTCACTGGAGAAGTTTCATGCAATGAAGCCATTCTAAAAGTATGTTCATTAAACATTCCCTAACAAAAGCTAAAAATGTAATTACTTTAAATATTAAATAATTTGGAAATTGTTGGTCCTTTTCCTTTGTAAAACATTTCTATTATGCACCCATTATGGCCTCGTTGCGACGGTTTTCCAAAAGATCTTTTATAGCATCACTTCAAACAGATGTGCATTTTATGTTTCAAGTGCAGAAAGTCCGTTCCCTGTTCAGTGCAAAAAACAGTTTTCAGCGAGTGTCTGGGGAAAACTTCGCCAAAAAAAACAAACTCAATCGTGCTTCACGCCCTATGCGTTTGCTGGATGTGGCTGGATGAGCGTACCGTCATCATATTGCAACATTCCTTAACCCACACAGCACCTCGCAGCGAACGGGATCCCTTCCAAAGTTTTTCCTTCCAAAAAGAGTTGAGCAGTTGGCTCCGATTCCTTGACACGCCATTCGTTGGCAACCCGGATGGAAATGTTAAGGATTTTCTTCCCCTATCGCTAACACGGTTATATCGACATCCTTTCAACCCTTTGGAAGATCGCCCAAGGGAATGTCTTTTGCCGGGCGCGCCAAGGATTGTAACGTGAGCCGAACGGAGCTGAACGAGCAGATGCCGAGCGACTTGGAACTTGGAGCAACTTCTTCTTCCTTTCTTCCTTCCCGTCGGGTTTTGGTGACTCGTAAAAAAAGTAACCTAGTTGCAAAAGAAACTGCTGCTATACACGCCCTACGCTGGGTTTTTGCGCGGTGTTGCGAAGGTGTTAAACGGAATGGAGTTTGCCTCGCTGTAAGCGATACCCATCCCCACCTGCCGGGCAGTGTATGAAGGTGCGTGTTATAACCTTCTTATGCAAATGTTTAACCTTTTGCCACGAAGAAGTATCCCTGAGGTGACCGAAAAAAGGGGGAGCAATCCGTGTGTGCCATTTTTCCTCGTTATTTTTCGTCCGAGCCGTGTGTCATTGCCGTTGGTCAAGTAATGCTTCCAGCGGGGAAAGCTCGTAAAGCCTGACAGCGTGCGGTGATCCTGGGTTGGTTTTCCCGTATGCACCTTCGAGACAAGCTCGGTTTCATTGAAATAGGTATACTTTGGTGTCCACACGTTGTAATGTTTGAACGGTCCTGCTCAGCGAGGAAACTTTGCCGCAATGAAAGTACGATAAAAAAAGTGTATTTCATCGCCGGTCTATTGGCAGGGTCAAACATCAGCCCCCTCTGGGGACAGGGGAGTAGTACTGTTTCGCTGTACGCCACCGATGTTGACATGTTTACACACACCTTCGGCTTTACCTTGCTCCGGAGAAAACTTTCACCCAAAAATTCAATCAATTTCCCAACGGGACTTTTTCCCGAGCAAGACGAAACAAAAAACACAGCCGCTATGTCCACTTTGCCGAACGGTGAAATCATATCTTTACGCATGAATTACCCACAACGGCACGGTTTTCCAAGGGCCGGCTGGCTAATGGTGGTCGACACCTTTGGTCAATGTTTTGACTTTGTTTGTTTCAACCTCACCCCACTCAGGCGTGTGAAAGTGAAATCCCATGAAATCAATCTTCATCAAAGCTGTTTTGTAGCGATTACGACATTTTCACACCTTTCGACCGGTTGATGTACTGCCACGCTCAGTCACGTGTGGTTTTCCGGTGAGCAACGGGGTGCGGAAAATTCTTTTACACCGGCGACTTTTACCCGGGTCTTTTGTTTCCGGCTTCACCGTCAACGTTGCAGGGAGGTGAAACAGGCAGAAAACCGGTAGGGGGGGGGGAGTGGAGTCTCGCTGAGGGAGAATTGATGAATGTTTCGGGTTTTCTGCAGCCCCCATGTTTTTGCTTGTTTCGCAGGGGGCAGATGATGGCTAGAGCTTGATGTGAGATCGCTACAGTTTTTCCGCATGATGAATGACGAAAGAAACGCACAGGAAAAGGGGCTGCGCTCGGGTGAACAAAGCGAGCTGCTGGCTTTTCTTCCTTTGTGGTTTGCGGAAGCTTACAATGGGACCTTATCTTTGCTGATGACTTTTCGGAAGAGTTTATTAGCCGGTCCCGAATGAGTTAAAACCTATTTATTAAATAGTTGCGTTGGGTCGGTGGAGGACAAAACTAGACCCCGCCCGCTTTGTCTTCTAAATGAACAAACAATTTAGGACAAAAAGTATTTCCCTTTTGTTCAGGTTTAAGCTTTAAAGCTGCTGGAATGTCGTGTGCCATTACACTCAAACGTCCACCATCGCGTAAAGGGGAACATAATATTCCTGAACACTCTTATTTTTTTGTTTTTGCTCTTCGGATCTCGTTCGACGTTTTGAGTTTCACCTAATGTGAGAGTGCATTTGTGATTCGCTTGGGTGACATTGAGGTTAAGCTCGTTAGTTTCAGCTGTACGGAAAATCAGACTTTACAACCCCCTTTGAACATTTGGGGCCAGGAATCCTTTTCAACCTATCAATAGAGCTTATTCGTTCTCGTTTCTGACTGTCAACAGGGAACTAAATGCGGCAGCAACTCAAATCTGCTCGTCGTTGCAGCGAGAGCTGCGGAAAAACTTCGCATGATATAAAAAATAAAGCCACTGGAGTTATTCCTATCATGGTAGGAACAAGTAAACTACTAGAAACCAAGTGGAAGAAACCTAGAGAGCAACAGTTTTTTTTTCTCATTTTTTGGCCAGTGTTTTGTCGATAGAAGGGCTATGGAGTCATAATTTGCTTTGTCACCATATTTTTACGTCCACAGACATGCCACAGCCTAAATGAACCCTCGTTCAGGACAGCATAGGGTATGTTTAAACTTCCTCTGCCGTTGCGTTGAACTCGGTAGAGCACAATGTTTCATCAAAATGGAATGTATCATATTTTGTAGCAGGACGACACGCAGGAAATGGAAAAAATTCTCCCGATGATAAATCGCTTCGGAAAAAGATGACTGGTCCTCAGCCATTTTCCACGGCAAACTATTCTAAAAGCGGGCCCTCTCTGAATTTTTCCAAGTTCCACACACCAGTCCAGTTGATTATCTCCGGTAGGTTTTCATCCGTGCGATGTGACTGCCTTTTCGATTAAGGGAAAACGAAAGAAACTCTTTGTGGCAAGCGTTCCAGTGTGATACCAACGAAAAAACCTCCAATTAGCAACGGATTGAGGATTGTGAATGTACAATAGTCTGTCGTTCATCGAAGGCCGCTGATGCTGCAACATTTACTCGCAAAGCTACCAGATAACTTTTACCCGCATCCCGACACTAATACCCGATGATGTTTGGTTTTGCCCCTTTTTTTGCAGGTGAAAAGCCGGCCGCAATGCAACACCCGAACAAGAACCCGACGGCCACATCCGGTGCCAGTGCGGCAGTGTCCCGGACCGCATCCCACTTCAGCTGTCTACGGCTGGCCCTCGGTGGACTACTTCCGGCGACGGCAGGCCTCATCGTGACGCTGGTCCGCTGGCTCTCGACAGCCAGCCCGAGCGCCCCCTTATGCCAGGTCGAGGGACAGGTGCGGCGACGACGACGACGGTGGGACGAGCCTCGCCACCGGCACGGCCTACCCGAGGGCTGCACCACCGCCCTGCTCTGTATACTAATTGCTCCTCTGCTCTCCGTTAAGACTATCTTCAGCAAAAGTATTAAATTGTTCGATGTGGTTTAAGGGCCCGAAGAACCTGTGCTGTGCCACTCGCCCTCGCGCGCTTTCGTCATCCAAAGGATGAAAGCGTTTTCTATCGCCCGGACGGCGGCAGGTCGAGTTGAAGACCGATCATTCGGTTTCCGCAAAACACGGATGCATCTGCTGGGGCCGGGCCGGGCCTGGGTGGTGCGCGCAGAGTCGTCGCAGCTAGACATAAGTATAAATATTTTGTACAGGTTTTCTAGCATTAAAATGTTTAGGGTTAATCTTTGCAGGCAACTTTAGGGACGAGACGTGGTCATGCTGGCCAGCAAGCCACAACAGTGCAGGTCGGCATGTGATGTCGCACGTGTCACAGACAAGCGAAGGGAAGGGCAGACGATCCGTGTGTGGTTCGCAGGCCCGGATGAAGAGCACGTACGAACCGACGTACGTATAGCAACGTGTCCCGAGCGCTGACCATCACCAGGGAACGTTTGGTCGTACTGCAGTTCAACATCATTTTTAACTTTGCCATTCCTGCACCCCGAGGTGACCGACCAGTTCATGCGAATGATTTTGCAGTGGTTTTACTGCAGAGGACCACTTGATGGTTCTTCCGCAAACCTTTTGGCCTTAATTGATGTACAACTGTACGCTAGAGTGAGCGATATTCATATTACTTTTTTTTAAATACTTCGTCCAATCAATTTGCTTAATTTGCATTGGATGCATGGAAGAATGTTTTCTGGAATCTTTCAAGAGGTTTTTGGATGTCCACTTCTCTAAGCTGATATTATGTGCATGAGAGCTCGAAAATTATTATCACCAATTTCTTTCAATGCTTTCACCAAAAAGCTGCTCGATGGATGAAGACTTCCTGAAAATACGCATAACCACTCCAAAACTAGCTCTCTATCGCTCTATGCTACTCCTTAGGATGAAAGTTTTATTCCTGAAAGTATTAAATGAGTAAGCCACTGCGGTGGGATGGCGTCAAAACTTAGATTGAAAAGCTCATCGACAAATAAAACTCCATCATCAGTACCCATCGTTCGGTTGCATCGTTGCGAGGAACTAGTGGTAAAACAAACTGCTCATTCTGTACAGTTCAATGCTCCACTCGATCGAGCCAATTTATACTTGAGAAGTTAAAGCATTCCTTTCACTTTGGTGTGCCTCTCTAAGTGGTTGCGGCTTTCGGTGGAGGAAGGCATCAAGCGGCCTGGCAGTTGGATCTTCTCCTTTCTTTGGCTTGTTTTACCTAGATACAAAAAATAAAAAGACAGCTTAAGATTATTCTCCATTGATGGATGTAATTGAACTCTGTACTGATTAAAAGCGGGGAAAATAGATCTTGCCCTCCTTTTTTGCTAGAGTAAGAACTTTAGAAGTTTATGCGGCGAAGTTTTGCTAAAAGATCTTTCGCTTTCTCTTTGCCAATTAGCTTCGACGCTCTTCGGTAGGAGGCTGTGGTAGCATAATGAGTCAAGCGCAGCTCGGGAATTGGCGGTGACTAATCATGAATAAAATACATTTATCTGTTCTGGTTCGGTGCAACACTTTTCGGTTGGTTGGGTTGCTGGAGTGCAGCGGGAAGCGGGAACAACTTTGCATTTAAGCCACGGTTCTGCTCGTAGAAATTGCAACTCGCAAGGTGCGCTTAACTCTGATGCGAACAAAGATTCATTGCGAGGCATCGCTGAAACATTAATGTTATTTGCATAAACGATTAAAAATGCAAACGATAGCTGTTTTAGTAGGAAAACACTCAGTGGAACTTTAAAACCCTGACCCTCGCGAGAGCCGTTTTGGGACAACCGACGTGTGAATGAACCTTGTCCACTTTGCGGTCTTGGAAATGCATCCGAATCGTGCAAATTGATTTGAAGCTCGTTGCATTTAGATTGCAAACTCTATTCGTGTACTGCAGGCTGCACGATCAAGGACATTGCATCGAGGTGAGAAAGGTGAAGGTAACATGAACGCACGTGAGCGACCATTTTCCGGATTAGGTTTTTGGCTTGCACTTGGAAACGTTCTTTCGCTAGAACCCATTCGTGTGACGTGTGCATACAAGTTGCAATAGCTGGGCATATTCAATTCCCATGACGTTATTGATCGAGCGGTTGGGTTTAGCTTGTTCATGTTGAAATATCGGAAATTGATGTGTTAATAATGGATTTTTCATTTCAGCGCTGCCTGAACTCCTATGCTCAGTGCACTGGGTTGAATCAATTGTCAATACCAATCATCAAAATGGAGAAACAGTTCTATTTGTTCACTGATCTTAACCGCAATCCACGCCGTGATTGGTATTGATTTGGTTCGAAAACGATGAACCTCGTCGTCTGCAACAGAAGGTGCAGCTCTCCCGCAAGTTGTGATAAAATGCAAGCGGGTTTTTTGAATATCGAGCCCAATGAAAATATGATACTTTGGAAAAAAAAAACGATATTTTAAGTACTGCCCCAACGGAGACAAATCGAGAACGCGAAGTCTTCGATAGCTCATCGAGACTCTCATCGTATTTTTCGGGGACTGTGGATTGACAGGACGTTTGACAGCGCCGTAAGATGGATGCCGGTGTAAGGCATATATGTGTCAGTTCAGTTATCCGTCGCAATATATTCTTCCACGCCCTACCTCAACTTTTAATGGTTATGATTTGATTTGTTCGAGAAATACTTTCCAAAAATGTTTTGAAGCCTAATGATGAAGCTGGTGGTTCGGCGTAGAAGAATATCACTGAACAGGTAACTGCACTAACACATTTATGTCTAGCTGCTCTTGTAGCTTACAGCGTTGTCAAACGGTCTGTCAAACAGAAAACCTCGATAGCTGATCGATGCTCTCATCATATTTCCAATTTTACGGGGATTGGAGCCTTATGTTTATGTGCATGACGATTGCATTGAAACTCTTGAACAAATACTCTTTGCACAAATATTCCAACATCGTGCCGCCATCTTAACAGTGTTTTCTTCTATCACTCTCTTCTATTTGTGAGTATCAACCACAATGCGTTTTCTCCAAATATCCCGTCTCGATTGGATATCGAGCAATGCAAAGCTCGCGGAGGCTTCGGGCAAAAATAGACAGATTGTGTGCATGAGACATCTTTGCACCGGTGAACGGGTTTCTCAGCTTCAGCCCCGGATCGATATCCTTCGTTCCAGTGATCGATTCATATTTATTTTCCATCCTCCGCTGCGGTTTCGGTCGTCATTTGGTACGCTACACGGTTGTTGTTGTCTGTCTGGAACGTTTTCCCCACCGAAACGGGCAAACACACACACACACACACATTCGCACAGTCGCACAGGCGCAACATTTGAGAGGAGCAGAAAACAAGTCCATCAGCGCGAAAAGTAAGAAAAGCAATCCAAACAAATCGAATGACAATCCTATTTTCTTTTGCCATCCAAAAATATTATCGTTTCGTTCGCATAAAACAAACCTGTTCCATTGGGCGCTCGGTTGTGCATGTGTGTGTGTGAGTTAAACTCCATGGCGAAAACACAACATAATATAAAAAAAGAGCTGGCTAGGTGACAATGGGAAAACTTACATGCTCCCATCGTCATCTTGATCGAAGGATCGAAGCCGGGAAAATTTGCTTTATCCGTGGAAGAAAACAAACCGGCACACAACAACCGACTGAAATGGAGAACCGGGTCATTCGTGTTGACCAAATTCAGCGAGCAAACGTTTCTATAAATAAAACGCCGCGGGGTAGCGTTTGGGGGGTGGTGTTGAACAATTTTCATCCGTCCCCCCGTGGGGAAGGGTGGTGGGAATGTAAACTAGGAGGGTTTCGTGGCGGTGATGTTTGTTTTCCATGATAAACGAACAAAGCACTATTCGATGTTATCTCCCGAGGAATGATTGTAGATCGATGCGATCGCTCGCTAGCGTTGCATTTTCCCCTGGTTATGAAAATGGTGTATGAACTGCAGTATTGGACCAAGTGTACCTAAGCGCCAAGGGCAATCTACGATGTCTACAATTTTCCCACGAACATGGCATTAAAGAATCCATTCCGGTTGCAAAAGAAAAAAACAAGAATGGAGAAAAGGAGCCAGCTGGTAACTGGCTATATGATTTCCATGGATGGACAAGTAAGGTTCAAGCATGGTGAGCACGTTCGGATATGACACAGAGCTGCAAATGGCAGAAGAAAAAAAAAATGGCCAGGACCTTCACACGAGAAAAGAACGTTTGTTTCGACAACAAAAACAAGCCTGATCAAACGTTGGTCCGTGTGCTGGGTGATCAAATGGTTGTCAACGGTAAAAGAAAAAGCCGTACTAGACAACAAGAGATAAAAAAATTAGCTACAGAGACAATTGGTTGGCGCAATTGAGAATACTCTGAAGAAGAAACAGAGAGACAATTGGTTGGCGCAATTGAGAATACTCTGAAGAAGAAAAAGAAAAGAAAACGCCCGATTAAAGATCAAAAAACCATAGCACAGCAAAATAAGCAAAGCAGAAGTTAGATAAGTTAATTGAAGTAAACAAAATCATCAGTGAGTGAAAATTGTACATTAAAAATTGAAAGAATAATCAAAGTTCTATCCGACCGTTTGAAGCGAGTGGTGAATTAAATAGAAAATGTTAAGCAACAAATTGAGGAAAGCAAAAAAAAAAACAACAAGTGAGAAAATGCACGTGATACCCTCAATCGCACGAACGATCGAGCACGGAACGAGTGATAAATCGAACGAAACCAAATCGAGTGAAAGGGCGAGCGAAATGAATGATGGAAAATGCACCGCATGAATGCAAAGCGCAGGAAATCACGGACGAATGAATGGAGACGCGGGACAAGCGCCTGCTGGCGAAGAGGAAAGGAAATGGAAAATCCCGGTCCCGGTAGAAGCCGTAGAAGAAAACAACGGGAAAAAAAAACAATAGCGCAAAAAAAAGAAGAAGGGCGACGGAAACAATTATGGGAGCGATTAAAAATAACTGTTAAAAGGCTAATTATTTCCAGAGAATTACTTCCACTTCCGTGACCGCAGGCCAACTGGGTGTGATTGGTCGACTGGGGGGAAGGGGGGGGGGGGGTGGATGCACGGGTGCACGAATCGACGCACACCAAGCGATTCCGGAGGGTTCCGGTGCGAACAGAAGGGTATCCTTCGTTCCTTTTCCACTTGACGGTCACGAAGGACAGGTTTGATGAGAGTGATGCCGATGGGCGGTCGTGGGGGGGGGGGGGGGGTTGAAGTGCGCCACTCCAGTCCGTTAGCAGAGGTGTAATAAAAAAGTTTTATGGTAAGAAAACAACATACATACAAATTCAAAAACAAAAAAACAGGACACACTCCAAAACATTCCCACAATCATACACACTTACAGACACCGTAGCTAGATTTTAGCGTTTCGGAAAAGCAGTGTGAGAGAGACCGAGAGAAAGAGATAGAAAGTTCGTTACGAGGTACGGAAAACAAAAACATGAAAATCGTGCAGCGGAAGAAAATTTCGGATGGGTGGGTTTTGGGGGTGGGTGGGGGTGCGGGAAACCACACGGGGCGAAAGGATTCGGCTGCCAACTTTTTCCCCAGCCCTGGCCTTTTCGGGAGAGGAAATGGATAATTTTAATGTCGCAAGGAAGAACTTTTACCTTTTCCAACCAAGTGTGAAAAGCTCACCGGAAGGAAGCTTTCTTTTGGGGGCGCCTCTCTCCCACCAACTCCCCAACCCCCAGTTCATTGCGCCCTCTCCCCGCTTCACCTGTTCGAGAGTCAACAGGGGAAGTGTAATTGTGATTTTGATTACGGTTTTGAACTCCCCGCCGATTCGAACGCGGGACCCTCCTTCGGGTAGGACGACGGCGTTTCGGGGAGTGGGGGGGGGGGGGGGTTGATTTCCCTCTGCCTGTGGTTGCGGTACCCTGCAACAATTAATTCCATCCGAAGTACCGCTCCTACGCCACACGATGGAAGTTTAGGTAGGTTCGAATGAGGGGATGATGTTTCGGGGTTTTCCGGGTTGATTGGCGGAAACACGCGTCCTTCGCCCGGGCAGGGCATCGCTAAATTAAACCCCTGTGCCGCTTGGCAGGATCTACACTTCCACTAAGGGCCCTTCCCCAAAAACATGGCACGGTCCATGGTATATTTTTCTCTAAACGGAAAACACACAAATAACAATAATCATTTTCAAAGCGGAAAATCGAGATCGAGCGTTGGTCACGCGAGCCGGTAGACGCAATCGTTGTAAGATAGGGTTGGTTAGAACGTTTATTTGTCTGTTGGAAGGGCGGCTAGGATTAAGAGCCGACGAGGGGGAGGCCTAGGAAGAGCGAAAAACAGGAATTACCACGGCATACGAAGACATGACAGTGGTAAAAGCAAGTTATGTGACGAAGTATCTGAATAATAAACATTATTGATAAAAAAAACGACTACAAACGCCACTCGGGCGAAAGAAATCGATACCAATATTAATGATGACAGCCTGCGGAAGGAATAAATGATGCATTTGGTTTGCGGCGCCATCGTGGAAGTGTTGAAATGAAGGTTTCCCATGTTCCCGGAGTCAAGGCCGTGCGTGTGAGGCGATCGTTAGCCACCGTTTTGGTAAGTAATCAGGGCTTTGCTACTTGGTGCTGATGTTCCGGCGTAAGGCTGCATTTAATAGCGAAAAAATTACGCATCAGCGAAGGTCAACTGCTTGTTTATTGCTTAATTGCGCTCGCCCTACGTTCGAGCGTTAGCCTGCGGCAAGACACAGCATGATTTGGCTAATGCCAAAGCGAAATTTGGCAAATTTGACAAAGCAACACGATGAACTCTATATACAAAAAATTGTCCTCTCTTGGCGCTGTTTGTATTTGATGCCAAATTTGGCAGCTGTCAAATAGACGCCATATTGCCCATCGCGTGCCTTGTAGTTCACTTTTTGCTGTCATTCCAGACGTAAACAAAAACAATGTCGTAAGAAATGTTGAATCGAGCTTAAATTACTTTGTTGAAAAAAGAAATTGTAGTAAATATAAGTGCTTGAATTTATTAAAATATGATGTGAACAGTTTTGTGTCATTAAGCAGTATGCATAATTTAGGTTGCACGATATGCAACTGGTGATTCAAAAAAACTGGTCTAACTGACTCTCCTTCGCGCTCGTTGGCGCCGCATGTTTTGTACAAATTGAGCTACATTTTCCCTTTGGCAATCGCGAAAATCGTGAGTGTGTCTAGACGCAGGCTCACTAAAACAGACGAAATGGCGATGCCGTGTTTGGTGTTCATTCGTCAATTATTTCAGCAAACATGCAGCCAAGTACTTATGCATATAAAACAGATTGTTTAACAGGCAAAAACACTTCCTTAATTTACACACACACACACCAACACACACACACCAACACACGCACACAGTCAATAAATTGAACCAGATCTCGGTCCCTTTTTTGTCGCTTGCTTTTCTAGCTCAATTAACAGAAAAGAAAAACATAACGCCACGAGGCACTACCATTTACAAAAATGCGCTCTTAAAGATCTTCCCATTCAGCGTGATCCAACTCAATCCAATGCAGACATTTTGCGCTATGTCTTGAAACAAACAAAGTTCTATCATAAATAAAATGTTTGCATCACGTCCTGCATTAAGCCGGAGGTCGATTTCCGCCTCCTTCATGCTGCTATTTTTGCCACCTAATTGAGACCGGCTTTCCGGTTGCGCTTAAGGCCAACAGCACCCTCCGCGAAGGGCTTTCAGGTGAGGCGAGTTTAAGGTGGAATCGTGCCGTTCCCTTTTCTGCCTTTGAAGCTCCCCGCCTCCTCGGGCTCGCCTCGAGAACCGTTCGGGGAGGGGGGGGCCCTCAGATAAATTCAACCTTATGCTCGATCGCTTAATTTTTGTTGAGCTCTGAACGTGACAGGATTATTTGTGTTGCCTGCGAGGAAACTGAAAACTTTTCGTTTGTGTTTTTGTTTCGGCTTTCTTTTTTTTTTCTATTCTTCACGTGCAGGAAACAACAACAGAGCGTCATAAAAATGAAACGAAACGGACTGCTGGCGGCCGTAGGCGCAAGGGAACAAAAACACAACAGTAGATTAAGGTGGAGCCGGCGAACGGTGCGTTTTTCTTCGGAAAAGTTTGCTCATATTTTTAATTTATTTGAACAAAGTTATTTTTTACGGCCACCGCCAGTCGATAAGGTCGATCTGGGATGACCTGCCTCTTTTTTGGATTAGCCGGTCACGGGGAAACTTAAAATGCTCCACAAGGGTCACAAAGTGTGCTGGTAGGAAGCATGCGGCACGGATAAAGCAAAAGCACCGTCGCACGTGTTGATACAATGTTGTGTAATTTAATATAATAGGAGAACGTTCTCTCAATTGAAATTGATGACTTCGTGCGCCGTAAGCCACGGGCATCGTTGGCGAGAGGCATGGAACCAATCTCCTCTCGATGGAAAATCCCTCGTTTGGTTATATCGTCTTCGGTCCCACTGAAGCACCATTTTACTGCACTTCTTTCACCCATCTACTCAGCATGGGAAGGATACGAAGCGTCGAGCGTTCAAGGTTGAGTGAAGCCAGCCAGCCAACAAGACGCTCACATTGTTGAGCTGTTTCTTCGGTCAGTTCAGACATCACCCACATTGTAAATCAATCAACGAAAAATTAAGCGGAATAGAAAAGTGTTTTCCTCACCGTACGCCGGGAAGCGAGAACGTCGGATACAAATGATTACCGCTTTGAAAGGGCCTGTCAATCGGCACTGACGTGGAAAAGTGGAAAGTGGTGAGCATTGTGGTGCATGTTGCATACTCATCGCAACCCGAACAGTGCACCTTGTTGTTACTGACTGCTTCAGCTGCAGAGCTAGAAACCATCCGAGCCAAGTTTTGCTGCTGGTGTCGATTTTGCCGCAACGCTTGCAACCGCTCTTGACCTCCAAAGTTAGTCAAGATCGATGGCTGATTGATTCAACTTTTCCCATTTGCCACGCGGGGCGCCAGTTTCACACCGAGCAAATTGTTCCGACCATGCTCATGATAGGACCAGCTGGATGTATTCAGTTACAGTTGCCGTTTGAATTTTCTGTTCCGAAGCGACGGAACGTAAAAAAAAATCCTCATGAACCATTATATGCATTCATGCCACTGTCTTGTGGAGAGCGAAAAAGTTGTTGGCTCAATATTTGTAATATCGTGCACAAGATGAGTCATATAATGTTCCTAGTATTGTCCTTTTTTTTCTAAATTGCATTCACATGAAACCATAACTTACTTTATTTCAAACAAAAAGTGAACACGAAAATTGTGTTACGAAGTTTACATATCTTCTACTAGTGGTACAAATAAGTTCGCGGCGTTGTAATATCAAATTTCACCACTAGTTTATAACATTTTGAGCCGTCTTCAGTAGGCTTTCATTTCCACTATCATTCATTTCGCTTGAGTATACACAACATTATTTCCGCGTGGCCCGAAAATGATAACTTTTGTAGCTAAAAATGTGTTTCCTTACGGGGATTATCTGTCCAACTGCACCAAAGGTCCAAAACTAAAGGTTTTTTTGCAAAAAAATGGGACTGGCGATGAAAAAAGGCTTAGTTACGATAATCCAAAACGTCGAGTAAGCAATGGATAATTCCGGCCATGCCTCATCATCGAGAGCCAAGTCGGATATACCCGGTCAGAAGATTATGCTGCGTATTTGGTGCGTTGCCGGGAGTCTGGTATATTATGAGCTGCTATAACCAAACGCACAGATCACATGGGAGGTCTACCGAAGACAAATGATGCGTTTAAGCTGAGCATTGTGAGTGAAATGGCCACAATACTCCTCCATGAGGCACGGATAAAGGGATTCTACAGCATGGGAACGTGCGTGGATAGTCCTACGTACTGGAGGAGGTTCGTCCTTGATTCGAACCCACGACGCCGTGGGTCGTGTTCGGGCCGGCGTACACGCTCGGCTATCCCGGAACCTTTGTTTGTTTCTAGTAAGGAATTAGTTTTTAATCGTCCATTCGGAGAATCCTCCACAAAAACCCTTCGCATGGCGCATGATTTCCATGCATCCACGAAGCCAAGCCAGGGCTTGACAAGAAACATATTTAAGATCTAATTGGACAAGACTTGACAGAGATGTTGAAAAGGTACAGCGGAAAGATGAAATGAGCGGGCAAATGCGAAAGAAAAGTTTCCAGCTAACATTTATTCGAAACAGATCCGGAATTCCCGCTGGTGACCCTTGCATGCAAACCCTTCTCGTCAGCCGTTAACAAACAAAGTGAAGAAAAGATCCGAAAAAGACGAGCTTTCGGGTTTGCTCTCTACAAATAACCGCATCACTTCGCCCTTAACGCGGATCCACTCCCTGGGCTGCTCCCTGACAGGCGAAAGGGAAAATTTGTGGAAAGTTTTCCGAATTAGTCATCACCAGGAGGTTGATTTATTCATTATCTGCATAATAAATTTTGGAAAAGTTTCTAAATTAAAATTACCCATCTCGCTCGCCAACCGGATCCGGCGCTTACGACTTCTTTGTTGCGCGAACTTGTGAAAGCGCAATGCAAAATAACACAAAATACACGCTGAAGCCAACGATAGTGTTAGCCATTTTGTTATCCTTTGCTGCGCGCTGGAAGCCTTTTCGAGGGTGGCAATCGCATTATCCTTCGAATGGGTGGAGAATGCTTCGGCGAAGGCTGCGTTAAACTTCGCTTTACCTTCGGAGCTTTTTTTAAAAAATTGTGCTCGTTTCTTTTTTCCCCGAAGGAACGGTTGGTACCGTAAAGAGATCCCATGCTGGAGATACCAGTGCCTGTAAATCAAAGGCAAATATGATGGAGTGTTTTCTGAATTGGACAAATAAATCCGTTTCCACCTAACAAACAGTGGATTAATATGAGGAACCGTAAAATGTAACGAGTTATCATATATTCATCATTTTAATTTTCAATATCAATTAATGCCACACGCGGTTGAGGTTGAGCACACGAGGGAACGCGCATGGAGAATATTTTCCCACCCGGTTGAATTTATTTGTCGAGGAAAAACACTGCTCGGAAAAAGTGCTGACATAACGAATGAATAAACTGTAATAATAATGCGTACTTTAGCCAACAAAAGAAAAAGCTGGCGGTGGAAAAGCTAACCCTTACACCAGAGCTAAAGCGAGAGAGCAAAAACTGCATTTCCAACAAACCCCTCGGAAAACTTTGGTCGAGAAAACGTGCTTTAAAAGTTGATTCCATCGACAAACACAAAACCTGCAGAAAAACTGCTAGCGCAAGAACGCTGGTAGGAAAGGAATTATAAAAGGAAACAAAATCCAGCCGATAGTTTTGCCAGCGGTTTTTCTTTTCTCACGCCCGGAAGAACACTGGTCTAAAAAGGGTTCCCTTAGTTTTCTCCGGCTCGCCTTTCGCCATTCGCCTTGGCCGTGAGAAGATTGACATTTTGAATCCATTTTAAACTTTCCTCCTCTCGAGGGTGCGCATATCTCTGCTACGTGTACGTGTGCCCTTCCACTAGTCCGCCTGTGCTGCTATGTAGGTGCGCGTCCGTTTATGCTTGTAATGTGCTTTTTGCGTCCACTCCACTGGTTCGTCGGGAAAGAAAAGAAAAGATGGCTCGGAAAGACTTTCGAAATGATTGCAAACATCAGCGCACGGAAGGGTGAGAATGTGAGGCAACGAAAAAAAAAAGAAACAAACGAAAATACCCTAGAAATGAATCGTTAGTGGGCAAAGTTTTGATATCGAATTGATAACGAGAAAAGTGAAATTGTCGGTTGGCTTGCAAACAAAAAAAAACCCCCCTCCCCGGGTTAGAGAAGGCGTAAAAGTTGCATTCAATGCACTCGAGTAGCGAGTTGGGTTTCCTTTCCCCATTTTGTCTTGCCTCGCCGCTGCACTTTCTTGCACTTTCTCGTTAGATCGATAAAGTTGGTGCTGCCTGCTAGGAAAGGGATTAATTTTTTTTCTTATGCCCCACAATCTGACTGCTGCGATCAGGAGAGTAAGTAACGACGCAGTATGGGTTCGACGGACGGGACAGCAAAACTGATGAGCTTCCGACCCGGAAGCAGTCCCGCAGAGGAGGGCGGGGTGCAGAAAGGTGGCTTGAGGGGGGGGGGGGAGGGGAATTCTACGCTAGTGAATCAGTTCCTTCCGTATTGACCCGGATTTGGGTAGCGCATGGAAAACTAATTTCTTGCATTTTCCGCATCGCATGTAATCGAACGTTCAGGTTTCGAAATTGGGCTGGGAGGCGCAGGATGGAACGACTGCAGGATGCGATTCCGTAGAAGAAACCCGTATGCTTCTGCACTGAACGAACAGGCTTTCTATTTGAATGGAAAAATTCGATTGTAAGAAAGCATAAATGAAATAGTATCGACCCGTACCTTCTGTCTACGGCAAAATCCGGCACTGCACAATAAATGCGGAAGATATAAATTGTGTGATTAATTCTTTAGTTGAGACATTTCATGCAGTTGGAATCCGGTTTATGCACTGCTTCGGTATTGATAGGACAGCTTAGCTTCAAAGCGTCTACCTTCAAAATGCAAACGTAAAACTATTTAACGGCATAGTGCCCAAAAAGACAAGAATCTTGGCATATCGACAACTAAGGTAGTGCAAAAGGCTTTGAGGACATTCCAATATTGCATCCGTCCCGTCATTCACAGCGTCCGTTGCCGAGTTTTCATATTTTTCTCATCCAAAAGCAACGTTCTTGCGAGAGAGATTTATGCCGGGCAAGGAGAAATAAATTCCAGGCCAAAGGAAGAGGATGAATGGAAGGGGAGGTTACAGTATAAAGGGGCAAAATTTGCATTATCGTATCGGGAATGAGAAATTAGTTTAATGATTCATGGAAAAAGTTTAATTTATATGATAAATTGCAGTACAAATTTGCTCCCGGTTTCTTTTTCCAGTGCAACAAGGTCCTTGCCGTAAGCAGAAAGTGCAGAACGGAAAAAAAAGAACCATTAAGGGACAAGGATGACCTCGCTCCTTTCTCTTTCTCCCTCTCTCACTTTCTCCACCACCAGACGACGCTGGCAGACGGCCAACGGACAAAAATTAGTGCCGAAGTGTGGGGAGATTCCACGGGGTGACGATTGGCAATGGTAACATCCGAGAAGCGCTGCTTGAGCGCCACTAACTGACGTTAACGGTCGGTCGCAAGGATACTTTAACGAACTTATTGGAGGAGAAATTTATCCTCATTAATATTCCAGCCACTCGGACCGGATCCGGACGGGGACGACAGGGCGGGTTCGTTGGGCGAATTTGATGGGTTTGCCTGCTGGAACCGAGCAGCACACTTCCCAGCTGGCGCGAGACGAGGACGAGGGTCCGCGAGATCCACAGGGTGTCGATATAGAAAACAGAAGTTATTGTTCGGGTGGTTGAGGAAATGGGGAGCATTCCTAGGCGAGGCAACGCAACATATTATTGTGGAGCGTTGGAAGAGGGGAAGTATCCGGCACTTGAGACAGGACAGCCTGGTTTTTATGCGCTGTCAAACCTCGGTCTGGTTTAGAGCTGGCAAAGGGCCTTTTCCGGTGAATCCCAAATTCAACGGCACATACATATCGATTTTCGAGCCCGGGGACGCCATAAATTGAACATATTGATATGACCAAAAATCTCGAAAGCTGGCCGTTTTTATGATAGCACAATTGGGGCAGCTGGAGCGGGGGAAAGCACTGGGAGAGAATCCCTTGAAGTAGAATGAAGCAGAAAAATCAACCGGTTGCCAATGAATATGGTGATGTTTTATTCTTTTTGCGTTTTTTTTTTTTTAATATAAAGCTAACTTGGTCCGTGCGGGAATCCAGTTTTGTCAGAAGGAAGCCTTCGCACCTCGCACGGCAAATAAAAGAAGAAAGACGAAGAAAAGCCGCTCCCTGCAGGATGCAACGACATTCAACTGCCAAATGTGTATTAATTCGATCAATCTTCCGTACGCAATAATCGTTTGGAGTGGCGACCCAGCAAAGGCCGGGGGGTTGGGGGAGGCGGTAAAGGAAAGGAAACGAAACGGGATCGGAAGCAATCAAACCGGCAATATGTGCGACAATCGGAAGCCAACCCCAGCTGGTATGAGATTTCCGCCTGGCTAACTATTTCCGCAGTTGGCTCCGGGCAGAAGGGGCGCGTCGAATCGTACGGAGCAACACATATCCGATATCCGGAAGCTTGGGGGAAACGATGGGGCGAAGGGATTCACTGCGACGTCAGCCGACGTAGCTGAGCCACACACAGCTCCATGTAAAAATGTGATGCTCAATGGAGCGGAAGTGATGAGAATTGAGGAAAGAAGAAAAGTCTTCGGATCGATGGGGCGCAATTTACAACAGGGTGTATTGCTGCTTGCCGAAAGGGTTGGGTTTCTTCCGAGATTTTTGAAGCCTTCTCGTAGAAGGGGAACAGTCCTCGGTCCCGATCTATACGCTGGCCTCGAGCGAATGGAAAGCCTCTCGATGGCATAGACGATTCCATATTCTTCCTTCGCAATCGTGCTAGCGCATTACCCGACACCAACTTGTAGGGGTGAAGCTAGTAGCTCCGAATGTAGGCAAACGGAGTGCGCCATCTATTGATATTTAATGTGCCATAAAAGAGTAGCACCGATTTGGGAGTAATCTGCCCGGGCGAGATCCTTCGGTCATACCGAAGCTGTCGATAGCCGGCGGTGAAGAAAGACATCAGATAGAAATCTTAAGAAAAAAAAGGAACCAAAGGCCAGCAAGCCATCCAAGCTGTTGATAGTTTTGCAGGAAGTCTGTCTTGAGGGAAAGAAAGGCTAGCCTGTTGCAGTGTTAAAGCACGAATCAGATTTGTTCAATAACTATTGAGAGTAGGGACTAGCTGTGTATTTATAATTTGTAGCGCCAGCGAAGTGCGCCAATCAAGATGCGTCAATTCAGATCCGATACGATACAGATACGTGAAGAAGAAAAATAGTTTTTTCCTTTCGGAAAATTTGATTCGGAGAGTTCATTTATGTCATTATCAATTTCGGCAAACTGAAGAAATTAATCTAATCGAGATTCTAAAACAAAAACTTTTATAAAATAGGATTTTTGGAGAAAAAAATCTGGCACTCATTCTACCGATGTTATGTAAACGAGACACGAGATCTCCATACTTGTTTTGTGTCGGGTATGCTTTTTTTTTACTAATGCGTATTAAATCAACCATATGAGCTCGATTTCCTACTTTCTTTTCTCAATTTTGGGGAACTTCTCAAAAACTGTCGGTCCAAACAATCTGAACAATTTTTTTTCCTATATTAGCTTCTTCAGCATGCTGACAATCTAGCGCAATCAGATACGGCTTTCTATTTGCTACCCGTGCACTTCAGCGGATTCCCGCATTGAACTGTTGTTATTTGCGAACTGAGCCTCGACTGACTCCGAGCCTGACCGAGTCCGGGACTCGCCGATGTACTGCTGTATCCAAGCCGTGTACTGTTCCATATTAATTAGACCGGTAAGCGTGTTGATCCCGCAAACATAGCTGCCCTTCGGCGCAACACCGAACGTAGTCATGCCACGCAGGTAGTACCGCCCGTCCTCTTGTACGTAGAAGCCGCTTCCTCCGCTGCCACTGCACACGGGAGTTACTGAAAGGGAAGGGAACATAGTTACATCAATGGTTTCGTTTTTGGGGTTCGTTCTTCGCTGTGCGACAGACAAACGATCCGTACCGGCGCAGAAGAACTCGTTATTTTCGAAGAATTTCGCCGACAACAGCTCCTTGCACCGACTCTGCGGGTAGGCCTCTACGTCTGAGACGAGCAGGACGCGCGTGTAAACGTTCTGCGGGCCAACACCCCAGCCGACGCTGGTGCCACGCACGCCCTCCGGGTCCAGCAGGACTGGATCGGTGGCGGGCGGCAGCAGGCATACTGGTTGGGCGAGTGGGCCGATCGGCAGCGGATCCCGCAGCTGGAGCAAGGCCAGATCGTTGCGAAAGTCGGGCGCTCGGTAGCCGGGATGGACAACTATCTTCGCCACCCGGCACCGTTCCGCCCGGTCCGGCTGGGTCAGGTCGTACGTGCCGTAGCGCACGGACAGCAACTCGGCCGGATGCGGCTGGACACAGTGGGCCGAGCCAACCACAAGCCACCTGTTCACGATGGTTCCGCCGCAGAAGTAGAGCGTTTCCTCGCCGACCGTGCGGTACAGTCCGACATGGAACGGCCACACGGTCGTTTGATTGCGCTTGCCACACTCCACAGCGCCCTCTGGGGGGTGCGTCACCGCCAGCACTATCTGCACGACGGAACTGACGACCAGGAAGCGCAGTCTCAGCATAACGCGACCAGTTCCGGTTCGTTCGCACAACAAACAACTAAAAAAAAAAAATCCCCGCTTGTCCGAATCTCCGGCACGGTCCCAGTGAGCTGTCTGGTTAAAAAAGCACTAACTCGAACTCCGCAAGTTCTCTTCGGGTGGTCAGAATTATCGCCGGTGACTACCGACACGACATTGGCGGGGATTTCCACGGCTCCGGTCACCTTGTGCCGGGTTGGGCTGACTCGTGCCAATAGGGGGAGCTCGGAGGCGACCTGAGGCGGTCATTAAAAAGTCATTACTGCTTATCGCCACGCTCGAAAGTGTAGAGAATGGGATCATAACAAGTGCCGATCGTGTACCTCGGATTTCACCTGTCCAGTCGCTGGCGATGGTAGCAGAATGGCAAGCAGAGAGTTCGCACAGAGGTAGTAGGATCTGCTTCTGACCGCGCAGCGTCATAAAAACCATTCGAAAGCGCTTCCGGAAACGCTTGAAGGCACTCAAAAAATAAGTCGCAAATAATGTTCTCAAAAAAACAAAAAAAAAAACCCCTAATTCGAAGTGGTGCAAATGGACGCGGAACGCAAGGCCATAATGGATCATCAGCTGAGGCACTACTGCACTACATTGTTCACGAGCAAAATGGCAAGGATTTGTCCCAGATTCTGGAATGAGTCGGTCTCTTCCTTTATTTGGACGAAACTCGTGGAACTTGAACTTGTTCTTTACAAACACCATGGAAACACTTTATTCATTACATCACATTCTTTTTCCAGTTGGTTTAAACTCAAAATATCATTCTTTTTTTTAGTTTTATAATGTTTCTATTACTTTCTTGTAAAAGATCATCTTATGGTGTACCCATATATGTTTTGTTCAAAAGTTTTCCAAAAAATTTGCGTAAGCATTAGGATACAATCCAAAAGCTTGAGTAACATTGTTATCTCATAAAATTTGTTTTCCGGCTGCAGAAAGAAGAGTCGATCAAATTGAAACCTTTCCCCAAGCTACTCCCATTGGGATGCGTGCTTTAGTGGCATATTTTATTTCCGTTCGCTGCGCCATACCCGACGGACGTAGTACACCGATCATATGACCATCGCCCAAAATGGACCGGAAGGTCGTTTTGCTGTAGCTGTATTTGCTTTTTTCGTCTCCTTCCCCACGACCGCTGATTCATCCACGGTGTCGAGGGTGGAAGAAAAAAAAAAACGGATGGAAAAATCACAGAAACGGAACCACCTCATCTCGGTCATTACCGTAATCGGAGTGTTTTGTAGGGCGCTTAAGATTAGATAATGATTGCTCATAGGCCGCGCGGCCTGACGAGCCGCCAGACGAGCAGCTGGTTCCGGGGCCGCCGTCAGATCGTGGCAGGTCGGTGATTCGAGCCGCGATTGCGGTCCGCTGTTTGTGCAACTTTTGGCCGGTGTGCCATTAAATCGTTTGACGAACATAAGGATCGTTCCGATTTCCCGATGGAGGTAATAAAAGAAAAGCGATTTCTTGTTGGTAGCTTAGACGGAACAAAAATAAAGGAAAGGGAAACCAGACGCGCACACATTATAATTTATAACCTCTACGAATGAGGTCTAACATTCTATCTCGCCATTAGGATTATGGCATCCGAATACCAAAAAAAAAACCAGGATTACCCGGCTCCTGAGTGTGATTTGAGCATCATAAATATCGCTTCTGGTCAGTGGATAGGACTATCCCCCAAACCGGGTTTCTTTTAAGATGGAGAACCGTTTTAATGAAATTATAAACGGCCACGCATAGTCCTCGAACGCCACCTTCTATGCTTGGCACTCGGTTCCCCGAAATAGGGGTATTATTTGCAATCGTTTCCAAAAACCCCCCCATCTTTCCCGCCTGGCGAGGATTAGAGAAGTTTCTTTAACCGCCTGCCATTGGATGCTATGGAATCCTATTTCCTATTCCGTCTCCTGTTCAAGGACAACGGCTTGCCCCCGAAAAGAGTTGCCATTGCTTAGCCGTGTAGCCCTTGCAGCAGTAGCAGCAGGGAAGTGCAGGGCATCGATTTTAGTTTAATTGAAATTTGTACCCATTCATCACCGGCTAAATCCCTTCAAAATCTATTTCGGAAATTGCAACTAAAAGTGGGAGCCAGCAGCTAGGATCCATTCACAGGCGCTAGTAAATCCGGCCAGGATGAGGGTGAGCACTTGCTGCAACCAGTCAGGCAGGGGGCAGGGGAAAGGGGAAGGGAGGGCCAGCGGGACAGGGATAGCTGCACGTGACTTCGCAATCCGTACATAAAATTTATGGTTCCGAGTTTCCAATTTCCGAAAAATAAAATATTCACTTAAGCAGCCCTCGGTTCCAGGAACTCCGGGGCTCCGCCAGCCACGCAAATCCCGTTTCCCGCAAAAGGGCGATCGAGCATTCCGCTTGGAACGTCAGTTCTTCCGGGGTGAACCTTGGCTGCAGCCAGTTTGGCACAATTTGCACCACGACCGTTCTTCTAATTCAGTTTTCCGTGGCACAAAAAAAACTTGCTTGTTATTCGCCCACGAACGTCATTCTTCCATTCAGCAAGGCAGCTCTAAATCTTACGTGTACAAATTAAATATATTCTATCCTACACTGGCCAGTTTTCTAGCTTCCTCTGGAACTTTGGAGCACGAAAGCTCATAGTATTTTAGACACTTGGGGCGGTAGGTGTCCTGAATGGATTCACACAGCCAACAATCATAAGAGAGACCATGGTCCAATGAAGGATCAGTTTAGGCAAAAGGTGTAACAATTCTGTTCCGATGGTTATGGCTCCGTTTGCTCCGATGTGTTTTGAGGAGGCAATTTCTCGAACGCATTTCTGGCGTGCTTCATAATTCCCAGATGGCAGTGCGCAGTGACGCAGAGACAGATTCTTTCAAAAGTTATGTCGTTTAGGCCGGAACCCGCATCTCTGAGCGTTTCCGCAAAACAAGCAATGAAACATAAACCTAGGAGTTGCTGTTTTTGTTTAGAGGAAAACTTTAACGTCGTTCGGCCATCCAGAGCGACGTTTGACATTTTCTGCTTTTGTTAAACTGGACAGTGAATTTGTTGGTCCGTAAATGTGCTGTTGCTTATCTTCTATGGAAAGTTTTGTTTATTATGTTTGAAAGTTGCGTGTGTCGTCTTGTTTAAGTTTGATTGAGGTTATTTGTTACGTTTTAAGCATGACGAAGTAAGGGAAATGTTTCAAGAAATGCTTTGTTGAACATGGTCTTGGTATTGTGAACTGTGGAAATGAAATGTAAAAAGTTTTCATCTCTTCCACTTGAACTAGTGACGGTAGTAAAAGGTTAGAAAACGATTTGACAAACCTTTCATATCCACCTGAGTATCTTGTCGACACTTTAGTTACCCCTAAATATCTACTACAGGGTTTACCACTCCAACCTGAAATCAGCTCCAGAAAAGAAAATACGGGCTCAGCTAATGGAAGTGCCTAATCTAATAGAAATAATGAATCCCTCGCTCCCGTGTACTTCCATTTCTGACAGGGGCGAGGGAAAAGTACGCGTCCAGGTCTATTTCGAACGCACGAACCAGAATCGACCTTCTTTTATGCCTACTACTTTCTGCTGTGAAAACGACTGAATGTAACGGGAGCAACATAGACGTCACCATCTGCTTCCCGGATGTAGGACTGTCCCGGCTTTTTCCGTGGCCAAACTAGATAACTGACCGGTGTTGAAGGAATGAATGAGGAAACGAACGGACACGGAAGACAAAAATTAACCAACATCCTCCATTTTTTTTTCTCTCTTCACCGCTGTCTCCCTTCCGCTGTCGCTCATTGCTTCTTAATGCAGCGGAATAAGACGGAAAAAAAACTCGAGCACAATGGGAGCTAATGAATAAATTAGCCTAACAAGGGCAAATGCGTTTCATGTACTGCAAACCTTGCCCTGCCGCTAGGGTGAAGGTATGACGCGGGTAAAACGAAACAGGAACAGTGCGGCTACTTCCAGCCGAGAGAACAGCAGAAATGCAGGAAAAACGGCTTTCAATTACTTTATTAGCATTTTAGGCATGCGCTGACGGTCAGCCGGGTGTAAGGGGCCTTATTCTGGTAGGTGGAATAGTACCTCAAGATTGTTAATCGACTTTTATGACACCGAACGTCATTTTGTCTGCAATTTTGTGTACAATTGCTCAAAAAGGGAACAACAGGAACAAACAAATATAGAGTGAGTCAAAAGTATTTTGCGGATGAGAAGTGGTAGGTAGGAATCAAAAGCACCAAACGTAGTATTGACTACTTTTAATGATGACTTCTTTAAGTTAACACAAGAACCACAAGTCCATCAAAATTGCGCATGCGATCAATCTGTTAGCTTACCCTGATTTTGCTTCTCCAAAAAAGGCTGGGTGAATGCTTTCAGTAGTTTGTTTGTTTGACTTGTTTCGCCTTAGCATGAATGGCATGGAGCGTATAAAAAAAACAGGGCACCCAAGCCCTTCTCAAACGAAAGGAAACAACCGTTCCGCAGTAACCACTGCAGACGAAAATGTCGAATGCCGTTAGCTAATTGGCTGCCACTTTTCGCCCTCCAATGGCGTGGGAGGGCTAGCTCAAGCTCTCGATTTGCTGTCTCTCCTTTGTTCACACTCGTCCCCGCTCGCTCCTTCTCCCTCCCTCCTGCTTCGCGTGGCCACAGAACGCACACCCTTCCTAGCGGCTGCGTTCGGGAAAGTTATGTCGGACAGCAACGGAACGGACACTGACGATGAAATGTAAATTGATTAGCGCTAATGGCGGTTGGGTGCCTAAGGAATGCTCTCAATCTGAGCGACGAGTCTAGGGCAGTTGGACTTCTTGTTTTTTCCTTCCCCCACAGATGGCCCTTTGACACGAAGCCACATTTCGCCAAAAACAGAAAATTGCCACGGCCGGGGTTGCGAGTTTTCCGGTCGGTCGTTAGCACGAAACAAGAAGCAGATTTGAATACGATTATTGTTTTGGTGAGTGGTTCCTCTCCTTCCCTTCCACGCTGCTGCTTGCCGAAGACGCTTCGGTTTGGCTGTGCGGATTTGCTGGATCTTGTACCGATTAACTGGCAGCAATCTGTTTGCAAAATGTAAATTGTGACCCGCACCGATAGTTTCACGTAAAAAGCAAACCTCGAAAGGTTGTGTCATGTTTGACTTGGTGTCAGTATTACAACAAAAGAGTTGCTTCAAGCACATTGCCCTTCTTTAACTACCCTTGTACTCTGCGCATCTCTTAAAGCGTCCTACAGTCTTCCCTTCAAAAGTCCCTTTAAATATTTTACTCCTTGGCAGGCAAACCAAACCAGCGAGCAAATATGTTGTTAAATTTGTTATCAGCTGAAAGGCACCATTACTCCTTTGATTAATTTGCTGCTGGATGCTGGTTTAGAATGGAATCTCTGCTCGTTAAACCTCCGGGTCTCCGGGAGCTCCCCACCAAGGCGATGGAAAAGGCGACCGTGGCAGAAGTTGGCCTCTCATCATGAATTTAACGATTCATCGGAGATGGGATAACTACTTTTCACTTTCTCCAGAGCCGGCGAGCCAAGACGATCCACATACGGCAGACGTACGTACCGATCTAGGGGCAAGCCCAATGCCAAGCCGGACCCCAGGCAGCTCCGAATGAGCTGTGACACAGATTGAAACGATATAAATTTAAATTTCATCTTCAGAGATGTGTTGCTAGCTCATAAAAAATCGAACGTGAAGAGGAAAACACGAGGTGGCCGTAGGATATTCACCCCCCGACCGTGCCTCGAACCCCAGGTTGCCAGCAGTACCAACCAGCAGTAGAGACGGAGGTCGTCATGCTGAGAAACTATTCTGCGGTCAGTGTTACAACGCTGTCTACTTCATGAACGCCAGAAGGGAATGTTCTTGAAAATGGTACACCTTCTTTAGAGTGCTGGTGCTGCTTGTGCGAACGATACGATATCTCGGGCGCGTAGATACGAGCTCCTAATGGCATTCATTCCGGCTTAAGTTTTATGACACCCCTGACAGGAGTCGACTGATGCGTCGTACAATCCCTTTCTTCTTCATTGTGGCACACACAGGGGGGTGGCAGTTTCCCACCGACATCCTCTTGGAGATGCATAATTTTCTTCTCCGATGCTACCGAACGATGCAGCCAATGTCGGTGTAACGTGTCGTAAAACAATCATAAACAATATTTGAACGCGTGAACAAGTGAAACACGATATAAACTAGTCAAGTGTTGCATAACATCTCCCTCTTTCTACTCTGCACTGCCCGAGCTGCACGCTTTCCCACTGGAAGGATCAGGCGATCCATCTTTTATCTATGCGTAGAAAGACCTTCTTCCTTTGGTCCTTCGACGAAACGCTTCTTGAGCCGTCAAAGAGTTTTCCAAAACTTCCTTTCTCGCTCGCTCTCGGTTTACGGTCTCTTACTTGTTCTTGAGATGTACTGCCAACATCTAGTATATTTGATGTCTCTTTCTGAGCCATCTCCTGCCCCCTTCTCCCCCCCCCCCCGCCCCTACCCTCTCTCTAGTGGAAAATAGGCCCTTCCGCCACAATCACTGTTACGAGAAGTTATGGCCAGCTGGCGTAACGAGCATCCGAGAAACGCCTCCAAGTCAGCTGTTTCGCTCGGGGTTCGCCCAGCAGAAACACGTTGCTCCTTCCGAGAAATCCTGCAGGAGCCGGCAGCTCTGGGCATGGCACATGGCAGCAAACTTGTAAATTCAAATTATCTGCCCCTTCGTAATAGAATCATTTATGCTAAATATTTCTTCATTTCCGGTTCCGATGCCGAACCGACGAGCCGAACTGAACTCTGACGCGCTGCATCTGCTCCTGGATGGCAACAGGGAAACACAGGGTCGCTGGCCCGGGCGAGAGAGAGAGAGAGAAGGGAACTGGGCTGGGTTAGCTCCGGCCGGATTTTCCCGCCAGCCCCCCCGAGGAAACAAACTGCCAGCCATTTGCCAAACCGGGAGCCCGTGCAGGCTCAACTACAATGCTTACGGGAAGTTCGGCGAGCTAATATATTGCCAGGGTTTGATACTTCCCGTTTGCATAAAAGGCGAATAAATAAGGCGCACACAAAGCACCCGGTGCCGTGGTGAAGAGCAAACCAAGGGGAAAGGGGGGGGGGGGGGGGAGCGCACAACAATCGCCTTTTCTCGCAGAAGACCCCATTTGTCTTCATTCCGATTGTGCATCGGTGATGGGATGCAGCACCGGCGCCTCGCACTCGCGCTCGGGGGCGCAACAGTTTCATGAAGTTTTATTTCTTCCGAAGGGAAAAAGAAACGCAAATGAAGAAAGAAAAAAAAAACCCGCCAAACTTCGTTGCCGCGGGTATATTCCAGATTTTATTTTCCACTTCACAGCGCAGTTCCTTGACGTTAGCCCGAGAGCGCTGGAGAGATTCGCTTCTTTCCTTCATGACGCAGAAATTGGCTGACACATTTCTACCCGAATGCAATTATACTCTGTCGAAGGATTAAAGTACTGCATAATGTCACTTTATATTTGAAAAGAGGAAAAAAAAAAGGATGATCGTATAGTTTCAATATACGTGGAGTTTCTGTGGAAAACTTTTCTCCCACCCTGCACACGATTAAAGAACTTCCAAAGGAAAGCAAGTTGTGCAGAGACCTAAAATTCGTTACAGACGAAAGAGAGTGTGCATGCGTGTCGTTCGTAAAGTTTCTAAACCAAAATTCGCCAAACCTCAACCCAGATCTTCCCGTGGCGCACAGGGAGCATTGTAATGGGTGCCGTTCGTCTAGCCAAAATTACTGTGGTATGTACCTCCGATTTCAAAACTCCCAGTCCTAGGGCAATCCATTACTGGTGGGGTTGTACGTTTTTCGGGCAAACATAAACTAAACGAAACATGGATTGTAGCTCCTTCTCCCATTGTGTGCTCAACGCCAGCAACGCCCCGGACCGGCTCGACTTTACCACAATAAACCAAATTGGCAAACGGCAACCAGCAACAACATCTCGACTCGCAAACCAATGCAAGATTTGCTTTGTCGAGGCAGACGCTGCAGACCCTGCCTGACTATCCGCACTGTCTTGGGAAGGTTTGTTTACGCATCCGGCAGCAACTTTCCAGCTTCCAGTTTGCGGAGCTCCGAGAGCAGCTTGAATGCACAGGGAGAGGCAACCCGGCAGATTGTGTGTAATGTAAGTGTGCATATTTAATGTTTTCCTTCGCCACCTCCAACCCAACGCGTCCGTGTTCGTGCCGAATCGGAGTTGTCCCCGTAACCCGGGAACGCCAACTGGGATCCTTCGCTTCCCTGGCTTCGTGATGAGGGTTTTGTGGAAAATTTTTTAGATTGTAACGAGCTAAATTAGCTTACCTAGAAGGACCAATCGGTTCGTCGCTGCTGACTTGGGGCAAACCTAACTTGATGACGCAAGGAGGCAAGCAGTTTCGTAGAGACAAACGGGGAACGGTATTAGCTTACTTGGGCTTGTGTTTGCGATTTAAGTTATCCTTTCTCCAATAAGAGCATACAGGTCCGATTGACTTTTATCAGTACTTTAATTATTGGGTTGTAAATATGTGCTGAGACGTCTTTTTGAAAGACACTGTCAATTATTAAAAAAATTATTTCAATATCATTTCAACAAATCAAATTATTGATTTATCATCTTCAGTTTTTGTGCAAGGAAGCTCATAAGGAATACTTTTCCATTTGATTTGTAGTATTATTTTCCTCAACACAAACTAAAGCCAGAGGTTCATATGTGGTTCCACACAGCATCATGATCCAGATGTCCCATCGGTTCGCCGTTTACGTGCAAACTTGTTTCATCCATGCTCCGCAATCTGGTGCATCTCTGAACTTCTTTTTGTTTTTTTTAATAAAAGAATGGAAAGTGCCTTCCGCGACGAACAACGAACATGAACGCGAAGAGAGCTCGCCGCCGCACACGGACACCACATATCGCACATACAGGCCCGTTCGTTTGCCGCAGATTATTTGCGGTTTAATTTTATGATAATATTTATGTTTCATTAAAAATCAAATTAAAGCGAGAGCTGCAGCGGACCGCGTACCGCCTACCCGGTAGCCTTCGGCAGAACGAGCACAAGTGGTGTGATAATAGTGTCTCGCCTGTAGTGAGAGCAGCTGTCGGCGAAAGGGCGAAAGAAAACGGTGACGGTATGGACCGAAAAATGCGAGTTCGAGAAAGGGAAAACCCCAAAACCGGCACGGCAAGAAAACACCACCACCGTCGGTGGCCATGTTGTTGGCATCGAAATAGGATTCATTATCGAGTAGTGGCGTAGTCTGTAGCGTTTCCGTTGTCTTTTAGACGGGAACCGTTTTTTTTTTGTGCAATTTTCCGGGGACATTTTCTCCTAAACTGAACTGAAAGTGTTTGGAACGCCGAAGGCACAGGAAAACCACCGTTGATTTATCCACCCTGCTGCATCTACGTGTTTGCCTCAAGCCATGTTAAAAAAAAACACCAGCCTTTTTCCACTGGTGTTTTGTGGACTAGTGTTGTAGTTTCAAGTTTTGACCGGGGCTTATTACCCAACACCAAGACCCTCGGTCTCATACGCACGCAAGTACCCAAACACAATTCCGTCGGAGGAACACCATCGCTTGTCCGGCAGTTTTCACGATTTTACTAAACATCGCCCATTGAATGAAGCCATTCTGCGGATCCTCGTTGGTATTGTCGCGTTCGCCGCTGTGCGGGACGAACGTTTTTACAATGCTTTGCCGCGATTTTATCCCACCACACTGAACCAATGCCGTCGGATCGCGTCCCGCCCGCCTATAGCACGCAACCGCGATGCTCTCGCGTAAAGAATATGAAATTTAATTTCAAGCTTGGTTAAACATCGCCGGAGCTCGAGCGTTGCGGTATGGGTCGATGGTGCTGATCGTAAAATGTATCGTGTAGCACATTGTAAAGTGCGCTTCATCGCTGGAAATCACATTCCAAAGTTCGGGCTGACAAGATTTAATGTCGTTCACGGCGAGGGGGCTTCAATTTGTCAATGTTGTTTCACGGTACGTTACTTCTTCACATGTTTTGGTCATATGTTTTTTTTTTCTTTTCACCGCGATAGAAGTGCCGCTGTTTAAGCATGCGTTTTTTTAAAAGCTGTTCGGCAATCGGAAAAGCGTTGCCGGTCCATGCTTCGAGCAATGTGGCAAATCACTTTATTAATATTCATATTCGTTGAAAATCAACATTCATGCCTTTTAAAAAATTAACCTATAACACCATCACTGACGAATCAGTGAATCTGAAACAAATTGCTAATATCATGCAAATATTCCAAGGGTAGGAAACAAAACATTGAAAATTCATCAATTTTTTACATTGAATCCAAGCATTAACATAGTGTAAAATGTTGCTCCACAATTCCAGGCATTTTTTTAAAAATTTTTCCAAAACATGCTCGGATACAAAAAGGTTGACCAAAACATAACAAAACATAGGCAAAAGCCAACCAATGTATGGTTTTACTACTGGAGAGGCAAAAAATTTAAATCAATTTACGATTCATTAGCATAATTATCGTCATTTGTTTGTTTATGCTGTCACCATCCCAACGACCGGACGACGTTCGGGGTTTGCATTCATTCGCCTAGCCTTTCACTCATCCTTTCGGGTTCATCCATTTGCACGACCATTTCATCTGACGTTTGCCGGCAAATGCGTCCACCATAGAGACGAGAAAAATGAATTTCGCAACAAAAAGAAGAAGAAAAAAAACCTTCGCATTCCTTCCGAGCCACGCCATCCTTTGGCGGTGCTTTTGCATGCTACATTGAGATCCGGTGGATGCTGCGCTCAAGCCTCGTTCCGGGAATACAGTAAAACATTTTTGGCTGAACCTCCTTCACGGGAACCAGAACGAAGCCGAACTTGACGGCACACAATTGTCGAGCTGGTTCACGCTCGGTGACGCAAACGCAACGTTTTAGTAACGTCAAGAATTTTGTTTCCAAAAGAAAAATAAAGACCCGGACTAGAGTTCGCTGGTATTGGTCCTTTTTTTTTTGCTTTTCGCTTGGCTACCCACTAGGTAGCCTTTTTTTTTTTTGGAGTACAGCCATTTGATGCAAAAATGAAACAGCTCCCGAACACCCTTTCACGGCTTCCTTCGCCCCTCTTGCCACCTCTTCCTCATCCAACGTTTTTATTTTTGTTTCTCCCTTTCCCGCTGTTAACTCTAGTTCCGTATCCTTCCCGAGCCATGCAATAGCCAAAGCATGGTCACGAAACACACGAAGCCGAAGCCCTGGGAAGGCTGGCAACTTCTGCCGGACGAAGCCCGCCTCCGGACGGAGGAAGGGAGAAAAACTATTTCAACTATTCAGTATGTAAACACCGTGTTGCAGTATGTAAATAAATGTTTTTCATTAAGCTTCATGAATAAAATATTTGCCACTCATGGTTTTTGAGTTTCATTTTCGGCCTCCGTATTCGTTCCTTTTAAACTTGTCCAAAATGCCTTATCGCGCTGTGATGGAGGCGCCTGGTGTCTTTCGGCAAACACTGAGACGGTGACGACGCACAAATGTTGGCATTTGTTGTTTGTGTGGGCGCTGCAGAAGCTCAACTGTGGAAGATCAATTTGTTTCTTGCTATTATAACAGTGCTGGGAATATCATGCTGCATGCCGTTTCAAAGTTGGAACAATTTTGTTTTGATTTTAAGGACACTTAAAAATAGATTAAACTCTTCAGACCATTACATTTGTGTCAGCTATTTATTTGTAAATTATGTTACATTATTTTCTGCTTATATTAGACATATCAAGAACATTCTAATTTAATTGAATTACAAACAATTGCTTTAAGAATCAAGATAAACCACAAATCAACTGTTCGTTTTGATTTCGTTTACAATATGCTTAATATAAGCGTGACTTTTGAAATACATCTGCTGAAACCAAAGGCGGAATTTAAGGGACAAAAGAGGCATAATGCGTCCCACATGCCCTACATACATGTCGCAAACTTATTCCTCGTGTAAGCGGATGAAAGTCACACAGCTGGGCGCTCAATGGGTCACATTCTCTGCCAAAAAAAAAAAATCTCCGTTTGGAGCTGGCACCGTTTGTTGGCTTGACGAATGGATGTATACACATATATCGCCCTGTTTGGGTTTTTGGCATTGCCATTTGCCGGGCGTGTTCCATTTGCTTCCAAGAAATTCCATAAAGGAAAAGTGCGACCTCCTTCTGGCTGAATGGGCGAATGTTTTATGGGGCCGGGGTGGTTTGTCGGACCGAATTTCGTAACCGAATATTGCTCGGGAACGTGGAGGAAGACGAAAAAAAAAAACAACAACGGACAAGAGAGTCTCACACATACCGAAACCAGCCGGCCTGACGACTTGCCGAACGATGCAGGTCGATGCAACATTCCCGTGGCATTGGCATTGGGATGGAATAAATTGGACCGAACCGTGGTCATAAAACCGGACACACCGTGACCGACGTGCCATTCTCCCTCCCAACCGCCGGGCAAAACCCATAAAACTAACGACGGCAACGATAAACAACGGTGTGTGTGTGTGTGTGTCATCTGGAAGCGAGCGACGGGCTGCGTTCTCGTTTTCTTGTTTCGTTCGAAGCGATTGTTTCCTAGCCTACGCCTCCCTGGGGCTCACTTATCGCCCTACCACAATCGGTCACGTGCGATAAGCGGGGTTGAGTAGGATGTTTGGAGGAGGCGTAGTGCACATCAAGTACCGCACGGAGGAGGCCTGAAATGATAATTGTTTTAGGCTAGCTGCATATCACTCCAAACGGTCGAGCACGTCATACTTCTTTGCTACTGGGCAGAACTTCATTATGAACGATAAATACCGATCATCCCGGGACGGACGCACCCGGCCGAGGCCGAGGCACGATGGTACAGCGCAAGAACAAGTGTCAAGTGCTGCGTGGAGGCGAAGTCCATGGCTCACCGAAGGGATATCCGCCACCGGGGAAGCCGGGCCTGCACCCAAAACCGATTGGATTCTCGCACTCCGAGATTCTCCGCCTTGACGCGGAACCAACGAGGCCTATTGTCGAATTTTCATCACCCGCAGTGCAGCTCGGGCTTTTGGCCGGAAACGGAACCGGGCGTACGTGGATCAAATATAATTAAAATGCGTGCATAAATAATCATGCACACGCTCCCGGAACGTGCCGGACCGTGGTGTGCGTTGCGTTGCGATTTGGTTCGCTTCGGTTCGTTTTAACTTATCCAATTTAGCAGTGAATTTGTTTTTTGGAGGCGGAGAGAGGTGGTTTCGGTGCGACGGTGATGTGATGTGCATCATAGATGAGGGCGGATGCGATCCGTGCGGATTCGGGCGTCCGTTGCGTCCGGTCGATTCGGTCAAGTCGTTACAAGGGCGCAGTCCGATGCAGTGCATTGGTCAGACTGTCGTGTCATTTATTTATTCACGGCCGTCGGACTCCATCTGACTTTCACCACCACCCGAATCGAATGGTCGCTTCGACGGACGGACCGGAGAATGTACGGTCTGCGCTGTCGTACAGTTCTAGTCCAGCGCCAGAAAAAAAACCCCATTAAGCACGTCCGTTTACTCCGTTCGAAAGCGAGCGCAACACGAGGCACGGGTTGGGGGAGAACCATGCAACTTCATTTATTTGTGGAAGCTATAATTCCAACCCTGCCACTGTTCCCATCGCAGATAAGAAAACTTTGTTATTTAAACTGATTGCAACGTTTTTTTTCTGAAAGGAGCAGCTCATCTGAAGAACATAAAGAAAACATGGAGCAGCTTATGATCCCAGAGAAGAAAAGATATAAAGTATGATTGGTCTGATATTCGGCAGCATCGATGACATTTGTACGGACAACACGTTCCCTGTCGGAACCATTCCCTTCCCCCGCCCAACCGTATGGCGTATCGCCGACGCAAGGAAATAAAAATGCACACTTTGTAAATATTTTCATCACCATATTTCATCGGTTGCCGCTTGCAGCCTCTTATGCACCGAGCACCGAGGGTACAACTGTGGCCCGTGTTTAGGTGGAATATTTATTGCAACATGTTTGCAGTGTTTGTGCCACACTGCCCTTGCTGGCGCGTCCACTTTCCGGTGGACTGCCGGAAAATCCGCTAAAGCAAACAATCGGTCGAAAGCAACAATGGGCGAAAAGAATGAACATGCGAAATGGAAAGGAAAGATTATCCGCTATCAGTTTTCCCAAGCTTATTTTCAGTCAGTCCTTTTTATTCCCACCCCCCCGAGACCGTCCCTGCGTTCTTGGTGGAAGACAATTCGGTAACAAAAACGATGAAACGGAGCAGTTGAGAACAAAAAAAAAAAGGCAGCCCGGAAAGGAATTATGATTCTCGCCGGAGTCCAAAGGCACTGATACAGTCATTTCAACTTCCATCGCTCCCGTCCTCGGCAACGCTTGTTTGTACGGTCCTTGTTTATCGTTCATTTTCAAGCTCCATGTTTGTTTTTGTGGCAATGTTTTGTTTGTTTGTTTTTTTTCCTGGATTTGTCCCGCTCATCCCTCGTTCGGCTGCACATTTCCCATTTCTTGCCGTCCCCGTTTGACTCGCTTCATCCGACGGGCAACGTCCAGCGCCGGTGGGAGTTGATACGGTTCGGCCCTTTGGGATTGTTGCATTCCTCTTGTCGCCGTTTAGCTGGGCCTTGCCTTGATTAAGTTGCATTCCAGCCTAACCCGGTCTCGGAGCTGCGCCTGGTCAGGCCCATGTCACTGATGTGGTTTTTCCCCTGGTTGCCGTGTTTAAGTTTTTTTTTCTTCTCTCCCGCTTTTCCGTTGTTGATTCTGACATGACCGCACGCGACCCGCACCGGCGGTGTGGCTACATTTGGAGTTCACTTGGGCATCCTGCCACACCTGCGCCAGTCCACCGATGGCGATGCAGGGAACACATTGTAAAATACCCACCGACCAACGTGTCCCATACATCATATAACTCAATTTCGCTATAGCCACACAACTACGGTGGTACCACGGACGGGCACGTAAATTGTGGGTGAATATACCCTATCCACATTCTTCATATTCCCTTCCCAACCAGCAACAAAAAAATACATACGCCACCTAGTTGCCAAACCCGGGGACGACCCAACCATCGGAACGGAGCTTTCGCTCGCGTTTGCAAATAAATTTATGCCAGTGTTTATTTACGTTACCGGTGTTTTCTTTTTTCTTCCTTTGCTCGTGTCCTTGTGCGGCTGGTTGTTTCATTCTTTTCTTCCGTTTTCGTTTGGATGAGCACCGGATGAGCAAACCCATCCCAACCGGAAGCACCCATTTCGGGGCACGGCAGCGGAGCAAGGGGCTTTCAATTTTACCGTGCCATCCTTCCGTCGGTTTCCTTCTCCTGCTAGGCGTCCCCCGGGATCGTTCGTGCTGCCGGCGGGCGAAGGCGAAGATTGGCCACAATGACAACTTCGCCCGTCGAGCAAACGGGCTGGAACGTTTATGTTTTCATGCGAAAATTTAAGCGCTTTATTTTCGGTGCACTTATCGCTGCATCAGTTGACCCGGAGTTCGGTCTGCCGGCATTTACTGGTGAAGGTAGGCAAAGGAAAAGGTGGCTTTAAGAACGAACCGCGGGCTCCTTGAATGTAGCAAACTATTAGATTAGTTAAAGTGCACCATGAATAATTTGCACGAACGAGTCCCTTTTGTGGATGCTGCAACAGTTCCACACGTCAATTTAAAATTCTCCGTGTTGGACGACATTGGGAGAGCTTTTTTCGAAATGATGATTCGTTTACTTCTTCCTTCCCAACTGGTGCATGAATAAGTACTTTAACGATGCAGTAAATCCCCTGGTAATTGATACTACTGGAACAGCACCGATTGCTACCTGTGGACGCTTTCACGAGGCAATGGAAAATTATAACTACATTGTTACTGAGCACCCCAAGCACATTTCTTGTTAGTGAAACTGAAAGGGAAATTATCCCCAATGGAATCTCCAAGCCCGGAATCGTAACGCCAAGTTGAAAGCGAGAGGCTAGGATAAGGAATTGAGAACCAGCGGCTTTTTCGTAGCTAAGCTCTCGTTCTCTTGAACAGCATTACCGAAGTCGTTTGACGAAAACTTGCTTCGTTAGCGTTGAAGAAATCTACCCTCCTTACCCATGTGTTCCTGTTATGCTGCACACGGAAATAACATTATTACATACAAGGAAACGTCTTTCACACGTTTCTTTAACGGAACTAATCAAACACCGAACAAATCATACACGGAACTAGACTACTATGCGAATCCTAAGCCTGTTAGTTTATCTCTAGTTACACTACACTTTTAGTTTATCTTTAGTTCAACTTTATTTAATTGGTAGGAACAACAGAAAGGCAAACTTTAAGAACGATTGGACGACTCCCGGCGTGTACGTCCGTGCGCGACCGTTGCTCGTTTTGGAAAGGGAAGCGAAATTACACGCTGCCGATTATTGGCGTTCCAACTCGACAGACTTCTCAGTAACGCCTGCCGTAATTCCCACTGGCGAAATTTCGTTCGTAACTTTTTCACTTTGGCTTTGGTTTTTACCCACTATGGCGGATTTCAAGGTGAACCAGCTTTCGGCTCACACGGCTCGCGTATCTCATACACGCTAGCGAATTTTGTTTCCTATTCGCCTGCAATTGTTTGATCAGTTTGGGATGACGCCACATGTTTGCCATACGGCGACTGCCATGCGAATGTAGATTGTCGTCCTCGCCGAGATTCAAGCTAAACTTTGGTTTCGTGGAAATTTACTGTTTAGACGACCGTTGTTGTTTACGATACTCACCTTATTTGAAGAGAGGGTGTTGTAAAGTTATTTTTCGCACTTTGTTCATTTCCGTTGAAAATGTCAGTAGCAATTCAATTTGATAATGCTAGTTGCCAGGCAAAAGTGTTTGTAAAGATTTGTTTTAGTCACTTTTGAATCGTTTGAACTATAAAACCAACCTCTATGGGTTTTAAAATGATCACTTTAGAACAATACTATTTAGCATAGCTATCCGTAAAATTGCGTGCACGAGATTGCCGCTTCACCAATTATACAGCAAAAACAATCCAAACAAGGCTAGAAAAGAATCTCTTCAGACAACGTTCTCGAAATAACTGGTTAGGAGAGTCGAAAGAGATGATTCTTGGAATTGTTTGGAATACGTTCACCGATATGCAGAGACACATATCTAGATGGAAGATCGACGAGCCAAATGTTTGCACAACATGTTCGGCAACACTCGTATTGGTGTGAACTCGTTGTCGTTTGCGGTTCTATTAGCCATACCACACCAATATAAAAAGGCGCTGTTGCTGAGCTCAGGTTATAGTGACTTGGATATTCCAGCAGAGAAGTGTACTCGGAAGGACAAGACCTCAAGATGTCTAGATTGATGTTCGGTAAGTATACGCTGTTTTTTGAATGACTGATTGCAGATTTTTTATAATAGTTCCTGCATAAACATGTCCATTCGATTCTATTACATCCGTGTACATCTTTTGCTTTTACAGCATGTTTTCTCCTCGGCGGCCTTATACCTGAACCAACTCCGACGGACTACTGTGCCACTTCCTATTGCGATGCAGGGCTGACGAACGTCGGTTGCAACCCGCCTCCACTTACTGGAGGCCCGACGTGTGATGGCAAGGAACCGCTCGTGATAGGAATTGGCCAAGCCGAAATCGACTATAATTTTAGATTTACTAAACACGCTGCGCTCCGAATTCGCATCTGGAGCGCACGACCCAACCTTTCCTACTGCAAGTCGCATGCCAATCCTCCAGTGGAACGTAGAGTTAGCCAAACAGGCCGGAAACAACGCACGTTCTTGTCTTCTAAACCTAGATCAGTGCCATAATACGGCCGAGTTTTCTAATTCTGGGCAGGGTTTCGCTTCGGGTTATGGACACGTTTATCCTGAAACAAAACAAAGCCTGAATTCACTCGTAAGCCTGATTAGTAGAGAGAAAGGTAGATACGAGATGAGTGCATCTTTCTATGACAGCTTTAGTTATTCGTAAGTATACCGAGCATCAATGGTTAAAAAAATTATCTACATAATAATATATTTTATTTTTTGATTTCTAGTCGTGATGCTGGCAAATGTGCTTAACGATCGCTCATCAAAAGTGGGATGTGCCCTCCAGAAATGGTTTTCTGACGTCTATGACAGTTATTATTATATAGATAACGGTGATATCCGGTGACTTTTCCGATAACCTGGTCGATGGAGAACCAATTTACACACAAGGCGCAACGGGATCGGGCTATTCTTCCGTTTCCGTTCTTCCGATTGGTGAGTGCAATATATATTTATCAAAGGCTCCATATTTATCGTAAAATTACAACTTCATATATGGGGTAAGGAGAGCGGTTGCTAAATTGTTCTCCATTATTCCATTGGTAAATCGAAGGGCATCTTTACTCGCCTGATAGTACTAAAAAAACTCGTGCACAGTTACGCACTTCCACCTATTCGCATGCAATTGTTTGATCAGTTTGGGATGACGCTACATGTTTGCCATACGGCGACTGCCATGCGAATGTAGATTGTCGTCCTCGCCGAGACTCAAGCTAAACTTTGGTTTCGTGGAAATTTACTGTTTAGACGACCGTTTTTGTTTACGATACTCACCTTATTTGAAGAGAGGGTGTTGTAAAGTTATTTTTCGCGCTTTGTTCCATAAGGCTAGAAAAGAATCTCTTCAGACAACGTTGTCGAAATAACTGGTTAGGAGAATCGACAGCGGTGATTCTTCTCTACAGGAAAACGGTAGATCTGATTTGGTCTGCATTGAAAAGACTGTTTGGAATACGGAATACGAGCAAGCTTCGCGCAAGTCCCGCTAGGCTTACGCGCACAACCACCCAACTAGAAGTAAGCCTAAAGCTCTCACCTATTAGGTCATAGGCGCCCGACATTGGCGTATGGCGGCTTCATGCAAGTTTGCCGGCTGCTGGTGTTGACACCTTCACGCAGTTGATAAGTTGGTTCGTTCGCGTGCGGTCACTTCAGTAAGCGTCGTAGTCAAATCGGTTAATTAAGTGGAAATATCGAGCAAGCGGTTCAAGAAAAGTTGTCCTAAGGGATTATATATCTAATTTAAGCCTGTAGGCAAAAGCAGAACATGTTTTTTTTTGTTCTACTGCTGCACAAGATGTGTATTTGTTGTCTCAGGATAGGCGTTTTCTTGTAGCTCAGATCACCACCAAAACCACTTAAAACGCCCATAAGCCACAAGAAATCAGTGTGGGCCGTGTCAGAGGCCAACCTAATAGTGAAAACCGTGCGTGAATCGGTAAAAAACAGCCAGAAGAAAACCGAAAAACTATTCGAGTAAAACGCGTGCATTGGTGCCGTCAAACAACCGGGCCCAGGTGCCAAAACAAATTTTCAGCCAAAACCGACCAGAATTGTGTGAATCGGGTGGGATTGTCTGAGACAAATCTAATGGTATACGAATCATGGATATCCGTTATTATTAAACTGGGCGAGTTATTAGCGGATAACTAATTAACATCAGTGTGTTTTGATCGAAAAAGCTGCTTGGGCCAGCGCAGTTTGTTTACATTTGATTTCGCCTACCATCGCGCATGCGCATCTTAGTGGGGCGAAAAGCACACGGGAAGCTTGCTTTTTGCGCCCGATTTACTGTTTTGGGCGGTTGAATAGGCGCGCCCCCACAACCTGTTTTAGTTTGTGGGGGCGCATGAATCTAACCTAATATTACGAAAGCTGGACCTAAATGTCCCGTTGGGTAGTAATCACAATACAGAAGTTTGTTTTTTCCCCATCGCAGGTCGGTCGGTCGCAGACGGGAAACTTGAAAACTTGAAATTTTATTATTTATTTTACATAGAACAGGAAAGGACATCTACATCAATCACAGCATCATTGTTTACAATGATGTGGATGATGTAGATAGAAAAAAAAACTGAAAGTACTGCACAGCGTGTGCTCGCTCTGAGCCTATAAGTGTCCATCCTTATTATTTGTTTGTAACCAAGACTCAATTAAAACTATTTCTAAAACCATAATCAATCATTTTTGTACAGCACAAAACGGTCTAAAAAACGTTCTGTTTCATTTTAATTGCCCATTTGCTTCCCAAACCACAAACAAATCATTTAAAACCCGTTCGCGGGTGACGGCCACAAAAGACCACTGCAGATTATTCCAGACAGCACGCAAACAAACAAACCAATAATTAAAACGAAGCCCAATCCATGCATCACGCGGCCGAGCGACGCCTCAGCGGATTCCGTTAACCACTACCAGCAAATCCCTTCGTTCGTGGCCACCGACGGGGTGCTTTGGGAGAAGGTTTTGCTCAATTTCGGACAAGCACTTAATCCGCGGTCTTAAATTGTATTAATTCGTTAGCCGTGGCGGATCTCAGACGTAGTGCTCGGCAGTGAAACTCGAAATGCAGTGCAAAACATGTCCAAAAATCAAAACGAAACAAACGTTCAGTAGGAAAAAGACACCGACACACGCAAAACTGGGGCAACGGAGTGCCCCAAAATAAAACCCTGCGCAAGAACAAACTCTCTCCCTTCTTTGGATGTCGTGTACTGGAGCGACAAACAAAAAAGAAGACCAGGCAGCGAAACACACGCCAAAAAAAAAGGGGAGAATGAGAAAATCGCCGCAACGAGAAACATTTCGAAACGGTCCCGGACCCGACCGGCTATCAGTGATGGACGGGAGGATCAACATTTGGACTTGCCCGGATTCCGGCCGGGACGTTTGGGCTGAGCGCAAAAACCGCGGTCCACGTCACGTCAAACCCAGCCCGATGGCATAAAAAGATGTGAGATGGCCGGAGTGTATCAGCAGCCCTTCACACGACTGCCAGGAACGCAAGCAATTCTCTGTGCCCTGTGGCGCTACAAGACACGGCTATAAATTAAACAATGCGACCTAACGGACTCGTTGCTGTTCCTGGATGGAGCGGAGCGCGATAGAGAGTTGAGGTTGCTGTGCTCGGCGGCACTGGAGGGAAGGCCTTTTTGGCAAATCTCCGCCAAAATTGGCGCTGCCATCCACTGGAATCTTGCGTCAAACATTCGAGACAAGCCAAATTAACGAACTACCAACGAGGGTCTCCGTTTAGCGGTCACAGTTAAGGCAGCGGCTGCTACAAACCTCTGCCTCTCTCCTTTTGCGCCTGGAGGATACGCATGATTCCTTGCGCGGAGGCCGACGGGAAAAAAAAACACTGCTAAGCCGAACAAACTGCAATTCATTTGTCGGTGCTCTTGGCCTTTTTCTCGCTGCCAGCAATCGTAGGTAACAGTCGAGGATATGAATGGCGCTGGACCGAGAAAAGAAAGAAAAAAAAACCCGGTAAAATAACGGCGTCCCCGCGCACGATGGTCAGAAATCAGCAAACGGGAGTGGGTGACTCCCGACCACCCCCAAACCCCCCATTGAAAAGCATAAACTGGACGAGCAGAAAATTATTTCACACACTCTTTTCCATCGCTGGCTTTGTTCGTCGCCGCACGGCGTCAATGCACATCGTGCAAGGCGAAATTTATTGCGACGCTCCGTTTGGATGGGTTTTATTTCTCAATTAAAATTGTCAATGTCTACTTCACCTTTCATTCCCCGCCTCGTCTTGTTCTCTTTCTTTTTCTGTTTTAAACTATCCAAAAAAATATTCGCTGCCTTTGGCGATCTACAAGCGAAGATATTGCTGCAGGACTGAAAATTAATTACATGCCTCGGATTTTTGTCAACTAATTTAAAATATCGAATATCGAATAAAAAGGTAACAAGGGCGATCCAGACGAAGCGCAGACTGCTAAGCGCTAACAGGAGCACACATGTTGTTTGTTTAACTAATTTAATTTATTACAGCTGTTTGCCTCAAGGGCTGTAACAACAAAAACTTAAAAAGTAGACTTAGAGGTGGAGTGGAGAAGGGAGGAGGAAACGGAAACAAAGCAGCTGCGGAATTGGGAGATTGTGAGGTTAAAGTCGAACAGACAACTCGCGGCATTAAAGGCGCCCATGGTGCGCAGGAAGCGGCTTTCCTGCCGTAACGTGTTAGATGGGTCCCACCCATGCGGAGGAAGGGTCGATATCGTAGACGAACGGAGGGGACACAGCAAGAGTCCGATCCGGACGAAGAGCAAACACACTTTTATAGACACAGCTGCCTGTAAAATCGTGACGAGCGTAAAGTCTTTTGCGTTTCTACGATAAGTCACTTGCTTGGTATTAAGCGTACGATTTGTCTACATGAAGTGATACAAAATGACACTATTCGCTGGTTTTTTTCGATTTTTTTGTGACGGATTGTCCTTAAGGCCAGGGACAGGGCCGCGAACCAGCGAAAACTTTCATTGCTTAAGCGCATCATGTAGACACTCCAATTCCTTGGGCCTGTTTGTAGAGGTAGCGTTTCAAGGATACTAAAAGTGAATTTATTTTACATTTTTATTTAAATTCAAGAAATAAAAATATATTCGTAGCTAAGCAATTTTTTTCTATAAAAAAAAACATTTATTTAGGAGTGTACAATATTTCATACATAATGTTTAATCACATTACACAGGTTTTGTTCCCGTCGCATGTGTCGGATGGGAAACAGAGGCATTACTTTAGCTATGGATTTTTTACAAGGAACATGACATCTATCAATCGCAACATCATTGCTTCCAATGGTGTGGATGATGCAGTTTGAGGCAACGGAAAGTACTGCACTACGTGTACCCGCTCTTAACCTGTTTAGAGCAGGCCAGTGCAGGTCGACAAAACGAAAATGGAACCCTGGAGCAACTTGTTGCTGTCGCGTCTGCAGGATGTCCCACGCTAACGCAACGCGAGGGCAAACTGAAAACTTGTGCTCCAGGGTCTCCACAGCGGGACAAAACGTGCAAGTGGGTGTGTCGGCGCTGCCGGTTTCGAAAAGAAGCTCCGCGTGTGGTTACTTTTCGTTTGACCAGCAGGTACAGGGTGGATCGTTGTGCTGACGTCAGCCTCCTGGAGCTTATGTTTCCCCACACTCTTCTCCACACCGTGTGTGGGGAAGCTCCAACCACCCTTGGGTCCGATAGGGCGTTTGTTGCTGCGCGTCGCAGTCCTCGTGTTGATGGCGATCGTCGGAGGGTCTCTGGCACGTATGCCAGGTGCTGAATAACCTTGCGGAGGCAGGGGTAGGACGACGAGACGGAGTTGATGTCGGGTGGGTTCCCAGCATTGGCGATATGCTGGGACCCGATCACCAAACAACCCTGGGGATGTGGAGATAAAGGTCACCGCGATCTCGTGGCAGCGCCAGCTAGAGGGGAGGTACGCGAATGCCACCAGAGCCGTTCCACAGCAGTGATTCAATCGTTTACGAGGCCTTTGCCACGTCATGCTGCCGAGCGCCACAGACAGACGCGACAAACCACAGCCTTCGGAGCAGGAAGGTGTTAAGAAGCAACACCTTCTGCACCAGGTTCAGGTCTCTCACACGATGACGCCAGACCAACTGCCGGAACTTCTGGATCACCACGTCCCAGTTGTGCGCCATGGACTCACGGATGTTGCTGGAGAACACAATCCCGAGGAGTCGGAGACGCTCCTCGGTGCGTAGCCATGGGACGTGGATCCTCGTTGCTGGAGCGACGTGTCCGATGTCGATCGCGTTGGTCTTCCCGAATAAATAAAATTATATTATTGCCGCCACAAACCTGCGCTCGTCCGTATTAAATAAAACGCGAAAGGTAAACCGATCCGTGTTGTTCCATAGACCGGCACAAAAAGATATGACATCCGTTTGACAGCTGAGAATGTGCTTAATGTTCATGATGACCCAACATCAACTGCCTGCTTTGTTTGCAAACGTGTGTTAGCGCTTCATCTAAACAGGCCAGCAGTAAGGCTGTGGCTACAGTTATACGCAAACGCAAAAACGTTAAAAAACGTATTCGCATGCGTTTGCGTAAAACAGGAGCCACAGCCTAAGTGCTCTCGGCGTGCAATTTTATCGTTATTCGATTGGTTTATCGTACGTCACTTTTCGTAACTTTTCGTTTCCGAGGATGGTCTAAGAGCATTGTGGCTAGTGAAACATTTGACTGCCAGCGTGGAAAGAGTGTTATGAATCACGAAAGTGGCTTTTGCCTCCACCAGTTTGTTTAATTATTCAATTTCACTCATTCCACCGTGTTCAACACCTCTGCATTTACGTATTCACGATTGCTGAATAAAATATTTGCTTCATTCCATAAATACTCCCACCAAGACACATCTCAAACTTTCCTCGAGCGCAAGGCACTGTTGAACGTCGACTTATTTGTTGCAACGGTGAACGGTGGCGCGAAAACCGCGAAATGAATATGAGTTGCGCTCCAGAATTCTTTTGCGCGAACTGATCCGCCCGGATTGCCAAGAATTAGCGTGTTCTGGCGAAGGGTCCCACTGCTGAGCCTTCGGGTGGTTCCGTGCCAGCTGCTGGCCTGTAAACCGGGGCAATATATTACACCGGAAGCACTTGTAACGCTGGCCGGCACCGTCACGACCCACGAGAGCGTGTTGGGACGTCGGGGAGTCTTTCCGAGCCGGCATCCGGCTCAGCTCGCTGACCCACTGAGGAGGCAACATGTGTGGTCATGCTTTCCGTACGCCAGTCCATCCGTTCGGTGTGTTATCGTTCGCCACATCAGCAGCAGTGCGGCCTCTGTTGGTGCCCGAGAGCACGACGGGATCCCTCCGGGTAGAGCGGATCGTTCGCTCTAATGGAATTAAAATACAACAATTTATGTTTGCTCTCCATCGCAAACCGGCACGGTCCGGCGGAGGCACAATATTTATTTGCTTTATGGTGTCCCGCAACGTTCGTACGAAGCATTGTGGTCAGCCCCAAGAAACTCCGACGCACGCCACATGCAAACAGCGATTGAAACTGACCCTCATCAACATAACATAAATGCTTGCTTTTATTTTGGCTCTTGAGTTTATCAATTGTATGGTGCAATAACTCAGCAAATCTATAACAGACAGATTTATCTACAACAACGAAATGCAAAGGAGTCGAAGTGGATTTAAGTTCCAAAAATGTATATTTTTTCAATTGTGTGCTTTAAAGTCTACAAGAAATGTCGTTTATCAAACGTTTCTAAGAAAATGCGCAAACAAATAAAAATGTATGCCAAGCAGTTAACAGTATATGTCCTGGAGCCTTCAATTGAGGATTACTAGGTACACTTATTTACACCACAATGCATTGTTTCAGAGGCATTATGCTCATTGGTGCCTGCTTTCTTCGTTGTCAATAAAAACATTATAAAGAAGAAGATGCACAGTCGTGGTTCATCCTTTCCTCGAACCCAACGTTTATACAAACACTGCCGGGTACCACGAACCATCGTGTGTACAAATCTGCAAATCAAATCAGTATAAATCGCCGCCGGCGTGTGGGATGCCGAACTTATCCACCGTCTTATCCACCGCCCGCATACCACCACATTTTATTGTGTCTTCATTGAATTACTTGCTTCTACTGAACTATCAAACTCTACCGTTCTAAAGATAACTCTATCCCCCTCCTGTCTCGTCTTACTGTCCTATGGCTCCTTAAGGCAATGCTTGTGCCCCTGGGAGCACAGCTAGCGCCAGGAACCATGCACAAAGTCAGTTGCTCCAGACGGGACCGCCTGCGGGGAAGCGTGTGGCTCGACACGACTGGGGAAACCCTACCGAGTGTAATCGCTTTGCACTGCATGCGGTTGCTCACACTTTGAAGAATTCGGCAGCCTGCAGGATGGGAGCGAAACCTGCCCTTCGGCAACGGATTCGTGACTGTCCATTTGCCTCGCCCAACGCCCCGGAAGACTCTTCCACCCTGCCTTGCAGCCTGTGGTACGTAATCGTATAACCAACTCTTTCCGTGTGCTGGAATATCGGTAGAATTTATGCCGAGTACGAGTACCTTCGAGGGGATGGGCCACGTTCGAAGGCAAACGATGAAAGCGTCCTGTTTGCGGAAGTCTTGTGCCCGCCCGGAACCGAAAGCAGCTGGTCAGTTTCGTGGGGCAAAATACCATGTTCCGATCAAAGGATAGTTTGAACAATTGATTTAGGTCCGTATTAGGGACAAGATTGTCTGGGGTTTGGATAATCGCTAACCCAATCAGCACACGGGAGACGAAGAAAATTGTATCAGCTATAGTACACGATGCATCAAACATTTCATTAAACGTTTCCAACTATTCTGAGTCCATCTGGCTGTTGTTTCTAGACAACCACCAACTGTAAGCACACAATCACCATTAAACTAAAATTCTAGTGTTCAACTGAATATTCCCAACTTGTATCCGACATGCCATCAGCTCCAAATAATCATTGAGATTATCATGTCGAATCGGATTCCCTCGGATATCGGATCTTCTGCCACACTAAAAAGTGAAGAATCGAACCACCGTCAAAGTAAACGATTTAAATTGGAACTTATGGAATATTGGATGCAGTTTGGGAACGTTCTTTTGAGCACTAGCATTTTTATTGGCTCGAGGATGTGTGCCTAAAGTTGGTTGGTGGTTGCCTAGAAGCAACAGCCAGCTGTTTAGAAAGAGTCAGAAACGGTGTATAATTCCAACTGAATCTGATCGAAAGAAACACAATATCCCTACATAAATAAATCCACCTATAAAACAAAGTTTGCAATGTGTGCGACCGCGCATCACTGCAGAACGGCTGGATCGATTTGTGTCGTTTTTGGTTTATTGTGTTCGTTTTGAGCCAGGGCAGGTTTATGCGGCCAAAAAAGTCCCATAGTTTCCACAATTTTCGCAATTTTCTCCAAAAAAACTCGCGCCTACTATGGTCCCGAGAACATTTCGACTTGAATTTCCTGCTTTACCTTCGCTTACCATGGTTGAAAGAGCAAATTAACCACGGGGATTCGCAGATCATTTTTTTATACTACCCAACTAGCAACGAGCTATGAGCTAAGAACAAATAAAGCTGTATTTAAAGAACCACGTGAAATAATAAATAAACCTGGTTTTGCTACTCAACAGTCAACGTAATTGCAGGGAACTTACGTCGAAAAATACAGGATAGAAAAGTTGAGTAAATTTTCATCGAAAAACTCCCTTAGTTAAAATTCGCTTATATGGAAAAATCCCTCATTTCCCGAGCAAAGCCGGGTAAAAGCTAGTGTTTTTATAAAATGCAACCTAAGGCGCTATATTGTTGTATAAATCAAACAAGCCTTCCCACATCACCTGAAAGACCAATTACCGATAGTTCAGAAGAAATAAGGGAATTATAATAACTTCCACTGTTTTCCACCCATCCGGTAACACTAACCTGCGCATTTTTGCGCATTTCTGCCAAGGGAATCATAGGGATGAATTGATGAAAAAAAAAACCGATATCCACAGCAAGCCGTAGGAAGTTTGGATAGCACACCTTAAGGCTGCGGCTCTGCGACCTTCGGCCTTCGGATTTCCCTGAGCTCGGACGGCGCATTATTGCCACCTGCGGCTATAAATATCAATAACTACCGGGCGGTCGAGCTACCCGGTGTGTTTGGCGTTCCCGTTTGCTTTATCCCGCCGGAGATGTTTCGTCCACACTTGTCGCCCGATTTGGCAACACAAAAAATGCCGGCAAATCTTGGGCGAAATTTCTCCTAAGCTCCAAAGCAAAGTCCAACTTTTTCACCATGCCTACTATCGCCGCTTAGGGTGCTGGTCCTTGGCTTCCTTTCGAAGGAAAACCCCATTTCAATACCGCCTGTCGTTAGGCGCGTTAGTGTCGCGCCCGTGTAGTCCAACTCCAGCCGAACGCAGGAAGGACGCGACGCTCGTGCGCTGGTTCGCTAAGCGGGCGCTTAGTTTTGATTGTGAAATATCCAAACCATCGAGGCAAAATAAATCACGCCAATAATGTGGCGCAGCGTGGAGCGGCAAGCACTCCAGCGTAACTCCAACAGCAAGCGCACCGTGGAAATATTACGCGAATCAAACCAATCCACCGAGAGAGCCCCCCGTTTGGAAGCCCTCATTTCCTGGAAAAGCAGTCGAAGCAGAAAATATTTCGTAATCATTTTCCCACCATTATGCAGGCGCTTTGTGGCTTTTGTTTTACCCCTCGCTGGCGAATTTTCTAAACGATGGGCTTGCGCTGAGTGGCACGACAGACGAATCGGTGGACGAATCGCAGCCGGCCCAAGAAAATGCTAGAAAGCTGGAAATGATCCGTTATTGACCCCGAGGCTTCCGTGGCGGCCAGGGACGTTTGGTTCAGGCGAACGAGTGAAAAGTGTACAACTCCTATGGGTTGTTTGGAGCTGGTGGTTCTTTTCTTCATCGTCTTCCCACACCAGCGGCAGCATTTCCCAGCACTTTATGGCCACTGGTCGACTTTTGTTTTTCCACCGCCACGGTTTTTTCGTTCGCTGGCTCCATGTCGGAGGGATATCCCATTTCGTTGGGGGTTTTATTCACCCGGTTTTTGCGTTGGACCTAAAACTACAGTTTCTGTAGGACGACCACAGAATGGCCACCTTGCTTACGACCAGCTGCTTCTTCGCTTGGCGTGTTGCTCCTGCTGCTGGCTCTGCGGAACGCGTTTGCGAAAGGATTGTGTTCGATGCTGATTCGTTTCGATTTTCCGATTTTATTGTCCAAGGCCTAGCCGTAAAGTTGTCAAATTTGTATTGATGTGCCGATGGACGGTATTGGGACCAGCGGGGGGCGGGCGGATGGTGAAAAGAATATGGAAGAGCAGCGGACCCTACAACCTGGCCCTTCGCAAGGCACGAAAGAACGACAACGAAATGACAGATTTTATGCTGTCGTATGATCGATAGTGTACGCTGTAAGCGTTTTATCAGCCCCAAAGCCATCCAAACATAATCGGGACACTCGACCTGCCCCCCCCCCCCCCCCTCTCTCGTCACCCCCGCTTTCCAACCCCTGCAACCCAATCGCCATGCTGCAGGACGACATTTGTATACAATAATTAATTTCTTTTGTCTCGCTGAATTTAATATCATTTTGCGGATCGGCTCGAAACGGTGGAGATTTTTTTTTAAATTCCCCTTTTTTGTGAATAAATTAATCCAAAATGAGCATAACCGGATCCCGCACGATGCTGCTGGCACTATGGGTCGGCGGACCAGTCAAATTTCCGCCGCCAGCCTTTTTGGCCGCCACAGCCTCGGAGCTCTGATTTATGATTATGTTTTCCATCACTTGGGCTTAGTAACTGCGTGCCCTTTTGCAGCAAGCCTTCGGAAATCCGGGTGACTGAAAGTTGGGGGGAGGGAGGGGGGAATTATGACTGCAAACAAAGCGTGGTTAGCATAGTTTTCGGCCGGAGATTGCCCCCAGTGACACCGTTGTCGAGGGATGTTAATGTTAAATGAAATGCAAATGATACATTGGCCGAAATCAAACTCTCGCAACCCCCTCTCCTGCCCCCACCGTCTTCCCGCCGTCGAAAGGGTTCGATGAGTGTTGCTGAAGGCCACGGAAAACATGTTCGAACCGTTTCGTGATTCGCTTTGCACGTTTCGCCGGGGGGGAGGAAACCGTCGACATCGACTCACCGTTACAAACTGGTTTATACCATTTAGGTTTTATGCGAAAGTTACGATGCAATAAAGGACATTAATTTGATATACAGACCCTCCATCGAGAAGCACACCTCACAACAATGGGAGTGCATTCGGTGAGCTTCCTGTGCTGCACACTCCTCTCATGGAAACCAATCGTTTCGGCAGTACTTGATGTCCAGCAACCTCAAGTTCTAACGTGAATCGTAAATTTCTGGGAAACTGCTTCCCGGGTAACTTTTATTGCATGAACGTTCATATTCCATGAATTTGCATCTGATAAAACTTGCAAAATGAAAAATTTAGCTTTGCTCTATGGTTCCCGTGCTAATAATCCTTGCTTTACAGTGTTGAGGATGGTAATAATGGGCCGGCTGGAATGACTCCACGAAGCAAATTTATTTGCACACGTGAAAAGACCGCATATAGCTGAACATTTAACCGATTACGCCATCATGAAGAGTTTATAACGCTCCTCATCATGTCGGCCAATAACAACAACAAGCGGCACGCTATGGTACTTTTAGTCGGGGAGCTAAATGCATCTGTAACCTATTTCCTAAATTAAGCTATCCCTAATGTATCCACGAGACGGCGGTACTGCACAAAAGCCTCCAGTTAATCAACTTAAATCCGCACGTCTCAAGTTGCGTAATTAATTTTTGTTTCTTTTTCGCCGTTTCTCTCGCCGCGAAGATCTGCTCGACCGCCGGGGACAAACCTTCCTCAAACGTCAACCATATTTTTTCCCTTCTCTCTTATTTTTATGTTTTCTGCCCACAGACGGTGGGGGTGGGGATTGGGAGGAGGAGCCCTAGCCATTTGCACTTTCCCACCTTTGGCTGAGCTTTGGTGCGTCCTTATCCTTTTCAGGATTAGACGCCAAAGGCAGCTCACGTCCTCGCAAATGGGGAATGAGCCACTAGTTTGCCCCGTGGGTTGTTTCGTGAAATGAACACGACGAATCCCCCGCAATCTAATTAAGTAATTACATACATTAAATTTTATATAGCCAGAACTTTTCTCCCCCAAGGCACGCCGTGTGCACGCGGATGCAGGTCCACGTGGCCGGGGGCGGAAAAAAGGGCTCGAGAAAGTTGCCTTGGCAGCGAGAGCGTGCGAGAGGAATCGCTTTTCCGTCTTTTGCTTCGCTTCATTTACTTCCTTAGTGTCGCCGTTATTTTATTTTATTTTTTTTCAAAGGCAAGTTCCTGCTACAGATCCTTGCGAAAATTGCTACGACGCGAACGATCGTCCTGCTCGGTTTCTTTTTTCACGCCAAATTTTACCGTTAAGGGCTAACTGTTTCAACAGCTTCTTACTGGAAAGTTAACTACCTAGGTCACGTGGTCACATTGTGGGGGGTTTTTTTTTTTTTGTTAGACCCAAGCGATTTCCGCGCAAAAAATGTCCGGGGCTATTGCATTAATTATCCTATCCGGTCGTGCTCGTGCAACAAACGGCTCAGCTTAACGTTTAACGGAGATTGTGGGAGGAATTTGCGTGGAATGGTTCAATGAAGACGTGATTGAATAAGAAGCTTGCTCAGCTAGTCGGGTTTAATGTACTAGGAGATGCACATTGCCGTGACTCCGCTCTTGGAAGCTCTTTACATTTTAGGTGTGTTTTATGGTGCATGTTTCCAAAGGATACTTCCAGAAATCCTTAATTTAGTTGTCAATTTCATGTCGTGGCCGTATTTGATTTTTTCCCTTCCCAACGAGGAAGATATACACAATTTGTTTCACCCCTCTTTGACTATTTGCTTATGCTGTGGAAAGAATTCGCAGTCGGATCGATTTCATTCCCGCCCCAAAGGAAACACGGCAGGTGGACCCTCCCCTCATGCTGGCACATCTGTTCCCTCGCGCGGGTAAACGATGCTTCGGTCCGGAGCGATGCAATCTCGTACAGCAATCCATGCAAATGTGCGCTGATAGAGCATTTAAATAAATCATGGTACACTCAGGCGCACATAATTGAATAAATATTTTTCGTTTTATAATGAGATTAATAATAAATTTAAATTTGAATGAATGGGAGCGGCGAAAAAATATTGTTTTAATGCAGAAATTATTATTCATCCTACTATTCGGACCCGATGCAACCTTGAGGGCCGTCCGTTTTCCCAGTAGAACCACCGCCAACTTCTTTTTTTGTTTGTCTCCCCGCGCCCGATGGGTGAATCAATTTATCGTTCGAATTTTAGTTGAAAACGAACAGAAATGGCTCCAAAATGCGCCTGACTTTGCTGTCAGTTTCGTTTTTTTTTAGCTGTCATTTAAATTGGCGATTTTTATACTATTTTTCACCATCATCGCCAGCAAGACCGCACACTCCCTTGGACACCGAGCTTTGCTCGCATCGCCTTTATCTCATTCCCGTGATGATAATTTCACGAATCTCCGTGGCGGAGGGTAAGGAAACCGACCGGTTCTTGCCTGCTGCGCATTTGAATCAGCATTATCTTCATCCATATTTATAAATAATACGAATATGTCACTCGATTTATCACATACACACTCACACACATACATATGCGAAGGGACGAGAGAGCTTTTTTGCGCTTTTAACTCTTGAACAGAATTTCGGGGCAAAACGTTACGAGTCAACTAGAGCGTCAAAGTGGCTCAAAAAAAAAAAAGGCTTGTCCAGAACAAAACAGAAAATGGAAATAATGTCAGAAATCGAAATAAATGAAATTGCAACCTCAAATTGTGTGCACCGACGCTTACGTTGAGTGAAAAGTGCGTCGGGCGCAATTTATTAATCAATTAAAACATCCATTAAGTTGAGCGCAATTTTTTCGTGGAAATTGATGTTTGTTGCGAATGCAGTTGCAGCAGTATGGGAGGGAGGGGGTTGAAGGAAAAAGCGCAATCGGAAACGGACAGATGGATTCGAAAAACGGTTGTTTGCTTGCTGCACTTCCTTTCGCGTACCTTTTACCCGAATGGGGCGATGATTTGATTTTCGTTTGATTGAGAGAATCGTGGGTGGGAAAGTTCTCGGCAAGCAGGCAGACGAATGGCACGTGTGTTCGTAATTTGTACGGGAGCATTACGTCGTATTCGTTTGATCGCCACCAAACGGCAGCGAAAAAGTACGACTGGGTATCACGGAAACATCTACCTTTTTTTTGTGACGTTCCGTGAAACCTGTAAAACCGTGGGACTAGTTGGTTTTTCGAGTGACAAATTTTAACTGTCAACTGACAATCAATGTGTAAAAGTGCCGTCACTTGCCCGGGGTAATGGATTTATGGGAAATTGTCCATTGTTAGCCAAGCCTCTCGGACCGATTCCCTGATTGGAATTGATTAGTTTAAACTGTACCGGCAAGCGTGGGCCGTTTCCTTTTGGACTCATTGAAATTGATGTTGGTTTTTCGCCCTGCGATGAAAATAAAACCGGCTGAAACCCGACTTTATAAACTGCTATCAAATAAACGTGTCGATCTCAACCGATTGGCTACGTGTTCCCCGCTGTCAAATTAATCCTCCCACTGTGCAGGCTTTCGTACGCAGCATCCAGATCGCACAGAGACGGGAAAAACGTCACCAGATACCACGCAGAAAGGATTAACCCATTTCATTTTATCGTCATCCGTGTTGTGTGCGTGCGGGAGGCCTCTTCCTTTTACCTTTAATTTTTTTGTGTGTGTGGGTTTTAATTTCCTTTCACAACCGGGGAACAAATGTTTCGAATCGATGCCAGCAGGAGTCCCACGGGTTTCTGCCGGGAACATGTTGTGCCACCCTCTGCGCGGTGGTTTTCCTTTCCCGCCGTGGTCCAGCGACGCGTTTGTGGTGGTGTCTGTGTCAGTGAGTGAGTTGCGAGCCTGCGGAGCCATTGTCGAGCATGTTCGGTGCTATTGTGTTCACCCCCTCACGGCACTCCGAATGCACCGGGCAATGTTTGTAAATGTGTGAGGAACTTCATTTGGGAAAGCAAGCAAGCACGGCTAAGGCGGGGAAGGAAGGGAAATGCACGTTCACCGGCCGTAAAATGATCGCCTTCGTACTGACGGATTGAAGGTTTTCCACATTTTTTTGTTTCTTCTTGTTGCCAGTGTTCTTTGAGCCTCATTATTGGCCGAGCGCATGCAAACACTATCGCTCAACACTCCACACCGAGCCGTGAGCCCGGAGTGAATTACGCCGAATTTATGATGATGTTGATAATGATGATAACGATAATGATGATCGCCCCGGGACGATAATGGAAACCGGCTAGACGACCCAGGAAGGGCAAATGGTGCGAAAATGAACGGAAGATGGGCTCGGGCCAGTTGTTTGTTTGCCGTTGTGGGCCGTTTTATTTGCAGTACTGTTTTTTTTTTTGTTACGGTATTCTTTTTTGTTGGTTACCAGCTCGGTTAAGCATTCGCTCGACCGACGCTGCCATATTAATTTTCAACTGCGGTACAATTTCCATTTGCACATTCCCCGGGGGAGCGAAGCTTCCAGCTGGTTTTACGATGCCATACGTTTGCCAAAATTGCCCCACGCTGTCGCTGCGACGCATAGCTACTAAACTTTACTCCGCCGTAAATGCTATCTGTAAGCGTCTTCAGCTGCATCAATTAGCATTCCCGGGGTCCCCGTATTCCGCAATGGCCGAAGCCGAAAGGGGAACGGCGGCGCAACATGGGAAGCAAATGCGAATTTTCCGGCTGACTATGGCGAAACTGCTGCTCCTGCAAGTGCCATCTTTATGCATTGCCGTTCCTCTCACCGTTCTGCCGGGCGGGCCCATTCTGGCCGCAAGGTTTGCTGCTTAGTTTGCTGCATTATTTAAATTTTGTTAACAGACGAGAATCTTTTCCCTTCTTTTCCGGACGGGCGACAAAATAATGCCGCTGCATTGCCAACATTTTCTTCCCGTGCAAAAAACTACGTTCGGCAATGGGGTGGCAAAGTGGTTAAGAGGGTAATTTGATTTCATATACTCTACTTCCATATGTGAGTGTGTGTGTGTGCATTTTTATTTTCTCGGCGGGCGCCTTCGTTTCCATTCAATCGAGTTATGTACATGGATTTTTTTTTTATTTAGTTCGAAAGTAAATGGAGTCCTGCTGCGCATTTTCCTGAAGCCTCACCCAAACCGCAATCCTCAGGCACAGTACATAAAAAGGTCCGAGCGACGAAGCGTGGTGCAAAGTGCGAAAACCAACAGGAAAGGAAATGAGTGAGGGAAACGAGAGAACAAAAAAATTCAGGCTCGCCAAACAAACCTTCCCCCGACAAAGCCGACTCAAGGCAAGCCAAGCCATTAATTAGTTTACAGTAATTAAATTAGTTTTCATGGCATTCAATCACGTTTCATCCGTTAAATTGCGACGAATTGAATTTTTCCCAAGCTGCTCCCGGGCGGTGCGGTTGTCCTTGTTGCTGCCTGGCTGCCTGCGTCAAACGTGCGTACAATATTCCGGGCCTATTTTCCGCTTGCCGCCCTACGCCGGGCACAATTTAAAAGTTGATGGCATTCCGCTCTGCTTCGGCTGGATTCTGCCGAGGGTCTGCCGATGGCTGGCAGGTGCCGTGCCTGTGCAAGACGCAACCGGTGGCTTTCGCTTCCCATGGCAAATCTTAAAGCACACCGCAGGCGCGTGGCGAGAATTTTAAGCCGCGAGACCCCGCGGCGTCTCGGTATGGCTGTCCCGCGGAAGCTTGTCGAAGGGGACGATTTTTATCGCCTGGATGCTATCCGTCAAACGAGTGGTGATAAGGAAACGCAACAGGTTTGATGGGCGTTTAATGATTCCGGCCTTGTTAATCATTATTATATTTATCTTCCGCGCAGAGTGGGCTCATTTACAACCAAACTTCCTGCCATCTAGACTTGACGATCATTTTGCGCCGTTCATAGCCGAAGGAATTTATGGACCACTGAATTTAACGGTTTAGCTACGCGAAGACCTCCGTTTGGAAGCGTTTGTACGTCTGCCATCGTCTCTACGGAAAGATTAAAAATTTAGCAATATATCCCATCACAGAAACCCATGAGTTGCGAGAAGAAAAAAAACTTATGTATCCATACTTGTCTTACCCAGTATCCACACAGAAACACAAAGTAGCTCCACAAAGTAGCTCATTTTGAACAAAACATCCTGCGCTGACCAATTTGTTTGAGTAGTTTGAATGCGCAGTTCCCATATCATGCAACCTCAATTGTAAATGCTTCCCTAGAACAACAAAACTGTTCACATCATACTTTAACAGTTTCAGAGACTTATGTTTACTCCAATCACGATGTTTAGCAAAGTAATTTATGCACGATCAGACATTGAGAGAGTTTATTACGAGATTGTTTTGTTTACGTCTCAACTGACAGCTCGAAGTGAGCTACACACAAGCTGCATGAGCAATGGCGTCCAAATAGCACTTGCCAAACATTGGCACCAATTGCACACACAGCACCAAGGCAACTCGGTGTTTTTCTATAGAGTTTATCGTCACACAGCGCAATTGATTTCGCATTCGCGTTCGAATTGGCGGAAACCGCGCTCTGTGTATACGCTGGGTTAAGCTCGTTAGTGTGTCAAATGTTGATGGCCGTTTTCCCGTGGTATTACACGGTATTAGCATTTACATCGGAAGCTCAACGGTTTAATTGCCTTTCAAATTTTCCGCCGTAAGGTAAATCACCAGTTTGAAGAATACCTATGTCGGTGTACATGTGATTAGCGAAATGTGGGTAGCTGATTTTAGCACCGGAGACACAAGCCACTGCTGATTCCGGCAGCAAGCGCCCAGATTTCATGGCTACGGAATGATAAGCCTCACTCATATTTGCCAACCCGAAGCCCCGGTGATAGACGATGACGCTGTGATTTATGGTTCCTCGCTACGCGTCCATTGTCGCCAATCTCGCCGAAGGATATCGAGAGCTGGAATGTGGCTGAGTGGGCGAGCGTTAACCGCATACCTGTTTGTCCGTGATAGCTTATCGTGATTGCTTTTGGAGCAATAAATTTCTTCGCTCACCGTTTTCCGACGGAGCCCAGGCTCCAAGACGTTGGAACTGGGTTCGGCCAAAGGGAGACGCACGGCACGAATTGACTGAACTGGGAACTTCGGGAATCCGGCTCCCGGAACTCCGGCTCCCGCAGCAGCAGTTTCGGAAGGTCAGCAGAGCAAAGTTCTGGTTCGAGTACGTGATTTTACTTCAATTCGCCGAAATGGCTCAATGTGCGAACCGCACAGACCTCGCTGCATTCCCTCCTGGCCAGACAACTATTCCACCAGCACCGGTGGAAATGAGGTATAGAATGCTGCTCCACTTAGTTCGTGGCATAAATCACCCGGGTTTCCTCGGTCAACAACGGCCAGCTTTTCGTGATTCGAGCTTCACTCCCGCAAACCCACACGCCGCCCGTTGTGCTGCATAATTTGGTGCACCAGCCGATCGCTACGGTCAGCTTAATAAGTTCGGGGAATACTTTCTTTGTGCCCAGAAATCCGGAACCTTTACGAGCCCGGGTCGAGGGTAAAGGCATTTCTCGCGTTTCCCATCCCGGATGCGAGGAAAAACCTCAATAGCCGGTAACACATGTCGTTGCGTGTCTTCGGTGGCTAGCCGGTACTGCATTGCCCTATGCTGCAGCGCGTTTGAAGCGGGATGGAATTCCATTCACCGAACACCATTCCAGCGTTTGGTCCAATTTCAATAAACCTCTTTCCCGCTACCTATATGAGCAAAGGACGAAAAGCGATCGCAAACAAACCAAATCGGCACGGTGCAGCACACGAAGGACGATTGGATGATGCTGTCACCCTTCCTTAACCTCTAACTTCCTGCAGCTTCTTTCCACACGTAGCGCACGGGTTTATCGGTAACTGTTCAATAAAATGATAATACCATCCGCAGCAAGGAATCGAAACCCACGAACATGCAGTGGGCAAATGGTACTGTATGCAATCGGGAGTGCACCGACGCTCGCAATATCTATTACTGCCTGCCATCGAACGGAAGTCAGGGCCCCGAAGCAATGGGAACCCAAGGGGTTGCACAAACACCGGAGCCTCAAGAGTCCTCGAGGGGGTACTATGCAGCTCGGCGGCGCCCGCTGAACGACTCTCTTGAGCTAATCGGACCCAAACCGGCTCCCTGTCCGTCGGTCCTTGGGTGCCTGCGAGTAGCAAACCGGGCAAGTGGTTCCGGGCTCAAGCAAAAGCGACGCTACCAAAGCGTGCCGGACCCATCAAGGGCCTCAAATGGAGCTTATGAGAGCTCAACGAGCGTTTTGCTCTTGGCGCTCTTCCCGTAGAGGCTCATCAACCTCACCAGGGATCAAGAGTTTCGGCGAGGACGGAGAGTATTTAAACAGTTGCGGTACGGTATGGTGCCGGTATGGAATATCGGTGTCTCATTTCAATGGGACTCGGATGTGCCGATGCTGCACTCGCAGGAAGGGAAGCAGCACGCATGCTGTAAAGTGAACAAGATTAACTCGTCCCACAAAGCTGAGAGATGTTCCTTCGGGCTGCATTCCCCAATGTTGATTTATATAACAAAAACAAAAAATCTGGAAAGCTTACAACTTCCGTGACAACCAGCCGCAAAACTATTCGACTATGTTGGATGCAATATTTGCAAAACAATCCTTTTGGTTCAGCTATAAGTTGTTCATCGTAAGGTACAATTCGTCAACATGGTTTCTGATGTTTCAGCTTACATTGCGGCCTCTTTTCCGACTTTCCGATTATAAGGAATATGACGAGATTATGATCCGGACTAGCAAAGCAACCTTCACATTTCTTGTCTTCTTCCGGTAAACCACTTTAATAAAAATGTACGTTAACAAGAGAAACGTCTTCTACCAGCCTCCTGACAGCCTCTCATGGAACTAAACGATACCAACCTAAGGCCCAGGCCCCTAAGGAAAAAGGGGAAAGATGTTGATTTATTGCAAAGTGAATGTTTGGCTTGCACTCGCCCTGTACAAAGCGCTTGCCAAATTACAAACTTTGGGATTCCGATTTAACAGTGCGATTGAAAGTTTGACTCAAATACTCGCACAACCTACCAATACCAACTGCCTTTAGCGGACTGAATTATCAGCAGCATGTTTTAAACATAACGATGCTAATCATGAGCGCGTAGATAGTACTTTGTTACTGTAATTGATTTAGAATTCTCGTTCGCCTACCGATGAAATGTATATTCCTTTCGATGGAGCAGGCACAGTTTCATTATCTCTTCATTCCGTCCGCTCGGTGCTGCCTTTTCGAATTTCACTCACACAGAACCGCCGCAAGCGTCACCGCGGGCCCTTCGCAAGGGCGCAGCGAGAACCTCCGACTTTCCGGTGTGCGTCACCGAAAACTTCCGGCTCGCGTGCGCGCCGGTGAATCAGTCACCGTAACGACCGTGTCAAGCCACGGGTCGGCAAAATTAAACCGTCAAACCGAAAAGATTCATCCCATCCGGTGCCATCGTCTGCCCCGGCCCCAAACGTTGCGCCAGCACAATAATGAAACACATTTCGCTGCTTCATCAATATTTGAAAGAATGTCAAAATTAAATTGGATTTCCGTTTCCGAAGTCGGCCCGTCGGCGGTGGCACGGTTTCGCGTTGCTTCCGACGGGCCGGCATCGCATCGCAGCTTCGCAATTTAGCTCCCCGAATGGAGCAGGGCGCTAGCCTTTCTTCGACTCGCTCGCTTTTCCGCTCATACACTCCCAAACATAAACACACACACACACACCATTTTTCTATGGCTGACGAACTGATTGAACAGGAAGGATGTTCCAGCGAAATTTGCGGAAACAGCCAGAAAGCGACACTCGCATTACGAGAGCTGTTGATCTGTCACCGGCGGCGATCGGTGCACGTGGAAGGAGGAGGCCTGGCCTTGGCCGGGCAAGACGACTCGCAAAGCCCTTGGGGCTGACGGATCGCTTTCCATGCCGCGTTCGGTTTGTGTAGACGGGTAAAACTTCGACACAATCGCGTCACCGGGTGCCCTTGTTCCGGGGGGTTCAAACGATAATAACAGAAGTTCTTTCCCTTTCCGATTCAGCAATGCCACTTCCGCTTACGGTCAAACCGTACCTTCCCGCGGTGGAATGTAGGCGAATTGGTTCGGTATCGATGATATTTCGATTATCTCGGTCGTCGCAGACGCTCACACCAGCACGACAGGCAGATGGCGGATCAAAAGTGTTCGGCAGATAACGACAAATTAATCCGTGTTTTGAAACGGCCCTGCCCCCCGGGGAGATACTTTCGGCGCTCTATTGATTATTGTCGGAGGAAAGTGTTTGCCCGCTGGTTAACCCTCAGGACCGGTAGAATTATTTCACCAGTCGTTGAAAATGATTTACGTTAGCAGCGAAAATTACAGCACAGCAGTATGTTAAAATTCCCATTCTTTCAATTTCCATTGAACATAGACATCACATACCGAAGCAGGAAGAACCAGTCTGGAAAGCGTGAAATAATATAAGAAAATTTTCTGGTTAAATTTTTAAGAGATTTAAACATGGCCCTGTTTGCTGAAAACGGCTGGTTTACAATAAAGCGAAAACTGCTAAGCAAAAATAAGAAATAATCGTTAAGACCAGTGCAAACTGCCTTTTTTTCGGAATTATGTAGACACTCCATACTTCTGAGTCAGGAGCAATGAAATGTTAAAATAAATAACAAAGAGGTATTTCTAACTAAAATATATATTGTTTCAAGCTAAATACAAGAAATTACGATACATTCTTAGTTAAAATCAAACTAACAAGCAAATAAAACGTGCTGTAGCAACTTTTAACCATAACTCATTCTTATGCATTAAGGCTGCATCTACACACAAAGTGATTTGGAGAATTCCAACGTCAAATTTGGCAAATTGCCAAAGCAACACGACAAACTCTATACATTTAAAAAAAACCACCAATTTGGCTTATGCCTAAACGAAATTTGACAAATTGCCAAATCAACACGACGAACTCTATATAAAAAAAAAATTGTCGTCTCTTGGCGCTGGGTGTATTTGACGCCAAACCCTCTTTCGCGCTCGTTGGCGCAGCATGTTTTGTAAAAACTGAGCTACCTTTTCGCTTTGGCAAGCGCGCAAATCGTAAGTGTGTCTGTACGCAGGCTAAGACACAGTCTATACACGTAGAGCAAATGTAGCGCTTGCGAACGCAAATTCAATCGCGTAAAGTCCGTTCTAAACATAGAGCGAAAATCGCCCGACGCGAACGAATAAAAAGTAGCTCAGTTTAGCCAAAATATCAGCGCGAACGAACTTATTCGTCCGATCTGTCAATGTGGTACATGAACAGTTTGTTTATGTTTTTGAAACCGGCAGCAGGTAAAAGTTAAAATGTGAATCATTCCTTTTTATAACTTGAACATTTAAACTTACCCGGAGTAAAAATGTTATAAAAACTTGAAGCGTTCACAATATCGGAATTATTCACTTGTTTTCATTCGAATGATAGTTTCAGCGCACGACAAATTGGGCAACTTCAGTTCAAACCAAGATGTTGATATAACAACCTAGGTTAAAATTGAGAAATTGCGTTCGATCGCTCTCAGTGGTTGTTTCGCAGTTTATAAACACAGCACGAACGAAATCGGTTTTTTGCATATGGAGTTTCGCGTCGGGCTGTGCAATTCGCACTACCTGGGGCAATTTTCGCGCTATGTCTAGGAGCGGCTTAACAGTGACCCGATCTCTACACACAGCGCTCTTAGCGCTTTTGCCAACGCGAATTCCAGAACTATCGTGCTATCAAGCTATCTTACAGCTGTGTGAACTTGGTGCGAAACATTGGCAGTGTGCTAGTTGGAAACAATTGCAAATTTTGGGCTCAATTATTGCGGTTCATAGATCAGTAAGTTATACCATATATCAACACAAAGTGTGGAACAATAATAATTAACAATTTTTAATTGATCTTGCAAGATACCACTTGCAGTGACCTGTCGTTCCCAGTCTTCCTACCAGCTGACCGAAACCCAACCGAAACGCCTAAGTCGCCGCCGAAGCACCATATCGCCAACGCTAAATGTTAACCCCTAAATAGCGGCAACCGGACGAGCACCGATACTATTGCAGCCACAATCCGACGATCGCTTATGACCACTGGGGCGCACACCGACATACTCCATTTGAACACTGTCAGCAAGAAGTGTCACCCCGTGAATGAGCCACCGAAACTGACCTACACTTCGAGCAAAACGACACCTCGCCGAGCTGACCCACTCATCGCGAGGGTCCGATACGAGCCGACCGGCTGACGACACGCCGTGGAGCGCGGGGACAGAACGAAGAATTCGATCACGCCATGGGGCGACCCCAAATCGGAAGTAACAATAATAATGAAAAAACCCCGACTTGGATTGAGGAAGATAAACATGACGATGGTCCAGCGCTCCGACAGCGACAGCGGTGATAGGGTGGAAGGCAGAGGTGACGGGCAGTTAGGCGGAGGGGAGGGGTTGTCGTGCATCTCACTCTAGTTTTAAACTAACCTAGATTAATTTAGTTATAAATATTACTTGGTTGTAATAAACCAGGTGTGGTCTGTTAGCAACACTCGAAGGAAGAACATCTTGTCTGTTTCCTTTACGCGTCGTCCGTCCGGGGAAGAACAGTCTGCTCGTCTTACTAGGAATCGTGTTTGGCCACGATTAGGAAGCCATTTCTGATTGGTGACCGAAATTAAGGTTAGAAATAACTCTAATTCTAGGAATTGAGGCCGTCAGCCAAAGGGCGGTAACTTCACACTTATTTGCGGCAGGTTCGAAACACCTAAACAAACTGTTCATGTTAACACGTGGACCGATGCGTTGATCGCCCACATATTCGCTCATTCACCTTCGATGTGTTGCTTAAACTGAGCTACTTTTTGTGTGCTCTACAATTGGCCAATGTTTTCCTAAACTATAACTCGATCTTTGTATGTATACATACAAAAAACACCTGGTATTTTTTGTTTAACCATGGAATGCAACAAACAGTTTGTTGAGGATGGATCTGGGTTTAGTTGGAGCACTTGCTTTAGGTTGTATGTTCCCTGCGACGATGCATGGCATGTACGGTGCAGAGGACGCTTCGACCACACACTGTCCCTGCATTGCGATCGTAGCACACGCGCAGTGGTCCTGATAGTCACGTAAATTTCATAGACTTGCGTAGTTACGCTTTTTCCACACATACTCTCTGAAGCATTGCATTGTATTCGCTATGGTCAGTATTTACACACAAGAATGCCTTTTTTTCAAAACTGCTACAATCTAATTGCATTTGTTCGCATTAGTTTAGCATTTTAAATGGACATGTTGTTTTAGACTTAGGGTTCGTGCAATGGATCATGTTATGAATTGTTCACCGTTGCTATGAAGTACAAGCGCGTCTAATGTTGCTTGCTGAAATAAAGCAAACAATTGTTAGCCACGTCTACGAGTTTTCAACGTATAAAAGTCGGTTGCATTTTGCAGGCATCAGTAATCACTCGCGTAAAGCAAAACCCAAAAGTGTTGCAAAAGTATGCAATTGACCATCGTGTTTCTATTGGCATGTTGCCACTTCTTTGGACCGGCGCTGTCGCAGAAGCGCCAGTATGGTGGATACGACGTGAACATTCGTCAATATCCATTTGTTGTAGCAATTTCGCTTGGAGGCCAGACGACGGGAAGCGGAGCCATCATCGCACCCAGGTGGATACTTTCGTCGGCCAGCGCCTTCCTAGTACCTTATCACGATTCATACAAGGTCAACGTCGGAGCAGACGCAGTTGGGGGCGGACAATGGTACCAAGGCCAGATGGTCTACCAACACCCGGAATGGGAAGGATTCCAAGACAACATCGCGCTGTTGAAGACTAACCGAAAGATTAAGTTCGGTCCAACGGCCCAACCGATCAAGCTGTTCGAATCGAACCCAGACGGGATTGACAACGCTTTGATGTTATCATACGGCGAAAACGAGCAAGGTACCAGGCATCTCCGGGCTGCTACATACTCCTTAACATCGGGGCCTGGCTGTCTAGCTTCCCTTCCTAACAATGATGGCGATGAAGTTATTAAGCGTAACCAAGGTTACTGCCAGAATTCTCCTGATGGTACGAAAGGCCAATGGTATGATGATACCGGTGCTCCGATAGTCATCAACGATAGTCCTCGCCTGGTTGCTATTCATGCTTTCCGTGTTGACAATGATACCCATTACAACAAGGTGTCCATAGCTATGCGCGTATCTATCTACAAAGATTTTATCGTGAATACGATGAAATATTAAGCGCTTGCAGTTGTGTGTTGCATCTTCTTTCGCATTCTATTTGGTGAAAACCATTGCTAGAACGTAGAGAACAAATAAAGGAATGTGAAATATTCGGAAAAGCCCTTTTTTATGTTTACACATATTTACGAGAATCCAAAAATCGAAATGTATTTCTAATGAATCAAACTACCAAAGTTTTGCGCAGCAGTTGTTTTGCGTGAACATTTATTACCGGGACATTCAATGTCTCGAAGAGAAGTAGCTGTTAAAAATGCATCCCGTCGATCGTTGATCATGTGGTCAATTTTTTAAGGGAAGACTCGATCGGCCGATGGAAGGTGTCACGCTGTCTACTATTGGCTCAATACCCAACAAGTATCATGTTAACATAAAAATAAGGGAAAGGGTATCGTGCTTCTTGCGACAGTTTCTCGGTTCACAAATCAACGGTTTGTGAATTGTTACACTAACATTAAGATTATATCTGTTTTGTGAAGATAAATAAATCTTAACTTTACAGATAAACCATTCCTCTAAGGAATCCGCATTTTAAAAATAAGGTATATATGTAGCAAGTGCATTTAGAAAAAATGCCTGTTAAGATGCCTGATGCCAATATGTGTATGTTCGACATTAATAGCTGAAACACAAACATGTGGTTTTTTAATCAATGTTTGAAAAGCAATTCGTTTTACGTTACCCAAAGTTAAGACCCAAGTGATATAAAAGTTTTGATATACGATGGAGCCGCCCAGTATATGATAAACTTAAGGTGCCTTGAGGTGACGCTTGGATGATTCCTTGTTCGAACTTGTTGTTTGAGAAAACATGCTTTGTTTTACGCGAAGGTACAAAAAATGAGGCTTTATCCCAGTTGGTAAGCATTGTGCAATGGATAACCGATTGTTTATTGGTTCTACGTTTAATTTATACCAACATTTCTGCTGTTCGATTGCGGTAGACGTTTTCTCCAACGATGCAGATGACATAAGTTCAAATATGTCGGCAATATCAGTACGTGGATACGCATCCAACGATAAGGATCACTCAGTACGGGAAGGTGAAGCCTGTTGAAAGAAAGTGTCATTAACCCAGCGATATGTGTTCTTCGTTGTAGCAAATCTCGATCTCTAGTGTGCCGACACTGAGGCAGAAGGCGCATGCAGACGTTGCGGATCGCTTCATTTGGTAGAACAATTTTTCGCAAGCCTGGGCTCCACTCGCAATGAGATAGAGGTATGAAGTTGAGGCCAATGGTTTTTCGCACATTATTGAAGAACAGTACTGCGAGACGCCACACATGGAACTTGAATCGTGTTTCTCTCTATGCTCTATTAGATCCTTATCTCTATGCTCTATGTCGGCCACACGAGCAGATACAAAAGGTCTCGTATGTGGATGCGCTCATCCCGATCCTTTGATTCTAGTGATTATGAAAAGGTACATCGAAAGAAGATGTCTAACAGGGCTCTCTGTTCCAAAGCGAACAGAGAGAATTCCTTTCATTTGGTTGTGGGAAAATGGCAAAATTAATATGCACGTAGAGGAGCTGATCCCATGCCTTCAGAACGTCAAATATTGGCGAAAATACAATGTACGGCGTGCTTCCAAATTTTCTCTAGATTGGCCATCCTGAAAGGTAGCTGTCAACCCTTTTGTTTCAAAACTGCTGCATTTCGATCACTATAGGTCGCATTAGTTCTGGAGAATAAATCAACATGTCTTCGGGTTAAGGTTCATGGATCATGTTATTAATTGATCACAGTTGCCAAGAAATACAAGCGCGTCTAATATTGCTTGCTTGAATAAAGCAAACAATTGTTAGCCACGTCTACGAATTTTCAACGTATAAAAGTCGGTTGCATTTTGCAGGCATCAGTAATCACTCGCGTAAAGAAAACCCAAAAGTGTTGCAAAAGTATGCAATTGACCATCGTGTTTCTATTGGCATGTTGCCACTTCTTTGGACCGGCGCTGTCGCAGAAGCGCCAGTATGGTGGATACGACGTGAACATTCGTCAATATCCATTTGTTGTAGCAATTTCGCTTGGAGGCCAGACGACGGGAAGCGGAGCCATCATCGCACCCAGGTGGATACTTTCGTCGGCCAGCGCCTTCCTAGTACCTTATCACGATTCATACAAGGTCAACGTCGGAGCAGACGCAGTTGGGGGCGGACAATGGTACCAGGGCCAGATGGTCTACCAACACCCGGAATGGGAAGGATTCCAAGACAACATCGCGCTGTTGAAGACCAACCGAAAGATTAAGTTCGGTCCAACGGCCCAGCCGATCAAGCTGTTCGAATCGAACCCAGACGGGATTGACAACGCTTTGATGTTATCATACGGCGAAAACGAGCAAGGTACCAGGCATCTCCGGGCTGCCACATACTCCTTAACATCGGGGCCTGGTTGTCTAGCTTCCCTTCCTAACAATGATGGCGATGAAGTTATTAAGCGTAACCAAGGATACTGCCAGAATGCTCCTGATGGTACGAAAGGCCAATGGTATGATGATACCGGTGCTCCGATAGTCATCAATGATAGTCCTCGCCTGGTTGCTATTCATGCTTTCCGTGTTGACAATGATACCCATTACAACAAGGTGTCCATAGCTATGCGCGTATCTATCTACAAAGATTTTATCGTGAATACCATGAAATATTAAGCGCTTGCAGTTGTGTGTTGCAGCTTCTTTCGCATTCTATTTGGTGAAAACCATTGCTAGAACGTAGAGAACAAATAAAGTAATGTGAAATATTCGGAATAGCCCTTCTTTATGTTTACACATATTTACGAGAATCCAAAAATCTAAATGTGTTTCTAATGAATCAAACCGTCAAATTTTTGCGCAGCAGTTGTTTTGCGTGAACATTTATTACCGGAACATTAAGGAAAGTGTCATTAACCCAGCGATATGTGTTCGTCGCTGTAGAAAATCTCGATCTCTAGTGTGCCGACACTGAGGCAGAAGGCGCATGCAGATGTTGCGGATCGCTTCATTTGGTAGAGCAATTTTTCGCAAGCCTGGGCTCCACTCGCAATGAGATAGAGGTAAGAAGTTGAGGCCAATGGTTTTTCGCACATTATTGAAGAGCAGTATTGCGAGACGCCACAACATTTGCTCTGCCCGTAGTCATGGAACTTGAATCGTGTTTCTCTCTATGCTCTTTTAGATCCTTATCTCTATGATCTATGTCGGGCACAAGAACAGATACCAAAGGCCTCGTATGTGGATGCGCTCATCCCGATCCTTTGATTGTCGTGATGATGAAAAGGTACATCGTAAGAATATGTTTAACAGTGCGCTCTGTTCCAAAGCGAACAGAGAGAATTCCTTTCACTAGGTTGTGGGAAAATGGCAAAATTAATATGCACGTGGAGGAGCTGATCCCTTGCCTTCAGAACGTCAAATATTGGCGAAAATACAATGTACGGCGTGCTTCCAAATTTTCTCTAGATTGGCCATCCTGAAAGGTTGCTGTCTAACCTTTTGTTTCAAAACTGCTGCATTTCGATCACTATAGGTCGCATTAGTTCTGGAGAATAAATCAACATGTCTTCGGGTTAAGGTTCATGGATCATGTTATTAATTGATCACAGTTGCCAAGAAATACAAGCGCGTCTAATGTTGCTTGCTGGAATAAAACAAACAACTGTAGAACACTGCTGTAAGATTTCAACGTATAAAAGTCAGCTGCATTTTTCAAGCATCAGTAATCACTCGCGTAAAGAAAACCCGACAGTGTTGCATGCAGTATGCATTTGAACATCGCTTTTATATCAGGAATATGTTGCCACTTCTTCGGACCAATGCTGGCACAGAAGCGCCATTTTGGTGGAGACGACGTAACCGTTGATAAATTTCCTTTTGTCGTAGCAATTTCGTTTGTGTCAGAACTGGTCGGAAACGGAGCCATCATCGCACCCAGGTGGATACTTTCGTCGGCTAGCGCCTTCCAGGTAACACCGCATTCCGAATACATTGCACACGCCGGAGGAGATGTCTATAAAGACGGAGAAAGGTACCCGAGCGAAGCAGTCTATGAACACCCAGAATGGAATGGATACGTTGCAAATATCGCGCTGATGAAGCTCAAATGGAAGCTAAAGTTTGGTGCCAAGGTCAAACCGATCAAGCTCTTCCAACAGGACCTCGACCGGGTTGATGACGTATTTATGATATCATATGGCAAAAACGCGCTTGGTACCAAGCATCTCCAGGGTGCCCCATACTTCTTGACCTCCGATGCAGCTTGTCTAGCAAGCCTTAATACCGATTACGCCAAGGCTATACTCCAGGAGGGTCATGGGTACTGCGTAAATGATATTGGCGGCAATGGGGCAAGAGGCCAATGGCATGATGATACCGGTGCTCCGATGGTCAAAGACGATCGTCTGGTTGCTCTTTGGATTCTCCGTGATGATGAAGTAATTACCCATCACAACAATGTGTCCTTAGCTACCCGCGTCTTTTTCTTCGGAGGATGGATCGAAAGTACGATGAAGTTTTGAGGTACGCTTGCAGTCGTGTGCTGAGCTTATTACGCATCATATGTTATATATCCAGCCTTTTCGCCAACGAGCATGTAAAGAATGATAGTAACATGGAAAAAAGGACTACTCCGAGAATCTGACCAACTCTGGTCCACGTCATGCAAACACTACTGACTTCACAACCCCCGAAGGCCGCGTTTGCAGTCGACATATCTTTTATGGAACCACACGGACAGTCACTCTCAACACAAAATCCACAGTGCGCTCCTCGCTGGGTTTGCAGCGTCGAGACGAGGTGCAATAAACGTCGGTTTTACTCTTAGACTTGATGACCCTTTCTTTAACAGTTGGCTGCCGTAAGTGAAACGTTGATTTTTTTTTCAACGCATTCCTACTGCATTCCTCTCGCGTTTGTTTGCATTGGTTCTCGATTAGTTAATCAATATTTTTCGAGCAAGGGTGTAAGCAATGGATCATGTATGAATTGAACGTTGTAGCTTTGAAGTACAAGCGCGTCTAATGTTGTTTACTGGAATGACCAGCTGCTACTACGAGGTTTCAACGTATAAAAATCAGCTGCATTTTTCCAGCTGATTCACTCGCGTGAATAAACCCGGCAGTGTTGGGCTCAAAGTATGCATTTGACCATCGTGTTTCTATTGGCATGTTGCCACTTCTTCAGATCGGTGCCGGCGCAGAAGCGCCAATATGGTGGCTACGACGTGACAGCCAGTGAGTTTCCGTTTGTCGTAGCAATTGCGTTTGGGTCCAATCTGACTGGAAACGGAGCCATCCTCGCGCCCAAGTGGATACTTTCAACGGCCGATGCCTTCCTGAAGCAACCGCTCAGTGAGTACGAGGCGTACGCCGGAGGAGACAGCTTAGAAAACGGCGAAAGGTACCGGAACGAGCGCATCTACCCTCACCAAGAATCGTATGGCTACATTGACAACATCGCGCTGATGAAGCTCAAGCGGGAGCTGAGGTTCGGTCCGACGATCATGCCGATCAGGATGCTGGAATCGAACCCAGACGGGATGGAGGTTTTAATGTTATCTTTCGGCAAAAACGAGGATGGTTCCAAGCATCTCCGGGCTGCACAGTACATTTTAGCTTCGGATGCAGCTTGTGTAGCTCACATTGAAGACGAGCGAGCCAAGTCTGTAATTCGTGACGGAGAAGGATACTGCATGTATCCCACTGGCGACAATGAGCCAACAGGGCAATGGTATACCGATACCGGTGCTCCGTTAGTTTTTGGCGATCGTCTGATTGCGCTTTGGGCTCTCCGTGTTGATGATATTATCTCCGATTTCAACAATGTGTCCATATCTACCCGCATCACTGCTTATAGAGATTGGATTGAAAGTACGATGAAATTGTGAGGGCAAATAATGATTAGTAGAGTGATAGTAGCAAGCAGAAGCAAAGAGTATTATGTTGCAGTAAAAACATGGGTGTAGGTGAAATAGCTTTTTTATAATTCTAAACATCTTTGCGAGATCCCAAAAATTTAAATCTGTTGCTAATGGGTTGTTTTTTTTTTTTTGTTCTTTCGATCGAAATATAATTTCATATGCGTAGTACTTCCTTCTCTAATATATCACAATTTTGTTAAGGTGAAGCTGGTGCGTTGATTACGACGGTGTTTTATTTAGAATAAACCATTATGCGTGGCAGCACCAAGCTGGAAATCTGCTGAACAATAATTTCCGTGCCATTCACTGGCTCGAAGAGATTTATTGTTATAAACAACTTTTGAAATCATCTAAAACCCACCACAAGATGCTCAGTCTCTTTCCTGCAGGTGAAGTTAAGCAGCAGGTTGCAGACAAAGAAATGAAAATCTTGCCTCATCACTACTTCAAAGAACCGACGCAAATGACTTCAAGTATCATCCACCTTAGGCAATGAATGAATTAAAATGCATGACTGGTAGATTTACCTCCGCCCTTCGGATGCGGGCTGCCGTCGCACTCCACCAGTAGCTGAGTGCAACTCGCACGCGAACATTTGTGGCAGCACTAGAGCCTAGAAACTCTCCACCCGGTGTAACAGTATCAAGCATGGTAAAGCTTGAATAATTATACCACACCGCGCTGCACTCAGCAGGACCCTGTTTATAATCTTAACAGACTTCAATTTGTGCTGGCCGCATTGCTAAAAAGGCTCCCTGTGTTACGAGCGGTAAAGCTGTTCCACAGAAACGACTTCCGGCCACGGGAGGGTGAAGGTTCTTTCTGGCTTTAGATTTCCTTGTCGTGCTACTTTGCCCCGGATATGAGGAAATTAGAGCACTTACCAGAAGTGTGACGCTGCGTGTTGGGTGTCCCAGGCTATGGGAACGCTATGGAGTCCATGCCTGGTGCATTTAGCGCTCGATGGACAAATAACTGGCGGATATTGAATGTCAACAGCTCACTTTTTTACATAACGGTTGTACTTTTTTTTCTTTCCATAATTCAACAATGAAAAAAGAAGAAAAAGTGTTAATGTATTTTTATGTTTAATATTAAAGAATATAAGTAGGTGCACCTTTACATCTAGTTACAGAGCAATGATTCCTAATGAAAGGATCTGGTACGTAAAATCCAGTTAATTATTACTTTGCATTAGAAACAATCAATGCAATAAGCAAAATCTGCTGAACCACACACAACTCTGCGCGCTATTGTTTTATTCATGCAAACATATACATCACCGGAATGGACGAAATCATAGAACCAACGCTAGAAAGGGAAGGCAACCCTGTGTTCTAGGCACATTGGAGCTTCGTTAATCATGGAAAAACATCCCAAACAATAGCGCGCATTGTGCGCCTTTGTATCACTTTCATAAACTACCCATATCATCGATTCGGCACACCAATAGTCGTTGATAAATGGAGACATTTCCACTGGCGTACCTGGCACTCCGTATGCAGCGCAGTTGCACGTCCCAGGCGTGCACCGAAGTGAACGGCAAATTGGAAACGGTTTCCAGTCGAGCCAGTTTCGATACGATCGACAGCGACATCAGTTCAATGTTTGTGCCGGGGGATTTATACACCTGACGAATGCTGATGGCAATAGCTTATGCTCGCACTGGCCATTTGTTATTTGTTGTTTGTTGAGCAATCACGATGGCAAAATTGGCACCAGGTAGGGACAAAAAAGCGCCGGTCAATTGTTTCCCACATCGGTCGTCCTTCCGAGCCGCTGGTGAACCATTGATGAGGAAAACAAAAAATACAAACGTTACCATCTGTAATAAAAGCACTCAGTGTTTAATTCAAGACGATTCAATAATTCATGTGCTGGTTTTAGGACCACGCATACTGCATGGCACACGCATAGAAATAGGCACATTGTCAACTCATCTTGTTCGCAGTGGCCGTAGAGCAAGAGGGAAAAGGCACACTTTGGAAAATGGTTTTCCATTCAAAAGAATCGCTAAAGTGAAACGATTTATTGCCATTCCATTCGCACATCTCGTAGGCTCATTTTTTTCTTCTTTAAATATCCCTTCATAATGCTGACCCTGCCGTCTCATTCCAATGTTTGCAATGGGGGTGGCTAGGTACTGATCCCTGGTCTTCTTGTATGTAATCAAAACTTCACCACCACTCCCGGCCTCAGCCGCTGCAAATCAAATTTTACACATAATGAAACATTTCCACTCAATCAACTTCAGCATCCGTCCATACCGTGTCGGCGTCTTCGTAGCCGGGTCTGTCGAGTCTCGAGCCCTACTGGAAGGCCACTCCAGTCCCGCAAGGGGCGAAAAAAGGGCTTCGTCAACATGTGAGCGACGGCATCCTTTTTCGTACCGTACTTGTCCCGTACGTGCCGTGAGTGGAATTGGAACCCCATCCACATTGGCCAACGGATTCGGCACGGTGCCTGAGAATGCTACTACAAACCCACTTTTATTCGTGCGCACCGAATGCTCCACTTATACGAAGTTTTCGAAGCCCTACTAGAATGGAACTTCTTCCTAGTGCTTACTCTAGCGGTAGGATTATGGGATCACCTTATTCGGGGTTCCACCGGGTGCGTGAGTCCAGAGCACGGGAAGCCCGAGCCGCTCGCAGCGGAAACAAGCTCAAATGATTGTATTCCGGTCCGTGAGTTAAATAATTGTTGACATAAAAACGCTACGCTGCGATGTGCGTCTTCGTACAGTTGCTGTGCTCCAAAAGCTCCACAAATCTGAGCATCGTGTGACGTTCGGTGTGGCTTCCCTGTGCTGAGTGCTTTAAGAACCACAGAGGGAGGTTCATTCTGGACCATCACGCAATGCCCGTAACCCGTAGCCAAACGATCCCATTTCCGGTCGATGGGCTTTTTTTTTTGGCGTTCCTTACCCGACAGGATCATTCCGACTGTAGCAACGGTTCACACATTTTGCGAAAGTTTCCAACCCTGCTGCTCCGGTTCCATTGCCGTATAGCTTGACACAAACGGCAAGTTTCATAAGTTTAACCATTTGCGCGGGTACGTTCGCTGCCTGGCAGTGGTTTGTGCGGGTCATGGTCAAATGACTCGACGATATCTCGAGGGCTAACTTTAAACCCTGAGGAACCCCTTTCGATCATTCCGAACGAACATTACCTCCATTCTGTCTACCCGAGCGAGCGTATCGTGTTGAGAAACTTTTAATGCTAATTGGACCCATTGAAAATTTGGCAGGATGATAATTCTGTAGCAGTGTAACTGTTAAAAAGCTATTCATCGGAATACTTTCGGGGTTCTTTGCTCAGGCTGCTCCGAAGGCCACTTTTAAATTTACAGGGATGGGAATAAACTCAAGAAAGGCTACCCGTTTGGTCGGACACTCACATGCCACCGTGTTTTAGTGTCACCATATTTAGTTGAATACTTTACTGCTCTCATATATGCAACTACTTGTTGATGTTTGTTCGTAGGTGATCGATTCTGCCGATGTAAAAGTTCATCCAATAGGAGTTATGTTTACGAAAAAAGTAAGGATTAGAATGGAAAAGTAACTCACTTTAACGTCTAAATGCACTAACATTTCCTGTTTTGTCCCACACTTGAATTTATTTTTAGTTTATGACCAACTACCTCGCTCCCTCGGAAGTTAATTATGGATATTTGAGTTGATTCAGTTGAACCGAATTATTTTTTTTTAATTAAACACAAATATATTTCAAAGTTTTGCCTGGGCAAACAAAGAACTGACCTGCAGATGAGTGTGTAAGTCAATGCCCTTCCGTTTTCCTCAACCATTATGTTATGTTGCCAAACGACTGCGATAACGATTATTGGAAACCCCTTGTACGGTGAATGGCGCTGAAAACACACATAGCAGCTGTGGGTTTTCTTTACGAGCCAGTTTGCCATTTTTGTGGACATGTTTATGACCGCATGATTGCCTGTTACACACAAAGGAATTTATGTATTCTTCGAGGATCGTATGCTGGGACAATGTAAAATTGAGCTACACATGAAATAGCTCAAACTTACTTACTTTTTTTTATTTTTAAATGATACCAGAAGAAAATCAAATCATACACCATGAAATGTCCTGGAAGAAATGTGCTCAACCACATGTTCTGACTTGTTCAATGTTCACTTAACGAGAGGGCTAATCCATATATTGCTACTGCAAGCAAACAAAAAATGGTCATAAAAGTGATATCAAAACGATGATATTTTCCACTACGTCCACAACGGGAGCAACAGGGCGTCCTTAACGGACTTAAACGTGAACAAAAGGACCGGCAACGGACAAAAAATATATCACCAAACCGCCAATATACGAACACCGAATCACGACCCCTCGATGGTCATGAAAGTGGAGAATCTGCTATTAAAATCTTGTTAACATGATTATTTATTAGCACCATCGTAAAACAGCCGCGCCAACGTGCCCGTTTCCGTTGCTTAAATCTTACCATTAGCCATTCGACTCCCCTTATGGCAACTCCTTGGCCGCCAGCGCACTGCTGGGCAGGAGTTTATCTTCACTTCACAACAAAATGCCATTCGTTTTCCGCTGGTCCGCTGCACGCTCAGTTGCTTATTCCTGTACTCGTTGCCTCATGCCACCGCCATCATTGACGTGGACATCATCGGAAGGGGAGCCATCGAAAAACTTCAAACCCTCCCGGGAAAGCGTCGCTCCGTTTAGCGGGGGTATGGCCAGCGTCCGATCGAGGGCACTAGACGGCACTCCACGCGCCACGGAGCCATTCCGGCACGGATCGGCGCTAAATAAATGTCAATAAAAATGATGAAGGAGGTGACTGCATGCGGGGGAGCCAGGCCCATCGCGAGACGGCAGCTTGCTGGAGCCGGAGCTTCCACCGGAGGGCATTAGCGTGATGGCGCTCGTACGATGGCCAGCAACACCACGAACCCATGTTGGCACTGGTCAACCAACCGTGGGGGATTCAATGTTTCGTCGAGAGCGGAGATCATCCCCCTGCCACTTGTGCTTTATGGAGCGCTACCGAGGCTTGAAAACTTTATCTTCCTTTCGACGGTACCGGCCAACGTTGGTCGAAACGGGCAGTAGACGAAACCTACTATTAGCCCGAGGCTAATGGATCTGGTGAGCAGCAGCGAAGCCGGGCACTTCCCTTATGGTATGAAAATATGTTCGGTAATCTGTTCGGATGATAAACTTCGACCAGCGGATCGAATCGACCACGGGAACATTGGAGAAGTAGCGTGTTTCGAAATGGGTAATCAAATCGAAGGACTTTTAATTGAAGGCATTAAATTGAATATACTTTAAATCTCTTCGGACTGTAGACAATCCGTGCGGGCCTACGGAATTCATCACAGAAATATTCCCAAATCTATTAAAGACACCCTCCCAGTTTAAGAGGACGACCTTTCGGTGAAGCTTGAATCTGCAAATAGTTTCTTCACCAACGACGTTTCAGCAAACCCGGCAGGAGAGCTCAACACCATATCGCAAGGAGTCCTTCCATGTTGCACATTTCCGCTGCTAGATTTCGTAGAACTCAGCTTCTTGGTCAATATCCAAGGATAAGGCAAGCTATGTCACTCTCATGAAATCGAGCATTTAAAAGCGTAACTGACGTAATAATCTTATGTCATTTGTATTCGAAAAATTCAGCAATGATTTTATCCTCGTTGTGACGGGTTGCTCCGGCTCATTCCATCTTCCCCTTGTGCCGCATTTGCCTTCGGGGTTTAGTGGCTGCCAAAGGAGTCGGGTTCCATTTGCCAAATCACAGAGCTGGTGCTCCGGCAAAATGGGAAATCTCGCATGCAGAACGGCGACAGACGGACTTGCTCCAGCAATGGCTCCCGGCAATAAACTCCATTATCCTTATCGAGCACCTAAACTAATGCCAAACGTGCAGCTCCCAAGAAGGAACAAACGGTCGGGATTGCTTTGCTGAATGAATGGAAGAAAGCAACAACAACGACAACAAAAAAACCACATCAGAAAGCAAGCTCAGCAGACATACGGACAGACAAGGGAATGGCCAAATTTTTCCTTCTACACAATTCATGCGTTTTCCGTGCCAGGAAGCTTACAATGAAATTTTAGCAACGATCCCACCGTCTTCCGGTGTGAGTAACGTCGCCATGCCGGCACTATGGTGTGGAGCTTGCCGCAGCCGAACTCATTTGCATGAACCGGTCCGGCGTTTGGGCGGAAGTCGACGACAAAATCGCTGGGGAAAAATGAGCTCTTGACTGCCATGCGACAAGCAGAGTGAAAAAAAAAACTCGAAACGAATGAACATCTTCTTTCGGCAAAAAAAAAGGAAAAAAGGATTTTAAATCTCCCTGACAGCAGAAGAATGGAACGACAACTTCAAACGAGTCACCAAATCATAGAAACCCGTTCGGCGTGACACAAGCTAAACTCATTCAACACAGTTTGCCATGAATTTTCCCGGTGCAAGCTTTCCATTTCGGTCGATTGTGAAGCGACGAATTTTGGAGACAAAAAAAAAACGTGGTAGTCTCGATTCACGGAAGTTGCCACAGCAAAACCTATGTTGGGCTTTCGATCGACAACGTCAACCAGAGGAGCGCGTCGGTGAGATGTCTGCAGCTCCAAAGGTTTTTTTCTTTTTTTTCGTTGCCCCTTGATGTCTTTCATTCAGTAGCTTCTTGCAAATTCGAACGTGACGCATCAAATGTCAAATGCCGCCTTTTTTTTCCTACCTCATGCATTATGCCATTCTCTCTACGGCTGCTGCGAGACGAAGGCAAAAATGTGCCAAACACGATGCCGTTATTGCAAGGGCAGGATACAGATCTCGAAACGTTCGGGTCTTCTACGATTTTCACTGGCGGTATTTGGCATTAGTTGCGTCACTGATCCTTGCCCTTGCTTGACGGCGAACAGCGCTGGCGAACCTTGTCGCTGGGCATTTTCTCTGTGTGACTTCTGAAAAGAAGGATCGTTTCATTTGATTCCCACCAAACTCTTGCCGTTGTCGGGAACACAGGAAGCATCTACTCTTCGCTGTGATGAACGGAAGCAGAAGGTGCTTTTCGGCATCAACGCGTTAGAACTAATTTTGATTATAATCTATCCTTGTACGTGTCTCTGAGCAGGAATGAGAGTAATTTTCGAAAATGCTCTGTATTTAAATGCATTTCAAACTCACTTTTCACGATTACGGCGAAGTGCAAAGAGCAAATTTCATTTCTCTCGAAAAACTATTAGTTATTTTGCGTCCTACGTTTCTGTAACGAACTTCATCGACCATTAAGCAAACTCTCCACCCTGCCACAGCTCATGACGATTTTCCAAAAAACAAAACCAATAAAATGCACATTCCGGAACTGTGTCCCTTCCACAAAACCAAAAGCACAGCTCACGTATCGAAACTGCCTTCCGGAAGGGCGGTCGTTTTCCGACGAGAAACGAACCGGGAGTTCCCATTCTGCAGTTTCCCTAAGAGCGCACGGGGGAGGAATAATCGTAAAATAAATAAACCATTACTTAATTATTTCTTCCCGCAGCCAACGACGCAAAAACATCCAACGGCACTTTCCGCCCTTGGACAACTGCTATACGCGAACGCGGTCGGGGGTGGGAAAACTTTGAACGCGTCGTTCGGAAAAACCGTCTGGTGTTTTCCTGGAAGGTCGGAAGTCCGGTTGACCCCATGGCTCTCCAGCTTCATAACCGGTGTTTGGTGATCGTCAATAGCCCCAACTAGTTGTACGAAAGATGTTCATGGACTTTTATCCGGTTTTTATTGCCCAACGTGTGTGTGTGTGTGTGTGTGTGTATGAGTATGCGAGCCTAAGGACCGCTTGATTGGCCTGCGTTTGCTCAGTGAAGCCTTTGATGGTCAAAATGATTCAGCAATTGGATTCGCTCATAACCATCCTGCGTTGATCTTTTTCTCAAAGGACCGATTTATTCCGACTGGAAACAAATGTTGTATCAACCCAACTTCGTACTGATAATAATGAATTTGTGCCGGACAGGACCAGTTGTGAGCGTTTTCGTAGACCAACACAGGCTAGGGACACTACAGACCGTTTACCTAGTTCTTCATTGCTTTAATAATAAGCTTAATTACATCAAATCTGGTTGTTGTCTACTTATGAACTAATGTCATTGAGATCAAACATAAAACGGGAATATATTTTGATTTTTGTACATCACTCAAATCGCCGATTGCCCTGTTGAATAATATAAGGATCGGGAAACCCCACCCGCAACTCGAGTTTGTTGAATGCATCTCATTGGAAATGTACGCATTGGAGCACTCCGTCCTGCAGCTTGAATCACATTTCCAAACGAATTTAGATACTTCAAAGATCACTGTTTGAAAGCTCATTTTGTATTTTTTTTCTCCCGACTGCTGCTGAGCTGCTGCAATTGCCACTAGGATAATAATGTTTCCGTTTCCCTTCGTTACCCAGAGCGAGCAGAGATTGGAAATGGGTTCCTTGCCCAAACGTCACCAGATGTTTCGCGCCCCGAGCCCTAAACGAAAATTTCGGTCGGGAAATGAATGAATGGCCGACCGTCCAGGTTTGTGTTCCAATTTGCACGCCGCTACTCCCAACCCCCTTTTTTCCTCAGCACACTCGCCTCCCCCACTCGGGTTCAAGCGAACCGACGGGCTTTCACGCTCGCAGATCGGAGCTGTCTCATTTCAGAAAATAATTATTAAAATAAAGCGCAATGAAATCACGCTTGACGAGCGAGGTTTCGTGGAAATTCGCAGCCCCAGCAGCTAGCGGGAAACGGGTTACGGCCTAGAAGCGTGCGGTTAGAGAGGGACGATAGGGCCCTCCATCCAAATTGGCCCTCTTCCCCGAACGACGCTTCGGTTGCTATCAGGTTCACTCAACCGTTTTTCGATGCATATTCAGAAACGCACACCAACGGCCAGACGAACTCTGCAGCTTCACCATCGCGCTTCACCATCCCTGAGCGGGAATGTTTGATCGCATTTCAAACCCATTATCGTGATGCAAATAATTCAAAACAGTAAGTCGCGGAACGCGAAGAACGTGGAAAACTGGAGCGTTGCGGTGTTGAAAAAAGAAAGGCTGACGGAGTATAAGTGTGCATCTATAAAATTTCCCGCATCACTGTTTACTTCTGGTTGTAGTGACAAAATGTAGCAAACAGTTTCTAGGCGAACCATTTCGAAAAATCGGTAATGAAAATGTTCCTGTTCCTGGTTCCTGATTTGGATTAGTTAGGCTCATAAGGCTATAAGGATTAGGATAAGGCAATTTCTATCGCTAGTGATATCCGAGCCCAACTTGATATAAATAATCGCAACTTAGTTCCTATCACATTTTATTTCTTCTCACAGTTGAACATTCTTGGAACGATTGTGATGTTAAGTATATTTGATATTGTATGATAAGCTTCTTCTTCCTTGCGTCACGACCGGCATATGGTCAAGCCTATCAAATTAAGGTCTTGCGAAACTTTTTGCCCTTTAACGTACGTGAGTGAATGATAGTCAATCCTTCGTACCGGAGGAGATCTGGGGTCTACATTCTAACCTGGTTTGTGCCCCAAAACGCGTGTTAGAGCCGGCGTACGCGCTCGGCTCTGTCGGACCCCCTGGATAGTAAACGATCAAATGATAAACTACATAAAGTAATAATCCGCAGACCTTGCTCGTCTTGCAAAATTGTTTGAATAGCGAAATTATGCCCACGGCAAGTTATCGTGTTCCTCCATCGGGCTACATGCTGTCGTTATGCACTCTCCTGCACTAATAAGTTTCGGATTGAAATGCTCGAACGCCCCGGAAAGAGCTTTTCGAACAGGATTTCTGGATTCGGTTTGATTATAACACTCAGTCATCTCTTTGCAACGATCCGATCGATTGGTGTCCGCTAGATCCATGCCTGCAGGACTAGACCCTTCGCCAACTGGCCAACATCATTTCGCATGTGCTATCGCATGTCAGCAGTGATACGGGTACGTACGATTGTGTATCTTCTATCTCCGACAGTGCAACAACTATACGCGAACCTTCTCTAATTAACAATGTCCTACCAAAATCGGCGGCCCGAAAAACTTGCCATGTTCGACAGTTGCAGCCGGAACTCATGCGGACGTGGACTAATCGGCACGCCGGCTGTCGACCAAGCCTGCGTCCGGCTTTATTCAAACTAACTTTTCCATCACTGTCTTTGCCAGGCACGTCGCCCCATCCGAGCGAACGGTTGCGGTCCCTAGGGATAAACGAGTCGACTCCATCCCAAAGCGGGGGGACTTGCCAGGGACGAAAGCAATTATTTGCGGTGGCCACAGGGCCAGGCACGACTCCCGGGAGTGCCGATATGCAGCAAAAGAAACCGGTTAATTTCGATTCATAATTCACGCCCATTATCGTTCGTTAACGTGCCATTATGTTGCCGCCCGTGCCACCCTCGCACCGTCGATGGCAAAGCGGGAAACCCGATGGAAAATTAGATTAGCCCCAATAATCGACACACGTGACATGGACGTGGGACGTGTTGAAATGTCTATCAGCTCGGTTGACTCCGATGTACGTGCATTTCCGGCACTTCCTTTCATTGTCCGCCGTTCCGCTACGATTCGATCAACGATACTGGTCGCAACTAATTGCTCCCGGACCATAGATTAGCGTGCGGCTCATGAGAGGATCCCCCGGTGCACAATGCATCCCGGTGGCAATTGAGCGGACACAAACTTACGAGCTTGCCGATCGTTTTCACGTAGGCGCATCGTTTGTTTGATTTGATTAACAACGGCCCTTTCGACAGCGCCACATTAACTTCAAATTCCGCAGCGGGAAGCGGCCGGGCACTGTTTCGAGCGCAGCTGGAATTTATTAGAGCACGGCCGATTAGCGGGTTTCCGCAGCTTCCCGATGAATTGTTCGCGTGCAGCCGCCTGAAGGCTGAAGATGTATCACGCATCCATTCACTCCCTTTCGAATCAAAAGCGTCCATCTATCCTATTGTGTTGTAGTTGAAGTTGTTCAACGATGGTTGGAAGCCTAGACAAGCTAACCCTTGATGCTTATTGAAGTTAAGAAAACAATGATCGGCAGGCAAATCAGGACTGTAATATCTGAAAGGACTTTAATATCTGAAGGGTTAAAGCGTGCAATTCTTGGATGCCAAAAGTCTGGAAGTTCTAAATCATCTTTAAATGCAGTTTTAGCAACATTGTTATGGCTAATTTGTGCTTAATTTTACAAACAAAAATCGTTGGCACTAAGAAAGGTTTTTTAAGTAATTCTTACTCTTACGCGAAACAAACATGAAGCGTTATAAAAATCGCGAACTAAAACACGTACTAATGATTTGATTTCTATGCAGAACAAACAAAAAATCACAACGCTTGCATTAACAATCAGAGCTGCAACTCAGCGAAACCGACGTCAGAACGCCAACATAGCAGCCAACTCCTGACCATCGCAGTTAGAAACTCCATTTGTTTCTACTTAATTTGAGACGTACTGCGCTGAGCAGGCTCATTAAGCTGACGTGAAATCATTGGTGCGTATGTGCGTATACACAACATGTTCCTTATAATAATGTGATTAGCTGTCCCATTCCCTGCGGGTGAAAAACAAATTTCCCACTCCCTGTCCATGGCCTGCAGCAACCGGGCGCCATATTTTAACAGCCTCTCCGTAGCGCGAACAAACCCGTACGCCGCCGAAGTGCTTTGCGGATTGTTGTTTCATCCATTTCCAAGTACACGCGGAGGCCTAACAACAGCCCCGGAGGTGAAATGGCTAATTTATACCGAAATGCTGAATTGAAAAAGTTTACTTAATTATCACTTCCGCCCGCGCCCGACACCACTTTCATCACATATCAGTGGGCCGATCCCCATGCCAAAAGCAGACCCTCAAACGCAGGCCACACCAGCCTCGTGCTGCTTGCTTTGCGGCAAACGTCTCTTCAGCAGTGCGGTGGACGCAAATGGGGAACCAACCGCCTTCCTGAATCGTCAAACGCCCGAAGGTATTTTTGTGTTATTTTTGCTCCTTCCCGAGCAGTCCCATTTGAGGCCGCTTCGGCTAAAGTACAACACGTACGTCGGGGCTCGGGCGGGCAAACCGCCGACTTTCGCCAAGCGGGCCTCGAGCGGTTTTGGGCGCCAGGGAAGGGGCAGCGGAGAATTTTATGATCACAATTTCGGGTTAAGTAATATCATAATTAAAGTTAAATAATATTCATATATTTCACTTGCTCAACCCCGACCAGCTCCGTTTCGACACACGCGAAAGCCGCAGCCCGCGTATCCTGCTTGGGCCGTGTTGACCTTCGCCGAAAAGTTGACTGCAGTCCGTTCGCCAGGAGACGACCCTGCCCGGCGGCAGGATAGCACCGAGAGGGGGGGGGGGGGGGTTCTGCTGGAATTCGCGGAATGTTTGCCCCTTGTGGTCCCAATTTGGAAGCTCGAGAGCTTCTGGAGCGCTTGCCTGCGCGGATGATGTCCTCGCCAATTGCACTCGTGAGGAATAGACTGCCATTTCCCTCGTCGTCGTCGTCGTCGTCGTTGTCTTCCTTCTCTCCCAGTGTGTCCCGCATTCACACACATATGTACGGGTGCAAAACCACCACCATGGACAACATTTGCACCGGACGTTGTTAGTACTGCGCGCCGCGAGCGAGTTCTTTGCACTTGCGGCACTGTGGCGATGAAAAGCATTTCACTTAATTGCATTTTCTATTATTTCCCGGCAAACTTTTGTAAGCCCCACCCTTAGGTGTGTGTGTGTATGTGGGGGGGGGGTTTCCCATCCCTCCCCCCGAGGGTCGCGAGCATTTCCACCGGTTGGCCAGGGACGATGGAACAAGATGGGGTTGAACTTCGGCCAGAATTTATGTTGCCTATTAAGATATGCAAATGTACGCGACAACGACTATCGCCCAACTTCGGTGCGCGCTCCACGCTTGGCGGGGTGGCGTGTGAAAGCATAACTTGAAGAAGTTGAAGCGCGACAAAAAACCAGCCCCCACCCACCCCCTCCCCACCCAGCACCCGGGACATCCAGCCACCGGTAGGGGTAAAAATGCGCGCGCCAAAGAAAAGTTTATGAATTGTTGCAGGGGTTGCTGTTCCCCGGGCGTTCGGAAAGTCCATCCCCCCCGCCCATCTCCCCACCCCCTTGCCCTGTAGTTGTTTGTGTGGCTCGGCGCCTGCATGACAAAAGCAAGAAAAGGAACGGGCGGCCAAAGTGGAAAATTTGTTGAGAGTTTTTGCTTATTGTGGTGAGTGATTACTAAAAGTGATGCTTTTGCGCGGAGCGATTATGAACTTGCGCTCGTCGGGGCAGGGCGGCATAATGGGGAAATTGTTGGAATTGTTTTTTTTCATTATCAAAACCCCGAAACACGCCAATCAAAGTGCTGCAGGGCCGGGCGTTCCCGATGGGAAGAAATTACGCTGGAGATGGCCGCTCATGAAGGAACCGCAAAACTATCAGCGACTTTACTTTGCCAGGCAATTGAAACTGACGAGGCTTAAAGTGATGTTTACACTTGAGCGGTTTCCTTAATGGGCTAAGTTGTTTGTTCACTCTTGATAAAACTGGCGTTATGCTTCGGAGCAAAACAGCAAATGATAAGAATGAAACTTAAAACTAACTTTGCATTTGCCATGCAATAAATCCGTTAATTTTCATTTCCATTCGAATACGTGCACATAAACTCATTCCCCGCGGGGAACCAGTTTTGTTTAGATCATAGCTGCTAACTTGTGCACCAGAAGTAGAGCACATAGAATATATTACAACTGTGCAATTTATAAATACAAAATAATCTTAGCTTTAAGGGTTCGTTTGAGCAAGGGAATAACCAAGCGTTGATTGCTTTCATATTGAAGGACTTAAAAGTTAACATCTTTTACAACGTCGTTCTTTAATGGTTCCCCAGCAAAAATGATTGCTTTCCGGGATGTTAAAGTACCCTAGCGTAAATATACCTTTCCTCTCTATGAGCCCTTTGGCTTTTTTCTCTTGTACTCCAAGGCTTACAATGTCCAGGGTAGGCATGTCTATGCAAATTAGAAAATATCACTGTAACGTATTTGAACATTCTGGTTTGAGTTCTCGCTTAAAATGTATTTCAACTATTTTAGTTTGTTCGGATTTATTGTATAAAAGAATTATCCAAAAAGTTCTAAGCAATTGAATATCGTTCTGCATAAAGTTCCTTTCGTTGAATAAATACTTTACATACAATGATCGCATTTCCCGGCTTGATTGAGCAGTAATTGAATGACGAATCAACAGACCTGACCTATGAAACGCCGCCGGGTCCTTTCCATGCCAGTCCAGCCCCATCCGCTAGAAGTCAATGATCAATCGAATGTCTCCCATCGTAGCGTCGGCTCCCGCTTTCCACCTCATGTACATCGATCGAAATGGATTACCCAACACTAGAGCCCTAAGGTAATAACGTTCCCACACGATGCCTTATGGACTGCCACGCGTTACCGCAATCGGCATCGTTTGTGGGTTTTCTCGGTGTAATTGCAGCCATATTTGTGCTAATATCCGCCTTCAATATGCCCTCGTTGCGGTTAATTTTATCTGTCCGCTGCAAGCCCGGATGAAAAACCCGAACTTCGGAAGCCTTCGACCCGGGTCCGTGCAGCGCTTCGATTCAACGGTGCTGGTGCTCTATCTCGCCTAGATCTAGGCCACCGAAACGTGCACATCCCCGTCAATGAGCGGAAGTGTTCCTCGCTGCTACCGGCGACGCTTACCGATTCCTTCCGCTAGGTTAAGCTTTACGACAATCGCAGCTTCATACACGCCACCCACCGAAAGGGGCGGCACATGCCCTTCTACCCGGTGCGGACGGTTCGTTCCCGAGGCCCTCAAGTGAGTGTGCGGTTTCTGCCTGTAGTCCGTTTCGAACGAGGTCGCGCGTGTCGGCCCGGTGCCCAACGCGTGCATCTTTTGCTGAGATCCCCCACATCCGACAGGCCGATGTTTACAACGCAACATAGACCATAAGGATAACCACAGAGCTACACGCCCTCGCCCGACTTTAAAGCCCCAAGGCCGAACTCAGCGAAAGCCGATAAACCAATGCCATCGACACAGCCGTTGTCCTGTTTTTCCGGCTCACCAACCACCAGAGTCCCCCTCCACAGTGCGTCGGATCAACGCTCCCGCGATGCACTTTAGCTTAACGGGCAGCCTTTTCCTTGCCAACCGTGGAGTTGGCTTCTCAGAGCAGCGCCGTTACCTTTGGCACTACCCCGATCGGCCACTAATGGAAAAGGCATTAGTTCATTATAAATAATTCCATTTTCCAATTTATAGTTTAATTAATACCCGGCGTTAACGGAGTGGAATATCCTATTCCCGCGACGTGTGTCGCCCGCGTCGGTAGCAAGTGCCATAAGCAGCCGTAAGTCCCTGAAACACGGTATAGCGTTTGCTCCCGCGATTGTGGCACCACCAGGCAGCAATGGTAAAGATTTAATTTGTCTTCGGTTGGTTGATTCTGATTTAGACGATGCAGGCATTTAGGGAAAGTTTTCAGCCAGTACATGCAATGCTAAGCGCTTTAAAGATCTTCAACATGTTGCCGAAGGATTTTATGCACCGTCGATGGAAAAGACGACCAAAACATAAGTATAAGCATCTTTCAATTTTCACCACATTGAGGCCGTTATGAGGTCTACTCTAAGGATGAAAGCTATTTAAGGTTTTTTTTTAAATATTACGCCTATTACAAGTTGCGCGAACATTATCGGCTTATCAGGTTTATCGTAGACGAGATTGAGCTCGACAGACTATTAGCAACAGCTTAAACATATTCTCTTGCCCGGCGGATGTTGCTCTGGCTGGACACCGACACACCGTTAAACTGAATGGATAACATTTTATGGAATGTTCATAAAACTGACCATAACCAACCAATTCCCAGCGCCCGTAGCGAGTGACCCGTGAAGAAGCAAGTGCAATTACAGAATTATGACACACGGCGACTAGCAGAAAGAAAATTCCACGTTCTCCGCTGGCCGTACTAAACCCGCTGGGCGTACTTTCGAATCCTACCCGGGGCGGCCGTAGTCGGAGCCATTTGTTTTACGAACATCTAAAGTGCCGTCACGAAGAACCGCGCCATGCTTTCACCTGTCTCAGCGTGAGCAGGCGTGGGGCGCCGTTGAAAGCTGGGCTAGAGGAAAGAGGCGCAACCGGGAAGGAGGTAAATGCCGGAAATCGGACAGAAAAAGAAGCCGTAAGCTCCCATTTGACCAGGGCGGTGCGGCTATTAAAATTATTCATCCCGTTATCCCTGTGAAATCCAGCTTTCCTGCCACACTCGCCCCCTCCTCCGGTCAACCAGGAGGTGCTTTTTCTCTTCTGTTGGCGCAATTTTACCACCGAGCGCTTTTCAACGACTTTTTCCTTCCGCTTTCGATCACCGGGCGTGGAGAGGAATGTTGCTCAATCTCTTTTATATTTCAACGGAACGGGTTTTCGCTTAGTTCACTGATTTTTTTTTTGTTTTTTTGTCAACCGGCTTTTACCTCTGGCCTATTTCGTTCTAATCGTATCCGGCATTCAGCGTAGTTTTTTGTTACCCCATCGTTTTCTCTTGAATTCTTCTGTCCAGCTGCACTTTTTACTCCTGAATGTCTTACCGGCGCTCTAAACCCCCAGCGCCGGGGAGAAACAAGTGTCCCTTTCCTAGCGTGCCTCAATGTACGCTGGCCCTCGTTTTCATTTTTTTAAAGCAGTGTCATAAGAAGAGCTTAGCCGGGGCCGACCGAATCGCTGGTGCTCGCGAAAAATTATGACATTTCTACAATTATTCCCGCTTTTGTCCTACAGCCCCGATGAAAAGCGACAGCAGCAGCAGCAATGCAGTCGAAAGTACGTTCGTCCGTCGGCCGGAAAGAAGTTTCGCAAGAGCGCGAACGGCATTGCGAACGGTTTTGAGGGAAGAAGGAAAAAAGGGAATAACGAAATGCTTGGAAATAAAAGCGAGAAAACCCTTTTCTTTCCGCGGCTTTCCGGGGGCGCCAGTTGGAGATAGGAAAACGTTAATTTTAATGAAACATTTTCCAACCGGGCGGCAACGTGCCGGACCGAATGAACGACTGGTTGGGCTGGTTCCGGCTAGAGGCATCTGCTCCGTTTACCCTTAAGCCTCCGGGGGTCCGGAGAACACTAGTGGGAGAGAGATAGAGGAGGAGAGAAAAGGACCCCCGGGCGAACGATGTTTGCACCTTTCCTGCAATTTTGTTTCCGTTCGCAGATTTTCCTACTGCCCCCATTCTTGAACCCTCCGCCCGTTACCGCTCTGGAGACTCTGTTTTGACAAGTCTGCCCCATAAACTATTGACCGAAAAGACGTACCAGAGTTGCAGCACCGTGTGGAGCTGCAAAAAGCATTGGAAAGTGCCGGAAAATGTGCCGAGTGGCATTCGCGAGCGGCACTACTAGCCAGCAAAGGAAATTCAAATCTTATCAAAGGGCAAAATGTGTTTTGACAAATCAACCGTCCACGGTTTCGCACAATCATTCGACCAGGCGCACGGAAAACGGGTTCCATGTTGATGCTGATGGATAGAGTGGCGTCTTGAAGTTCGCCACTCAACATTTCCCCCCCCCTCGAAAGCTATTAGGTTCCAGTCAACGCCAGTGATTAGCATAACTTTCGAATGGGATTTTGTGCCCCACCAATGACGGCACTGTTGATCCCCGCCATGCTTTGTACACGGAGGGCAAGGCAACGTGAATGAATGCCACCTCGGTGGCGCTACTTAGGTTTTACTGTAGAAAATGTCCATGGACAGATTTGCGTTTTACTTATTCTGTTTTTTTTTTTCGAATTTCATCCAGAGATACTCGCCAGGTCACGACAGCTTTGCCCCGCTCTTGATGGAATTTTCTTTCCATTCGGCTGACACCACGCCGATACAACAACAACAACAAACTGCACTTTCGTTGCAACGATGTCGACCGAAGCCAGAAACATCCAAACAATATTTGCTATAAAAAGAAACCACTCCTGATGGAGGCGCCCGGTCGCTCTGGGGAAAGGAAACGCACTGATGATTCCCCGGCGCTGTCAGTCGTCGTCAGCTGTCGTTGCGCTAACGAGCTGGATGAAAACAAAGGACGAGTACGCTGTTTTGCATTAGCCCAGGTCAGGCAGCTCCACCGACAAGCAATTTACTCTTGCCTTCTCGCTCAAGAGGCGGCGATGTACTTCGGAATGCCGGTGCGTTCGCAAGCAGTTTTGAACAAGCTCTCAATTCCCTCAATGAAGAAGCTCTGATGAGACCACGGGATGGATAGTGACTGATGTGATGGCGATCGTGCAACGAATGGCGAGCGAAACGGGAAGCGCAGCCAAGCAAGCGTCTACTGCAGCAGAATGTGCCGACACACAGTGCGCCGTAAAGGCCAATGATGTAACTCTTGCTGTCGCGGGTCCTCACCATGTAGTCGCGGGACTGCCGCTACTCGGGGAACAATTTATTTTCCAAACCACCGAATCGCACATGCATTTTTCTTCTCTGTACGTCCTATAGTTCTTGTGCACGATGGAAATTCGCACGTATTCCTTCGAGAAGCTGTGTTGTACGACGCTAGAATTCACCCGTACACTTACGCCAAGAGAACTTTTCCCATTTTTGCCTGCAATGACGATTTGTGTGCCAATATACATATAGGGCGGCCCGCCGTCAGCGCAGCCGGTGAATAGAAAATGATATGCATGAAAGTGGCAAAAAATGTGGCCGGCAAGTCTGCACAACTCGCAATCCACGCGTTGAACTGCGCTCGTTTTCGCGCGACGCAAACAAGTATTGCCAAAGTTCCACCGCTTTAAACTAATATCCTGTCGCTGTTGACTGCCGCAGCTGGTGCTCGCAGCCCGGCCGTTGACAAGCGCAGGCACCAAAGTGCATCGGACCGGTTTATGGCCACCGCAGCCTGCGTGCTCTTCCGTCCATCGTTCGGTACCCGAGCAGACACCCAACAATCGGCAAGCGTAATAAACTTATAAAAGGGAGGCGCACTGTGGGCAGAGATTTTGAAAAAGAAATGTGTCGGATAAAACTTTCTCTTCCATAACTGCGGCATGGTTTGTCTTTCCGAACATTGCAAAGGTTGCCTGCCATTTTCCTTATTTCTCGCCCTGTTGTCTCGATTGTATGGCGGGGAATCAAATCCGGACACGTCAAATCCGCAAGAGTATCGGGAAAAATAAAGTTCGCTTGCAAACTCACCTGGTTGCGTGTCGCCGTTATCTGAATGCCTACACAGCTTTGAACATGAATTGCGCCTGCATTGTGTTCCTGAATATCAGCTAGCCAGAGCTGAATTTGTAAAATCTGGTCCTGTTTTCTTCTCAAGCGTTTCTTTGCGATGATCGATGTCTGGGAGGGGAGACATCAGCCAGGTCATGTTCCAGCCGCGCACCAAGCAGACGAAATCAATTCATGCAGCAAATTGTAGAACGTCCAATGCCGCATCGTGAAGGCAATAAAAGCCAACGATACGAAGCGAAGCGGAACGACACGCCAGACGTGGAGGATCGTTTGAACCGCACGACAGTGTGCCCGGCGGAATCCAGCTGAGTTTTTCGCCCGAATTTCCTAGCCAAAAACAGAAGAAAAAGAAAATAAACAAGCGAAACAACAACTAACGTAAGACACTTGGCAGGCAGACTGACGGCTTTCCACTGGAAACAGGATTTTTCCTTCTCTTACCGGTCCCGCTTTGTCCTTGCTCCACGCCGACCCGGCTTTGACTCACCGCTGCGGAATGTGCCTTTTTAAGGATGACAATTTTTCTATTGCTTTTCTTCTGCGAATCCATCACGATCCTGATGTAATATGCAAATAAGCACTATCATCGTCTATCGGTGTTTGTTTTCCTGTGTGAATGCTGTGCCATTTCCGCCCGTCCGTGCTCGCGGGTCGTCTCCTTCCGACGAACTGTCCTTTACGTAAAGGCTCTTCTTTGCATACCGAAGAAACGCAGTCCCCATTGCGAACCGGAGACGGCTGACTTTTCCGAGAAGGATCCGAATGATGAAACAAGGAAAACCGCACGGTGGCAAGGGCATGGCACCTTCGGTCGGTAGGTACTCATAAAGATGCTATCATAGACTGGTAAATGGATTGTGGCGCGCAAGCTTTTCGCTTGTTTCGATGGCTTTTTGTTATTCCAACAAGTTTTCCACCAGTGCAGGCCGCCGCATCGATTGTGTTGTAGTTTTCCCCACACTACAATGTCCATGATGCGATTTTACGGAGACATACATCTGTTCGGGTCTGTGCTGTTCCGTGATTCTCTCCATCTCGTTGGATTCTATGTTCCGCTGTGCACCATTTGCTTCTAACCTGCAACAAACTATTCAATCCAAATGTGTCGTTCAGCTTACTTGTGGTGTACCTGATTTCAGAAAGTAACGACATTTAGTTAGCACCATTGCCTCGAACTCTAACCTCTGTCGTCACAATTCTGTCCCGTTTTTTCTGATTCCCAACTCTGAAACCTCTCTGCAACTAATCTCCAACGCAGCGAATCACAGATGAAAAGCTCCCCTCGCTGGGCAAAATTAAAAGCATCTTGCGGCTGTCTGTTCCAACGCCGACGAGCCATTAATTGGTACCGTCCTGGTCCGGGGCTGGCGGGGCAGTGTCGTTTCGGGCGCAATAAATCTCCCTCATCGGACGCTGACAGCCGGCTGCCTGCTTTCGACGCTCTCCGCGCATCGGCAGCAATCAATTGAAATCGGATTAGATCAGCCACAGCAGCCTTCCGCACGGAACCGAAGCGCACAAGGAAAAGGCGCCCGACTTCACGGGCAGGAGTTCGGTTTCGAAGGAGCGCGAGGCAAAACACCGGCGCTTTGGTGAGCATTTTCGGTGAATTGGAGGACGCCCCGAGAAAGGAGTGCAGTTCCTGAAAGGACGGCTTCCATCAAGGACAGTCGAAACTGCGAGTCAATGCTCCTAGATGTATTCGCTACACAAGGCAACGTTTGCGGCAGAAGACATATTGCTGGAGATAGAAAGGAGAGGTCGATTGGCAATTGATGTTTCAGTACTTCGTTTTTTTTTTCACCAAAGATCGTGCTCTGTTATTCTTCACCTTGTGCTGTCGTTGTTACGTGAGCATCGCTGAACTGCTGCGCAAATTTCCCAAATGTTTCACAGAAGCTTGCCTTCCGACAGCCACCCTGGTCCATCCGGTGTAACGTCTCCGATCAACGAATGCACCTTTCGCATTCGGCAGTATCCTTTCGTCGGAGCAGACGACAGAACCTTCGCAAGGAGCCGTGTCTCGTCCGCCGTTCATTCCAGTGCCATCGAGTGCCGTACGCAAAAATCAGCTCCTCTGCAACGCCGTGTGACAGTGGCACCGCTCTCGAGCGCAACATGACACCTAACGAGCAGCAAGAATTTAATGAAAATTCTTGCCTTTTAGCTTCCCGCTGCTTCCGGTGACCGAGCGCGTGCTTCTTGGCGTTCATTTAAAAATAAATAAACACAACGGCAACGTTTTCCGGTCTGTGGGCGAAACAAACGCTCAGCAGGGATCTCCGGAACGCCAAACATCTTCCACTGACGACCACGACATACGAGGGTGCTCTAGCGTTGATGCGCCCCAAAAATCGGGACATGCTGCGTCACCGAAAACCAACAAACGCCAGCAGCCGATGTTTCCCGAGAATCGTCAGGCCCTGCACTGATTATCGGCAAACTTCTTAGGAGTCGGTTGCCTAATTAGCAGGAAATTTGCAGATCAAACACATCGTACGGCGTGAGTTATCAACGCTCCCGCTCGGTATCCGGTCTACTCCTGTGCGGTGCTCATCACTTCTCCCGGTAGCAGTTCCAGTACACACTGCCCCAAACGGGACTTTATATCTCGGTGGGCTTCGCACGCACACGTGCTGCCTAATGATATCATCATCAAACATCAGGGCAACGGCGCCACAAATGAGCCGACGGTCACCAAAGTGGATTCCGGGCCGGGAAAACCGGGCCGAACTGCTGCCGTTGCTGCTGGTACGAAAACATCACCTTTTATGTAGGTGCGCTGATCTCCGTTGTGCCCCGCTCGACCGACCGGGTTGTAGGGAAAGGAAGCAGCATTTCGTTGACGACGCACGCGGTCACGGACAACACGAAGAAGCTGACGGTAAGGTGGAATCTGATGCGATCCTGTATTCTCTGTGCGGTTGTTTGAGGTTAGGCTGAGTGCCTTCGGAGCGCACTAATTTCGAAACGATCCTGGCCGGGCGGTTTCTCCACGATTTGACAAACGTTACCGCTCGAGACGTAACTGCATTAGCACCAGGTAGCAGGGAGTCGCCGGGAATGTTGAGATCGAGAGCACTTACTTGCTTAAAAATACTTCAATCGTTTTAAGAATTCGGACGCCACCGTAGTGATTCTTTGACGGATGTCAAACTGTCAGTCTACTGTGATGATGATAATTTCGTCAGCTTTCGATTGCTTAGGCTGCTTCGTTTTCAGTGCAACAATCCGCAGTTGCCTACAGGCTAAAATATGATAAACAATCACTCGTGTGTACTTTTCTCACACCACTTGCTCGATGTTGCAACCAAATTTACTGATTTAATTCCGACGCTCACGAACCTGACCGCAAGGTGTCAAAAGCTACGCTTTCTCGACGAATAGGTGAGAAATGAGGTGCGCAGGGCGCATAAATTTGACCTATTGGTATAAGGTTTAGGCGTTGGTCTCGTTGAGTGGCTTGGCTTAAATCTCCGCGATGAGGACAACCTAAGTTGTTCGTTACATTCGCATGGAAGTCACCGTTTTGCAAAAATGCAACGTTATCCCAAACTGATCAAACAATTGCAGGCGAATAGGTGGAAGTGCGTTAGCCTGTACGAGTTTTTGGAGTGCTATCAGGTGAATTAAGGTGCCCTTCGATTTACCAATGGAGTAATGGAGAACAATTTATCTACCGCTCTCCCTACCCCAGATACAAAGTTGTAATTTTACGATAAATTTGGAGCCTACGATAAATCTATATTGCACTCGCCAATCAATGATTTTTAAATCTGTTTTATGCTCTTATAAATCGATTTATTGCTTTGTTTCGCTTGCATAATAAGATTTGAATTCAATATCGGCACAATGTTCACGTCTTAAGCAGCGCATAGTCCACTGTATGACGTGGATATGGTAGAACAGTCCGATCCCGTTGTACCTTGTGTGTAAAGTGGTTCGTCATCGACCAGATTATCAGAAAAGTTGCACACCAGGAGGTAGCCGGGCAGATCATAATGTTTAAAATGTTGGACGGCACATCCCACTTTTGACGAGCGATCGTTAAGCACATTTGCCAGGAGTCGTGTACCATCATTTCTGAAAAACAAAAAATTAAATATGCTTTTATGTAAATGTTTTCTTTTTTTAATTATCGCTGCTCGGTATACTTACGATGAAATATAGCTTGTATATGAAAGACTACCAAAGGCGTAAGCATTTTTTTCCGCCTTAACGTTTTTTATGGATTCAAGCAGGATTTGATTTGTATTCATAGCATCGTTGTTTGCAAAAAATTGGAAACCCTGCCCAGAATTAGAAAACTCGGCCGTATTATGGCACTGATCTAGGTTTAGAAGACAATAACGTGCGTTGTTTCCGGCCTGTTTGGCTAACTCTACGTTCCACTGGAGGATTGGCATGCGACTTGCAGTAGGAAAGGTTGGGTCGTGCGCTCCAGATGCGAATTCGGAGCGCAGCGTGTTTAGTAAATCTAAAATATAGTCGATTTCGGCTTGGCCAATTCCTATCACGAGCGGTTCCTTGCCATCACACGTCGGGCCTCCAGTAAGTGGAGGCGGGTTGCAACCGACGTTCGTCAGCCCTGCATCGCAATAGGAAGTGGCACAGTAGTCCGTCGGAGTTGGTTCAGGTATAAGGCCGCCGAGGAGAAAACATGCTGTAAAAGCAAAAGATGTTAATGGCTGTTAAAGAGTCGACCGGACAAATCTGCAATCAGCCAATCTTTAAACAGCGTATACTTACCGAACATCAATCTAGGCATCTTGAGGTCTTGTCCTTCCGAGTACACTTCTCTGCTGGAATATCCAAGTCACTATAACCTGAGCTCAGCAACAGCGCCTTTTTATATTGGTGTGGTATGGCTAATAGAACCGCAAACGACAACGAGTTCACACCAATACGAGTGTTGCCGAACATGTTGTGCAAACATTTGGCTCGTCGATCTTCCATCTAGAGATGTGTCTCTGCATATCGGTGAACGTATTCCAAACAATTCCAAGAATCATCTCTTTCGACTCTCCTAACCAGTTATTTCGAGAACGTTGTCTGAAGAGATTCTTTTCTAGTCTTATGGAGTATTTTTGTTTTCTATGTAATTGGTGAAGCTGCAATCTCGATCATGACACTTTAAGGAACGCTATACTAAATAGTCTTGTTCTAAAGTGAACATTTTAAAACCCATAGAGGTTGGTTTTATAGTTCACACGCTTTAAAAGTGACTAAAACAAATCTTTACAAACAGCTTTGCCTGGCAACTAGCATTATCAAATTGAATTGCAACTGACATTTTCAACGCAAATGAACAAAGCGCGAAAAATAACTTTACAACACCCTCTCTTCAAATAAGGTGTGTATCGTAAACAAAAACGGTCGTCTAAACAGTCAATTTCCACGAAACCAAAGTTTAGCTTGAATCTCGGCGAGGACGACAATCTACATTCGCATGGCAGTCGCCGTATGGCAAACATGTAGCGTCATCCCAAACTGATCAAACAATTGCAGGCGAATAGGAAACAAAGTTCGCTAGCGTGTATGAGATACGCGAGATGTGTGAGCCGAAACCAAAACCTATCCTCCCGTGCCTTAACACGAGATTAGAGTTGTGCCTTGTGAATCTTTGGACGAGATTCATGAATCTGAATCTTTCATGGAAGATTCATTCATTTTAAGATAATTGTTATTGACTCTCCTGGGGGAACGATGCCCGCCATTTCATCTGCGGCTGGCCGATTGTAACGACGTCGGCTCAGCGCGGTATGCGGCTGCGTATAAAGAAATGGCATGATGCCTTCTGCGCGTTTCCCTCGGCTGCGCCAGGCGGCCCACGGTCATGCAACCCGCTCATACGCGTGCGATGTTGCCAACGATGCTCCACTCGCGGGAACATTTGCCCTTGCATCGAAGGGGGCCTACAGTACTTCCTGCGCATCGTAATATTAGAGCTGGGGTCCGACCGTGTGGACACTCAAGCGAACCAATCCGGTGGCAGAGACTTCCCTGGTCATCTTCCACTGTATCCCGACGTTGGAGCTGATCCGGCAGTTGGTTGAAATGATCGGCCCCTAACCCTGCCTGCGTCTGAACCACCATTGACAGCCTTGCTGCAACGGAACTACGACAAGTCCCGGAACCATCGACGACCCTACCGTTGGCTCTTGCTCGGGCCCCGGCTCTGGCTGCCCTGTGGACTCGGTCATATACTGGCGTTGCCGAATTCGCCGTGTCCGGTCATTCGCCATGCGCACCGCCTATTGGTCTGCAGTCTCCGCTGCCCTGCCGAATAGCGCCTACGAATGGGAAATAATTAGCAAAAATTACTTACGTTACTGGTGACTAATTTCCTTTAACGAACTTCTAATACTTACACTTTCGAAGTTGATGTGTACTGTTGGCCACGATCACGATGAGTTCGAAGGAATATAATCAGTTAAACCAGAACTATGCACTGAACCTCGATGTGAATATCGATTCAATACACTTTTTGTTTCTGGGTAGGCACGCGTCCATAGCCTGCTTAGATGCAACGTGAAAACTCCAATGTGGTGCATAGAGAAATCCAACCATAGTTTAATGCACTGCATAAAGAACTAGCTGGCCCGACGAACTTTATTTAACTATGCGACTTTTAACTTAACTTATTAACTTTTACAACTATGCGACGAACGCATATTTCAAATGAATTGTTGTGGTTTATGAATTTTGATTCATTTAATACGATCAATTTCAGCAAAATGCTAAATGGTAAGTATGCATTGGCCTCGCCGCTACCCGATTTGACCATTGGTTTATTTTCCAAGTGCCTACCTAGCTCAAAATTCGGCTTTTACTGAGAAATATCCTGCTAGACGAATACTTTATGCGCTCACTGTACATCCATTCATATATATACACTAGCAGGCCCGGTAATCCTAGTTTTACCCTATAATGTATGTTGTTGAGAATATTTGTTTTTTTAAGAGCAAATTTCTCAGTTTGAGAGAGCAAAATTCTACAATAATATGAATGACCTTCAACAACATCTGCAGTGCTTAA